>JAOXYM010000015.1:9821821-9833085 GCA_028567055.1 Leptatherina wallacei | reverse complement strand
AAAGATAAATGCATGGACAAGTTTTTCTAAATCCTGTGGATACATCAGTCCTTTAATCCTTGATATGTTCTTTAAGTCATAATAGGCTGACTTCACAACTGTCTTAATGTCGTAATGTTTAACAACAACAGGACCTGGGCACTTGCAGTCACTGATTTGACCACAAACTGCTCTGTTTACTAAAGTACTGCAGAGTCAAATGTGAGGCCAGCTGTCCAACAGCTAAAGTTTCCCAAACACAACAGTAAATATAGAATAGATTAAAAAAAAACATAAATTTGTTCCTCCACAATGATGTGTGAGACTGACGTTGGTGGTCGTACATAATTTTATATCATGGGCTGTGGTTAGTTTTTCTCAGAATGTTGCCGCATTTTGGTTCAGTTTGTCAGTCGGTTATTTTCCATACTGCTCTCTTTAATTCAGGCTCGCAGGGTACCAGCTTTTATCAGACTGGACACAGAGCAAGAGCAAGAGATTGAAACTGATTGGAGATGAGACTGGAGGAGATCTACAAGTACTGACTGGTTAGAAATCTTGAATCTTGTTGATTCCTGAAAAAAGTTAAATTCCACATCATTTCAGAGACCACATAATCAACAAATAATAGAAAAAAAAATTTAAAAGCGCTTTTTTACTTGTATAGTGCAGAAAAGATTCAAGTGGGAATGCTACTCTTTCTTTTTGTTATGTGTAACACTTGACCATCTTTTTGCATCCATAGATGAATCACCTGAAGACAAGAGTACTAGAGCATCAATTTCTTTTCTAGTGGGTGCTGTTCAAAGCTGTTGCCACACAGTTCTCTGTGCTGTCTGACTGAAACCCTTCAGCTGTCCTGAAATGGACAAGGCCCTAATATGCCTGAACTAGGAGTCTAAGGAAGAAAAGATTTCATAGCAGAGTTTATTGAACAAAGTAGAATAGTGAAAAGAGAATGCCAGAGCATTCTGGGAGCACCAGTGACAGACTATGATTCAGGGGGAAAGCATAGAAAGCATAGAGTACCTGATTTCTTTCCCATCAAACGCTGGTGCTTTATGAAATACAATTTTTGAAAGAAATTGCAATTGCATATGAAGTCTTTGTTTTTCAGTTGATGGGAAGCAATGCATTTTTAGCTAGAAAGTTGAATTGCTAGCATATCTATCACTCAACTGTAAGACTTACATTTTTTTTCCAAATCTCAGCCTACGGCTGCAGACAGATGAGAGGCACAGAACAGAGCACCTACAAGGGATTGTGTAAGATAGACCAAAAAGAACTGATGCCTCCTCATCCACAGCCCACACTTCTATTCCCAACATCTTCCTGTCCTTTTTATAACTCTGAAGAAAATATTTTTTTATTTTAACACTATTTGTTAAGATTAGTTCTCTTTGATGAAAACATTCAGGCAGAGTCCTAAAGTTCATGGCTCTAGAGAAATCGAGAGTTCAATTTCCACAAATGTGGAAATTGTGTTTGCAATTTTACAGTTTTAACAAGTAAGAAAGAGAATTTGTGTTCCATATTTGTTATTAGGGATTATTACTACTTTCAAAGATTGAACATTAATTATATAGACAACTTTGTTTTACTGCATGAATACATTAAACACTATTCATTATTGCATAATTAGTATAGGTAATTATTATTATGAAGTTTTCTTTCTTGCTTGTGTGTTGAATCCTTTGATAAATTGCATTCAACTTTCAGTGAAATTAAGTAGCAACTTCTGTTTGCTGGTAAATGCATTAAGTATGCAAAAAATAACCTTGATGTTTTTCAGAAGTATATTTTTAATGAGATTTCATGAACCTAACTTTATTTCCCTCTGAAATATATTTAATCCAGGGCTTTCATGTCTTGCTCTGACATTGAATTGCTGCTAAGATAATCTACTGCAGATTCACAGTCTAATGTTTGTATTTTGGAGAACACTTATGTAATTATCAGAATAAGTGACCTGAATACTTTAAATCAGTTGTTTAAAGAACAAATGTTTGCAGATTTGTCTGTGTGAAACTCATTGTAATTCAGACATTATCTTTTTATTGTCCTCACCATAAAGATAGGACCATTTATTCTTGCTGAGGTGCATAACTAATTTTGTAGTCACAAAACTACTTATTGTCTCTCTCAGACGTGTTTAGAAACTGTGTTGCGTTGTTTAAAACTGTAATAAGATTGGTTATAGTACTTCTTATTGGAAACAGCGAGTGTGTTTACTTTCAGTTAATGATCATTCAATTACAAATTGAATTAAATTACAAACCAAGAATATGACAAAGTTTGGTTTACATTTACATATTGAATTTGAATTATTATATATTGAAAAACATACTTTCTGATAGCTTCTTACACACATACATTAAAAGTCATTTTGGCAGCTTAATAGAGTGACACCTCTCACATTTACACAGGCTTAGAGAGTGAGATCACACCCACAGAAAAATAGTCTTGCACTCAACCAGCTAACCAGCTATGTCATTTCATCAGTCTTCCAGCCAAGTAAAATAAATTCTTCATTAACACAAGCATAATCAATCTTTATACAGCTCTATTGGAAGTTATTATTTCAGTGCAAGAATGTTTTAGCCCATATTCATTCTGCATCATGTAGTACCAAGAACTTTGAGCTGTACATCACCCCAAACCAAAGTGACCCTACTTCCAGATGCAGCAACCTCAGCACACCTACTTCCAGTTCCATGCAGGGAAAGATTGAAAATAGCAGCAAGGGGAAAGAAAAAATTGCAAGCTTGCCTTTTGGAAAGTAATAAGAAAGTGTGAGATGCTATGCACTCACTGAGAGATGTACTGTTGCTCCAGTCTGACAGTCACAGATAAAAACCCGATTTAGTCAAAATCATGGCACAAACTTTACTGCAAGTCATTCTTAATTGCTGCTACTTTTGCTTTTCTATACTCTATTAAAGGAGTAAATTCTGATTCTGCATTTTTCTCACTGTTTAGCAGTCAACCACAGAAAGACTAATTTTAGCTCATGGCTTTAAGTGCAGAAGTCCACTGAGAGCAGTTTGATAATCCTGCAGAGAGAGGACTGGCTCTTCTTAGCAGACAGCTGTACTGCACCTTTTTTTCTGGCAGTTTCGTAATATCACCACCTTTCTCCCATCCATCAGTTCCTCCATTCCTCCCTGACCCCCATCCTCCCTCACTCCCACTCTATAGATAATGAGTTTTAACATAGTAAATTTGATATGGCGGAGGAAAGCAGGAATTTTACCCACTACTTATCTCTGGCTACCAGGCCCTCCCAGATGGGCTGGCCCCTAACCTCTTTATGCTAGCAAGCATGAAGCCAACCTCCCCACATGCACCTCCAAATCCAAACCCTTCCATTTACTCCATCCCTGATTTATATGGACACTTTCAAATATTACTTATTCCCTTATTTTTTTAACACTATAGTTTTCCATATGTTCTGTTGGTATTCATAAGGGTAATATTAGTGAATTTTACCAGTGGTCATAGAACTATATATCAACCCTTATACAGAAATGAAAGTAATCCATAAGCAAATGATATTATCATAACAGAAGTCTCCTGCAATAAAAATGATAAATTGAATAATACATTTATACCATAATAATAAATAAACTCATGCAAGGAATGGGGTTATTGACTGACAAGGAGAAGATGGGTATTGTTCATGAATATTTATGACATGAAAACTCAATCATTTTTAACCCCATGTCCTCTTCTGATAACCCTTTCTCTTTTTCCCCCAATCCACCCTCAATTTTCTCCCACTCATCTGCCTCCTGAGCTGCCCTCCTCATCATCATCTCTCCTCTCCCCTTTGCTCTGCCATCGACCTCCCCACCCTTCCATCCTTCATCCTCATGGCATGATTCCCTACCCTTCCTTTCATGCCATTATCACAGCATATCTGTAGTTTTCTCTCGTCCTTTTAGATTTTGCCTCAGTGAAACCTTATTATCTGAAAGAAAATGATGGATGAAAGGTAGCCTACAATGAGTAAAAGAAGGACATATATAGAGGCCTAAGGTGATAGCCTTGGGTTCATAAGGCAGAAATTAGAAAATTCACCATGAGGAAGAATAAAAGAAGAGTCCATAGGCTCACTGGTCTCTGTTGGTGGCTAATTAACTGGAGAATGGCCGTTTAGTATTGGCATGGAATGGAGCAGAGAATGGGTCAAAGAAGGAGGAGAAGAGAAGAAAAATAAATTTCTGGGATAGGGATTAAATATAGAGAAGAAAGTACAAAATGAAAGATTGAACAACTGAAAGGAAGTAAGAATGTAAAAATGATGAACCGAGGGGTTTTTCGATGTACATCTCCAATACAAAAGTAGATCTTAAAGGTGAACAGTTAAAATATATATATATATATGTACACTGGTGTAAAAGGCATCTCCAGACACTGAAAGGCTCAATATTATTTAACACTCAGCATGTTTTTTTGGACCAGCCAGATGAGCTAAAGAATCTCAGCTTGCTGTGGTGCTTTTAATAAATTCATCCTTCAGTCCTTGGTTGCCTGATGCAGGAGGCAAAACGAGAGGACGTTTTATAAGCATTGCAAATTACTGTTGGTGTGAAAAGTGGGTTTATGCCGAACCCAAAGCTTCATTCGTTGTTTGCTCTTACCGTTTTATTCATGAACTGACCTTCAACATAAAAAGTTGGAATCATAGATTGCAAGTTGAATATTATCTCTGAACTTATTGCAGGCTTTACATTGCATGGACTCATAGCCCATAAGGGCTTCAGCTTTACATAAAGAATAGGGTGTTAAGCTATCTGGTTAACATGCTAATGTTCAAAATATGTCTCTACAGTGTGATATGAAGATGTTATTGGCAAAAAGTCATAAGTGGTGTGGTAACATGGGAGTTCATGATGCAACCAGGGCTTGAAGACAAACATGCAGATAGCTAATAGAGAAAATATAAGCTTTAACATCTGACAGTGAAAACGTAGTGAAAACTGTTAGCTTTATTATCAGCAGATATCACTGAATTACAGCAAATTTAGTCTCATGATTCAAATTGTGGAAACCTTTCTGAAATGCCAAGAAACATCAAGAACAGTGGCAGAATCTTATTTTCGGTTCTTTTTCCTTTGAACTTGGAGTGTGCATACACAGCTTAATGCTTGCTTCTTACCTTCTCTGTAATGGTCATAACAGGTTCTCAGTAAAATATACAAAATCTTTTCAAGCTATTTTTTCCTGAAAAGACTGTATTTCTGATGAAGAGTTTACTCTACCTCCTACATACTGCTAAAGGGGAATAAATGTGAAGGGTTTTACAGCAGCACTGGGTGTTTTTTTTACCACTTACCATGCTGTCATGCTTTAGTTTAGATATAACACAACTAAATAGAACCAGGTATCCTGTGTTGTCAAAGCAACAACAATAGTCCTATTGACTTTCTTTTGGGATACTTAAATGCTTCTCTTCCTGTTTTGCTCCTTCTCAGTCCCAGTCATTAGTCTTGAACAGTTCAGTGGTCCAGAGCGATACACCTAATGTGGTTCTGGAGGGCCTGAAGCCTGGCACTGGTTACGTGGTCCAGGTGAGAGCTCGCACTGTGGCTGGATACGGAGCCTACAGCAAGGAGATGCTCTTCCAAACCCTCACTGATGGTAAGCGAGTGTGGGTGGTTGGCTGGAGTGTGTCGAGGTGTGTGTGTGTGTGTGTGTGTCTGAGTGGAGAGGAAAGTGAGTGCCAAGAGAGGCAAATCAAGAGGTTGCACTGGAGTAAAAATGTGGCTGTGAAGTCATTAGTGTTTGTTTCTGAGTGTTTGTGTGTATGTAAATAGATAGACCTTTATTCATCCCTCATTGGGGACATTTTCGTGTTGCAGACAGCTATATTGTGTGTACACAAAATACACCGAACCAAAACAGAAGAAATAAAATAGAATAAATAAAAACAAACACTCATCTATAATTACATACAAACAAAAGACATGCAATGGAGAAAAAAGAGAGAGAAGAGGGAAAAGAGTGGTTATAAATAAATGCTGTGCAGAAAAAAGATGCCATGGGTGAGAGTAGTGCAAGGTACCCAAATAAGTATATATGAGTACTTGCTGTCTTGTGCACACTGCACACTTTTTTTTTCTATCAGAGTTACTGAAGATGTAAATTATATTCCCTTCCAGAAATGCAGTTTTGTGATTCTGAGAGTCATTAAAATATGAGGAATAAAATCTAATCCTTTCATTTAGTGTTTGTTGTGGATTGTGTGTTTTTCCTCTGCAGATGAGTATAAGTCAGAGCTTGGGCAGCAGCTCTCCCTGATTGCTGGCTCTTTAGTTGGTGGAGTGTGTATCGTCTCTCTGGTAGCCATCGCCATCATCTGTACCAGGTAATGCACAACAGACACACCATAACTCGTGCAGATTCATCTAGTCTGCTTTGTCTGGAACCTTCAACTACATCTTTACAGTATTTGTTGAGATGTTTACTTCAATTATATAATCACAGTTTATTTTTCACCATTGGTAAAGTTGTGTTCTTTCAGAGTTAGTCTGTTCAGGCCCTATGTGTGTCAAAGTGTTTGACTGGTGGGGCTTAAAAACTAAAAGAATTGATGAAAATCTGAGTTATCGCAGGCATACCATAAATATTGGTAGTTGGTATCAAATCTGTATTTCACTATCGGGTTTGGTATTATTAATAAACTTAGTAATGATTTATCCAGTAATTAATTTATTATTATCCTGCAACCCTGCATAAGGAGGTATGGAAGATGGATGGATGGATGGATGGATCATCATCATCCACCCATCCATTCATCATCTTACGTTCAAAAATAACACTGTAAGATAGCTTTATTTTGTGTCTCACCTGTTGTATCCCAGACCCTGAGACCCAGGGATTTATTGTCTTTTTTTATTTGCCCTTGTTAGTTCTGTATCGAAGATAGTCTGATTTTGTCCAACTTTGTAATTATTTGAGTTTCTCTGATACATACCCATCTTGTTCTTATTAAATCTGCTTCTGGTGGTTGTTGTGTCCTCATCCACAGATTGTAATTGCTGATCTTGTCCTACCAGTATACATTAATAAATCTCCTTAAGCAGATGTTAATGGTGATTTGCACTGTTTGTCATAGTCAGTCTACTAAAGCTGCGTTGATTTACGTTAGAGCTGGAGACCAAATGGAAACCAAATGTTGTTACACTTTGAAAGGGCTGCCCTTGCCCTTTTACATCTTCATTTGAATCTCCCTGTTTGTCAGGAATACTCCAAATTACATATGAATTAAGATAGAATATTTCAAAACCTGCTTACCTGGACATTCATGGATGGAAATTCAACTGTGGACCAGTAATGTTCTGGGTCTTGCACAAATGTATTCAATTATCAATTTCAATTTTATGACTTTGATTTTGATAGTAAATGTGAAATAGGAAATTTACAAAGTTGATGTGATATTATGACCTCCTGAATATGGATTGCAACAGCCTGTCTCTCCTGATAGCAGTGTATAATCTGTGTAGACATACCTGGGTAGCACATTAAGATCTTACATTGGACTGCTTCAGTTGCAGATAAAACTGGAAACAAGCGTTAACGACACAGAGCAGTAATGAGTTCCTCAATCCTAATGAGCCCCTCACAGTTTTTCTCAATTTCAGCCCAGCTCAAGAGAAAAGATTCCTGATATGGATTTTGCCGTTGCAAAATTTCAAGCTATTGTGTGTAAGTTATTCTTATGACTTGTTCCCTGGAAGCTTAGTGTCTGTGTTTCTGTCTGTAGAAAAAGACAGCTGAAGGAGAGTGTGTATGGTGACAAGCTGCAGCAGTACAACTCAGGAGGGGGTATGACCAAAATCTGTATCTCTTAATCCTACAGACAATTAAGTGCTAAAATTCACCTCTCTTTTTGAAAGGTGTTTATTTGTTTTAACTTTCTCAATTTCTCTTCAGAAGTTACTCTGAGACCAGATATGTTCAGTGGTCCCACACCCACAGTGACCTTTCCCACCCTATCTGAGGGCCGCAGTTCACCGGGGGTCAAGATCTATATTGACCCTTTTACTTATGAAGACCCCAATGAGGCAGTTCGGGAGTTTGCCAAAGAAATTGATCCCTCCTGTGTCAAGATAGAAGAAGTCATTGGATCAGGTAGGAATTTTCCGACTCATTCCTCTTCGCTCATATGTTGTTTCCACAAGTTCCTTAAAAAAAGAATAAAAAAAAGAGCAAATAACAAAAATAAAAATCCAAAAGTAGCACCTCGCACAAGAAGGAATCCAGGAAGCGCTTATTACTGAATTACAGCATCAGCAGATATTGAGAAACAATTTCCCTCAACTATGCCTATGCTAGACTTTTCAATTAGACAAGATATGGAATTATGCAATGCTAATTTATTATTTTGCTTTATTTTTTTCCCTTTGAAGTCAGGACAGATGTTTTATTAATACTGAAAACTTTCGTATGAATAAATTAAAACTGTCTGCTTGCAGTCTTTTAACTATCTGCACTCTCATCGTTAAAATGCTGTGTGATGTTTGGCAAATTGAGAAAGATGGACAAAAGGCTTCATCAGAAGTTAATTTTTGGGAGGTGAACATTTTTGTATTTCAACTTTCCAGAAGGAAAAAACAAACCTCAATAAAAACAGAAAAATAAGGAAAATCAATAAGGACCTCCACCTTCGCGGTGGTAACAAACCAAACCAGTACAAATGTTCAATGAACCCCAAAGAGTTCTCACAACAGCTTTTAATTGCCATCATAATCTAATCAGTAGCTGACTTACAGTACACATAAAAAGATATAATAAAACAAGATCAAAAGTAAGTAGTTTTTTACCTCCGCCAAGATGGATGTCATGTATTCGGCAGCATTGGTCTGTCTGTTAGCAACAAATCTCAAAAACGTATGGATGGATTTTGATGAAATTTTTAGGAAATCTCAAAAATAGAATAAGGAGCAAGTCATTAGATTTTGGTGGTGGTCCGGATCACTGCCTGGAACTAGGATTTTTTTTTTAAAGGATTCTTTACTATGGGGAGATGAGGTTAATTTTGCCATTACATCTTCTAAATCAATGCCCACAATCATTGGCCAAAAAAAAATGACAATGGCTTGGTGGAAGTCTGTAACTTTTGAGTGCTTCTAGTTTTCTTTTTTTCATCTTATATTCCCCGGAACACATTTGCATTTATGTATAATGAATGAGTTATCAGCAAGTACAGATTGATTTGGTCTCTGCGTGATGTGTACTGGGTAATGGGAACTTCATGAACAAAAGATGCATTCAAAGCATTATCCATCCTGTGCCTGGCAGCCACATCACCATGCTTCTCATTGGAAAGACAAAAACCTAACTGTCTAGAGTCAGGAAAGTGACATGAAAAGCACAATATCAGACTGTCCATGGACAAAATAAAAACATGTTTTCAGTCACAAAGAATGCATTTTTTCTCAAAAATTCTGGCAACAGCACTCAGAGTTGACTAAAATTTAGATCCAGGCACACGACTCCACATTTTGTTAACAACATGCAGTATCAAGGACGGTGAGGGTTCTATAGTCTGTGATCCTTTGTGAACATGCAGTGATGTGGGGGGTGAACTGAAGGTATTGATACACAGTTTGGGGCACTCCAAGATTAGCTTGTCCTCTACCTTTCCTCATTTGATAAACAACAAATCCAGTTGCTCCCCAACTACTTACCCAAACTACCCCAGCCTTCCTACTTTTCAGTGAAGATTAAATTAATACTACTGTGTGTTTCTCCAGATAAAAGCACATATATATCTTATTGTTGTTGCTGTTTTATCATATATTTTGGGAAAGTCTGAGAGAAATTTTAATGATAATATTTCAAAAACAGATCAGATGAATATTTTTAGGTTATTCAGTTAATGAAATATCTAAAAGTTCAATAAGATCATATCAGGACTTATTACAACTGTGTGAGCACGTGAAACCATGTTACTGATGTGAATCTTTTTGTACTGATTGGTTGTTATTCATAATCACAAGCAGATTCTACCTTATTAAAGAATAATATTTGTTTTACTTCAACCCAGATCAGATTGAGGACTGTGTTTTCCTCTGATTTTATACCTCTGATAACTCATAACTTATTTAACTCGGTAGCAAACCCAATCAGACTCTGAGTGTTAAAGGTTGAGAAGCAGATCCAGAACCTCACCACTGCAAGTACGTGCTTTAGGCTTTGGTCTATTGAGTCACTTTGAAAGACTTTCGGTAATCCCCCTGTTTGCTACTTTATTCTCTCGGGGCAGAGTTTTTCACCTCAGCCAGAGGTGACAGGGGAAGAATGAAAATGAGAGGGTGGGAAGGGAAAATATGAACTTAGGTAATATGAGATGTGGTTGGACTTTGAGTCCTTCATGGGTTGAATAGCTCCCATGAAAGTAAGCTATTACTTTCCATTGCTATTTCTCTCTTGTTTTTTTCGCTGTATTCCTTTGATACTTCCTCTGGTCTTCAACTCTCTGTGATTCTGCCCCTCTGGAGGTTTGGTTTGTTTATGTATAGAGAAATGCTAAACAAAGAACCGGGGGGGGGGGAGATAGGGAAGAGGGAAGGAGGGAAGATAAAAGAAGAAGAAGAAAGCACCCTAAGGAGATAATAAAAATATCCCACCTTCACTCTCTCGTTCCCTCCCTCTGAGATAACACCCTCTCTTTTCCTTTTATTCTATTACTATCATTCACAGTGTAGAAAATGTCCTTCATAAAAAGCACTGTGTTTGACTGAAAAAAAAATTATGAAACACATTCATCTATAATAGGGAGAAGCAAAATATCTCATCTGACAGTACTTTGGTACCAGTATATTTAGATATACTGTAGATTTAAGACAAGAATCAATAATAAACTCTATAAATCTTTCCTCTGATGCTCCATCCTCTCCTTGACCTCCTCTATTTTGAGAAAAGATGTGACATGTCATCAAGATTTTCCCCTCTCAGTGAAAATTACTGTTTTTGTCCATGCCCATTCAATTCTTCCAACGTTCCACCCCCTTATTATCAATCTTGTCGTATTTTCTTTTTTCACCCTTTAGTCACATCATCTTTCTGTCGTCTCCCATCCTTTTTCTATTTTCATTCCCATTTTGTTCCTCTTCCATGCATCTGCTGGTTTACAGCACTGACACTAGATAGTTTTTAATGAGCAGTGAGATGTGGGGCAAAGATCACTGAGAGACAAGACAGCACAGCCTGTCATCCAATTCCCGTCACTCATCCATTATTCACACGCTGATTTTTTTTTTATCTTTTGGGGTGAG
>JAOXYM010000015.1:9791462-9805110 GCA_028567055.1 Leptatherina wallacei | reverse complement strand
AGTGAATGGCTTTCATCCAGGAGGCAATTATTACTCTATAGCAGGTGGCCTGGCAGGATCCTTTGCATTCATTTATTTATTTGATTTATTTATTCACTGGTTGCTGAAGTTGTCCTTGTTTTCAGTCTGTTTTCACTCTCTCATGCCCAGACTGACATCTCTGGTTAATGCTGTGGTGCCAGTTTGCAGATGAAATTAAGTAAAATGACCCATATATATTCTTATCTGTGGACAATAATCTTTTTCACACATTGATGTGTGACAAAGAAAACTCTACCTGGAAACGCAATAAAAAAAAAAACAATAAATGTTTTAGGTCTAGAAGAAAATTGGCGTCAATTTATCACGTCAGTACTTAATGCGGTATTTGAATCACTAGTTTTCTCAAAGTATGATATCAAGACAGCTTGATCTCACTGCGGGCACACTGGTGGAGCAGCACTTTTATCTCAACACTGAGCGGATTACCAGCTGTGAAACAACAGCAGCCTTGCTCTGCCTTCAGCCCAAACCTCTGGTCATGCATGTGCTCCCACATCCCTAGGATTACCGCTCCATAGCTCTGATTGGACGTGATGATTTTATTTGTTATCGGCTGCGAGCCAGGTTAACAGTGACAGAGAGTGACAGTGTTTATTTGTTTGCCTTCGCTGTTACAAAACAGTGTTTGTCTAGCACCGCTGCTCTCCACTGCTGGGATGCCCCAAAGTCTTTTCATTTCCGAACGTTGTGACATTGGGAGGTCTGCAGCCGTTTTAAACCCCTGAACATTTCCGTTTTCCACTCTTTTTCTTTTTTCTTTTTTTTTTTTTGCTAAAACTGCTCCGACGGCGCAACTGCAATTGCATTTGTTGCCTGGCAACGGCGGCTTATTGAACATTTTATCAAGAAGTATTGAGATCAACTGGGAGCGTGTCAGTGGTTCAGAGACATAATTTGTTGTAAATAGATGCCTCTGGAAAAAACTGTCTCAGCGATGGCTCGGGGGTTTAATAAAGAATGAGACAACTAGCGTGCCTAAAAGCTCATTGAATGCCACCTAAAAAATGTCATGCAGAATAAATGAAAGCTGTCACTGCTGGCACGCATCTTGCCACATTTTGTAACATCCAAAGCTACCTATGATGTGTTTATTCTTTGCTTCATTTTTTACTGCTTTTTTTTATTACAAATTACCCATGATCTTTTAGAGATATTTCACATGTTGATGTGCCAGTTTTTATTTTAAAAAGGCAAAAATAATTGACAGCAAATGTCGTTAAATTGTGTCATGTCTGAGTTTAAGCAGAAATACCCACCACAAAGAGTATGTCTAAAAAAAGGAAAGATAAAATCGTCTACATCTCTCCTTAAAATAAGATAGTTTAATAGACATATGCACTGTAAAAAGATGGAGAAGTATAAGAGCTCATTGAGAAAGCAAGGCCTACTTTCTCAAATAAGTTAAATCCACCTTAAATCTGATGAATTAAAAAAAAAGAAATTTGTGTTTATAAGTTCTGCATGTGGCTACAAAACTGCAGAATTATATGTACTGAATACCTTGGTACATATTATGTTGTAGTTCAGGGCAAAAACACACATTTTATCAATTTTTCCCTTCTCTTGTTATTTTGGAAAAAATTATCACAAAAAATCCCCTTAAACACTAGTTGTGTCCCAGTTTGATACTACTAGCAGTTTATTCACACTGGAGTAGAGACAAAAGATTAGATTCAAACAGTCAGCACCTATGGAGCTGCTCAAAGCTGCAAAATTGATAAATAATCAATGTTGGGAAAGTGACTTTTTAGAAATCCGAAATTATTTAACTGTCATTGTCACAGGAAAAAAAAGCTAATTTTCAACAATGAAAAGAAACGTATTGGTTTACATTCATATTCATGCAACAAAGTTTATGACTACAGAGCCAAAAAACAAAACAAAATGACAGTAGTTTTGCTCTGGTTTGATTTATGCTAAGTCTACTTTGGTACACCCGGCTTGGTCACCTAGAGGCTACTTAGTCCAAATATTTCCCTTGTCTTCCCCATTTAAAATGTAGAAGTTTTGGTTGTGCCATATTTTCCCGTCAGGGGTTAATTAAGTTATACGCTTGACCCTAGCTTTCAGTACTCACAATCACAAGAAATTCATTCTTGCCAGGCGTCAAGCTTTGTGTATGTCACTAAGTGAGAGGGATTCAGTCCTCTCCCAGCTGCTAGAGGATAGGTTTTACACTAGGGCTGGATGATATGACCTCCAATCAATATCACGATTATTTGAACACGTTACCTCGATTACAATTAATAAGCGATTATTTAAGTATTGTTTTATTTTGAGCCCTCATAGCTAACTGACATTTTTTCTGAAATATTTTCATAATAGAAGAGCAGATATTGATTTTAAATTGAGTGAAAGGAAGCACACACAGTTTCACTATATATGGTCATTTAATGAATATTTAAAAATATATTTAAGAGAAATAATTGAAAAAATCAACATGATTACATCGATGATTGTTTCTGATTATTGTTTTGATTGATAACATCGGGTAGACCAGAATTAGAGTATTTGCTTATCAAAAAAGACTGAAGAGTTTTGTTGGTACAAAAGTTAGAGTCAATCTCCTCAAGACTGGCTTGAATTTGTTGACTGTCCAACAAATGAACATTGTAATCAGACATTACAGATATGATATGGATGAGGAAGTGAAAGTGTAACACTGACAGTCACATCTCACCAGAAATGCTTAAAAGGAGTAAGGAAGTGAGGGTGAAAGTTGTTAATCCATTTAAGTTCATGCAGGGGATTGATAGTTTCAAACTTGAATGTTTCAAATTTTTAGAGTCCTTGTACGTTTCTGCTTCCTCTCTCTCTCACAGTTTCTTATGTTACTACATTCCCACCTAAAAATGGTTAGTTGGGGGCTGAAAGTATATGGTTAGATTTAGAATTATGCACACAGTTGGGTCAAAATTTTACAAAATATCTATTTGTTAAATATCTCCAAAGATAAGGCTTGCATATCTTAATATTTATGCATTGTGTTTCCCATCACATTAAATCTATACTGCCCTACAAAAAGAAAAGAAAAAAAGAATCTACCAAAACATTAACATCTTATAATTTCCATGTATGGCTTGTGACAATACTGCATTTTTAACAACATACATTTTACATGTGTTGTAAATGTTCGGCCCTGCAACTTATTATTGTGCCATTAACCAGATTTACTCTCTCTATTGTGTTTCCTTTTATTTATCCTCAAAGGTCCATACTTATGTCCAATTTATTTTCCAATTCTTAGTATCAAATGATGAAATTGAAGCTTTGAAGCAGCAGTTCACAAACCATAGATGGATCACAGTGGTCATGTTCTTGTTTTATTTACAGTCTATGGCTTAGGAACAAGCTTGATTCTTTATTGGCATCAATGATTGTTTTGTTAATCTTGTTGGATGAAGTTCGATAGACAGCAACAGACAGATGGTTCATCCAATCACCTGCCAAGCATTTTTTGAAATAGTTTTTCCATTTACATTTGCCACTTTCGAAAAGCGACTTCCCAGATGGTTCCTTGAAGCAATCCATCTGGTGTGTCATTTTAGCTCAGAATTACAAACCTGTATACTTCAGTCAATTCAGATACCAGACAAACAGCAGAAGAGTACTAAAGACATCTTATAGCAGTCTCTGGACTAGACTGGGTGTAATCACCGGAGTAAGTATGTAAACTTTGCGCTTGTTACCTTGTGGATGCCATTCCTTTTGCATGCAGTGTCCGCTTGATAGACTACTTCTAAGTGTAAGAGCGGTGTAATGACAGCTCCGAATATTGACGAGCTGTAGTGTGCAGAGGCAAATCAGCACTTTAATTTCCCAGCAGGGCTTGCCTTTGCGGTTGCATTTCTCTGGTTTTTGGCATGTTACTGCCACCTGGATAGTATTAAAGCATTGACAAGAATGTAAATCCCATCACTCATGCTTGTGTGCAGAAAAACAGAGAGCTTGTCATTAAAAGAAGCATTCATTTGAAATAGCTATTGCTTTAAGGGAAAGACAATGGACAATTCTTGAATATCCTTGAAGGTTTTACTGTTTGCGACACTAATTGGGTCACAATTATGTCACATGTTGATGCTGTTTTATTTAAATGAAAGTTGCATCTCTGCATGTGCGTTGAACATCTGACAATTTTGTGAACACAAGTGTAGCGGTGTGACAGCAGCTCATCCTTACTTGTAAAACTCACCATTTTATGCAGTTGTTACACATTCAAGTGCTGCTGAGATTCCTGTCAGTGTAGGCGATGGTAAAAAAAAAAAGATTCTCTCAGTTCATTTCAAAATGGCAGTACAAATGGCAGACGCAGACAAAAGCTCTTCCTCTGTGATTATGATGGCCTGATAGCAAAATATGACATTTACCGCAGATGTTTGCGATAAAAATGTGATTCAGACCAGCATGGAGTAAAGACAAGTAGACCACTAAACAACAAACAGTGCTTTAGGGTGGATTTATCTTTAAATTGGAGGTATTTCTTAAGCTGGTAAGACAGTGCTGCTTTTTCCCACCGTTGTTACTCTGGTGTAATAGCTCCTATGAGTGAGACTGAAAATGAGAGCAGGTGAGTTATGAAGAGTGAAAAAGTGAGAGGGAATAGAAGGGACCAGGATGAGAAGGGGAGAGTAACAGAATAGCAATGAAACGGGAGGGAAGGAGGCATGAGAGGCAAAGCTCGTCTTGTGTTTGAATAAAAATGAGTCTGGGTGTGGAGAGATTACTCTTTCTTTTTGTCTTTCTCTCTCCGCTCTACCCAGCTATCCTCCTTCTTCTCCTAATGCCCACAGCCGCTCTGAATAACTCATTCTGCTTCCAGTCCACAGTTCCACTGTCTCTTTTGAACAGTTTAAAGGCTGGCGGTCGTTCTATTTTAGATGCACTCTTCCCTAAAACATTTTTGAACTCGTATCTCTTGAGGATATATCGGCACACATCTTCTAACAAAAGCTTCAGCAGTATTTGGTTGTAGGTTTTTCAGGAATATATTTATACCACAACAATGAAAGTATTGGTCTCTACCTATTGAGCTCTTTGTGTCGCATCCAGTTTAATTTAACTAACCATGGTTTTGCAACTCGCACACTAAACATACAGAAGAGGTTTCCTTGACTTTGCAGGGATTCATTCTTCCAAGAAGACAAAACCTGCTCCCATTGTTTGCTCCTTGTATTCTCCTCTCTTCAGTGTGATGCATTTAGCCCTGTTGTTAAACAAAATTCCCCCACACCCTTGCTACAATAACCCTTTCACATTCCATAGCATCATTATTGGATTCAAATGTTTCTGTTGTGAGACGGTGAATGGCCAGATAGGTTCAAAACTACATATCTTTCCATCAGCTACACCTACATTTTATGTTTAATGCTAATTGAAAAACTATCAGTATTATAATTCCCTGCGTTAATGAGATGCACTTTTATTATACCGGATCAGCAATTGTTTGCTCATTAGCAATTAGCTTAAAACACATCTGGGCCATAGTTTAGCCTCACAAAGCCACAAGCATCGCTGCAAACCTTTAATCAGACCTTCATCTCTCAATAGTTCTGCAGAAAAATAAATAAATAAAAGTATTGTTCTGATTAGCCTTGATCCTAAAACTGTGAACATGAATGTTTTCTTTACCTAGTGTAGAAATATTTGCTTTCCCCAGTGAAGCTTTTTGAGGTTTATATCGAGTGTTTCATCAGACTTAGAAGTTAAACAGTCCACCTGTACAAATGTTACAAAAACTTTTTTTTCTTTTTCATTGCCTCATGTTAATTTATTTTTGTTGAAACTGCTTGCCATACTTTTTCAGTATGTATGTAATGTATGTTTTTTCTTGGAAAGAAAAAAAAATCCAGCTCAATATTCAGCTGAAGTCTGGCTTTTTCTGTTTACCCAATACTGGTGTTATAGGTGTACAATGCTCATATAATCTGAGCGTCCCACTGTTATGTAATATAAAACTGTAACATAATGTGAGTATGCGCACACCTGTGCATCTTTGTGTGTGTGTGTGTGTAAAATAATGTGTGTGTGTGTGCGTGCTGTTCAGTGTACAGTAAAATGTTTGCACATTGTGCGTGTGAGTTTGTAGCTGTAAACTTTCTGACTCTTACATTTACAATGCACTGTTTGTCAATAAAGAAGACAAAGCAAGCTTATCAGTTCTGGTCCTCAATTTACTATCAAGCACAAGTTCATGGGCGGCAAAAATCAAAAATAAGATTTATGGTTTTATATGATGTTAACCTCTAAATAATCAGGTAAGTGGGGTAGCCATAAACACGGAATATCATGCTTAATTTTGTGTTTAGGTAGCTGAAAAGAGATGTTGTTTTCTTACTTCGATACTTTCCTATCTTTGTGAAAATTCTTCTCTTTGTCTAGATTTGCTTGATTTGTGCCTCCCATTTTTGTTTTTCCTCAAATCTGAAAACACAAACATCTTTTATCTTTGTGCTAAGTTTAGATAATCAAAGTAAATAACAGATTTTGATATATCGTTTCACTTCTCGTCACTGTCATCACCACTTCAGTATTTTTTCTTACAATTGCATTTTGACACATTTATATGAAGGAGAAAATGAGTAGCGTTGCAGTTACTGTTGCTTTTCATACTTACTACTGTGGCATGTGTGGGACCTGAAACAATGAATCAAGGAAGATAACTTAATTTATCACTGGACATTCTTGAGCAGCTTAGGACATACATTGTGCAGTAGTCTTTGTTAAATATTCAAGCTGCAGGCAACGTTCAGACCTAAATTTTACCTGATGTACTGTGTGATAAATTTCTCAGTAAATGGGAGAAGACAGCTGCATTCGGAAAAGTAATAAGAAAGGTAATAAAACTCTGTAATGAGCTCCTCCTTCACACCAGCAGTCTAAATTAATCATTCATTGCAAATAGTCTTTTTTTTTTTTTTTTTAATCTGAACCACTAATGTTATTGACTGCAACTTTGTTGAATGATAAATGGATAAATGTCCAACTTTACCATTTCTGCAGAAGTCAAATTATTCAAGTTGGAGAGTTGGATACACTTAACACCACTGAGCTGATACAAATCACAAAATTACAAGTTGGGGTTCACTATATGACTTAGTTTTTGAGTGAAACTTGCAAATGAAAGACAGCCATTACGCAACTGCCTGTGGAGTCTGCTGCAGTGTATTATTCAGAAAGGAGAACTCCATCAGCTCATGTGAAACTGATTAACAGCACAGAAACGACTGCAAGATGTCATGAATACACACCAGGAATGTAACTGACATAAACCCATTTGCTCTCACTAAGAAATGGGGAGTGAAATTTGATTACAATGACGTGTGGCCTCTGGGGGAAATACAAAGAATAAATTCTCCATATGAGGTTATATTTATTTCTGTGGGAACCTGTTTATTTGATAAATTCTCAAATTTTTCCTTTACCATTAAACAACATTGATGTTTCGTGTATATACGTCTCTGCAGATTGGTCACATTGCATTTGACTTCCATCTCTATTCAGACTCAAAATTCATGTAAGATTTGAAGGAATTTGAAAAGAAGGTAAAAGTATAGTAAAAGTAATGCAGAAGATCCATGCAGTCAAAGATTAGTTGCCAAAGACCGATTAAGTTCATTATTCAGTGTGTATGTACTGCCATTGTCACTCCATCTGTTCTATGATGTTGAAAGACAGAAGGCCCATAAAGAGATTTTCAGAACAGTCTGATACCACTTTTAGTTCTGATTTGGTAATAAACCCTCTATTTGACTCATCTATTACTCCAAATGGCCTTTAACCTTTCAGATATGGAAAAGAAATTGCGTGAACTTTTATCCAAAGTGAGAAATGAATTCTTGTGTTATGGGAATAGGACGAGGAGAAGCCATTTAATATGATGGCATAGAACTACGAGCCCATATGTGTTGCTGGTGAAGAGAAATAAAACTACTAGAAACACTTTAGTGAGCCACTTTTTTGCACTGGTGACATTATCCTGAGATCACAGGCATGTGCTGTTTTCTATGTTCCCAATGCAGCATGTTCACTGCATAGATATTAACCAAAGAAATTAAATACACCTCATTGGGTAAAATCTGATACACATCAGTGATCAGCTTTTTCTAAAGGCTGATAAGACTGTTGGAACATGTCATATTGGTTGGTTTATTTATGTAAAAAAAAATGAAGATAATAATAATAATGAAATGAAAAATACTTTATTTATCCCTCTTAGAGGGAAATTATTGTTAATAATAATAATAATAATAATGATAATAATAATGTTGAACAGTCAGAGCGGTGTGACCAACAAAAGTTTATTTGATCAGAATAACAAAAATACCTACTTGCCTGAACCTTGCCAATGAAAATAACAGCTTTACTTAACTGGTGAGTTGCAAGGAAATTGAGTAAATGGCCAGTGCAGCTTCTTTTCTACACTGAAGGGAAATAAATCACTGAGGCAGCATTGGACTCTATAATTCAAAACCTCTGTTCTTCCAAACCATTCACCTCCACTTTAAACATTCAGCTGTAAAACCTGAACTTGGGTGAAGATTAGCCTTTACTCTCTTGGTGAGTTAAGGCCCTGCCTGTGTCTCATTAGCTTCAGAGCTTAGAGAAGCAGGCCAGATGAGGTAAATGGTGCTCATATCTTATGAATGATACTGAAAATGCTTCTTCAGTCCCCCTCTTAAAGGGTTAATGGCTTTTAGTAGTAGCATGGAGAGGCGTGTTGGAGAGGGAGCAGAGTACCAGGCGTGGTGGCATGACTTCATCACCACCAGAAAGAGTGAGTGACAAAGAGGTTAAAAGAGAGAATAGGAGGGAGGCAAAAAATGAGAGATGAAGAGATGAAAGAGACTCTATATGAAAGAAGTTGTTTGTGTGTGTGTCACGCACAGTGAGTCATCTTCACACAGTCTTACCACAAGACAAATCTGTCTTTCCTCTCCTCCCCCAGCAACCTCAGGGATAAATAATTTACTCTCTTTCTGACACTGGTCCACGGGTGTGAAGCATCTTACTTTTCAGACTTCAGCGATGAGACAACATGTTTCTTTCCTTTTCTATCTGTCCTGGTTTGTCTTTCATCCCCCTATCTTTCTCTTGCAGAACTCTCTGTAGGAAACGATGATTTTTTGTTTTTTTTAGGAATGAATGGTTATCTATTATTGAGCAGCAGTCAGCAAAAGCTATCTCTATCTAGTAGGCTGCTAAAATAAATATGACACAGCACCGCAGCGATTTGCACAGATCCGAACTAAGCCCTCACTGGCTCTGAGATTTCTAAGTTCTACATATCTCAGAAAAATTCAAACCTAAGCAAGACCATTTCTCAAAGAAACAAAAAAAGAAAAAGAAAAAAAATCTTGCTTAAGTAAGTAGTTGCATAACAAATAGAGGAAATAAAATAAAACCCCTTATATCTTTGGATAGAACCCTTTTGGATGACTGAATGGAAAAGGACCGTCATTGATTGTAATCACCTCAGTGTTTTTTTTTTTTTATTATTTCTGAGTTGGTTTGGCTTCCCTAGATTTTGGGTTTCCTTCACTTGAGTCTACCAGTTACTCTGCCTCTCCAGCAACCACACCTGATTGTCATTAGTCAATTACTGATATGTATACATTCCCCAGCCTTTGTAACTCTTCTCCTGATTTTTGGAGTTATCTGATTGCAAAAGCCTTCAAACTTAAACTGTATTTTGACACTTCTCCGCCTGCTTTTGTTTTATTATTTTGATTCAGTCTTGGTATCCATAACCTTGGTTTACCTCATTAGAGAACAGACTCTTTTAATCCAGTCAGTCCCATTCATTGAGTGCTTCTTCTGAGTAGCTGCAAGACTAAATAGTACATGAAGTCATTGCGCTGGGTTTCAGGAATCCCCCCATTACTGATTAAAATAAGCTGGTAAACATTGGGACCACTGAAGTCTCAGAGCCATGAGCCAAACTTGCAAGCACCATCTGTAAGAAATGAATAAACATAATGAAGGATGATATACATTTAAAATGTAAACTTCTAAAAATAATGCTTTGTTAGTTCACATAAAAAAAAGGTATTTCACAAATAGCAAATCTACAGAGTGGATATATTAACCACGCAGTTGAGAGACACAAGACAGAAAAAGAGTTGTGGGGAAAGAGAGAATTATGACAGCAGAACTCAGACTGAGGATGCTCCTGTTATCTGGTATGCATGTTAAATATTCACCTATTGGGACACTACTTATTCCAGGCTGCGGAATGAGGCCAACAGCCAGTGTACTGAGTTTAACAGAATTTGTGATACCAGGCTTCTGTGGCAAAGAGTGAATGTCAGTGGACTTGGCCCCAAATTGCACGCTTGGTATAATTTTCTGTAGATGTAGTTGACTTCTTATTTTCTGTTATTTGTTACTCTTATTTTCAGTTGTTGTTTCATTGGGTTTAGGCAACAAAACTTGCTGGATCGGCTAACAATTTGAAGCCTCGCCAAAGCACTTAAATGTTCCTGTAAACTACTTTGTACACTGAGAAATGAATCTTTGAATATAATGCTGTAACAAAACACAGAAATGAAAGTATGCTTACATCATACATGAAATACAGGAAGTGAAACACAGATAGATATGATTGTAAACAAATATACACTTTACTATAAAGCTCTATGTTACAAGAAGCCGTTGCTTCATAAGGTATAAGGTGTTTAACAAAATGTTTCAGAGCGTCAGTTTAAAATATGATGTCATGTTTATTATTGTGACAAAGTAGATATTTACTTTAAATTCAATTTAAAGTATAAGATTAAAACGCCCCCTTTAGACACTGAGGGGTGCCAAAAAACATCTTCAAAGGATACAGGGGTGTATCCTCTCTCTTATAGTTCCTCTGACAAGCCTCCTTTCTACTTGATCCTTTCTCCTCCACTTGTATTTTGGGACTCAATAAGTTTTTTAAAATATTTTTCCCTAAATGATTTCAGGATCACAAGCGAGGAGATGGAATTGCAAAATGAGATTATTCTATGGCTTTCAGTAAAATATACCAGAAACGTATACCAGACTGCAACACATCCAAAATTCAGAAGAATGTGCAACTTCAAATGAAAAAAATAGAGGATAGTATAATAGCTTTAGAAAAGTCATGATTTGGGTTGAAATTGAAACTTTTGTGCAGCAAATTATGAAACTTTTTGGAAGAGGGTACGAGCATACTTCAATGATAGCCAACACAAAAGTTTAAAAAACTAAGTCTAAATCTAAAAGATTTGGTTACCCGCTGTACCTTTAGATTTAGATATTCTACCTCAATATTTAAACCCTATTTTCTTGGAATAATAAAACCCAGGAAAGACAGGCTGTAAACTAAACCAGACTGAAGACCATCGAAGTTCGATTGATGCTCCTGTTCTCGTTCAGATTCACGAATGTTGACCTTCAATTTCAGAAATATTTAACATCCCTGAACTTTAGCTAAGTCATGCCATCTGTATATTTAATTATCACATTAACATGAAGAATTTGACCTTTAAATTATTGCACTCCCTATAGGGATAAATACTTTAATTTATAATGACACAGTATAATGACTCCGTGTTAGTCACTCTTAAAGTTCATGTTTTGACTTTCAACCACTCTCTTTACTGAGAGCGATTCACTTTTTTCTTTTTTTTCCCCTTGACAGTAAAATATGCTTCAAAGCCGCATCATTACTCAGTCTTTCATCAAACTCAAAACAGAAGGAGTGTTCAATCAAAAAGTGAAAAAACTTTAAAAGTCAGTGCAAATTCAAACATATGCAAAGAAAACGTCTTGAAGGGGCGTTTTCTGTGCAGGGAGTGTAAAGCAGTTCAGGATATCAAAACAACAGTGTTGTAAATCTTGGTTCAAAGTGGCACTTCACCCCAAAAGGAAGAAAACACCTAGTTAAAAAAAACCAGAGGTTTATGGTTTCCTGCCTTTTTTTAACTGTGAAGTAAGGTGTGACGTGTGACTTATTTCATTCTTGACCTCATGGGGTCACAGCTGCACAGTAAGAATGCCAGGGATTCATGACAGCGGCAGGTGACTTCCCAGAGGAGACAGAAGAGCAACAGATCTTTGTCAGAATTCCAGATAAAATCCAAATAAAGTACTTCTGGGTCTACAGGCTGCCCAGTTCCTGTCCAAAGAGACTTAACCTGTTTGTGCAATAAAGAATGAACATACTTCTGACCAGCATCTTAATGAGCTCAGAAGTATAATCTCCTACCTGCATTAGATCTGGTTGAAATCAGCTTATTTTTCAGAGTTGCTCTCAGCATTTTAAAATTTTTAAGAAATTTGGGTCAAATAAAACTCCTGCTCAACTATTTAAACTTTATATGAACTCGATATCCTCCCCTAGTCACCACTGAAGCAGATCCAAGATAAAATAAACAAGTTTGTTTCCAGCTTGGATCCATAAAAATTTCTATCCAGATTTATTGGAACATTATTTTTGAGATATACAAGAAGAATTTGTGTTATTTGATATTCCTACCTTTAATATGTACCAACAGACTGAATCACTATCCGTTTAGTTACTTGTGTGTTTGACGATACAAAAACCCTCCAAGAAATATACAATCACATAAATTGCAAAAAAAGTATTGACGTTTGAAATATCACTTCTGCTCGTCTGCTGTTTCACACTCCTCTCTTCCTCCTTCCTTTATCAATTCTCTTTTCTTCTTCCAACATCACCACTCTACTTTTACCTTCCTCTACCCTCTGTGTTTCCTGCATGCTATTGTTTCTCTACTGCCTGAAGTCTGTAATGATTATATTTAGCTGCAGATTCTTCTGGAGGCATTTGTGGTTGTATTGCTTTCTGAGAGCGCCCTCAGCGTTTTCAGGAAGAAGCTCAGTCTAATCTAGTGCTTTTTCATTTTATTTAATTATATATTTATCTAATGGCGGTAGTCTCCCATTGAAACTTTTTAAAAAACTTCCACAAGAAAAAAAACAGACAGCACTTTGAAACTAAATACAGCAGTACAAACCCTTAATAAACGTATGTACTGTATATGCAAATTATTTCAGATTTTTTAAAATTATTTTATACATATTTATATATTAAAAGCATGTTGTTCAAATTTTGCCCAAACTGTGCTTAGCTCAGGTTAAATCTGGTCTAATTATGGTCTTAAGCTGGTCCGTGTTGGATGTATAAACACATGTTGGATTTATAAACACGTCCCAAATTTCAAGTCTTTTTGTGAGCCAACTTTGGTCTGTCAGACATCACACACACACACACACACACACACGATGTCCGACACAAACCAAAGTCAAAGAATGGTCTAAATGCTGCCACTATGTCCAGCTTGCATGTTATCCAGTGATCTATTTAGTGATCTATCAACAAACTTTGGAAATATGACTTACATGTTTAGAATACTTGTCAGGAAATTGAGGTGCGGACACAGGCGCAGACAGGAGGCAATATAGAGTTCCAAAACAAGAATAATTTATTCGTAAGAACGAACAATACTGGGGCTGGACAGAGGAGTGATCATACAAGCAGGGGTCAGAAGCCAGGAATCCACAGGAGCTAGAAAACCAAAGGGCTGAGGCAAGGTCAAGACAGGCAAGGTTCAAAAGGGGCTAAGGACAAAAG
>JAOXYM010000015.1:9780400-9790584 GCA_028567055.1 Leptatherina wallacei | reverse complement strand
CCTGAAACGAGAGGGAGGTCAGTGATATCAAAATAAAACAGGAAATAAACACAACACAACAAACTACAAAAATAAAAACCCTGGCTCAGAACTGAAATCCTGACAATACTAGCAAAATAAAAAAAAAGAATCATATTGAAATAAAGAACATAATTGTAAGTTATTATCTTTATCTCCTCTTCTTTAGCTTTCTATTATTCATATTTTGTTTTACTTTTAGATTCTTCATTTACTTAATTCTTGAGACATTTCTTTTAAATTACTTTGACACAAATGTAATTCCATATAATCCTCAGTGTTCTGTAGACAATGAGATTTTGACTTTAATATGACCAGTAGCAATAGGCCTTATATGATGATATGAGATGACACGATGATATCATTTGTTATCACCATAAAATCGGACATTCCAGGTTTTTTAGAGTGCAGCAGCAGAGGAGCAAGGAAGCCCATATATGATATCACACAACCTGATGTATTCAGCTTGTCATCACCACAAAGCAACATCAGTGGCAAAAGGGAGGCAGAAAAAAAGGCGAGATAACGGCGTCTCTCTCTTTCACACACACACACACACACACACACAGAGAGATATGTTTCTATTACCTTTGAGGGAATTGCATTGAATTGCCTTAATTTTTTTAAACATAGCCCTAAACTAGCTATAACGTCCCCATTCTTTACCCTAATTCCGTTCTTCACGCTACAGTTTACAGCTTTAATTAATGGAGACAAGCCCAAAAGGAAAATCCCAACAGTAAGATTTCTCCACAACCTGAATAACACAAGTAGCCTATACATGCACAGGGCATGCACTTAACCTGCTCAAGGCTGAGCCTATGTGTTAATGTGATGATGTGAGCATGACAGGAAAAGACAGGAAGTGGCTCAATTTTAGATCACCATAGCAACGGGCAACTATTGAGGAATCATTGCATCTGTTTTAATCTCTATTTAAATCATCTTTGCAAAGATGGGATGTCTCAGTAAAAGTGCATGAGTGTAAAGGAGTGTGTGTGAGAGAGAGAGAGAGATGAAAAGAGAGAGAGAGAAAGAGAAATAGAGACATGGAGAGAATGAATCTCTAATTGTGGTCCATGTGCTCATGTCTCTTTCCATACTTTCTCCACCTTTCTCCCTCACACACAAATAGACATACACACCACACACAAACACGCACCACTTTTACTCTGTCAGTGTATAGATTTTCTTTCGGCGCTGGCCTTGTCTTGTCTCTCTGTACGGCGTGGTGTTTTAGAATAGCAATCAGCCGGCCTCGTTCGCCCCCTGTCTCTTCATGTACCAGAGAATCCTTTTGCTCTAAAGTCAAAGACAGCTCTTTGAATGTATCTGGGCTTCCTTCACTGAAAAGTGAAGATTAAAAAGAAAGAAGCAAACAAAGAAATGCTGACATATGTGGCAAAATTAAACATTTGTCTCATTTGATTAGTTTTATTTCTTTCTTGTTCTGTTCTCTTTCCAGGAAGTAATTACACTGTCATGTAAATGGATGTTTTCTGCTTCCAGCCACATAAAAAAGACCAATTTCAACTTTTTGAGGGGCAGCCCTTGTGCCACATTAAGAATGAATTACTATCTTGCTCTTTAGTCTTTTAAAAGCATAAACTAATTACAAACAACACATGGTTTAGGAAAATTGTAAAAAAAAAAAAAAAAAAAAAAAAAATAGAAGAGTTGCCTACTTTAAATGGTCAGGCTGAATAATTTTCTCTTTGTATGTCTCTATGTTGCAGGGTTGTTGCATCATATTGTAGCTAGATAAATTGCTGAGCTCCGGGTGACCCGTACACAAAGGCACAGAAAGTTACTTTAAATTATAATCCAATTTAAATAACTGATTGATTACCATGGTTAAATCTTCTGTCTGTAAAAGGAATTGATGGGCTGGTTTTGTTCAGCCATGTGCACAATGTATCAAACTAGTATTTGCATATTTTCACTCTGGATTAATCAAGTTTCTTTTTCACAGTTACAAATTTAAAAAAATATCTTTCACACTCCATCTTCCCAACTCTGCTTTTTATCTTACTTCTCTTTAAGCCATCTTTTCATGCAGTCTTCTGTGTCTCAATGTTATGCTGGGGCCAGAGCTATGCAGCAGTCCCCAGCCTTGTTAATATTTCACATGGTAAGAAGCCAGACTCCTGCTTTTTTTTTCTCCTGAAAGTGAAGTTGTCTCCTCATTTAACCTCCAGGACCCAATCTCCATACTAACCAGCCCAGCTAAGGGCTTGACAAGCGATATCCCAGTTATTGCCATGTGGCTCCCTGTTATACTTTTCTTTTTTCTTTTTTAAACTCAGCACTGGGGAAATTATAGTCCAATATAACAAAACTTGCAATAGTTCCATCCAATATAAAGAATAGCATTACCTTAGCTATAACTGTGAGTACAATTAGAGATTAATAAGACAATCAAATGAAGTATGTTTTCCTTAGATTTTTATATGCACCAGTCATTTTGGTGGAAGGCTTTCAGCACAATCTCTGCTTAAAATCATGGCTGCTAAAGGCTAGGAACATATTTCAAATAAATCATTTATTAGGATTCTCTCATTTGAATTCAACTTGAATCATGAAATACTGATTAGTGATCAAATCTAAAAGCTGATGTTAGTGCAGTTTTTCCAGTAATTCAAGACTTAAAAACTTTAACAAAAATAAATCAGAAGAAAAACTCATAAGGATTGCTGATTCAAGTTTCTCATCTTTGTATATCAAGCTGCCGTCTAGTTGTTTATCAACATTATTATCTGCCTTAGAAGAAGAGATGGATACCGCTTCAAACAGAGCTTTAAAGCTCTGGAAATTTACCTTTTAGTTTATAAATGAATGCCTCTTACATTCAAGCCCATGCCAAATTAGGCCACACAAGATATGCATCAACTCCCAATAAAAACAGTGATCCATTTGATCAAGATCATCATGTGTCTCTGGTTTTACATTTTAAACAGGATTGGACTAGTCAAGGAATATGGTGGGAAAGCTAAAGAATAAAGACTGAGGAAGAGATACTTGGAGGTAGAGCTAAAGAAAGAGGATGATTGTTGCCTTTTTTGTGTGTGTGTGTGTGTGTGTTACTGCTGTGTTACAGCCCCTGGAAGGGGTGCAACCTGATGACCACAGAGAAGACAAAGCACATACATGTGTTTAAAGAAAATGATTTATTCACACCAAAAAGAAAACAAAAAGCTGTGGAACCTGTGGGGGTGGAAGGGACATTAGGTTGTGCCAAATCAAATGTAAGAAATATAACAAGACCTAACTCAGGAGCTACACTGAAACCCAGAAACAAACAAAAGAAACTCCCTAACTAAAGTCATCTACAAAAAGACTCACAAAACGAATACAGCGGGTGGCACCAACCTCTAACCTAATGTGTCTACAACAGAAAACTACGTGCAGAAAATGTAGAGGGAACCCCCAAACTTACTCAGTCCCAACCATCTACCACATCCCTGGTCCAAGCTCATGTCACAAAGGCAGAGAGAGAGCATAGAGCAGAGCTTTTAAACAGGTGAGCTCTAGTGGTGATTGGATGGTTGTACAGCCAGCCAATGGGACTTCAGGGTTGGGCAGCTCTCCCAAATTGGTCCACCTTTAGACCATCAACACCTGATTGAGATGGAGGTTAGTACTGGGGAAAAGAAATGTGATCATGCTGCCAGTGAAGAAAACCATCACACTGCAGGTTCAAAATATGGTTTTATAGGTATGAAAAACAAGTCATTCATTCAAGCAGATGTACCAACCAAATGGAAGATTTCCAGGCCAGCAGCAGTCTTAATCCCAACGTTCTGTCTTCTGGACTAAGATGAATGACATGCCACAATCATCCTTGTTTCATTGGGTCAGTTCCAGGAGTAATACTGGGTGGAATGTTGCTAATTGGAGCTGTTTCTCTGCTAATCTGCCAGCTGGTTAATGTTTGGCCCTCCAAAGCCAAAACTGAAATGATTAGTGAGCTGAAAATGGCCTAAATCTGGCTAACTACCTAAGAGATTTTCATAGACACTTCATTCACATCGTTTGCCACTGGGTCAAAATATTTGTGTATTGACGTGGCATTTTGACCAGAGGCTTCTTATTTAAAAGATTGAAGGTTTATTGGTATGTTGGAAATATGATAATAATTGAGAAACCTGTAAGCAGTGACAGCATGATGAGAGTGTTTGTTCCATTATCAGTCATCGTTGTGATGTCATGAATGTTATTGGAAATACATGTTTAATTTTCATGGAGATCAAAAGGAGCAACTAAGTTCGAAGAAGTAGCTCATAATTTTTTAACTCTGAATTAAGGAATTAAAAGACATATGCTACTTAAAGTAGGAAAATAGGCTGTAAAGTGTCCAATGGCAATGCATTTAGAAAACCAGATCACATATCATGAAGTTAGTTATTCTGAACTCTGTTCAACTAAAATGGCATAATGAAGACTCTGGGGACACTGTGACTTGAGCAATTATGTGAAAGGTCAAAGGTCACAGATAAAAGGCATAATCAGCTTGCTTTGTTTTGAAGGATTCCTAAGGTGGATTTTTTTTTAATACATACATGTGTCTAATACTACACATCTTAGGGATGAGGCATGCTCCACTGCGTTTGTTTGGTCTTTCCAGAAAAGTCAGAAAAATGTGATACAATTATTCCATTCAATTAGATTTTATTTGTACAGTGCCAATTCACAGCAAAGTCTTCTGAAGGTGCTTTACAGACAGTCCAATTAAATACAATCCACTGTATTCCAATTTGTGTTTTTCACATCTACTGGATGCTTGGTACATTAATATCCATTGTTGAGAAAATTGTGACTCTGAAGACTGTTGTAGCATAGCTTACTTTTTACTGTCTAATCTCTTACATATGTCATCAAATATGATCATTTCTTGCTGACTGAAGGCCAATAGGTAGCATAAGGAGTGTTTTTTCATTTATGTCTGTATTGACTACAAGTTTATTTAAAAATGAGCCTTCTAAAAAACATTTTAAAGCTGTAGTCACACTTATTTAAACAAATTGTGCCAGAAGTGAGTTACATTTCTACTTTGTACACTTCAAATGATATCCCATAGATCATTTTTAAAGCCACTTTGAGGTAATGATTGAGTTTTTCCAGGTCAGGATTATTTAGATCAATTCATCTTGCTTTCTAGATGACTTGTTGTTCCTTATTACTGTATATCAACTGAATTAACTCACACACACCCACGTAGCAAGGATGGCCCCATTGATTTTAGATTAATACACCATAGCTGTGAACACACACATTAGCTGCTGCAGAAATAATCAGCTGTCACCAGAAATATGGCAGAAGAATATGAGGGTTTGTGGAGGATTTATGGCAGTCATTTAGGGAGGGGTTTACACTAGCAGGAGCTGGAAAAGAAATGCATGGCTGATGAAAAATAGTCTGTCAATCTGTCTGCCCTGGGTAGAATCTCAGACCCAGGAATAACATGTGAGATGTGAAATATACCAGTGGTGAGGTACTCTGCTCATTATCCAGCTACCCTTCGTTTGCTTCTTTCTTTACTTCTTTGTCACGCTTTCTCTTCTCTGGCTCTTCTTTCTTCATCTCTCTGCCCTCTCAGTGTCTTTTAGTCTCTTTTTTTAATCTCTTGCACTGACTGCAGGGTGCTTTGCCTTCAGGCTGGTCACAGTTTCCATAACAAAAAAAAAGTGGAGGAAGAAATTAAGAGTGTAGGGGGGGAAATCTGTGTTTATAAGTTCCTTTATTTTTTGCTAGAGAATTCTTTCACTCTGAAAGAACTTGCCCACCATCCTTTTTTCTGTTTTTTTAAAAAAGTAATGTTGTTTTTTATTATCATTTGTTATAACAATGCAGGTTGTTTCTGTTATGTCATTAGCCCACATAGTTGATTTATCACAGTACTGAAGGGTTGCAATCAACTAGTATTTCAATAAACAGTGAACATTTGATTTTAATCAGGGTCACGGGGGAGGTATGCCATATCCCAGCAGCCATCGGGCAAGAATCAGGATGTACCCTGCAATGGTTGCAATTCTGTCACAGGGCCAACACAGAGTAATAGCAAACAAGATAAACTACTGCTCGCACTGTCCTGGAACCAAATTTAGAGTCACAAATTAACCTAACATGAATGTCCTCTGACTTTGGGATGAAGCCAGAGTACCCAGAAAGAACCCAATCCTGCACATAGAGAACATGCATCTATTTATTTAGATTCAGCATTTGTTTGATAAAGAAATAAGATTCAAGATTTAAAATCCTCTTCATATGTATCCTGGCCAAGACAAACATCTGTTCATTGTTACAACGTATACACAATACAATGAAAATGTGGAGTTCTAACATTAGCAGCCAGAGGGGCCTGCCTCAAATAAGTATAAATAAAAAAAACATTGTAAAATGAATAAGCTTTTATTAAAAGAGAAAGAAAGAAACTGTGTGATACTTTTACATATGCATTACATAATATTTGGTTAAAGTTAAATCTTCCAAACTGGCACTTACTGTGCACTTAGTGGCATTTTTCCAAAGCTGGGGGAGGCTTCAACACCTTCCTGTAAAGCAGCAAACAATGCTTTAAAACTTTATGAGGATCCTGTCAGATACTTGGAATTGTAAAACATAATCAGTCATAAGATTAAACAATTTGGCTGGTTAGCACCTCCAATTCTGAAACGCAAGACTTGACTCCTTTTAAAGTGTAAAAAAAAGTTAAAAAGCAGTAAAAAACCCTGATCCCTGATCCCATTCATGGAAATGTGGGGCCGTATTCCTAAAGATTTTTAGTGCAAAGAGTTTCTCCTAGTCGCCAAATTCTAAGATAATTCTTAAAATCATGATGTTTTCTAAGAACTTCCCCTAAAAGTGAAGAGTAGATCCTAGTAAAGATAAAAGCTATTCCTAAAAAATCCTAGCTCTTAAGAAAGCTCCTAAGGTGAGATCTGTTAAGAGTAGGGAAGAGGACTTTGGAGCGGCTTTGGAGTTCCCTAAGCAGAGGAAAAAATGGCGGATGGAAGAGGCAGAAGAGATATTCTCCAAACACTGGATGACAATGAATTAATGAAACGCTACAGACTGGATCATGTTTTCATACCTAGCAACGGGGTCAACCACACCTCCTCACTGAGATAGGAGTTTCTGTCCATTCCTTGCTCAGAGTTCTCTGAGAATGTTCTGGAATCACTCCTAAGCTAAGACTCTTGCTAGAAGTCCACCCCACTGTGCAGGCATTTCCATCCTTTATTTAGCTGAACTAATAACCCCCTGAGTTGTTTCCCCCTGGCAGATTTACATCATTTGAGTAACAAGAGCAGCAAGTCTCCATGAGCCCGTTTCCAGTGTGGGGACAATGAAGACTTCAAACTGATTCATTAGACTTCCCTTTAATTAAAACTACTTGGACTAATTGGGACTAAATGAGACACGTGTTTTTGTGAGCAGAGCAGAAGTCCCAGTGCAGCAGGCAGGGCGCTGTCCGCGGTGCTGAATAGCTAATATCGTCTACACAGCAGCGAAAGATCAACCCCTCGCTTACTTTTATCCAGGTGTGGCTCTCATTATAGAGCTTTTTAACACTTTCTGCAAGCATTCTTGCTGATGTAATTGATTGTGTCATCTTTTTTCTCTTGAGGTGAATCACATCTCACTCTCAAACACAGGGGCCCTGTGCCTTCCAGCCCGATAGGCAATCATGCCACATATGGAGCTAATTCAAACACTTGCTCCTGAACTAGATGAAAGATTGTGCCGGTGAGTTGAACTGATTCCCTTGACACTGTAACACTTGGTGCTCTGTTGCTTCTTTGTTGCAGGAATTTTTTCTGCACTCCTCCACTCACCGTAAGGCACAAGAAAGTATAACTTTCTGAGACAAAAGATTTATGTGAAGCTCTCTCCTGCCTGTAAAATCCCACATGTGCACAGACATCTTTCTCCTCAAGAACTGCATCTTACATACTATATGCCTATGTGCCCGTGCGCTGACGCAAACACTAAAGAATTAATCCTGTACTCATGCATAGGTAAGTGTACGTGACTTTTATAATAATTACATCTATTGGGAATCAAGAACCTAACTTTGCACACAGAAGTTGATAAAAGTGGTAATTCTCCTGCGAGTGTAACGCATATTTTTTCAAACATGTCATTTTATTCTAAGCTGCTTGAGTTTGTGTTTGGTTGCTATATAACTGTTGCTTTTGCTGTGGGAATTAAGAGGAATTCTCTGTGTCACTTGTAGAAGTGATGTGCTACTGTGGCAGAGGCATTTCTTGGCAGTGCTGCAACGGTTGTGCCAGTTCTGATTCATGGGCTTTGCCAAGAAATAAATCTGACCTCCCATGTTCTTTAGAATAATTTGATAATATAGAGTTCCAGTAGGAGTCCAGACTTTTTAATTTGATGGGTTGGACTTTCATTACATCACCAACTCTCCTACTGGTACCTCCAAAACGGTAAGCAAAATAATCCCAACTGCAACACAAAGATAAGGATTCACTCCATGCCAGGGGATAATCTCCTGATAATGTGTTGTGCAGCAGTGAGGTGTGCAGAGCAGGTAGCTAGTGGAAGTCATTTAAAAGTCCCATTACCTAGAGCGTGGACAGCCTCAGTGCTGTGGGATTTTCCAAAGTATTGGTCCTGTGAGAGGCGGGAGTTACCAACACCAGTGCAACAAGGATTGCTCTTCCAGGAGTGAGTCACTTATGAGATTAGGGAGTAGAAACAGATCAGGAGCAGTGGGTTGGATGGGTTGTATTTTTATTTATAGGTTTTATTTTTCTACTGCTCTGCCACAAGAGAAATAAGCTGCTGTATTGCAGGACAGGTGAAAAAGGCATCTCAGTAACATTTTGGACACCATGGTTTCATTTGGTGTCCTTGTATGAGAAAACCATTGTCACACTGAGATTTATTTATTTATTTATTTAGTGTGTATTTTATCTTATTATTTATCTAATCTGTGCTGAACTTTACAATCTAAGTACAAAAGCCAGGAGGCCTTTTGGCCGTCACATTGAAATTACTGACTTACTATGTGTTGCTTAAATTTAATCAACAAATAATAATGAAAATTAATAGGAAAAATATTTAAAAAGGACTTTCAGAAAGACGACTTATCATGTGAAGTTTATTTATTCATCGTCAGATATTTGTATTTTTTGGGTGAACCCAATTTCCCATAAAAATTGAAATGTTTTTAAAGTAAACATTTAAACATTTTACTTAGTAAACAAAAGTAAACAGCATATCTACTTTCTATTTTATTTTACAGTCATTTAGCAGACGCTTTTCTCCAAAGCGACTCACATCTGAAAATGAGAACAACACAAGCAAGAAATCAAACAGGAGGGGACATCATAATTAAGTGCTAGTCAGACTGCTGTGGGTCCAGTTGGACACAGGTGCTGCTGTTTTCTTCTTCCTTTCTGTTTCCTTCCCCCTCCCTACAATAGTCCCTTTGTTTAGTTACAAGGTCACGATTTTATCACATAATATCGTCTCGGGCTTAAGTGTACGCATCTTGTTCAGTGCTGAGTTGTGCCAAAGAGCTGGACAAATCTTACTAACTCGTCCTGACGAGTAAAAGAGTTAAGCTAAGTGTGGAAATGCTCTTTGAACAGCTGAGTCCTCAGCTTGCTCTTAAAGTAGATAAGGACTCTGCGGATCAGACAGAGTTCGGTTGATCGTTCTACCACTGGAGAACAACAGAGGAAAAGGCTCTAGCTACTGATTTCACGCCACGTTTGGCTGGAATACAGTTGGAAGAGATTTGAAATAACAATAATGTACTTTCAGGGCTTTTTTCACATAAAGTAGTCTTATTTAGGACAATGAACCAAGGAATCTATATTTCTCAGCGTCAAGGAACGTAGGCTAATCCTGGAAATCTCCCTTTTTCTCCTTCAAGCTGATGAAACTCAGTTACATTTCATACTTTTTAAATAATTGATTCAGTTGATACTAACTATTGCAACAAAATTTAAAATGTGACACAACATCAAAAGTAAACACACTATTTTTACAATATCTCTTATATGTGAAGTAATTTAAAGTTGTGTCTCCTACTTATAACTGTATTACTTCTGAGTTGTATTTGTCAGGGTATTGAGGTGTGGACACAGGCGCAGACAGGAGGCAATATGAGTTACAAGGCAAGAATAATTTAT
>JAOXYM010000015.1:9762381-9772545 GCA_028567055.1 Leptatherina wallacei | reverse complement strand
TATATATTTTTTTTTTGCCATATAGGACACAGAATTCTACACCTTTATTATGGTATGTACATTTTCTAGCTTTTAAGTAGTGCAAAAAGCCCAATGACATAAAAATGTACATAAAAAAACAGTGAATGTCCCAGCAGAGACTTCCCAGGACATTTTGTCATTAATTTTATTGTATATTGTTCCTGTTACGGCCCTGGCTCAGTTAGGATAAGGGGATGCAACATAAAGAAATGTGTCCAGGTGGAAAATTGGAGTTAAGGGATTTTATTGCCCCGTGTGGCAGGCAGACAAACAAAAACAAGATGGGATGGGCACGTGATGCTGCTCAAATCAAAGAAAATAATAAATATTAAAACAACAAAAAAAAAATATTAAAAAAATAATAAAAACAAGACAAACTAATGGTAACAGCCAGACTAATTAACTAACAGAAGAAATCAAAGTAAACAAAACCTGACTGTACTAACTTATCATAACAAAAACATCCAGAAATCGCACCACTAATACACCAAACATAAACCCAATGGAAAAGTAAATGTGTAACAAACCCAATCCCCTACACAATTAACAATATAAACTAGTGATGGGATGTTTGAAGCCGAGACGTTGAGGCGGGTACAGAGTACGGAGTGGGCGTGGCAAAAGGAGCCTTGTTCCGATGCTTGCATCAGATCGCTGAAAACCACGTGATCAATGACAAACGAGGCCTTGCATAGTCTGTATGTTGTTTTTCAAAATAAAAGTGGGATAACACTGCTGAGCTCCGTGGGTTGCTGTAGACTAGTGATTTAAAAACTTTTTGAGGACTGTGTGTGGTCATTGTTTAAATATAAGGCTAGAAAACAATCAGGATCTTCATAAATGAGGAAAAGTGTTTTTTTTAATCATTTGGTTCACCGCTGTGAAAAAGCACCTACATGTGAAAATCTGCTTATCTTGCCAAAATATTGCCAAGTATGATTTTTAATATGGCACGAGTAATAACTCTATACATTAAGTTGTTAAAATGATTAATATGTAAATCCCACAGATTAATATCTTTGCATTAACAAGTTGATGATAGCCTTAATTAAAACCCAAGTATATAGAATATATATATATATATATATATATAAATACACACACACACATACATACATACATACATCTGTTTGCATTTTCATAAGTTTGTGGTAGTTGAGATTTGTTTGCTTTGCACACCCACCATATAGGAATACTTTGAATGAATAATGCGTCCATGTTAGGAAAAGCAATGAATGGCCACAAAAAAGGGTGAAGTAAAGTAGAACAAACTTTGTTGTTATACAGGTGTTCAACAAAATCATATCGGATGTTATTGTAGCCTATACCTTCCGTATTTTGATTGCAATGCTGAAATCTATATGACAAATTCAACCGCTGCCATTCAAGTCAAGCAGTAGGTGTCACTATAGTGATCTAAATGAAGCTTCGGGTAAAGAGAATTTTAGTAAAGTAATGGGCTGTAAAACCTCATTGCTTCAGGAAGCTTCATTTGGCCATCACTAATATAAACACAAAAGGAAAAGGTTTAACAAACTCAAAACTAGACCAATAGGTCTGACACAAAACAACAAGAATCACTAAGAGAAGGCAAATCTCAACATTTGCCAAGTTCAGCAAAGTCTCTAGCAAGGGCAAGCTGTCAACCAACAATCACCAGAACACAGGTGCCAATGAATGAATGAAGTCCTGGACCTTTTATCCTAGGCAGGGAGGAGGTGGAGTTTAATTGGTCCGCAGGGCAGCAAATCAGGATTCAGGTTGTGGAGGTGTGGTGGTGGAGGACGAATCCAGGCCGGGCAACGGAACAGGTTGATTTGCATGTGGAATTGACATACTGATTGAGCAAAAAAGTGACACCCATAAAAGTTCCGATAATCTAAATACGGAAAATTCTGTACCTCTTCAGTATGTTTATTTTATTTTATTCACATACGCATAGAGAACATTCGAAGTTGTATTTCAACTTGAGAGGAGGGGACGCCACCTGTTCAAAGTGGTATTTTTGTACTGAAGATGTTTTTATGACTGGACAACTATTTTGGGTCACAATGCAGAATCAGATCACAGATTACCCCAGGTGGTTTTGCATAATGGATTAGAATTTCAACATTTTAAGTGCCCAAAATTCCCTTTCCCGGGGAAAGCGTGCCTTTTTGCATTGAAGTGTTAAACAAGTAATAAGGTAAGAAAATAACAGCAGTCAATATTCCACATATTTTGCAGAACAGTTAAGGATCAACTTTGTGTAGCCTTACTTTAAAGTGCACTGCTTAAATTTGCAAGCAGTTTTTTCTCAGAAGCTGTCGGCATGTTACTCTAAATTAAGCACAAAGAGCACAGTTGTGCTTCCATTTTTCAAATAATTACTAAGATGTGGTTTGCTCACTGCAGTCTGCCAGCATTGCAGCTGTTGCTTATGAAATGGGTGATAATAGGTCATTAAAGTGAAATATTCTAATTTGCAAACGCTTGTTTTTTTTGTCTCCACGGATAAAATGTGTAGTTACAGTTGGTGTCTGAATCTGTTTTTCTCTCTTTGCTTCTTTGTGCTGGCTGGATTCTCATAAGCTTCAGGTAAGAAGTTGTTTCTTTTACCACATATTTTCCTACAGCCCAAACGCACCCACAGGTTAAAAAGGCCTTTTTTTTTATTCAAATGGGGGTAACATGTCAGCAGAATAGTACATGTGCAGACCAGGTGGGTGTCAAAACACCAACAAATGATTCTGCTGTCAAAAGCAGCATTCTGCAGAGCATTCACCCCTCAGCATTTTACTTATACTTATATGACAGTGATCTTTTGATCCTCTTACCTGACATAAAGCCCAAAGACTGATCAAGCAAACAATTTTTCTCGGGGATTGTGTGCTGTTGTTACATAAAATCCAATTCCTTGTGATAGCTTATATCAAAAGATATATCTATTTACAGCTACTCTATAGGTTCAGTAATTTTCTGAAGAAGTGTTGAAAAATTGTTCTGTCATAGGATTTAGCATTCCTGCAACCAGCATTACATAAGATAAGATTCTGATTAATTCTTAATTCTGCAAAATTTCTCTTTTTTAAATCTAGAAGAGAAGATGTGCAGCAAGGTTTGGTAATATGATACTACTAGCTACATATATGCACAATGCAATAACATTTTTTAATTATGCTTATACCTTTTGTTATTCCATGTGTTTAATCTGCCAGGCAAACAGAAATCTGAATATCAATGTTGTGAAAAACCTTTGCGTTAGTCTACATTACGAGAACTGGCATGAGGGACAGAACTAAGCACAGCAGAACATTTTTATTACCAGCCCTATTTCAACACATGTTGGCAGAGATGGAAGCTCAAGTTATGTAAGCTGCACTTTTATACTCCTGTGTTTCTCCTGCCAATTCATTGCTGTTGTCAGCTGCACTTAGCGCTTAAGCTAATCTCCTAATTGGCTGGGAAAATCCTCACAGAGGAAATTATTGATTGCTACAGCCTCCAGTTATGGCTCCACAGGGGGGGATGCACTACAACAGAGGGGTACTGTAAGCTGATTAACACCAGCCGGCGGGTCAATACTATGGTCAGGGTTACGCTTCATTCACATGATTAAGTTTTAGGGTGTTAACTAACTGTTAATAATTGTGGCTTTAAAAGTGTGCCCCTCTGGCTTTCTCTGCCAAACAATGTAATATTCATATTCTTTGGGAAAACAAGCAGAGATTGATGCACAGCTGAAAATTAGCAGAAGTATTTAAATCCTATTTAAAGTAAGTTTAAAGCAAAAGTAAACACACTTGAGTTTTTCTTCCCACAGAAAAATATTGCTTTTATCCACCCAGCCAAAAATTTTAACTTGGATGGTTCACTGATCTAAGTCATTGGCGAGGATGGTTAATGAGATATCACAGAGCAGCATAAATATTTTAGTCATTTTCCAGCTGTGGACTGAGTTGTCAATATTGTGCAACTTATATTCACAAGGTGTGCATGACCCTGCTGCGATATCAACTAGCAGAAAGAAGAGATTCAGTCCAGCTTTGATGAATTGTGCCAGCAGTGCTGCTGTTAATGCCAGCTGTATCTGGTAAAAGTTCAGGCAGGTTTTGGCCAAGATCCTTAACTCTCAGCACTGTGGCTCTGTACAAAATAAGTCCACTGAAAATGCTATGAACATCTAACTTATGTTACTTAGCTATGACTAGATATACAGCCCTGGAACCTCCACAGTGTCACAAGCCAGCTCACAGTGTGTTACTCACTATATATGACCACATGGAGTCCCATAGTAACCATGGAAACTCTTCAACTTGGCTCTTTGGAAGATCGCACATATATCTGGTTTCCTGAGCTGGTGCGTTGCCCATCCAACATCTGTGATGATTCATTCAAACTGTGAGCTTCTCAAAGTTAAACAAATCAATCGTTATTTCAGTTCCTTGGCTATTTTAGTTTGCAGCTCAACTTTCTGCATCCAAGTTAAGGCAGAATAGTTAAAGGTAGGGTGGGAGATGTTTTTCCAGCAGCATTTTTTAATATATTGCTTAAAATACCCTTCACACTCCAATTGCAGCCAATTAATTGAATGCACAAACAAAAAATAAAAAATTTCAGTCACCTGTGGAACGGACAGGACTGAAAAAACACCATTGAATCATTTTAACCAGCCCGTTCTAAAAGATTGGTTGCTGATATGTCTGTCACACTCAACTGCCATTTGTTCCTCCCACCTCTGCGTGTTCCTGTGCTCTTGAGGCGTGGCTTCGGGGGGAAGTCTGAAGAAAAGGGTTTAGACTTTTGAATTGTGTATTTATGAAATTGTAGTTTGCTCGAACTGTTTTTCCAGGATCTCCTACCCTACCTTTAAGTGGCATAGTTTTAGACACTTTATCCAGCAAAAATCAATACTATTCAAATACATAACTGCCCATATACAGGCTGAACACTGTTAAGAGTATTTATCATGAGGCCAATTATGTGGAACCCTTAAAGGTGCAGTATGTGACAAAATAAAAAGTCAGTGACAATAAAAATTCATATAACAACAGAAACTGTTTCTATTGGTATTTAATCACTTTGCTAGAAAATAACTGCTATGTTTTTATTCTCTTAGAATGAGCCATTTGTGTCTACTTGCCATTGGGCCATATAAATGCCAGCAGCCATATTTGTGCCACAATTTTTAAAGTGGTGTCTCTGAATGGACAAACAACTCTATGTGTAAAGTGAAACATTTTTAGCTTACCCAGTTATTGTTAATGTAGTATACATAAAAAACCTTTTCAGGTAGAATACCCCACATTAACAATCTAACAATATATGACAAGTAAGTTTTGCTGTTTGCTTTTCCTAATATTTGTATGTTTAAATCAGGGTCTCTGTTTGTAATGCTCATTTGACACCTGAAAAGCCTCCAAAATGATATTCGTAAATTTTATTATTTGTTATTTTGTTTTCCCCTGTCTCTAAAAGCAGAAAAAAAGATCAAAATCACGAAAAGAGCTGTCAGAAATATGTTAATACAACAACAAAAAATCTTATAAAGGATGATTTCCATGCATCCACAGATAATTCAATAGTTTGTCAAATCTTTTTGTCTAGGTACAGCATTCAAAACAATTCATGCATACTGATATAAGTATACCTGTGTGGTATAGTGACACCACAAAATAAGAAATGTCTTTCAGTTATTCTTGTCCATATTCTATAGAGGCTTTGGCTCTTGTGCAACATCTTTTCAAGGCACTTTTCCGCGTGTTTAATTTCCATCTTTTTATATGAATTACAATTCTGATGTGCCGCTGAGAGAGAAGATCGCATTCGATCAAATCTCCTTTACTTGAACAGCGAGACTCCAGTCATTGCTCATCCCAGATGGCTAACAGCAGACAAATATGTGTGTTTTCTTCATGTTTTCTTTTGTCCCTTAAAGCCCCACAAAACCTAGAATGTGTGAATCTGATTATAATATCTCAAAAACAGTCCCTGAACACTAAAAAGACAACCTTTATATCCTTTGTACTTGCCAGCAAAAACCTATCTTGTTCCCTCTCATTTCACAAATACGGTGCTGGCAATGTCTTTGTGTGTAGGTGTGTGTGCGTATGTATGTTTAGCTGAATGCGTGTGTGTGTGTGTGGCATGTAGATGGCACACCTGCCACTTCAAAGCTCTAGCCAGATGTGGAACCACAGGGACTGGCAGCACAGTGGGAGGCTCCACACAGTTCAGTATTGTATTATTGTATTCATGCATAATCATACATGCAGAAACACAATGGCTTCAGCTCATTATAATGCTGTAAATAATGCACCAGACCCACGTCTTCACCTGTGATCCCCGTTTGATGGGATAGCCAGAGACCATTTTACAACATGCTCCAAAAAAGCACCTGTTTTAAACTATTAAACGAAATAATTTCAGTTGAAAAGTTCATATTTACAGGTGAAATATCAATGAAATATCAATATGTAGTGTCTGTTTTTCTTTGCAGGAACCAAGAGTTTGATGATGATGTCATATTTCTCAATGCTAAAATACTCACTTCAGTGTGTAGGTTAAAGACTGTTAAAGGCTGTGTAGCTTCTCTTAACCATAGACCTACTAAAGTATTAGCATTTAATGGAAAAACCATAGGCCTAATATGGAATTGTAATATTTTTTCCCAGCAAAAAAAAAAGAAAAAGGAAATTGATCAAATAAGACAGGAGCTGTTTAAGAAATATTCATAATTGTCATATCATATGACAGACAACTTGTCCGGCTGAATGACGTGTTGATTCTTTTACAAAAGAAATTGACAAACTCAAGATTACGACTGGATAAATAAATGAATAAATAAGTATCATTATTCAGGGAATGCAAAATTCTTCATTTAACTGATGAACCACAAACAGTAGAGAAACCGTGTGCACATTTTGTTCATTGGCTCCCTGTGCATTTTAAGATTGATTTTTAAGGTTCTTTTAGTTGTTTTTAAATGTTTTAATGGTCGTGGGCGTTCTTATTTATCTGACCTGATTTTAAATTATGAGTCCTTGTGGACCCTCTGGTACTGGCCTTTTAACTGTTCTAATAGTTAGAACTAAAACTTACAGTGAGGCCTCATTCCACTATTATGGTCCTCATCTGTGGAACAGCCTGCCAGAGAGCCTCAGGGCTGCATACACTGTCAATGTTTTTAAAAAGAGGCAGAAGATCTTTTTTTTTTTTTAATCTTTTTAGTTTAGCTAATAGCTGAATTTTACTTTATCTATTAATTTTAATTGTTTGTTTAATATAGTCTATTTTAATCTGTTCATCTATTATTTTATACATTTATCTTTTACTTATTTAATTATATACTTATTTATGTAATTACTTGTTCTCCTAAGTTTACTTTTTTTGTTCTTATTTGTCCTTATTGTTTTTAGAATATTTTGATCTTGTTTTTACTTTTTTACTTTTTTACTCCAGTGTTTTCTTCATGACAATCCCCCACACCAGGGCCATTTCTGTGGGGTCGTTGCTGTGGAGATCACCCTGGTCAAGGTTGGTTGGGCCCTGCACAGCAACCCTGGCTGTGTTGTGGGCCTCAGCCTGCCCTGATCTGGGCAGTTCCTGTGGTGACACCCTCCATGGTCATTGGTGAGATGGCTCCTGGAGTAAACAGATCCTAAGTATACTGTTTCCTCACCTCAGCATCAAGCCAGATGTTTATCTTCAGATATTTAGTTCCAGTTATATTTCTATATTGATGTCTCAGTTATAAAGACAGAAACTAGAAGTCAGAGTTTATGTTTGTGCAGACAGGGGTGGGGGTTGTATATATGCACACTGTGGGGGATTGAGTGTGATGATGTGTTGGGGAAAAAGTGCTTGATCAGCTGTGTGTTCTTGAACTTACATGCTTTAGTGTGTGAAGATTTGTGGTTTGTTTATGTTTTTTGTATAATATTCCAACATTGTTTTTATTATGTAAATCACTTTGAGCTGCCGATGAAAAGTGCTTTATAAATAAAGACTGACTTGGTTTGATTTGATTTGATGCGATTCTTTATGTTTTTCATTACATCAATCATATTATTCCTTCTTCTATGTTTGGCCTAAGCCAAGTGAAGGCTCATCTGTACCAGAATCATGTTGCTTTATTTTGAGGAATAATTAGATTTTCAGGGATCATGTGTGTCTGATAAACCATCCCTCACTCTCTCATTCTTCTAACCAGCCCTCCTTCACTAGCACCTTTGAAAAACCAAAAGACATTTGTCATTTCAGGGTTGATAAAGCTGCAGAACCTCCTCCTTGCAGCAGATACAGTGGTGTGTGTGTGTGTGTGTGTAGGGCTATTTTTTTGCCATTAATGCTTAATATCGATGGCAGAGGATACATCCTTTCTTTTTCATCCCTCACAGCATCAAAATGTTAAACATCCATGATTAAATAGTGGAAAGGGTTCCATCACCTTGTTCCTCATGCTGCCTATGTGCATCCTCACTTGGGACAACCACTTCAGTGATATCTTGGCAGATATACTCACACTTTTTAAAACAGATTTCATGTTTAGCTCTGAAACTCTATGTGCAACTGTTTAAATGTGTTCTAAATCTGGAGACTGTGCATTTTAATCCATACAAGCGTGTGAATGTGGCAGCATATTTATAGCAGTTCCATTTTGACTAGAACAACAGGGTTTTGATATTCCTGGCACACGTTGGAACACTGTCAGGATCCCGTCCATTCGAGTGAGGCAGATCAGAAAGGAAGAAAAGTGGAGGAAGTGGAATGCCATGTACAACCCCCACCCTTCCAACCACACACACACACAACTTCCCACAAAAGACTACTTGAATTCTCTCACACAAACACATATACAGTCATGCACACATGCACAGACACACTTTCCTTGTTTCAGTCATTCTTTGGCTGGCATTTCCTGGGGTTGCTGTCTCTGCATAAGCTTTTCACACATCCTCCCTCTCTGGCTGTGAGCAACAGTGATCTGATGGGCAGAGAGGGAGGGAAAGGGGAGTGCAATCAGGCAGATAGCTGGTCAGAAGCAGCCAAGCAAAGAGGGGTAGTCAGAATAAGAGACAGACGGTGTGGGAGTGGTGCAGGGAGCTGAATTTCTATTTTACTCAAACCAACTATCTTCATGCAAACATCAAACCAGGATCCATCCAGCTGACATGACAGAGAGGCTAAAGCCAAGTGAAGAAAGCCTGTATTCTTTAACGCTCAAGCTTTCCATCATTTTTGATCATTTTGTGTTTGTGGCCATAATTTTAAACCTGCTGATTTATGACAGCTTAAAGTATCAGAAGTAAAGAATATTTTAACAGTGGCTAAAACTGTTAGCAGTATGTTTAACTTCTCCCCCTTTAGCAGTAAGGTATGATACATACTTAAGGTTACATCACCACAGTGGCATAATCACTGAGTGTGGCAACAGGTGGACTACACATCTCTAGCAATCCCCTGAACATAAACCCTGATATCTAAGTCCCAACCAAACAGAACAGATCAAATCTTTATTCTCCAAAATGCAGTTGAACCAAACAGACCCGAATGGAAACAGAAGACAGCAGAAAAACATCATAACCTGGTCTTAACCGTTTGCAACCTCTGTATGAAAAAGCACATCTCACACAGAATTGCAGGGTAAAGTCGCATAAAATATTAATGGTTCAATTTATCAAAGCTACAATAGTCTGTCAGTCGGACATTGTGAAGTTAATCATGGCTTATTTTAGACTTTACCTTTACCTGAAGATTCATTGTTCAACATTGTCTCTTGCTACATGTGTGGAAAAGGCTGATTACACTACATTAACCACTTCAGCTCTCTGCAAAAACATAGTTTTTTTTATTTTACAGTTTCCATATGAAATACCTTGTTCCAGTAGATCAGCAGTGACAGAAAGAGATGTGATGCACATGTGCACAATTTATCAAGCCTGCAAGGTCATACAGCACTGGATTCTATTCATATTGCTTTTTGGGTCAGAAGTGTCAAAGCTCGCATGAATGGGAATCTAACTTGTCTATAGATCATTCTAGAGATCAGGTTGAAGATTATCATGCGAAGTCTCTTACTTAAAGGGGCCATATTATGCAAAAATCACTTTTATAAGTTCTTGGAATAGTCTCTTACAATGTTCTAAGTCACGAACAGACCAA
>JAOXYM010000015.1:9687233-9727358 GCA_028567055.1 Leptatherina wallacei | reverse complement strand
GAATAAAAGGATAACAATTGTTTTCATATCTTTTAATAGAAAAAAAGATCAAATCTTGTAAATATTTCAAAATGATCAAAAGTTTTATGGAATGATGCTCAAACTTAAATTTATCTGCTAAAGTTCTTTGCACCAGGCTTCATGTGGGCTTCATCCCCTTCTGCATTTATAATTTATGTGTCTTTTTTCAAAAGAATAGGGGCTATTTTTTATTTTTTTATTTTAATTTTTCTTCTGTTTGTAAACTCTTTTACAAATAAGGATCTCTACTCAGTTATCCAAGGAGCCCATGTGATTATTCATTAAAGTGATATTTAATGTTAATTGGCTGAATGCAAACAAACAGGCTCCTGTGCCACATTTACTAGTACATGAAATGATTTTGCATTGCAAATAATTCAGAACAATATATTTTAATAATACACTTTATTTGAAAAGCGCCTTTCAAAGCACCCAAGGTGACTGTACATAGGAACATTAAAAACACTAAATAAAAACAATATAGATTAAAACAGAACAGCTGACAACATTGAGATGGTGAGTGTGTATTTCTGTTAAAAATAAATGAATTAATCAAAATTTAAACAAAATTAAATTAGTCATTAAAGTAACTCAGTTTTCAGTGTTTTTAGTAATCTGATTTTTAATTAGTTCATGGAGCAAAGATCTTTAAAAAAAAACAAAAACGAACAACAACAAAAAAAACTCTTCACCCAGCCTCTTTAAATGAATGGTTAGCTGGTCTTTAGATTTTACATGAACTTTTATCAGACATTCTTGACTCAGTCTTATTGTAATCTGATCCTCACTACCAGCCTTTAATGACATGACCTACCATGGCGTTTTCTTCCCATAGTCTCTGTGTACAACTGTTCGTAAGTTGAGATGATTGCTGAGTTTTCCCATCATTTTTTCCCCCTCAGGGTTTAACTCTGCTTTACCTTTCTTCACTGTTCTCATGTGGCTAAAAAAACAACTCAACTACAAACAAACAAAGAAACGTCACATTAGAAGTCAAATTGTGACTTTGACATTTGACTAAGTGCAGCCTTTGCAAGGGTGCACATGTAATGACTTGGATATTGTACCTGTGCTGACTTTCAGTTCTCTGTACTTGTGTATAATGGCTGAATCTGATATTGTGTATTAACTCTTCTCATCTCTTGAGTTGTTATATCCTGAAAAACTATCAACACGTGTGTTGTTGATCAAATGACTAATATTGTAAGATAAAAGATGTTGCTAAGCAGATATCCAGTGAGGTAATTGGGATTGTTACTGTGTATTTAATATTTATTACTGTTGAGTTAAGTCACTTCTCACAGAGATCCTGATTCCTTACAGGATGGAATCATCATGTCTGGACCTGGCTCTGGAAGGTGAGCGGCTCTGTAAGGCAGGTGACTATCGTGCAGGTGTGTCCTTCTTTGAGTCTGCCTTACAGGTTGGAACAGAGGATCTCCAAATCCTTAGTGCCATCTACAGTCAGCTAGGAAATGCCTACTTTCACCTTCAGGAGTATAAAAAAGCTCTGGAGTACCACCAGCATGACCTCACACTTACCAGGTAAACATTTGGAAATATCAGTCAGTCATGTTTGTTCAAACTTTTAATCAGAATGTTCCCCTCTAGATTTATTTATTTATTCTTTTTCCATTTCAATCTCAGAACAATTGGAGATGAACTTGGGGAGGCTAAAGCCAGTGGTAACCTTGGGAACACTTTAAAGCTTTTAGGCCGTTATGATGACGCAGTGGTTTGTTGCCAAAGACATTTGGATATTACAAATGCCATATATGATAAGGTGGGTCATATTTTTGTGATAGTTGCAGTTACAAGTTAATTATGAGTTATTTAAGGAGAAGTGAAAAATTCATTTGGCATTTTTGTTTAAGTGAACTATGGATAATTAACCTTTCACTGACTGATTAGTAAAAAATGTGCTTTTGTGACTAGAAGGCTCATTGACTTTGATAGGAATAAAGAGATCCAAATCTAATTTTACCCATACCACATGAACCACATAACATGCTTCACAGCCACATAATATTGCAAGTATGCACACCAACTGCATTGAAAATGTGTACCAACCCTTAGAATAGTTTTCCAGCCTGCATGCAAACAAGAAAGTCTGATTTTAATGTATTTTAAGTATTTAATTACAGCCGTGGTCACTCTGGTTCCTGTCTGTGAAAATCTGCTGTAGGTTGGGCAGGCTCGAGCTCTGTATAATTTCGGAAACATTTACCACGCCAAGGGTAAGAACATCTGCTGGAGTGGAGCTGAGCCAGGAGAGTTTCCAGAAGAGGCCAAGATTGCCTTGAGAAAAGCAGCGCATTACTATGAGTGAGTTGAAATATTAACTATGTTTTGTTTTAGCATGGAAGTTTTGTGAAATCATACGAAACTATATGCAAAAACATATATTTATGTATGAATGAATGAATGAATGAAAAGTTTTGGTTCTCCATACTGTTTTGTATAGTGTTTTAATTAGAATTTATGTGTCAGTTGGTTTAATTTGCATATTGTTAGTGGTCATTCCAGTTCTTCAAAAGGCTGTCTTCTGTCTTTTAGTGAAACTTGTGGATGAAATTGCTCTGAAAATGTTCTGAAGCAATATGTATCCATGGTAATATGTTAAAACGTTGAAACCACTGAGCATTCATACTTGGCCTTTATAATCGAATACTACTAATTACAGTACGTCCTTTAGCTTTGTGGAAAATAAGGGGAAGAACCAGTGCCATGCTTTACCTAGCCGCCACTTTATTCAGTATACACAGCTAGTACCAAGTTGAACACTTTGCCTTGAGACCTGCATTTATTCTTCATGGCATAGATTCGATGCCTGTTGGAAACATTCCATGATGGCATCACACAGTTGCTGCATATCCATGATGAGAATCTCCCCTTCCACCACATCCCAAAAGTGCTCTACTGGGTTGAGTTATTGTGTCATGTTAGGCCACTGGAGTTTATTGAATTTATTGTCATGTTTAAGAAACCAGTTTAAAATTATTTGAGTTTTATGACACTGTGCATTATTCTGCTGGAAGTAGCCATCAGAAGATGGTACACTGTGCTCCATAAAGGGATGGATGTGGACAGCAACAATACTCAGGTAGGCTGTGGTATTAATGCTCAGTTGGTACTTGGGAATTGAAAGGGTGCTAAGAAAATATCCCCTACACCAATAGACCACCAGCCTGAACTGTTGACAGAAGGCAGGATGGATACATGCTTTCATGATGTTTATGCCAAATTCTGACTTATCAGTTCAAGACTTGTCAGACCAGGAGATATTTTTCCAATCCTCTATTGTCTAGTTTTGGTGAGTCTGTGTGATTTGTAGCCTCAGTTTTTTGTTCTTAGCCGGCAGGAGTGGCACCTAATGTGGTCTTTTGCTGCTGTAGTCCATCATTGACGTGTTTAGGGTTCAGAGATGGTATTATGCATACCTTGGTTGTAACAGTGGTTATTTGATTTATTGTTTCCTTTCTATCATCTACAACCAGTCTGCCTATTCCCCTCTGATTTCTGACATCAACAAGCAATTGAACAGGAGTACCTACGAAAGTGGCCAGTGAGAGTATAGAAATGCATATATACATGAGGCTGAGAGAAATATTCTTGTGTTAAGTTGAATTATCACATGGAGAAATGCATCACAAAGCCATGAAAACTAAATGCAACAGTTTTATGTTCATGTTTATATGGTTTCAAATTTCTACATAATCTCCACCCTTCCTTTTTTTTTTCATGATTCTTTTTAATAAACAAAGAGCAAACCTGTCCGTGGTGAAGGAGTTAGGCGACCGTGCAGCCCAGGGCCGTACCTATGGGAATCTTGGTAATACTTACTATCTCTTGGGTGACTTTCAGAATGCAGTAGCTGCTCATGAAAAGGTAAGAGCAATGAAGAATCTTTTTTCTTGCGTTCTTTAGTTCAGAATGTTTTATGTTTATTCTGGCTTCAGTGGGAGTCATTTGTAACTTTACTGTTTGTCCTGTTGGGCAGCGGCTTCTCATGGCTAAAGAGTTTGGTGATAAGTCTGCTGAACGAAGGGCTCACTGCAACCTTGGCAATGCACACATATTCCTCAGCCAGTTTGAAGTGGCTGCTGGTCACTACAAGTGAGTAAATCTGAAGCTCAGTGCTTGTATATGTAGTAATTGACAATGTAGTCTTTTTTTTTTTTTGTACTACAAAAGCTGCTGTTTCAAGTGGGAAAACCATTTTAATTACACTTTTGAATATACAGAATGAACTAGAAAAAGAGAAGAAATGAGATTACAATGAAATTATTTACACTAGAAAGTATGTTCATCACACAAACATGATTTATTTTGAGCATTTAAGTCTTTTAGGACTTATAGACAGTGTGTGTGATGATGACATATATTTTTGTAGTGGCACAGTGTTTTTATCAACTGTCTTTAAATGTTCTATACCACGATTTTCATACAACATACATGTTTGGAAAATGAGAAAAAAGACAGAAAATGAAAGGAGCAGATAACTATCATTCTCCCCCACCCACACTCGACATTCTTTGACCTTCTTCCTTCCCTTCTTGTTTGGCCTCAGGAGGACTTTGCAGCTGGCCAGGCTTCTAAAGGACAGAGCAGTGGAGGCTCAGGCCTGTTACAGTCTGGGTAACACCTACACACTTCTGCAAGACTATGAAAGAGCCATTGATTATCATCTCAAACATCTGGTCATTGCTCAGGACCTCAACGACCGGTATACCATGAAGGCCGTTTATTACCAGTTTCTTTGCCAAACTGTCTCTGAAGTGAAACAAGCATGTGCACTTTGAATACGGGTGGCCCCTGTACAGATGTTTGTTAAATATTTAGAAGGGATACTATTAATGGCCATCAGACACCTTAAAGACGCACTGCAGAACTTTTGCAATTTTCCCAATTCTCCCCCTATCGATGGCTAAAGGCTCCTAAATACTCCACAAGAAGCGAGAACTTTGTTCTTGAGGCCACGAGAACAAAATGACATAATTTTGTACTCGCGGCCATGTTTGAGGACGGTTCTTGACACATCGGGCTGGCAGAACTTCTTTTCTCGTGGGGCTCTGAGAAGTATTGTGTGATTGGTTGGACATTTGAGGTGGGCGTGGTTAACGTGGAAAGGCATGAAGTGCAAAGTTGTCACTTCCCCATTTCCACTGACGCGAGGTTGAACGGATAGCTTTGATCAACAGCTGATGAGAAAGTACAAAAATGTATCCAACACACATGGTATATATAAAGACACGGATACCGCCGCATGCACAACCCCGCCCTGCCACGGACAAAGTTTCACATTAAATATACGTGTCGTCTTGAGATGAAAATGTTGTAAAGTCCAGTTTTTCCAGCCTCAGGACGCTGCTGGGCAGCGATAACTCCAGAAATGAATATAATAGATGTCACTGTGTTAAGCTTTAACGGATCAACTTAACAGATAAAGAAACCTGAAACATTATTTTCTACCATAATTCTTTAGTAAGGCAATCCTTAATGCATAATGTGGAAGTAATTTCTTTCTTTGTGAAGTCCTGGAGAAAAGCATCAAAAAGATATGAGATATGTGCTCTCTGAATCCTCTAAATGCTTAAAAAAATAACTGCATTAAATACACAAAAAACAATCTCTTTTAAATGCATTGCAAAATACAATATGTAGAAATTAAATACTTCACAAGTATTGACTTGCTGAACCTTTCTTTGTTGTATTTAATCTATTCAAAATAACGTAGTTAGAAGCTAACTGTTCAAGATCGGGTTGTTAGGATTTTACTCTGTGATCATTTAAGGAATGCTCTACCCATTTTGACACAATTTCTGTTAAAGTTGCTCAGCTTGTTTCCCTTTGTGTCTTGCTGCAGAGTTGGTGAAGGGAGAGCCTACTGGAGTTTGGGAAACGCTCACACTGCCCTGGGGAATCATGAGCAAGCCATGTACTTTGCCGAGAAACATCTGGAAATTGCCAAAGAGGTGATTGTTTACAGTTTACCTCCTTTCTCAGAGTCCACACAGTTGTTTTCATTAAGCCACACTCCCATCTAGTGGTTGCATTGTGAACTGCAGAGAATAACTGAGAAATATCCTACACATAAGCAACAGAGTCCATGTTTGAATTAACAATATGTCCCTGTATTTTACATTCACATGTTCATATTCAACTATGATTTCATCAATGATGCAGACTGGAGATAAAAGTGGCGAGGCGACAGCTAGGATGAACTTGTCAGACCTACGAATTTTTGTAGGCCTAAAGACGAACTCCAACATGCATCACGTCTTACGCAACACCAATACCAACAGCTCTACCCTGCCAGGAGCCCACCAGGGTTATCTCAGCCTACCAGGTAAATTCATGCTCCTTGGAGTAGTATGCCTAATTCAGTTTTTCACATCTGAATAAGTGTGACTATATATTCAGAAACATAGATATCCCAGAGAACACAGTTAATTGACCTTCAAGTGATGTAGAAATGGCAGGTCCTTCTGAGTAATGTAGAGATGCAAAACCATATTTTCTATGCTTGTTTCAGGGGTTAAATCTTCATTAAAGAAGAACCTGGAAATTGCTCCAAGTCCTGATAAAAATCAAAGTGGAGATTCATCTGCGTGTCCAGTATGTATGGCTTTACTTAGAAAACAAAGTTGCTAAACTGATTTGAAAACTGCCCTAAGATGCGAATATAAATATATCCTTTTTATTTTTTATTTTTTTTTTTTGTTCATAAGATCATTTGAAGCAACCAAGTAAAATATCTTAGGGTAATTAGGCTTTGTTAAATGTCCATTTGTAGTATTCCAAAACATAGTACCAAAGTAGTCTGAATAGGATTTGGATCACTGTCCTGATGTGGATTTCAAGTTGTCTACATTGCCAACTCTTCACCCCGCCTGTTGAAATTACTTAATGAACAGACATAATGATCTAATATAACTTTGAGTGAGAGACTGCAGGAAGCTAATGGATGCAAGTTCATCTACATGCAACACATGATTCAAAATGTATATAATTTACATGTAGATTGATTCAGATTCTTTTTGTTTTCTTTTTAGCATTTTTAAATGGACCTAAAAAATCCTTTCTGATATTATATTTCACACCATTTTTAAAAACAAATAGTCCTTAAAATGCTGTATTATAAGTCAGACACATCCAACCTATGGTAGGGGAAAGAATGGTTGAATCGTGAATGATTTATGTTTCAATAGATGAAAAATGAATCGTTAATGGTAATGGTAATGGTAATGCGTGGAGTTTGTATTTACAGGAGTTTGAAGAGGATGTATTTCCTGGGTCATCAAAAAACGGCACAATCAAGGCGTCGACTAAACTTTTCCTTTTCCAACGGCTAAAAAGTAAGAAGCAGAAGAACAACAAATCATCTTCCAAAGACGAAGAAGAAAACCACACTGAACACAAAGTTTCTGAGCAGGATGAACCAGTTTCTTCTAAGGTATTTCTAAATTACAGCAGCTGATTACAGTATATAACTTGTTCAGAATATCCCAATAATCCTCACTAATTGGCAGCTGGATTTTATTTCAAAAGTTAAATATGAACCATTTATCCTGTGATAAAGCCTCATTCCCAAAGCCATTCCCATGTGGTGGTAAGACAAAGGGGGGGGGAGTATGGTCACAAAAAAGGGCATTTCAAACTAATGTTTCATTTTTCTAAATGTTGTAGTAATGTACTCACTAGTGTCAAAATTAGTTTGTACAAAATTGGTTTTGTTGATTTTATTTATTTTATTCCCCCCCCCCAAACTGTACAGGGGAGGCACAACTTTGTTGAGTCTTTACCCACACACGGAGATTTAAAAGTGAGGAAGTAAAGATGTAGAAAGATTACAATAAAATGGGGGAAATTCACACAAACATACAAAACGGCTGTCTACAAGAAAGTACACAAGGGTTTTCTTTCCAAATTCCAAGTTTTAACATTTTGACGGCTACTCATTTGATTTTCTTTGATCACAGAATAATCTAATTAAAAGGAGATTGCAATAAAACGGTTATGTAAACTATTGATTCATCTGAACCAGAAAGCAGTCAAAATGCCCTTTTTTTCCCCCAGCATTTTTCTAAACAGCTAACTCGGATAAGATTGTTGTACTTCATTGTCATTGACCTTTTGTTTTTTTTCTTTAACTTGTTTAAATCTTGTTAGCTGATCACCAGTATTATCTGAGGCTGTTTCCTTGTTAATCATACCTTATTTTGTTTTTAACATCACAGTCAAAACCACGAGACACTATTGGAGAAGACGGCTTTTTCGACCTCCTTTCTCGTTTCCAGGGCAACAGAATGGATGACCAAAGGTGTACATTGGATAGCCAGAGCCATCTCCCTGCCCATTCCTCTCCCTCCTCTACCTTACCTTTAGCTGAAGAGAAATGTGAGTCAGTCTTGTGTTTATATCTGTGTTCACACCATACTATAGGTAACAGAATTGTTTTCTTACTTGTCTTTCAGGGTTATATACATGTCAAAGAAATCAGACTATATGAAGGTCTTTTTCCAAGTTGCTACATCTTATTCTCTCATTAATCACAACACCTAATATTTCTGAATAGTTCCCATTTGAAAGAAGGCGATGCAACTCCAGTTCCAACATGGTGTGAATGCATGAAGTCCATAAATTTGTGTTGTGATTGTTTGTCTTGATTCTTTTTGTTGTATGTGTATGGGTTGACCTAAAGCAATACTCCACCCAATATTTTCCAGTCCGTTTAGTGAGCAGTGGGATTTCTGGAATCGTTTGACACCCTAGATTTGTTATTGTTGTACTCATCTGTAATAACCATGAACACAATCTTATTACAGTTATACTCCATGAGGACAGAATTCTAATCCAGTCTGATCATTTTGGGTGGAATATTGCTTTTTTTTTTTTTTTAATGTAGAATTACATCTATGTGTGTCTATAGATGTGTCTACATCTATGTGTAGGTAATCAGTAAAAGCAGCTGTTAATAACTTATCCACTATTTTTGTTTCCAGCTATCTCAGATCGCGATCCTGGTCATTTCCTGGAGCTGCTGGCCAGCTCCCAGGCCCGTCGCCTGAACGATCAACGTGTCAGCCTCAGCCATTTTCCTGGCTTACGTCTCAGCACCTCCAACCTGCCTCATATACCCTCCACCTCCAGCACAAACCAAACCCCGTCTCAAGGTGATGAAATATAAGGCACATCCCATTTTGGGTCACGTATAACTGTCCTTGGTTTACAAATATTTGCAAATCTTCCCAGCCCCAATCTCCAGTGCAGACACACCTCACACACCCTCCCTATACAGTCACCTCGAGGCCAGCACTGACCAGCCTGAGGGGGATGAAATCTTCTTTGACATGCTAGTCAAGTGCCAGGTGAGAATGTCCAATCCACTGTGTGCAGCTCAAGTGATTAAAGTTAATAAAGACATCTGTGTCATGGGAGTTATTTGTTTATGAAATATCCATTTGTTTATAAGAAAGTAATTTAATGACATAAACTATTATTTATATATGTTAATCAGACATCAATTCCTTTTCAGTTTTTGAAAGTCATAAATAGTTCTCTGTAAAATTAAAAGTAATTAAAATTTTTGGCTCTCTTAGGGCTCAGATTAAATGAAAGCTAGTTTAAAGACCAAAAGAAGTACAAAATAAAATTCTTAGGGAAAAAATAATCTGACTTGGTTGGACTGGAACAAACTCCACTTTTTTATTGTTTAGTTTGAATTGTGTAGGTTTCTTTTAACGGTCGACTGAGATATATTATGTCAAAACCAGAACAACCTGTTCAGATATTTTGAAATGTATAAAAGGTAAACCCAATAGAAAGTTTTGATTTATTTTTTAAATTTGTTCTGAAATGTTACACTAAAGTCTTAAAACTAAAGTTAGTCTTAAAATCTTAATATTTGGACAGAGATGTTAAGTTTTATTTGAAGATACAAGATAAGGAAAAAATGTTGCATGGCCTTTAATGAAAAAGGAGATATCTAAAGGAATCTAACCGCTACTTGATTCATTGTGGAGGATCAGTTTATTGATTAATAATTTAACGAAATATGGGTTGTTGTTTTTTTCAGTAGACTGATATTTGTGGCATGATTTGTGCACTTATCTTTTTTTTCCTCCTTTTTTTGTAGGGCTCCAGACTGAATGACCAGAGGTGTGCTGCTCCATCATCTACAATGAAGGGGCCTACGGTTCCAAACGACAATTTTTTCAGTCTCATCTTGCGTTCCCAATCCAACAGGATGGAGGAACAGAGGGTTCCACCTCCCACTGGCATTGCTCAATCCAAACCAGGCTGACTAAACGAAGAGATCTTTCTCATCTCAGGATATAAAATGAAGAAGCCAAGCATTTTTTTCCCTTTCTTTTCTAATTAGATTTTGTTTACATATGCCAGAGTACGTCTGTGTGGAATACACGGAAAGCCTCTTGGAATGAGAATCTAAGATGTTACAAATTGGACATTGTGATAAGAAATTTAGGTGTCCAAGATTTTTTTACTTTGTTTTTAGATGGAGTCTTTGTTTATGCGACAGATTCACTGCTTCCATCAGCAACATCTAAAGTAGTGATGTCTGGCTACCCTGGAGGCTTGCATCAAGTCACTCGTATAAACTGTGGTTCACATTGGACTCAATTCTGTATTCCTATATCATAAGCAAAACCAGTAGATCACTGCTTTTTAATGATGAATAAGGGATATAATTTGAGCAAAAGGTTCTGCAGTAAAACAAACTGGAATACTTGTACAGTTACATTTCATTCAGTCTTATGAAAACATGGCGTTTTCATTTGAACTGATCACAGATCTGTCCAGCAGTACCTTTTCAGATGGTCTGAATGGCAGATCTCTGGGAAAATAAAAGCCCATATCCTACACTACTCTATTTGAGCCATAAACATCGACCGCTTCTGGATATTCTTTCTGAAGATTTAAAGACTCAGTATTAGTGTTAAAGGTTGAATGGCTTGTTTTATCACTATGACTTTACAAAAGTTTAAATAGAATTGGGGGGGGGGGTAATTCTAGCTTTTATACTTGTGTATTCTCTCAAAAATGGAGAAATAAAATCTCAATTCACATTTCAGCTTATTTATTGAATCATTCATTTTTATGTCAGTGTCAATATATACACATTTGGATGATCATTTTTACATCTTAAAGGTGTATTTACAAGGTTCGTTGCATCATATTCTTATTTTCCAGTTCTACCTTTATGTCCATGTTAAGTCTTTTCAGCATTGATGAAATACTCTCTTACCAGGTCAAACTTGGAATCCAATTTTAAAAGTGGAACAGAAAGTGTAAAGACTCTCCAACCTACATAATAATGTAAAGTGCACAGTGTTTCAGTAGGTTACCATTTATACAGTACAGCCACTAAATTTTTCCCTGATGGAGAACCGTTATGCTTCTGAAGTCAGCCTCTCCGGCTGCTCCCTGCATCTGGAATGAGAAAAAAGGCTCACCTCAGTCTCATTTCAAGATTGTACCAAGAATGACTACATTGTAGTTGTTTGGACATGCAGCATTTGCATCTTGATTAATTTAGTCTAAACAAGGGGTATCTTTGGACTAAAGTGGAGTAGAAATATCTTACCTGTTGATGCAGCAGTTTAAGACACAGTTGTTGCTCTCGTCAAGTCTATATACTCCAGAATTTGGCAGATCTTTACACACTGCCAGGAATTTCTGCAGCTCTGATATTGGAACTCCACTCTCTTGTTGTTGCTAAGTATTGCAAATCAGAAAGTGACATGACTTCAAACTGGCTGTTTGATTGTGATAACCTATTCTTTATCTAAAACTTATCAAGAATGGAATTTAATCTGAGCAGCAAAAATTTAAGACGGATTATGAAATTCATCAATACAGGATAATGAGTAAATAGTTAACATGCAGTTATTATTACCTTGATTGTGTCATATGTGTCAGTGATGAGAGTGATGAAAAGGCTGAGGATCATGTATATGAAGAGGGACACAAAGGTATAAAGGTAAACCCTGCTGAAAATCCACACCAGGCTGCTTTTCTGCTTCATGTTCTTAAAGGTGGGAAACATGTCGTCTCCATTGATGAGTGAGAACAGACACTCTGACACGGTGTTCAAGGTCCGGAACTAAAACAAAGTCACAGATAATACAGTTTATTTTATTAATAGACTTCTATCAAATCTGAAAAAAAAAAAAGTTTAGCTCTTGATCCTTGTGTAGACTTATCTCCCGTGTGTTATGTCACCTTCTCATGATACGGGCCAAGAACGATCCAGCCACAAAAACAGTAACTCAGGTAGATGATACCAGCACAGCAGATGAAACGAATAACATTTGGGAAAGCTGCCCTGAGTGTCAGAATGAGAATCTGGAAGTAGTAAAAAAAAAAAAAAACATAACAGAGTTTAAAAGTGTACACAAGACCGTTCTGGACAACAATACATTATATATCTTTTTTTGATAATAAGCTAAAATTTACTAGATGTCATTTACCGGTAATATCCCCAACATTTTTCCTGTTCAATAGTGTGAATGAGCCTTGCTGCAAGGCATTGTTCTATGGCACAGCATGCAACACTCAAAACCTAATGAACATTTTCAGTTTCATTTATAAAGTACTGACTCACATTATACTTCCTAAAGTAGCCCATGTAGCGGACAACGCCAATCCAGACAAACATGGTTCCTGTGCCAAGCAAGATGCTACACACGTCATAGCTTGTGAGGATCTACAAAAAAAAAAAAAATGTTGTGGTTGAACTCGAGCAATAAGGGAAAATTGTGGTATAATACATGATCTGACTGAAAGCTAAATCTTTACCTTTGTCTGGATTGCCATCTTCAGAATGGAGCCTATAATGGCCAGGGTGTCGCTGACGATGATCAATATGTACCAACCGCTCACAAACTCCAATTTGTCCGACCATGGCGTGTCTTTACCGGAATGTTTACTGCAGTGTTGGGTGTACTCCTGTTCAGGACAGAGTAAAATCCAGGTTTTAACCTCTGCAAAGAACTCATTAGAATCATTTTACCGTATCCAATGTATTTACAGGACAGTGTGAGAAATCCACCCACTGAAAACAAAGCAGCAAGAGATTTGCTGAGATTAAGAGATCAACAACAAGCATTACAACAGATGTCATGCATGACTCAATTTGATCCTAATGACTGTTTAAAGCCAGCAAATTAGACAAGTATGTGCAAGATACACCCACCCATCTTGTGCTCTTACCTCCTGTTTATCCATTAATACACTTGTTTTTTTAATAAACAGATCAAGTACATGCTTGTCAAAATGGACCATTTCCACCCTTCATTATTGATTTCAGGTAAGTAATAAATCCTTCCATAATGACCTGATATGCATCATAGAGTTAAAGCTCTCAGCAAATAAACCAGTATGTGGGGCTAGCAAAATACTCACAAACATCAGCAGAATCCCTTTGATCACTGAGCGCGTACAGAGGGTGAGGGAGGTGATGCAGGTTATAACAATGAGGCAGTCAAACAACACAGTAATCTGTATCTGTTTATGAGCTGAAGAAAGAGAGCCATTAAAATTGCAGTTAGTCTCAAGCTTCTTGAACATGGGTATATCGAAATGCAAGTGATCCCTTGTTTTCTTTCACACCACATCAGTCAACATACAGGCTCCAGTTACTTTCCAGTCTCTGCATTCATTGATCTCGACATCATTTTCCAGGTCGACCTTTATCCTGCCACTGTGAGCTTGGTTGTTGAAAGTAATCTGTAAACCAGACAACAGGGTGTACAATACTCACAAAATTCCACAACTTTAAATTTAAACATTGTGAATAACCACATGCCAAGCCTTAAAGCTAATGTTGGACTATGCAAAGAGTAGCTGCACAAAAGGAATAAGTACAGAATTTGCATTGGCTCTTGTAGTTTTCTATAGTCTTTAAACTGCATTTGGGCAATTCTAAAAAGTGCATGGTGCTTTGAGTCTTCATTTTGCAATTAAAAAGAACAGAAGTGCAATCAAAGATCATATTTGAGAATAAATCTACAGGCACTCCCCTAAAAGTATGTTTAACTGGGACTGAAATTAATGTGTGCTTAAATATGAAAGTAAAAACTATTGTTTGTGAATCTATAACTTTTGTTTACTGGGCTAAATCTAAAGGACATGACTACATCAAAAAGATGCAAGTCATATCTCTTGTGACTACTGTACTTGTAATAAAGTATTTTAATTGCAATGTGTGTAGTTTGGCTTGATTGCATAATAAGCACAAAAGTAGCTCCCTACAGGTGCAGAGTTGCAAAAAACCCCTGTTAATTCAGAGGAAGGGATGAAGTGTTTAGATGTGTCACGTTGCTGATTGTACAAGGACGTCTCATGTGATCCACTTTTGTTTACTAAGCCATGAAGACAGGACATACAATAACACTGAAGTCGTAGCAGTCTGGCAGCTCTCGATGTCTCACAGTCTGTAAATTTATGGCCTTGAGAACAAATGTGATCTTGATGGAAATCAGCCTGGAAGAAAAAGCAAAAATAAGAACTAATCAGGGTTTTCAAATAAACTACAACTGAAGGGGAGAAAAAGAGTGTTGCTTTTAGTCAAAGAAAATGTCAATGATGCTTACAAACCTTTTAAAATGCACCTCAAAGTTCTGAAGTACATTACGTGCTGATAGAGGATACGTTGGGTAAACTTCTAAACAATCTGTTATAGACAGGCCACAACAAAGAAAGAAACGGGTGATAAAACACAAACATGGGGAGAAATTATTCTCCTTTCAGTACAGAGTGATTCAGGTTTTGATATGAATGCCATCATAACTACAATAAGCATTCGCTTTTGACTGAACATGAGATTCTTCAAATAAGTCAGCTTCTGTATTAAAAACAGCTTTGCACACTTTTCACTCTTGACCAGCATCATCTGACGTTTCCCCAGGGTCCCACATACACTGATAATTACTGTTAATTATTGTCTTTCACTCCAACTCATCCCCAAATGATCTTATGTTTAATGATTTTTTGGGAGTTTAGAATGTGGACACCAGGTCATGTTATTACACAGACATGTTCGCACCAGGGGTAGCTCTCAGTATTTGATTGAGGGGGATCCTTGTGAGGGACAGTCCTTCACATATTGTGTTGTCTGTCTTTGATGTCTTACAGTGCTGGCAGACAGTTGTTCCTCTTTAACTATCTGAGTAGCGCTGCATTTTTTTTATCAGGACTCTGAACATTAATTAAGAAATCTTTAAAGCAAAAAGTGTTGTTTAACCCCCAAAATTGCAAGAAATAAAAAAAGCATTTGAATGACAAGTTGTCATCTCATTTGGCTGGTAGTGTCAAGATCTAATTTGCTGATTATCATGAGTGATTTACTAGCAATAATCATGCTTACCGATATCCACATGAGCATCTATCTCAAAGGTTTCATTTCCAGGGTAGATGGTACCATTCCTGTAAAACTCTTGACAAATGGACAGTGGTGTGTAGCCACTACCGTTTTTCTCATATGCATGATTGCCCACTGTGTTGTTGTGCAGAAGTCCATACTAAAAATAAACAATTGAAAACAGTTAATACACATGTTACATTTGTTTGATAATATATCAGTGAATACCCAAAAAAAAAAAAAAATCAGCATGGTGAAGAAGTTGTGACATTCAGGAAAAAGACAGGCTTATATTGTATCTGATTTTTTTTTTCCTATTTCCTCTATGCTAAAACAAGTCACAGACCAGGACATACTTGACTTGTTCCTTGTCGGTCTACTTGGCTTAAAGAATAAGGAAACTGTTTAACAACAGCCTCACGCAACAATAATAAACAGCTGACTTATGGAAACGAACAAAGTCCAGTCCCATGATGAGATGAAGCCAGTCAGGCTTTCCGCCCATGAGAGGCAGCAAAACAATCAAATTTCAACAATAGTTTACAGTTATGCTAAAGCAAAAGAAAGAGATCTATAATGTCACACGATCAAAATAATCAACATTCACTGCAAACCAAAGTCATGCTCTCTTTAAGTTTTTTCCTTAAAGTAAAATTGTCTTACTTGTGTTATAATGTAGTCAATGTGATCGTAAACGTCTGCTTGTCTGTAAACAGCGTATGTATCCATCCTTCCATCAACATAATCTTTCAAGAAGAGGTGCTTGAATGCCATCAGATTTTCCTCCTTAAATGTAACAACCATTTGGTTGCTCAGTCCAAAAGACACCAACTGTGACAGAACCAAAACACTTTTATAGGGTTGATAAAAATAGAAGAAGAAATATTAAGGTCACATGGTTGCTGCATACCTGTATGGTAATAATGGCAATTTTGACTATCTGAAGTGTGAGTTTCCATGGTTTTCGTCCTCGTGCATGGTATTTCTCACAGGGGTTCATGAAGTAGTATTTTATCTTCCTTCTGAGGTGCTCAACTTCATCCAAATCTGGGAGACGGTGAGACTGGTGCTCTTCCCAAGTAGGTGGGTGGTTTGTGTTGTACACATCATACAAGTTACTTGATTCCTCCATGTCCAAATTGACTGCAAAATTAGTTAGATAGTCACAAAAAATTCTATTACCCCCTCCCTTTGAAATGAATAAATGAAAATCTTATTGTTACTTAGTTTTGCATCGAACTTCGTTGTTTTCTCCATATAAATCATACATGACAACTGATAAAAAGCCGCTGAACAGGAAATACACAGCTCTTTGTTGCTTCAGCTCATTCTTTTAAAGAAGGTAGGGAAAGCCAATAAAAAACAACTGCCTCGAAAATAACACGTACGGAGAGGTGCACATATACATTCGCCGTGTTTTTATAGGACAGATTACCTATATAATATTCTTAATCTGACTAAAAGGTTTGGGAACTGAATAGCCGACCTGTTGAATAATACAACACCGTTTGTGTTCAGAAACCTGAACTTCCTCGACCATTACGGCAACAATTAATTGTTGATTTTGCCGTACACATATCAAAATTTAAACCCACAGAATAAGAATTACAATAATGCAGAATAATATTAGCGGATGGCTTACTTACCCATGTTCCGCAGCAAGTTAATCAACTTTTACCTCATCCCCTCGTTGTTTATAACACAAAACCTGATTTAAAATGTCATCGTCTCAATAAAAAACAACTATAAATACTTGTTTCACCATGAGGATCATAACTGGACTGATTACATTCGACTGAACATCCGGAATACCTGAATAGTTTTCTCAGGTGCTTTTTTTTTATTATTATTAACGTCATCGAAAGATTGGGCTTCTGGTTGGCTTTTTAATATGCCAATCAACCAAGCGACGTTTATTTCCCCGCCTCTTTTGTAACCAATGGCAACAGAACAATCCCACTGCTAATCAACCGCCCGTGAGTTGTAGGAATTGTTCACGGAAGTGTAAACAAACGGTAAAATTGTTTTGTTTTTTATTTTAAGTATGTATTTGTATATAAACTGCTCTGTTTTTATTAAACTTGCGGATGTTTGATGAAAAACAAGACGAAAAATAATTCCTCACAGCTTTCCTCACTGCATCCAGCAAACAGAAAACATTAGCTGTTAAGGGTTTTAACAGTTACCGTTAAGGTTTCAACAGCCACATTACTGTGAACGTTTCCATAGCTACTTAACTGCCAGAATAATGGTTTCACTTTTGTGTGAGAGTCTAATTGTCACCACAAACTAAATTAAACTAGTTATTCGAAGTGCCTTTAACTGACGGGAGATACACTGCAATCCCAACACAGAACATAGAGGACACAGAAGGGGGAAAGCAGAAGGTCTGACATTAGAACATTTTGTTTTTATCATTATCATTATTTAAAGACTTGAGGTTTAGAAACCATTCAATTGAATTAATATTTTTGACATTTTTCTTATGCACATTTGAAACATTTTTTTTCTCAAACTAAAGACAAACAAGAGGGAATGAAAACAAACTGTATCCATCGTGTGTTTGGTTTTACGGGGTTAATGTTGAATTTTGGGCTTCCCTGCATCATATTCCAATTTATTTTGGATCTTATCTCATCATATTCTAGTGTCTACACTAGCAAAGACATTTATTATATGAATTTTTGCAGAAAAAGTGCCAATAGGTGCATTGAAAACTCATGCAAAAACCCAAGACTAAGACAGAAAATTAAGCACTGCTAAAATAACAGGACCTTTCTCTTATCCTCCACAAGATGTCAACATATGCATGGGTTAAAACCTCTGAAGTCTTAATGCATAATGTTGTATTCCTCCGCTGTGTTTAAGGTGAATACACACTGATAGCTGGTTTAATCTGTTTGTAAATCTGGAGACAGAAAGTCCATTTTGCTGCTCTAAGAAATCTAACTCTGTGTTGATTTTAGAACATTTGCTGACCCAGTTAACAACTATGGCACCTAAAAAAGGAAAAAGGTCAACAAGCAGTGCAGGCAGTAAGGTGAAAGGTAACAGTCGGTGTCCAATTATCAACATAGTATAATTATTTAAGTGCACGTGTGTTTGTGTTTTAATGAAAGATGGAGATGCATAAATGAAGTCATAAGTTGATTGTTACTTTTCATTCAGGTCAGAAGACTCGGTCTCCCACTCCACAGGAAAGAATTAGTAAGAGAAACTTAAATAATCTGTTTATACATTTCATTACTTCTGTTTATTTACCAGGAAGAGTTTGATTTGTCTTTTACATGAATTGTGCCATACAAATAAACTTGCTTCACCTCGGAGAAATGTCAGACCTTCTACCTTAAAGAACTGTCTTACGATGAAATAGGGATGCAACTGCAATAGCAAAGAATCAGAGATTCGATTCAATTCAGCTTTATTTGATTAGCGCCATTCACAACAAAATCATCTTAGGGTACTTACAGGCAAAATCAATTCAAACCAATTCATTGTGATACAATCAGTATTCATACAGGCCATTTCATTGAAACTAATAACCAACCATGGGTTACTATTGTCAAAGTTTACTTTATGTTCAGCATACTAGCCTTAAATGCAGGCTTTTGGTCACATACTGAGGTCATTATCGGTTACTTTTTACTAAATATTTGGTTATTGCACCTTGTAAATGAGTAAAAAGTAACTATTCCAATATTTCAACCAATATTTTCCAAAGTACAGTATGCTCTGTTTTATTTATTGATATATGGATTTTATTCACTCCAGCTCATGCATCACACAGGCATGATCTGATCTGAAACAGATTTTTTTTTTTTGTCATATTTGCAGACATTCCTCTGGGACTTAAACCTGCCTTAACCAACCATAGCCCTCCACTTAACCCATAACCATGTCTTAACCCTAAACCCGAATAGTTAATCTTTTACACATTAGCATTTGGTTCTTGAATAGAAAAAAATCCTCATCATATCACAAAGATACAGCAGCCTGCTTACAAAAATGTAGGTTTTGTTCACTTCTTAACAGAAAACTTAAGGGTACCATAAATAAGCTAATAGATGACCATTATTTACTCTCATAAACAGAGAGATGAGAACTAAGAGGCAGAATAATAATGTGCTGTGATTTAGTATATATATTTCATAGTATGCTCTCAAGCTTTTGGGCAAGAGGAAAGCAAGATTAAGCAAGAGGAAAGAGGCTTGACAAGTTTAAAATAACTTTCTGGAGCACCCAACAAATGGAATTTAATTGCATTCTTGAGGGATATGGAACATACTCTCTTTGTCTCCCAAGCAAATATTTCCCATGAATACAACTGCCATAGCTGACAAATAACTTTGTGAAATGAGGGGTGTGCGTTTCCACTACAATGATTTGGCATGAGGCCGAGAAGAAAGGTTGACACACCCAGCTGGGAAGTGGTTACTTAAGCTGTACTTGAGCATTCCCAGCATCCCCTCTGCAACCTTGTGGAAAGACTTTGAAGAGAGAGACCGCAACCAGGATGAAAACTATCATTATACAGAGTCCTGTTTACTGTACGCTGCTCTGGACTCAGCCATGGCCTAAGATATAGTGGAGCATGTAGATTGTTAAGTGTTAAAAAAAAAAAAAACTTTGTAGTGGTCATTCAGAAGTGAGGTATTATAACAGTTATGAATATAGCAACAATATTACCCAAAAGTCCAAAAGAAATTGTACCTAAGCTATTCATAAGTGGTGCTTTTCATCCTGGGAAAACGTATGAGGATCCAGCCTATAGGGATAGGTAAGCTAATGATAAGAGACATTGTGTTTATGATCAGAAAAACAATCTTCTTTATCTTCATGTTCCTGCTCTTTGTGGGTTTGTCTCCATTTTTATGCACAATTTCTGGTTTTTCCACCTTTACTTTCAGCATATTTAATCTATAGTATATGACAAATTGGGATCCAAACTTGCATTGTGTTGTGCACCCGGTGTCCTTATGGTACGCTCACAAAGATATGGGGTTTAAGAATGGTCGCGGTCCAGCTCATTCAGACTTCTTACCCACTGTGTTTCTTTTTTTTGTTTTACTCAAAATTGATTTTGCCTCTCTGATCAAGGTCACCCTGATAATATCTTCCCCCTGGTCCTGACATCAGCCACCCAGGAGCTCTTTGATTGCCGCACTGATGAGGATGTCACAAGGGATAGCCCTTACAAGCTTCTGAAAAAAGACGACATCATACAGGACATGAAGACAAGAGCTGCAGTGTCCGATTTCAGCCCTGCGAAGCAGTCTGTCTTGGTAAGGGGAATTCATTGTCTTAAAAATGACCCAGACGATATTCTTAAGACACAGTGATGATTCACAGACCCCAAAATGAGGGCTATGGGAACAACCACTTTAACCTAATTCTCTGTGTGTTCTATCTACGTCAGATACATAACCACCACCCTTACTTTGTGAATTAATTCCCCTTCTATTACTTAAATGACTCCCTTTTAATAGCACGAAAGTCTCCTTGGGGACCCATGTAGACTCATAAGCTTTAAACCCTAAGTAGTGCAGCTACCCTTGTAGGAGAGGTCTGGCTTTCAATGGTAATATTTGTGTGATTATCTTTGTTTGTGCTCATTAGCCCTGTATCATTAGCTCTGATGTTTTAAATCATCCAACTGCCAGCCACTATCTTGACAAGCTTACTGCTGTAGAAAGTGTCTCTGTGCTATCCAAAATCACCTCATATATATTAAACCTATTCTAATATTTCTCACATAGATGGTTGAATATTGTGAATTCCAAATTCTTCTCTCTCTCTATCTAGGACTATCCAGATGAAGAAATGTTGCTAGTTTTTGACTGCGACTTCACTTATGGTCAGTGCTTCTACTTGGTTCTGACACCAGAAGAGAAGAACAAAATACTCAAAGTAAGCAGACAGTTTATTTATGTTACCTTAGTTATCAACAATTCTGTAGACAAAATGTTTTATATTTGAAATGTGCTGTTGTGCCACGCGTTGATAGTATCAGATTGTCATCTTGCTTTCTTAGTCATACTTCCTTTTTTTTTTTAAATATTGTTGTAAGTGTAAATGTATGTGAAGATTTCAATTTTTAATTACCAAAAAATTGTACTATTGTATTTCATGTCTTTTATATTTTGCACTCTGGTCATTTTCTCTGTGTTCTGCAGCCCCCAGAGCCTGAAACACTAGAAGTGTCTGAGAATGAAGTCGAAAAAACCCCGGAATCAAAGCCATGGATATCTCTTGGCAGCGAGCTGGAAATAGATGAAGAATCTGTCAAAGAAAGCAGAGAAAAGGCAATGCAGTATAAATAGTTTTTACAAAATGAAACAATCATGTATGTGCAGTATATAGAATCATATTTTCTTCTGTTTCATATGTGTGTTCCTACTGAACTTCTTTATCTGTTCTGTGTCCTTGACCTCATCAGCTGACGGTTAAATTCTCAAGAGTTCGGAGGAAGTTTGGGGGGCCAGTATGTTTTTCTGATCGCAACGCTTCAGATGCTAACAATGGCTACCTGGAGTGTGCTTCCTACCCAGACAGCAAATCCAGAACCAAGCAGATGCGAAGGGACTGCGGGATTCAGGCTGCTCCCAGTCAGCAGAGCAGCAGTGCTCAGTCAAATTGGTATCCCAACAAATTCTTACACATAAAATAGAGTTGTTCACTCAGAGGTTCTGGCAGTCTTGTAAAATATTTTTTTCTGGAGAAGTGGTAAGGGAGCTAAAGGCCTGAGAGGGACTTTATCCCTCTTGCTTTAAACCATAAAGAAAATGTTATATTAGATTTCTTTCTAAAGATTTCTCAGCTAGTCATGTCAGCAAACTAGTAAAACAATTTTTTAAATTGCATTGACAGTAATTCATTTACCTTAAATGTTTTTTCCACTTGTGTCCAATTTACAGGAAGACTCGGAAGAATGCCTCCACTCAATACAGTCCAAGAGAGCTGAGCAAGGAGGAGATAGAAAGCATCATGAACTCAGAGAGTCTAAAGAATTTTCTCATAGCAGTTACCCCCAGGTAAAATAAATGAGTAGTCATTCATTCCAACTCTTCCCCCTGCTTCTCAAGGAGGTATTTAATGTGGAGACTAATTGAGAGTCAAACTCAGACTCATTTAGCATTGTATGTGCCATAGAAAACTGGTTATTACCACAATATGAACAACAGAATATTCACAAAGATTATCAGGAAGTTATATAAAGGCACTTGTGAGCACCACTCAGCATCCCATACTACCATGGATATTATTGCATATATATTACTGCATATGTTGAAGATAGAGATATCTTATGATGATATCTGTATCTCTTATAATCGCATACCTCCAACCCCAAAACATATTTATTTTTATGGCTGTTTGTCTAAGTATGAGACAAATGAACATTATGGGCATTAGTAGAAGACTCACTGCAGCTGTATGAAAAGATACAACTCAGGAAATAGATATAATGTAGATATGTACATGTTCTTACATCTAGAAATTTTACTGAAATGTTTATTGTTTTGTAGGATGATGCATGCCCTTCAACAGGAAGAGATTATGAATGTGTTCGTTGATGACTTGAAGGCTCTGTGGATAGGAGATGAAGCTGGTGACAGGAGAGGTGAAGCTGAGGGTCTGATGCTTCATCAGGCTTTCACAGACCAGAAGTACACTAAAGACAGGAAAATCAGCAGCATTAACTGGCATCCAACTATCCATGGTAAAGTGTACCATCATAGCTAGGAAACAGATTTGTTTATTAGATTACAACAGTTGAAATTTTTGATTCTTTTTTATTGTATGTATGTAAAGCAGACATCAGCATTAGCTCTCAAAGTAGATATTATAATAATATCTAAGATCTTTTTTTAAAGCGGCTTTGTAGTTGAAAGCATCACATGATATTTGATGTGGCAGGTGTGATAGCTGTCGCTTTGATGGAGAAAAGGGAGGAGCCTTTGGACGTGTCCGCTGTGTTTATCTCCAGACCTCCTTTCATTGTCTTCTTCTGCTTTTCTGACCCTTCTAATCCCCAGGTATGAAAAACAGATGAGAGCACGTCACTGCATGAAAGTAGAGAGATATCCCCTCTTGCTTCATATCTGTTTGGCATATGCTTTCATAAGAAATAACTTGAAGGGTTTGCTTTTTGCTGTCATTCTAGACCAGAATATGCAATAGGAAACTTTGACAGGCCCTACTGATATGACCCAGCTGCTTAGTCAATAAATATAAGCTCTTGAAAAAAGTTAAATGGGTTCTTTATGGTGTATATCTTCACAAGAGCATGCTCTGTGCTTTGTTTCAGTGTTTGTTGGAATCAATTTTATGCATATCTTTTTGTGGATTACCGGTATATAGTAAAATTAACCTTGTATTTAATGACTAGAATAAATAAACATCCTGAAATTTCTACTTTAAAATATATTATTTATACATTGTGTATGTGGGATTTATGATTTTTTTTTTCCGCAGTTGCTCCTGGAGTGCCCAGATGACATTTTAGCATTCGAGTTCTGTCCCTCACATCCAAATATTATTGTTGGCGGCTGCATGAATGGCCAGGTGCTAATTTTTAATTCTACTTTACTCAGCTGTCCTTTATACACAACCACTTTGACATTTATTTGTGTCTTTTTATGTATCCCATTTTCTATATCATTAGCAAATGTTTCCTTCTCTCATTGTGGTTTGAACATGTTATCTCATCAGTTTGAATGTTATATACTCTTGATCTTCAGTAACAATTGTGTGTGGTCAATGTCTCAGGTTGTACTATGGGATATTACAGCCCACATCACACATTTGCACGAAAATCCACCTAGCAGTAAAATGGCCTCAATCAATACGGACACATTCGTAAGTATCCCATATCCTGTTTTTAATATGCATAATGTTGGTACAATGCTATTCAAGTACTTGGTGTTCTCTATTAGTGTTTGTGTCTTTTTATGCCATCAGTACCAGCAGTTCTTTGGTGAGCAATGATGTAAAACAAAAACCTGTACTTTTCAGCTGCGTTGTGTAACACATTTAGTTGATGATATGTTTCTACCTGAGTTCTCTCCTCATCCCTGCTCTTTCATTAGATGGGAATGCAGTTGCCTAATGGTGCTTTTGTAATCAGTCTCAACAAATTCCACTAATTTTCAATACTAGTTTAATTGAGTAACTGACCCCGCTCCCATGTAAAAATTGCTACTACACTTCACCAGACTGCAGTGTTTAAACAGACATACACAGTATGCTCCCAGAATTCTAGCTCACATTTACTTTGTGTGTTTTTATTGCCTCTACACTGGAACAGCTGTCTCCATCCCACTTCCCACTACTCTATTTTCTTTGCTCCCCCTCTCCCACCCTCTGTGCCTTCCTCCATTCTCTTTGTCCTTGTTTGCTCTTAATTCCCTAGAGTCAACAGCAACAGCTCACATATGCCAGCTGTTACACAAGTCCTCATCTGCCGCTATAGTTTGTGCCCATATAGTAGATAGCATCCAGGCAAATCAGATCACAGCCTTCCCTGCTGTTTGCAGTGTAAATAATGGCAGTTGTATCTGCTAAAAAGCTTTATTTGGATATTAGCTACTGCAACAGTTTTGCTACACCTGCTTTTGTTTCTGGTTTACCAAGAATTAGAATCAATGTTAAGACGCATGTATACAGTGTTAAAAGAAAAATCTATTTTGGTAAAATACTTGTTTATGATATTTTGTTTTGGTCAGTATCTTTAATTGAGTATGGTGGATGTGATCTTTATAGTGACCTTTGCTTCGTTTTGCGTACATGTCAACAGCACCCTCATACAGAGTGGCTTAAAACTACTAACAGCATACAATATGTTATCTCAAAGTTTTAGGGTTAGATGCACATTCTGTATTTTGAAATCTATGTGGACTATTTACTGATGGCTTCTAGGCTGTGTAGTATCTTTCTAATAGGACTGATTTGTCAACTCTGACTGTACAATACATTCTGTGCCTTTTATGTCTCCTGTCCCTCCAGGACCCTGATGACAAAAAAGAGAATAAGATTCCTGTTGTGCGCTTCAGTGCTGTCTCTGTCATAGAGAGCAGTCACAAAGCCCCAATCACTGATGTCCAGTGGCTGCCACCAACATTTCAGGTATGTTTATGAAAAGCAAACGGGTTGAAAGGGATTCTTTATTGTCAGTACATCTTAAGTTATATGCTGATAAAATGAAAAAACAATTGCTACCATGAAACTGTGGTGTCTATTCTGTCAAAAAAAAAACACGTCACACACAAATCCATTAACAAGAGTGTACAGAAAATAATACAATTGGAAATAAAAAGGTCTTTCACTGGTTCAATAAATTGCTATGGTCTGCACAACAGTACTGGTTTCCTGTTGGTGTGTATATCTCTCATAAATCATCTCAACCTCTTACACTTATCTAGATAAATGGAAAAAAGCAATCATCAAATTGCCCTCCAGGGAAGCTTCAAGCTCCCATTTATCTTCAGGAGCCTTGTTCACTGCCATCCGGTCTTTACAATACTGATCCAAATTTAGGCATGTTTATATGTTGATTTTGTAACTTTCTCTCCGATAAGGTGACCAGAACAGGCTTACCAGTGGAGAACAATATGAAGATGTCTGCTCAGATTGTCACCTGTTCCCCTGACTGGTAGGCCTTCCACCGAAACATTATTTAGGGAGACTATTGTGTCAACGTATACAGAAGAAGTTAGTATGGAGAAGCTGTTAGTCTATTACAGTTTGTAGTTACTGCATTATTCCATAATTTAGGAAGCCCTCAAGTCTCCAATATATTCTTCATTCAGGGTGTCCATGTTTGAATATTAACTTTGAAGTTCCAGGTTTTGTTACATTTTAAGATGTGACAGATTGTGTCTTTATCTCCCTCAAAAGCACCTTCATGTTCTGGGACGTGAGGTCACCTAAAGTGCTAAGCCAGTCACTGTCAGACAGGAAGAAAAATGTGGATCAGAAGACCCCGATCACAACCTGTGGTGTACCTGAAACCTTCAAACACTTGGAGCGAACATGGAAACCTCTGTTCAGGGTACAGCAGTGATTGTGGGTTCATGATGTGGAATACCGTAAATGCTTTTGAAACTGACCATAAAAATCATGCCATATCATCAATCTGCAACAAATAAAATGCATGTGTACTATCAGTCACAAACAGGTCAATCAATGCTCTCACTAACTAAATGCATCATGACCTACACAAGGAACATTAGGATTAACTTTTCCTTGTCTTTTCAATTATGTAATGAAATTGAATATCAAAAATTATGTGAGAGAATCTTTTTATAAACAATTTAATGGTGCAAACAGGTAAACACTAATATTTTTGTTGAACATAATTTAGCACAGTATACATTGTTTTTAGTGTATTTTTTATGTGTTTGAATAAAGTTCTCTTATGTTTTGTGTTTAGGTTTGGTTTTGTTTGTGTGTAGATCCAAATAGAAAGATCTAGTCTGTGGTTTTATTTAATGCTTGCCAGTTCTTCAGATTTAACAACATTTCTTTTTTATGTATCAGGTTACCGTGCCAAAGAGTGATACAAGGGGTGAATATGCCCCTTTAAAGTTCAACCTTGAACATTACACCAGTAATGACAACACAGGTAGGAACACACGTGACAGGTGTAACACTTCAGGCTGCAATGGGTTTTTTTTTCTCTGTTGACTTTTTTTCCCTGTTTTCCTGCTATCATAAGTCAGCTTCAATAGTTTGCACCATCAATTTGAAGCACTTTTACTTTTTAACTCTGAACACTTCAAGGAATTAAAAAATAATTTACACCCATTTAAAGTTTAAATGTTCTTTTCTTCCCTCTTTAAGGCACTTTGGGTTTTAACCTTTAATCAGTACTCCATGTTTTCTATTTAACTCTTTGAGGATTCTATTTCTTATTCTTATTAGTTGTTGTGTTGAGGGGTTAGAATATTTAATTCTGCTTTGGGTGGTTGAGCACAGTGACCAGTGAGGCCGTGTTCATATACCTCTCAGGTACTCTGCTCCCCTCTGTGTCTTTCTGCCTCTTCTCTGCTTCGGTTTCATACCACTCAAGTGATACTTCCAAAACAAGGCCTTCATAGTTGCAGAGCACTGGCCTTGCTGACTGTCAGCTCTTTGTAATATTCAGGTCAGACTCCTTTAGGACTGGAGGATGATCGTGTGTGTCCTGGCTGCTCAAGAAGAGGCCAGTCTTTGTCTGGCTGAAGGTCTGCTTCCATAAACAAAGCTTTGACGGCTGCGTGTTATAAAATTAATATGCTCGCTAGAAGAGTCAATAAATCGGTGGATTTTTCAGCAGCCCCCAGGCAGAACTGCCATTAGGGTTTTAATGAATCCCTGTCTGATAAATATTTTGGTGCTGATTAAACTGTTTGACTCATTTTTATTGAAATGCTATGGTGTCTGCCTCTGATCACTATATTTGGCTTCTTTTTTTTTCATGTCTTTGCCATTTCCAATATTGCTGTTATTTAAATTTCAGGTGCAGCCACTATGGGAAAGCTCTGTTTAATCCTTGCATAGTCCCACATGATTTTACACCCCTAGTTATTATGAGCTGGCTTCATGGGGATTAAGCAACAGTTTAGCAGTGTGTGCTGTGGTAAAAGAAAATCAATGTTTGTGGCCATGCAGGAGGTTCTTCCTCATGTCTTAACACACATCTTAACTGGATAAAAGTGGATTCATAAAATGTGTGATTGGGTAATCTGATCTGACCTTCAAAGCCAATCTAACAGAGTATGGCTAGATTGGGAGTAGCCTGCTTGGTTAGGGGTTGCTAAGTGATAGACCCTGACAGACAGTTGCGCTTTTGTGATGCAGAGGGAGGATGCCAGCCAAAGCTAGTTTGCCTCCCTTCAAGTTTTTATCTCCTGCACCTGTTCCCACCTCCCTCTGTTTTTCCTTCTGTCATCTCAGTCATGGTCAGATAATGTAGCAGAATACCCCAAAGCCACTGTTTAGTCTCTACTATTCCCTTACTCCAAGCAGATGTTTGATAATGTTACTATTCAGTTATAAAATATGAGTTCACTGTTTGAAATTGTCTCCCTGTACAGAAAAAGCTGCAGAAAATGGGCTTGTAGAGATCATCCCAGACTACAGCCAGCTCACTGTACCCACAACCAGTACAGTTAATGTTCTTGAAGATGTCAATACCAAGTTCTATGTTGGGACAGAGGTGAACATTTCTGTCTGATAAAACCAACACCAAACATTATTTTGATTTAATGCATCACTCTACTGCATCAGCAACTGCTATAATAAATAAGTTTGCCTCCAAACTGCCTGTTTCTCACTGTTAGCCTTAAGTAACTCTGCAGATATCATTTTTACCTGACATGTTTCAAAAATGATGTCCTTAAGTATACAGTTAAACTGTTGTATGTTTTGTATATTTTTCGTTTTGCCAGGATGGGGAGATTGTTTATGCTGACTGGAAAGCAGAGAAAGACGCGTCTGGACAGCTGTATAGTGAGTGGTCTGGTTTGCCAAAATCACAGTCTGTTCAAAGGAGCATCAACAGTATATTCTTGACTGTTGGCCAACAGTTTGGTATCAAAACAAATCACTGGCAACAGCCGGTTGAGTCATAGAAAATATAAAACATGAAAAAATAACATCCCATTTATCAGAATTATTTTAATACCCGCTCTCACAGTAAATTACATCTTTGGTTTGATAGGCATGCTAAATATAATTACCATTATGAAGATTGGGATTATCTTGGAAGCAAATTCCTCTAAAATCAAAAGTGCATTTTTTCTTCTTGTTCTGCTTCTCTCCCAGGTGCTAAACCTCTCCACTGTTTCAACGCTCATCAGTATTTGGTGAACACAATGCAACGATCACCCTTCTTTAAAGACATCATTTTGACAATAGGAAGCTGGAACTTCGCCATTTGGCAAGAGGGAGTCATGGTAAAGATACAGTTCACATCTTAGTTCACATCTAAATCTTGACATGACTTATGTGGAAGACAGCTTAGCTAGCACATAATGTTTACCTTTAGAACTGATTTTGATATGTAACACACAAAACCTAACTAGTTCCAAATTGAGCTGATTATTTATCCCAGTAGTTTAAGTTTAAAAATTGGAATTAGACTTTCATATAATTCAGAATCATTACCACCAGACAAACGCATTTGATTTCAATTTGTTGTAAACTGCAACATCTAGGATGGCCCCCTGGTTCTGTCACAACACTCTGAACATGAGTGCACAGCGGGATGCTGGTCCCTGTCACGACCGGCTGTTTTCTTCATTGGGAAAGGAGACGGCAGTATTGAGGTTTGGAACCTGGTTGAAAACACCAGCCAACCTGTACATGTCCATCCTCATTTCACCAGTGGCAAGATTACCTGCATCAAACCCTGGATTGCCTCCTGTGAGTTCCTGACATCTTCAGTGCACACCACATGTAACTAGTTCCATTCGAAGGTTTTGCTTGTTTTCTTATCACATTTTAATAACTTACAGACACTGCAGTATGAAGTGTCTGTATTCTAGAACACCTCTGGGTATATACAGTGTGTTGTGCAGCAAGTGTTTTTCGTGGCTTTTGTTGGTCAACACCATCAGACTGTTTTTCCACACTTTCACTTCTAACTATAGCAGCTGATGTCCTTATTGCACCAGGGTGTTGGATTTAGCATAAACTTGAATTTGTCAGTCTCAAGGGTTTACCTTTTCATCCCTCACACAGAGATCAGGGTTAAATTTCAACACAGAAATTATTATGAGGGTACTGAGCTGCATTCAGTGGCAAATCAAAAAGGTATTCAACCATAATGGCTGGCAAGTTTAGGAGATGGAGCAATCATCCATGAATCAAAATTTCAGGTGTGTGATCTACAGACCCTCCACATTCTGGGGTGTACTTGCACAAATGACTGATTTGAAAACTGTACTTCTACAGCAGGGGCTTAATCCTGTTAGCTTTCACAGCCTTTTCCTTTGTGGTATAAAAGCTAATCTACTTGGTTGTTATGTACCTGCAGCCAAGCAGCATTTCCTGGCTGTGGCAGACAACATTGGAGTTCTCCGTATTTTCAAAATACCACAAAACCTCTATGTTCCCTCCAGGCATGAGGTAAGATGCCTCAATCCCCTTGTAATTTGTTTAACCAAAAAAAAAAACAACAAAAAAACTGTTTTATTTATATTTTCAAGAAGAAAATGTAAACAGTATCAAGAAACTTTGTTAACTTCAGCACTGCAGCATAGCAAAAGTTTCATTTAATGCCAGGTTTGTTGTAGCCGACTCCAGTTGTCACCAACATTGAGGAATCATCAAGTTCTTGGGTTATCGAGTCATGGCAGCATTTAGATAGATGTCACATCGCTCATTAGAAATGATAACCAGTCTTTCTCCTGTGTTCATATGCAGACTTTAAGCATGAAGAGATACTTTGAACTGGAGAAAGACTGTTTAAAAGATTATTTGAAGAGGAAGGAATTGTGGGTGACACGGAAAAAGGAGGAAGAGGAACTCAAGAAGAAAAAGGTGAAAAAGTTTTTAATTTTTAAACAGAAGGTACTCGTTCAAAAATCTGATTATAAAAATGTGCATTGAGAAGCTGTCTAAAAGACAGAGGAGTGTACCTCATTTTTATACTGGAGAAGTTGAGTAGACTGATCTTTTCTGCATCTGTATCTTTCTGTAAGTGTTTCTCCTTTTCTTTCTTACCTTATGTTTTATTCATTTAGATTGTAATTTGATCCTGGCCACTCGGGACAGTGAGTTAATGATAGGTTCTGCCTGGCAGCCTCTCGGCTAGAAGACTAATGACTAAATCTTTTTGTGGCCAAATGCTTCCGTCTTAGACTGGGTGGCTGGATAGCTTTAGTATAAATGAAGATAAAACTTGATTCTGTGTCATGTTGTTTTTCTCTCCTTGTGTATATTTTCACCTTCTTTCAAATAAGCATGGATTCCCACATGCGCTGCGATATTCACCTGCAGCATATGTTTCCTGTTGACTTAAGTTTACCGATTAAAATTCCAGTTTAAAAATACATCAGTGAGAAGACATATCTGTAATATGATACAGACAGCCCTGTCCAGATATTGCCAAGGTGTGGGAAGAAAGAATACAATAGCTGCAAAATAGTTTGCAAATAACAGCGTTATTTTTGTCTTAGCCCTTTAAGGTCCTGCTCTACCATTTGGTAGTGCAAAATTTTCAGTGATATTGATGAATTTTCTTTAAACTGTGGAAATAAATCCACCTGGGCCATCTCTACCAGTTGGTTTGGAAATGCTAATACCCAAAGTAAGTGTTTGTTATCCCAGTGCTGTTACAAATTTTTACTATTTCATTATTGTTACATTATTATTAACTTTTATTTGCTTAAAAAAAAATTAAATAAATAAGCTCCATTTATTTTTATCATTCTTGTCTAAAAGTAAAAGGAAAATGCAAAGAAACATTAAGCTCTTGCCTTTTTACTTTAAAGGATTAGGGACTATAAAACACGGGGTCTTCGATAAAGAGTGTTTCAAATTACTCTAATGTACTTAAAGTACTTTAATGTTTTCTATTCATTGTCTATATCGTCTGTGACTCTGTAGGAAGCTGACAAACCTGTCAAGTCCCTGCAGAACATTGAAGAGGAGGGCATGAAGCAGTACAGCAGTGACATGAAGATGGCAGAAAGCATCCTCAAAGGCATGGGCCTGTGGCCAGCAGCTTCAAACCCACAGGATACCTAAACCACACACTTTTACACACACAAATGCTGGTTGTGTTTTGTGCAAAGTGAAGGCTTCATTTGATAATTATAAATTTGATACCTTCAGTGTTAATAAACAGTCTCTCCTGACTTGACATGGGAAGATCTCTGTGCCAAGGTTATCTTTATAGTTGTTTTTAAAATGTTTGTTAAGTTAATAAGATGTTAAAACCTTGTAAAAATGCGTTTATTTCATTTATTTGTAAAACTTGAGGACATTTTATCAACCCTAATAGATCTGTCCTACAATGTACAGTCAGGCAGTCCAGGTAATAAAAATTCAAGGTCAACAATGGATTGTTTTCATCCATTCTGAGATTCAGTTACTGGGTAATGTCATCCGTTTGTGCCCCTATCTCCACTTCTCCCTGAGGATACAGTGTGGAATACATCAATGATCTAACCCTGACAGGAAGTCATTATGAGATCTGATGTTGTCAATAAGTGCCTTCACTGTGAAAAATAATTCTCGATTGCTCATCTTGTGTGATAAGCAAATAATTTTAAAAAAGATTAAAAAGAAAATGAAAAGGAAGACAAAAGATTACAGATGAGGCAAACTAATGCAAAACCACCAGCTGTAACTTCTAAAGTATCTAAAGGATTCAAAATAGTTCTGTTTGTGTCCTTAATAAGGCAACAGTTTACATTTCAGTTTTTTTAAGTATCTGGGGGGAATACAATGTATTAGATAACTGCAATCCAATCACTTATGGGGTCCTAAAAGGACAGATTCTAAGTAGGATGTTGCTAATATTATCTAATGGCTAAAATCCAGAATATGTACAGGCTAACTCTTTACTTCCAAGTACATAAGAGACACCACAGTGGTTCTAAAAACTTAAAAAGTGAGCTTCAGGGTAAGTGTTTGGTTAAGGAGAAATATTGTTGCTGCAAAGCTGAGGACTATGAAAAAGACCACCTGCTCACAGTATGTAGACAATGGAAATAGTAATGAGGGCTGGGAAACTCTGGAAGTGACACTGGAAACACTGGAAGCGCAATATACTGTCCGCATCATTTTCTCTGGTTGCACTAGCATCAAATTGCAAATATTGCAGTAACATATCAGCTGATCAGTGTAGTGCTTCGGGAGCACCCTCCATGTTCAGATACAATGCAGTCAGCTCCTGACCAAGCCTCAGTTTGAGATGAGTTGGATGAGTAAGATGAGATTTTAACATCAGATTGTCACTACAAAGTTAAGGATTGAATAAATCTTCTGTCACATTTTTCACAATTATGAGAATGCCTGCAGTGAGTAGCTCTCCATCTTCCTTGTTTCATTAGCTTTGCTCCTTCGTTGGGACAGAACAAGCTGTGCCGCAAACTCACAGTTAAACTGACAATCAGTGTCCTACCAGAAAAAATAAAGCTGCTAGGGAGGGGGTATGGGTCAAGCACTGCATAATATAGGGGCAGCTGTCTATTGCCAAGTTTTCATACTGTGTCCAAGTTGCCTCAAAAGGAAAGGGTGAGCTTCAGGGTTGAGAGAATCAATAAATGCCACAGACACATATGTTGGAGGGGAGGGGGAAGGAGAGTGTGACAGGAAAGATGGAAAACAGGATTCTCCCCAGCTGAAGTGAGCTGGGGTCGACTTCACTGAGGCCATGACTCATTCATGTGGACGGCCCTATCCCAGAACGGAGGGAGTGGAGGAGGGTGAAGAATGGGCTTATGTGAGGGTGCACAGAGACAGGCGTCCATATGGCCCCCGAGGCACCAACAAGGTCCCAGTGACAAAAGAGGCCTCTGCTCCCCAGTTATCTCCTCTTCAAACCTTTCTGGGAGATCTGCTTTGCAGTACCTCTCTGTACTGCAGAGCGTCTCGCGTTCTTCCAAACCAGCTCAGGAATTTGTTGCCTGCAAATCAACGCTTGCACAAGGGGGTGTCCTCACACTTGCTGGTTAGTTATGATGCTGGTTGATACAAAGAATGTTATGCAATTGGGTGAATTTATTTGCTGTGTACCGTAAACACTTGAGGCATTTGAGGTTCCACCGAAGTATGCAGAATTGTTAGCTGTTCTGCTGCTCAGCACTGCTTTAATGTTTGGGACAATGGAGAACAGCACAGCCATAAACACAGCGATTCCCACTGGCATTAGGGGTATTCATGATGTCAGATATTCCACAGTTGACTTCTTCATCTAAGGCAAAGAGATTTCCCAAACATTAAAAGATCTGTAACCGAGGGGGCGGTCTATACAGAATGGATGGCCTGCGGTTCCGTTTTTATCACCAGTTCTTCAAAGTTTTCATGCCAAATCCTGGGAAACAATGCAAGCAGGTGCTGTGTAGGAGGGGCTGTAAATCTGGCTTGGCGAATTAAGCCATTGCCTTGGCATTGTTCTGGCTGGCCTCTTAGCAGCTCCTGCTGGGGAGGGGTGTTCGGTGGGGTGAGTTTTTTGTAAGAGTCTGGCTTCACAGATCTCCAAAGATGGTGGCACCCTGCACTTTTTCATGCATGGTCATCCAAGTCAGACCCCAGCTGCAGAGGGAGGGATCATGCAGTGCAAGGAGCCTCTTGCATGACAAAAGCTAAAACACTGTAAGTGTAACTGTTGAATTGTTTCTCTTACTTTTCTAAATTTTTGCTTTTAGTAGAAAGAAAATCATTTCCTTTTGTCTGTGAGGATGTCGATAAGCTCCTTTAGCCTCAAAGAACCCACCAAGTTTTTTTTAATTTATTCACAGTTAAATGGTCAATCTTTGTTTTCATCGATGTAAACCAAAAAGGGCTGTTTCTCTTTAGAGCCGCTGTGAGGTTGGTAGTGGATTTCATTAGGTGAACTTTGACCTCATAAGAGATCATGTGACCAGGACACTGCTGTGGAATGTTCCCTCTTGACTCCTTTTCATTTTCCAATTTCAAAGGTCTCAACAGTTTGGATTCTTGTCATTTTATCAGCCCCTCCCAAGGTCTACAGCAGCCTGTAGCATCAGCGTGTGTGTGTGTGTGTGTGTGTGTGTGTGTGTGTGTGCTTTCTTTTTCATGGGGTCTGGAATCAACAAGCTCAGTATACTTTGTAAGGTCCAACAACTTGCTGTAGACCAAAATTCTCTTTGAGGTTCAAGAGTTAATTTTAGGGTTAAAGTTGGAATTAAGTTAAGGTCAAGGCAAGGGGAAGGTATTCAATTATGACTGTGAGGGTAAAGCACTCCATCTGCATTATGTCAACAGTGGGTTTGTGCAAATATGCACAATGGTGTATAAATGTATACCAGTGTATGCAATCTGAAATAGGAAACATAACTCTCAAGTCATTCTATATAAAACCTTAAGGAGTTGACTTAACTCAATATTTTAGAATTATTTTTCACAGCTTTTGCAAATTGTAGAAGTAAATGTTGCCTTTTGTTCTTGGACAGCAGCATTCAACATGAACTATGATTTAATGATACTTGTACTATCATCTTCAGTGGAACACCTTTTTTTTGTAATGTGTTTTCTCTTAGCTCCCATTATTATTTATCTATGGCTTTAATACTGTCATTTAAACCAGTAGAAAAATTAAAACTGGTTTAAATGACAACAATAAAATAAACTTTACTATACCAATACATGAGTCATAGATGAGATAAGTAAATGCAGTTCATCCTGAGGGGAACATAAAAGTTTGTCGAAATTTCTAGGAAATACAATAAAGAAAAAGGAACTCCAAGAGGTTCATTAATCCTGCCACACAAGTCTGAAAGCAACATGTTTTAGTCTGGACTTGGTAGAATGACTAACATTGTCAGTCCTCATGCTCAGAATAACATTAGTGAGTGCTTTTTGATTTAAATAGTTCTTACGAATGTCCCCACTTAGTTTCTATGTTTATATGCCCATTTGTAAAGTACTTCTCAATTTTTTTTCTATAGAAACATTGTTTTTAATCGGAAGGAAGATTTTCCCTGCTTACACTTGCTGTTACCTGTTAGTATAAACAATGTTTCTATCTGAGCTACCTGGAGATGGCACATGTGTTAGAAACTACTAATAATGCTTCAACTGGAGAATTTTATATTCAGATGCTGTCATTTCAATCTACCACTTAACATTGCCTTGGATTAATCCAGACTAGGATACAAACCTGAGAAGATTGGGATCTGACATTTTAGCTGTCAGTCTGGCACTGCTTACATGTCTAAAATCTCTGGGAACTCTACTTCTTTTCATTGTGACATAGCATTATTAGTAAGAGCTGAAACTAAATTACATCTGTGTATTGCCCATATAAGGATTACCATATAGTTGGGACTAGAGTTACTACATTCTTCTGTTCCCAGCCAAAAATGGTCTAAATTCACAAGCTCAAAATATAGCAACCATTAACCTACTGGCCAGAACAAAATGGTGAAAAATGATACTATACAGAGCACAGCCAAGAATGTCAACACTGAATCCACCTTATTTAGTTTGATATGTAGTACAGTGTATATGTTTTCAAGCTGTGGTGGAATGTAATGAAGAACAAGTATGTTGTTACTGTACTGACGTATGTTTTTCATGTGTCTGTACTTTAGTAGATTAATTTGTGGATACTTTTGGCTTTTACTTTACTACATTTTACAGCAAATATCTCTACTTTCTACTCCACTCCATTTCTACAATGTATTGCATTAAACTTTGCAGTCACATTGCAGGTTTTATTGTTTATTTGTCTTATTTCAAGTTATTATTCAGTTTCTCAGAACGCGGCTGAAAATGTCATTGAATTGAATGGGCTATCCAGTATATCTTAGAATGGCCGCTGCTATTTTTGTACTTCTGATTCACACCCTTTATATCATTCCCCATGTTTTTAGTTCACTTTTCTTAACAGAGATCATTGCTTTTTGTCCTAATTTCTACTTTTTACCCCCTAAAATGGCTTCTAGTTTGTTTATTTTTATCCATAAAACATGTTTAAATCCTTTAAATTGAGAAAGAAAAAATAGATTTTTCCAAAATGTCCAACTGCTCCGTTGATTAAAAAGAAAAAAAAAGACCATATTAACCGGTGGTCAGCATCAAGGAGCTAGCACCTCAAACAGCCTGGAAACTAAGTGCAACTGCTGACATCTGCAGAGTGCTCTGTTGACAGCAGGAAGGAGATAGCAAGCACTAAAATACCAGCTGTATCACTCCACTTCCTCTGGATGACTCAAAGTTATCTCTACACTTCATATCGGCATAAAGTTAAAGGCTGCTTGGAAGATGAACTACTACTAAAGGCGTACCACCTGCAACTTTATCAAACCAGTGAGGCCCAAATCTTATTGAGCCTGAGCGCAGCTGCTGTCAAGGCCTCTTTTCAGTCTCACCTTTCACATTTTTCTCTCCTATCAAGCAGAGCAAACCCTCATCTTGTCCTGGAGCTGAAAGGGGAGTGCTGTGTTCTGGAGGGGTGGGAGATGAGCAGCTTACCTTTGGGAGGGATTACCCTTATTAAAATGAAATAGTCTAGTCCTGAGTGACAGAGCAATGGAGTTGAAGGAGGGAAGAGGCCTGTAGAACAGAGAAGAGGGCCTACGTTGTGTGAGACCTGGCCCCTGAGGATCTGAAGCACCGCTCTTCTGTGTTCTCCTTCCCTCTTTTCTTCACTTTCACTTCTCCCTCTCTCTTCATCTTCTCTCCCTTTCCTCTGGTCTGTTCTCTCATCATCACCACAGTCCAGAACAGGCGGATCTGTCAGCCCAGCATCAAGAGATCTGCCCCCAGGCCCTCAGATGAGCTGCCAAGTACAGAGGCTGGACTGCAAGGGAACAAAAGACCCCCCAAAACATAGCAGAATGGCTGGGACCTTGGTAAAATGTGTTTAATAGCCCTTTATTGAAGGCTACTGCATGTATGGAATGTGTACCCAGGGTCAAAGCAAAAAGGTTCCCAGCTATTACCAATATTTAACTCACCCAAGGAGTGAATATTAGCTTGCACTGGATGGAATGAGCCTCTTAAAGATCCAATGAAAGATGACAAAAGCTTGAACATATAAAATATAACTTTGTAATTGGAAACTAATGACATGTAGACTATGATCGCCCTTGTAACAAAGTTCCATGATTACATCAGAGATCCAGCATGCAAAGCATGTCTCGTTTTTTTTTTACATGTGTGGAGCCGCTTGGGCTATCTAAACCAAAAGCGGGTGGATTTATGACAAAAATATGCATGAACAAACTTACTTTACTTATTGAATTCATTAAACAGTGTATATAGATAGGAAATAAGTCCAACATTTTTTTTAACATGTTACAGAATTATAATGAGGGTCATGTCCAAACATAAATCAAACTTAGCGATTCTGCCAGGAAATATTAGTGTCAATGTAGACGGCTTCCTGACCTCAAACTTAATGGCACATTCAGATCCTCTGGTGGTGGCTATGTTGTGGCCAGAATGCTAATGTTAGCTGATGTTGGTTAACTCTCCCCTGACCTACATTTATAGAACAAATTAGAGGATATTTTTTTATCTAAACTTTCATAAAAAAAAATGTTTTTCAAATGTGCTATGGATGGTGCTTACATCATAGAAAGGTTACAGATGATCTGTTTAGTTGGTAAACTGTACTGTAATGTTGTGTGCACTTGTGCAGCATGTATGTATCGTGTGAAATGCATAGCAGTCTATGTTGCATTAAAACATGTTTCAATGTGTCACTTGTGAAATATTTGCACTTATCTCCTGATGTACCCTGAACTGTGTGCAAGTAGGACAGAAAATGATGAACTGGTTCAACAAGAGAATCACATTTCCAAAGCATCAGAATTGTTTGCTTTCGGGCTAATCAATTCCTTTAATGATGCCGGCAGGTGCTGCACCAATGCACACTAATTGCAAATCCACTTCATTTACGTATGTGTTGATAGGCTATTTGTTGCTGTAATAATGGAGTAATATGAAAAGGAGCGGACCAAAGTTACATTTTATGAAGAAAGGGGGAAAAAATCTGTAAAATGACTATTTTATGAGCAACACACATGCAACATGGAAATGTATGTGACACTATACATACTGTACATGCAGCACAAGTGCACAATCAATGTAACATTTCTATAATGTAAAGCACACAAAGCATGTAAACATCCTTATCTATGTAGCTTATTTAATGAAGAATTTACCCATTCAAGATGAGCAACTAAAACATAAATATATGACAAAAAAATTTAAATAAGTCAACTTAAAAAATACTTACATTATTAAACAAACTGGTTTTCCAGCCAAATGTAAAATATAAAAAAATGTATTTGTTCTGATGGGCCCTAAAACATTTGTTTCAGTGTTTCTTAAAGTTTGTTTATTTCTGATGCTCTGTCTTTTCCAAAGAGGACCAAAATACCAAAAAGCTGGAAACAGAACATTATTTCTATGGTATGTTATCAGAATATCACTTTTAATGTCAGCTGCACCCCCTTGTTTTAGTTTTATGAGTAAGTGTCGGGATGGCAGGAAAGGAGGAGGTGAAGATCCCTTATTTAAAGATTTGTTCCAGTGTAAAGAGACTTAATTTGGTGATTTTACTTCTTTTGAATATCTTAGTTTTGTTTTAAAGGGTGTTCCTAAGATCCTATTTTACACAGACCTCCAGGACATTGTAAAATATGTAATGATGAATTTTCTGAATTACTGTAGGTTATCGCCACTGATTTTAACCACTTTATCTTAATGGGGGATTTTAACATTACGGATCGTAATGCCAAAGAAATTTTATTCTACATTGGACATGTTTGGTTTATTGCAACATGTAAATAAATCGACCCACGCTTACAGTCGAATTTTTGACCTGGTGATTTCTACAAGTGTTGATATTTCCTCTGTTGTGGTCACTGACTTGGCCTCCGACCATTTTTGTGTTTTCTTTGATTTACTGATCACTCAGAAAGTTCAATCAACCTGCTTCTCGTGAGGAAGAGATATATCAATGACAGAACAAGTGTTCAGTTTACCGAGGCCATCTCTATGTTACCAACAACAAGTGCAGAGTCAGTTGATGA
>JAOXYM010000015.1:9656883-9687133 GCA_028567055.1 Leptatherina wallacei | reverse complement strand
GCGTTTGATACTGTAGATCACAGAATCCTGTTGCACAGGCTGGAAAACTGGGTTTTTCTGGAGCGTTCCTTAACTGGTCCAGGTCCTATTTAGAAGGCCAGAGTTACTTTGTTACGATCGGCATCTATGAATCTGAGCGAGTGGCCATGATTTGTGGAGTCCCCCAGGGGTCAGTCCTTGGACCTCTGGACTCTAGCAGGATTCTAGAAGTCTTTACACTGGTTTCCTGTCAGTCAGAGAATAACTCTTACAAAGTATGTTAGTTTTTATGCCAAATGGTAAAGGAAATTTTCAGACCCATAATTTCCAGCAGGGGTTAAATGATTTTGGTGGTAACTATAAACATAAACTGAATTCAAATATCACACAACACCGGATAAAAATGAAGTGTAACACAAACTGACTCAGCGCTTTGCTAAACGGTTCTGTTTATGATCTTTCTTTTATTGATAAGAAAAAGGAAATAATAATCTTAACATCAGGAAACTTTTCAATTCACCTCTTTGTTGTGGGCAGGAGATACTTTAAATATGTCAGGGAATTGCCCTTGCTGGCTTGTGGGAATCTCCCAGAATGGATCTCGGCCTCGGGGACATTCCCAGGTTGCAGCTGCATTTAGCTATCCAGTAAAATCCTCTGTTGGAAGGCGGTACTTATATGCAGATTATGAAATATGCAGCATACAAATCATTGAAAATAGCATTCAGAATTGCAATTTGACAGTGAAATATTTCCAAAATGTGCAGTGAATTCAAACAATGGTGTGAAAGCTGTGCTTCGATGGCTCTGGCTGAGGTGATACATATCTCTGGTAGATAGCATGAGAAGCCAACGCAGCCAGAGGCCTTTCAGCACTAAGTGGTTTTCAGCTCATGTTTGATGTTGCTACAGTAGGTTCATATTATGTGTTTCATGATTGCAATGAGGAATGAGGAAGCTTTAGGCTACAAAATGTACACATATCTGCTTGCACTTCCAGCCCTGTTTATATCCAAACATTTACTTTCCTACACTTACTGTTGAGATTGGAGTTTCTGCGATAATGGAGCCAAATATTTCACTGACAGTTTGAAAACGTATATCATCTAAAGAATAACGTTCCTTTCAGTCCGAAAGTTACTCTTGGGTCTTTTGCAAAGCCTCAATGGAAAAAAAGATTCACTTCAGCTGTGATATTCGTTTACATGCATTTAAACTTCATCTTTAAACATCTGGAAAAGTGTTTTATATTTAGATTTGTGAGCTGGCTCTAAATAAGTGCCTGTTTTAGAAGTACTTTGTCCACATTTGAATTATAAAGCTGGTCTATCAGCTGCAATAAAAGCAAGAATGAAATCCCATATGGGGACAAAGGCAGACAAAATAACACAGTCTGTTTGGATTGTCAAGATCTTTACCCAATTATATCAGGCAGTCTGACAGAGTGAACTGAAATGAACTTTTGTTCATTTCTAATTCAGGAGAGAAGAGATATGGGCCTCACTAGATAAACATCCTTGACAGCCACCTGCATGTGAAACCAGACCTTTTCTCCTCTTCTTCTTCTGATCCTTTCCCTTAATCTCAGCTGACCTTTGAGTCGGTATCATGGCAGCAAGACGACCAGTCAGACAGACAACACATGGCCTATGTTTCACTTTTTTTTTCAGCACTTCTATGGCAAAGAGAAAAAAGTGAATGTTTAGAGGGATTGGAATTTCAGGTGTTAGACATCAAAGTAAAGCCCCTGTGTGACCACCATCTAAAGGATGTAGAAATCCGGTTATTGATGAATACATAAATCATGCTGTATTTAAGATGAGTTTAGTGTACTGTTGAGGGTGGACAACAAAAATCTTTACATAGGAGATGTGGAAACATTGGCATTCATCTCCTCATGTACAATGAACTGGCACTGGGCTTGTGCAGGCAGGAAGGAGAGTGCTTCTCTGCAATAGGCTATTTTGTTAGGGTTAGGAAATTACTTTCAGTGGGAATTATTATACAGAGGCTAACATTTGTTCTAGATACTTTGTTATAATAATAATGATAATACTACTACTACTACTACTATTTATACTACTACTACTACTACTACTACTACTACTAATAAATATAAAATAAAATCTAAAATCTAAAAAAATACAAGCTAGATCAAAAGGTCACAGCAGCCACTCAGGAATGTAAAATAATATACTTTATTATGACCGGACATTTCTCAGGATCAATACAAAGCACTTCTCTGTTATGTTTAATGATGTTTTCACTGTAACACTTTTTCTTCCAAAGGACAAAGAGGATGAGACAGAAATTATTCATACGATCTAAAAGATAACACACCAAAGACGAGGCAAATGTTGCTGAAGTTGACAGAAGGTTGTACACTGGGTCTATGTAGGAAGCAACCACAAGAGGCCCTACACTTTACATTTCATTATTAGCATTTTAATATTTGTGTACAACACCAGCAAGAATCAAAAATTAAAAACCATGAAAAAATAAATAAATAAAATAACTGGAACTCAGGTTTCAGTAAACCTTTCGAGTCTGAATGTACTGTAAGTTTCTGAGGCAAATTGGACTTTTGTAGGAAGGAATTACCCTTAGATTTAAAGTAAAATCTTATATTGAAGATCATTGAAATTGATCATGAAAATCCAATCAGATCTTGTAAAATGTCTTCTGTAAATGAGGCCCTGGCTCTTTTTGTGTCGTCGGTGCCGGCAGATGGTTTGAAGGAACCCTGCTGAAATCACTTTCACAAGATCCACTCAGCAGCTGCCACAGCTTCATCAAAAAGCAGCGGTGTGTGCACAAAGGAAACACAAGTGTACCAAGTAGACCAACTTTTAAAAATAGAGTTAAACTGTACAAACAAAACTATCAGATCAAATAATTAAATTTAATTTGTATACAGATTTGCTAATTTCCATCCAGTTGCTATTGCTTTTCAGAATGTAGAGGAATCCACTTCAATGACATTTGACCGAACACGAATTTACAAATACTTCAATTACAATCAGAAACATAAAACAATTACAATTTCTTTTGCACTTGTTTATTGTTAAAAGTGTAAGTGCTGATGGCGTTTATACCGGCATGAAGTCAGAATTCAATTTCAAATTTTGTAATGATTATATGATGGATTGCATCAAGCAGCAGATTCACTGCAAGTTCTTTGTTTCAGATAGAAATACCCAAGTATAAGCTTTTCCTCTAAATATACTGTAATAATTAACTTAATAATCAACCAAATTAAGAGATCTGAAGTTTCACAAAATGTTTGACCATGAAAAACTGCTTCTGTGTTTCAGTCATCTTCTAATCTCAAAAATCCAATCACTACCTCTAGGTCCTTTGGAAAAACATACAAAAAAAAAACCTTGTACAATGCAGACATCTGTTTATTGAAGGGACATAGAGTTGGAACATATGAGCATACAAAATATTCTTATTTCACACATAAATATGAAATACAGGCAGATGAGACAGAGCCTTGTTTTTCATTAAAGCTTTTGACCATGCAACGTTCAGTACCTTAAAAAAAAAAAAGCAAAACAAAGAGCAAAAGTAATGAACACAGCTTAGTCCACCAAAGACACAAAAAACAATGTCAAATATATACACATAATAACAAAAATAACAATATCATTTTTTTCTGCAAGAGCATAATCTTACCATATTTTACAGCTAAAGTCGTACCACTAGTCCAGCACATTACGATGTGTACAGGCAACTCGAGGGGAGATAAGCAACTATTGCTACAGGTCGACACTACGAGGTCATTGGAAATATTTAAATATGCCACTGAAATATAAGCTGTAAAAATAATATACTCCGAATACATTATATAATTATATACATATACATAAAGGTTAAATACTGATCAATCTGAATCCCTGGATTGCTGAAAATTTCCTTTGTCGCTTTAGGCAGCTAGCAAAGTCCTACTAACTAGGTGAGGCCTCTACTTTGTTTCACTGCTGAAAAAATGTGCTTCACATTGTCTGTTTCACTGTATAATGAAGGAGAGGAGAAGCAGGAAGGTGACTTTTTATTTTCTCGAAAAACTGTAGCTCATGTTTTCTCGCCATAGATAAGAAGACTAATTCCATGTCCACATTAGCTTATCCAAGTGAAGCATGTGCAAGAGAAAGTGTAGGTTTTATCTTCTCTTTTGAGGGATTTTTCTTTGAACTTTGGACACAGCCAGACTAGCTATTCCAGCTAAGATATAAGCTAATTGATGCCTGACTCCAGGTTATATCTATTAATAGACAAGAATTGCATCAATATTCTCATCGAACTATGGACAAGAAGGTGAACACGGGAAATGACCCGAATAACAAAGCCACATAAAAACATGCTACTTATCTAACTGCTCGGGTGTGAACGCCATAACTGGATGTATAAACAATAAAAATTCTTGCACAATGTAATTACACATTCTTTCATTGAGAGGTTTGAGATGTGGCTGTTTGTCACTTAATTCAGACCACAACCAGAATCATTTTTTATAGCATGAACTAATATAATCTAAAACCACTACCTGCCTTATAAGTGCATTGTTGTTGTACAATATTTAGTGTATTATACCTCAATAGAAAAAAGCTTTCTGCTGCCTTGAAAAGGAAAACCATCCTAAAACAAAGTGTACACATCTTTCTCCAACAATCTTGGTTGATTTAGTCAACACTTTCTTTACATGCTCAAACACATAATAAAAAAAAAAAGAAGAAGATAGCAGCTTTATTGTTCAGAGTAGAAAAGTTAAATGAAAATTTTGTTCAGCATTATAATGGGACAAATGTGACTGAAGACCATTGGTCCCAGTCTGGCTGCTGAAACCAAACTGTGTCTGTACCTCTCCTAAATTCAAGTACCTACCTGTAGCCTGAAAGTGGTTAAACATGCCAATTTCCAGCCCAGACTGGCCCTATCTGTCAACCATTACTGGGCCAGAGCTAATTTGCTTTTTTTTGCGCCACTTATAGGAGGTGCAAGTACTCAATTCAAACACTTATTTTAGTTTAATTACTAACTAATTTAGCTGGTAATCATTTCTTTATTTGAGTTTATATTTTACGATATCTTTTTTCTTCTATTGTCCTTGTGTTGTGACAAAAACCTACTAGCATTAGTTTCACCAGTTTGTAGTCCCATATCACATAGAGTGGATTATTACCTGATAACAAGGAAATAATTCACATTGTTTGTGAAATCGAATCTTAATAACATTATAAATGCTATCTTCCTGGTAGTACCAAGCTCATGGGAGGTGATGCGTTTTATTTCAGGATAGATTTTCCTTTTGAAGTTCCACCTTCACACAATTAAGGCACCTTTTAAACCCCTGAGGGGTCAATGGGTTCTTCTAATAAGAAGAGAAGCAACGATAACAACACAGAACACAGAACTGGACCAAAATAAACCAACAACGTAAAGTAAGACTGTCAACAAAATATAAGGAAAAAACAACATTAGGGAATGTCACTTAAAGTCAAAATGCCAGAAGTGCCCTGTTTCATTTCTTGTCATCTCATCTTGTTTTTTTTTTGTTTTGTTTTTACAGCAGCACCGTGTGCCACACTGCCATAGTGACATCACAAAATCTCCATGGAAACACTGTGGCTATATTCAGAAGCACCTTAATCGGTAAAGAAGGAGTGCCCGAAACCTCATCTGGCTTCATGCCTGTGTATGTGTGTGTGTGAGTCTCAGTGTAGGCGTCAGTATCCAACATTGAGCTTGTTCTTATTGAGCTCTCTCTCCAGGTTTCCTATCAGTGTGTCGATGCTCTCCTGCAGGTCTCTCAGGTTCACCCTGTTGCTTAGCACGGGGCTGATGTCTTGGATCTTCATGTAAGCCTGGTAGGTGTGCTCTTTAGGCAGCCGAGGTGGAAAGATGTGCTGACACATCCTCTCCTCCGCTGCCTCCTCTTCTAAAGGCTTCCTGTTGCTTAAACTGTCACTATCTCCTTCTGTCTCCTCCTCCTCTTCCCCCTCCTCCTCCTTGTCTTCCCTCATCACCTCTTCTTTCTGAGTTTGCTCAGCAGGATCAGACACAGGACTTATCATCTTCTCCTCTTGGTCATCCTCAGCTGTGTCTTCCTGCTTGCTCTGTTCCTCCTCAGCTGCCTCTGCATCCTCAGAAGGAACATCGTCATAGTCCACCTCCTCTTTGCTGGGGGGTAGCAGCATTTCAGAGGGGAAGTAGCTCTCACCACAGCCACTCCAGTCACCAGCGTAGCGATTGCTGGGGCTGTCCAGACGTCCCGGCTTGGGCCGCAGAACGCCCGCCATCTCTGCTTCTGTGAGGTTCAGGACTTGGGGGCGCTCTTTTCTCCTTCGCAGAGGAGGAGGTGACAGCAGGTCAGATGAGACCGGAGCCAAAGATGCTGCAGGGGGCTGAGAGGAGGACTGGTCATGTGGGTCCACGACTGTAGGAATACAAACAAAAGGAAGACTAAGTTAATAAAATACAAAAGGATCATTTGAGCTACAACCTAAAAACTCATTTTTTTGTAATTTAACTTTAGTGACATTTGTTGTAGGATCCATCAAGTTTCCCTCAAGTTCAGAGCATGAAGGACATTAACATGGCAGCTACAGGATTTATGTTAACAGTTTGTAGTAATTCAGTTGAACAATCTACTTAGAAATATTTAGTCTAATAAATTCTGACATGAAATATGATATATGTAAGCCCTATAAATAACTTCATAAAGCACAATTAATGATTTGATGCAAAACAAACCCAGAGCGTGCAGAAGCCCAATAATATGTAAATATTTGTGGTATTACTTGCCTTTAATGTGGTGTAACAAATGTGAACCTAGTACAACTTGTGTTTCTTACAGCTTTTCGAAAAAAAAGAGAAAAAAAAGCTTCTCTTTCCAGAAAAACAGAACAGTCTGTTCATTGTTTTCATCAGGATTATTTCCTCAGTGGAAAGTAGTTCCAGTTAAAACTATTCAGAGGTTTATGAATTATCATGAACAACTGGAACCCTGTTTATGGAAAGATGGAAAAATTGCTATGAGTGTCATAAACCAAACTGTACATGTTGTGAAATCTGAAGAAAAAGAAATGAGCTGGATTCCACAAAGTGAGGAGATATGTTTTTGTTTTTCAATGAATAAACAAATATTTAAACATGCCATAAATAGAAAAAGCTTTGTTTGGGGAGTAAATGGATTAAAGCGAATAAACATGCCAATGCAGACGCATGCGGAAGTCACACACCACCACACACTGTGATTTTGTTGCCATCCTTCTGTTTGTTATCAACTGTCGACTAAACCAAACTTAAAAATTAACCAAACTTAAAACCTGTTTGGATGTTATGACAGAATCATCTGACTGCACCATTAAAAAGAACACCGAGCACTCCAACACAGCCAGCACAGTCCGGTTACCTGTCTGCCTCTTTCTCTGTGTATCTACAACTTGCTGGCACCGCTACCTCTCCCTAACTGGATCGGAAAGGAACAAAAACAAAATTAGGGCTGTAAGTCATGCTCAGAATTACAAGATAAAATAACACAATATTCCAATTTCTCAGATGAAGAAAAGACGACCTCTAGATGCCTTGTTTGTCTGTCGTTTTTAATAGCTTCAGAGCAGAGCCATTGGAGAATTATGAACCATGTAGGGTTTGGTTCAGTCATCATATTAACTGTTGCTGAAGCAGTATTTATGTGCAGTGGTTGCACACCTGACAACGCTCCTGAGGCTACAGACTGGAACAATTATCACTTGAAACAAACACAAATTATCTTCCTTTGATAGACACTGTTATTTCAGTTCAGACATGATTCATTGATGGTATGAATAAAATTTAGCCAACAGTAGTTTCCCCATTTTCATTTGAAATACAGTTTACACTGTTTGTGTCTCTTTTGTCACATTTTTTTCTGCTGAAAATGTGCCAAATGTTTTTTTGGGGCTTTTTTCTTCGGAGGGAGAGGTGGGGAGTAATGACATGTATCAAAGGGCCAAAGCCTGGGAATTAAGAAAGGGCTGACTTCTTTGAGGAACCTCTGCCTCTGTGCATTGGGTGCCCACTCAACCAGCCTTGCCAAACGTTTTCAGTAAATGACACCTTTGAACCTCAGACAGGCGAGGTACAGTCAGTACTCCGTCTCTCATGTCAGAACCATGCTGTTGCAATACAAGCAGAATGTGGTTGGGCAGTGCCTTGCTGAAATCAAGGCCCTCATGAAAACTATTGTGTAGATGGCAGCGTATCCTGCACTAAAACCTGTACAGATTTTTCAGTGTTAACGGTACCATTACATGTATGCAAGTTATCCATGCCATGTGCATCAAACAGCATGATACAATCACAGATGCTGGTTTTCAGCTTGAGTGGCCCCTCTTCTCTTAAGCCTGGAGTACATTCAGCCTCTAATTTTATTCAGAGAAATGCTTTTCTGTCCTTCCAAACGGTGAACTTCTCCACATCTTTCTTCCTGAGAGACTTGGCCTCTCTCTAATAGTCTTCCGCACCCAATTACATAACTGACCTGTCACCAATTAAACTAATAAGTTGTAAAACTTCCTTCAACTGTCTCATTTTTTATTAATAATACAATACAACTTTTCCATGCTTTTGTCCCATTGATTTAAATCTTGTTGGCATCAAACTCAAAACACGCAGATCATTTTTTCTCAGTTTCATAAAAGTTACTTAAAACTAAATGTGCAATTGAAGATTCGAAAGGCTTAATATTTTTAGACTGAAAAACTGAAACATTTAACCCTGCAACTGGCTTCAGAAGAAAATTATACACCCGTGTGAGTTTAAAATTGTTTTCATTGATACTTGCAAAGATAGAAAAAGAATTTCCCAAATGAATCTGTTGTCCAGATGCTGCCATCACGACTGTGCTAGTTATGGCACATTGGCACAACAAAAAAAAGCTGAAAATAAATGACACTCCACAACACGAATACTTGCAATCTTGTTCCCTTTCATTTTGCCTGACGGCCATCTGCTCACGCACAGTTGTCAGACTTCTAAATATTCAATCTGCACACAGAAGTCCTTCAGCCTCCTCAATGCTGGTGCGCTTTCACTCTTCCTGTAAAGAACCTCAGTGTTTTTCTGCCAACAGTCATCGGATGTCCTTGCACTTGCCCAAAGACATGCGCAGCTGAGGCCTGAGCAACAATGCCTCAGAAGGTCTGGTATGTGTGTGTGAGAGGCGTGAAGTGTTAGCTGAAAATATCCCATAATGATTGTGAAATGTTAGGGTGAAGCTCCAGGGGCTGAGGGGTAAGGTTAAGCTTGGAATGCCTTTAATTATAGTCCAGGCGTCCTACACTCTTTGCTGGGGAAGAGGACAGAACGGAGGTGCTACTGTGGATGTAAACAAAGGCTCGAACCTGGAACGAAAGCCTTGTTGGTGCCATTATCAACAGTAGCCAAGTGAGATCAGCTTCAGGCAGGAGAATAGAAATCCTCCTCCAAAATTCCTTCACACTACAACTTGCTCCCTGCTTCCCATTTGACTGTCAACATGTACTTGCCTTAAATCACTTTCTTACATCTTTACAATTCCAGTTGTCAGTTACCTGTAATCATGCAGATCACAGATGCTCCCTTCATTCATTTGTTTAAATATTTTTGTGTGTGTCCCTTTTCTGGTTAATGTACTGATGGATGTTACACAGCTTTTGTTGGTTTACACATTTGAATTTAAAAAGGATCTGATTGGGGTTGCAGGCTATAGTAAAGAGTGCTGCAGATTTGAATCTTTCAATGATAAAACCTCTGTGGTGGGATGCTACAAAAAAAGATTGAAAAGAGTTCAAAATGCAGCATGCACGTGCATTTTGAAGAACTGACACATGCCGGATAGACTTTCACTGCACTCAGATAAAATAGTGAGTTACAGAGAGCAGGAAGAAAGTTTAGTTTTGAGAGAGTGAATTTGGGAATCTGGTTGTTTTTTTTAATTGCTTGTGTTTTGATTCTTTACAAAACATCTGAAACTGTATTGCAGTAGCAACCACTGAATGTTCCACATATTCACTAAAAATATGGGGAACACAGACTCATAAAGTTCCACCTGCAACATAAGAACAGATCAAATCGTCTGCTGTAACTGATGCAAATTGTTTTACAACTGCCTGCAGCTCTTGTCATCACTCTAGACTGGTTTCTGATTAATCTCTGGCTTCCTTCATATCTCACACTGAGCAGACAGCTGCAGCTGGCAGAAACAGCTGTGCATGCAGACAGAAGACCTGCACAGAGGCAAGCTGTTAGCGTGGACGTGTCCTTGATAACTGATTGATCATAAGACAGAGGAGCCACGCCTCATAAGTTTGGTTTACATTGGGGTTTACTGGCTTTGCTCCGACTGGCTCAGCTCACCATGATGAAGCCCTTGTGGAGAATTTCAGCTTTGAGGCGGCAACAGATGGTAGCCGTTGGTTATCGGCTACACTTGTGCCAGCCTGAAACCTCAAGGATCAAAGCCGCCCAGTCCCTCAACAGTACTTTATATAGCAGAACCGCAGAACTGACACTGATTTGGAAGACTGGTATATAAGAGATGCATGACTTGGACTTTGAATACGATGTTCTTTCAAGCTGTAAAACCTGCTAGAGCTTATATTAAAAAAAGAATAAAAAAAAACAATTACCTGGCCAGAGTTGCAGCAGGTAATGCAGGACTTCAATGTGTTTTTTGAAGTGTAACGCGCTTGCCAGCTCCTCAGAGTCGATGAAGACGCGGTTGGTGTGGCAGGACGCCTCCTGACGCTGGCTGAGAAGTACCGGGCCGAAACACACCGCCAGATTCTGACATGTCATCTTGTTCACCTCTTGGTAGGATGCCACCAGCTTCAAGTGATCAAGAAGCTTCCGCAATGTCATCTGATGCCGTCACACACACAAGCACAAACAAATAAGACATGTTATTAATTATGATTAGTAGTTGCAGTTGTCCCACTGGAAGCAACAGGGTAACACAGCAAAACGCTGCAGCAGTAAAAAGCCACATGTTGTATGAGGCATTTGAAAGATTTCAAAGAAATGCTTTGTTAATAACATTCTGCAATGGCCCACTGTTGCAACTACCATCACTATTGTGATAGGAATTTCACTCAGTGTCAGCTACTGCTAATCTAACAATATGCCAGCAAGAATGACCCATGCACAAGCTTTGCGGACTACGTGAGCCCACTATTATCACCCTGAGTAAAAACCTACGTAATGCTCCTTTAACACTAGCAATCTTTAGCCTTATCGTCATTACCATCTCCGCCACAATTAGCACTTGCACTGCTGCATTTGCTCAATGCAGACTGTAAGAGTCAGCAGAGGATGTGCAGTTTATCTGCTCACCTTCTCCACCTCCGGCAAGTTTTCCAGCAGGCTGACGGTGTGCTCTGAGTCAGCCTGGTCGTTTTCACACCCTCCTGCTCCCATCTTCAGTGGCCTTATGGCCATAGACTCCAGCACTGCCTCGTACAGATGCTTGTTGATCAGAGGGTAGGGAAGCTCACGAAGGTAGTCCTTCAGTACTCCTGAAGCGAGGGAGAGAAAGATGGAGAGCCTTTTAAAATTACAGCTGAGAAGCAGCTCGATCAGGATGGCAAGGTGGGATTGGAGATACTTGAATAGAGAAATATGTACTGTGATACCTAACGAATCACTGACAAGACATCTTTATATGGAAAAAAGCTTTTCTTTCCCTTTTGCCAAAACGATTGAAAGTGGCAAACTCTCATTGCTACAAATTGAGGTCTTATTGTTTCCTAGGGTGATCCTGTGGTGTCTGCCAAGATTTCTGATTGAGTATGTGATTGTTAGGGGGCCTGGTGTCTGTGGTGTCTGTGGTGTCTGTGGCGGCGCGTTCGCACCTGTGACTTCGGGCTCCAGAAGTTCAGACAAAAGCTATGGAAAAACATGAAACCCACACTGTCTGTCTCCACTAAGCCCCTGAAATATCGCTGGCATGTCTTTTCATCAAAGTCAAAAGAGGGGAATTTAAAAAAAAAAAGAAAAAGGTTTTTGGCAGTGTGACAGCTCTTTGTGGTGAGTGTCTGCTCCCTTTAAGCTCTGCATGAAGCTGGATCAGTTTCCAGGGAAGGCTGGAGGCTGTGTAATTAGTGATATTGGTTGTGCTCCAAAGTGACACACACCTAATGTTTGCAAAGTGTAACAAGAGATGACCCCAATTCCAAAAACGTTGAGATGATGTAAAACTGAACTCAAAACAAATGCAACTGTTCAAAACTCACAAGTTGAATCAAATGAAAGTTTCAATAGATTGAAGTTGTTTACAGGGTTTCATTTTAAATCAATAACAAGATAAACTTGAGCCTCGGGTAGATTGTGTTACTGTTGATCAGTATGCAAACATGGCCGGTTTGCCTGCATTTTAACCAATAATGTCTGCTTTATGGTTAACTCGGCAAACACTTTCTGCAAACAGTTCACATTCAGTGAAGGGCTAGTGGAATATTTAACTTACAAGAAATAGGTATAATCTAACTATTGTTTCTTGCACTGTGTGTACTATATGATAACAAAGATGACCTTAAGCTTTACAGTACAACCTGACATTTGACAATAGTCTCTTGAACTCTGTATGAAATTAAAATACAATATTTAGAAGCATCTTGCAGCATAATGCCCCTTGAAACCGTAAACACAATCTGGCCATGTGCTAGTTAATTAGTAATTGACCTGTTTTTCATTAACTAATGAGGTTAATTAGAAACAGATTACTAACATAATTGGATTTAAAGAACAACAACAAAAAAACTATCTCAACAAGTCTTTCATTGGTTGGGGGGCTCATCACTCTCTGAAAACCTAGATGGGCAAAAATCCACAATTCAACATTCTTAATATTTTTCAATACAAATATCAAAGAATCTGAGAATAACACTCTTTCTGATTCAAAGAATCAGGAAGAAAATCCTGTGAAAAGGCCCATAAACACTCAGCCATGCAAAAAAGGAAACGAGATAAAGATGATTCAGAAACAGTGCTGCCCTCTCTGGGCCTGAACTTATTTCTGATGGACAGATTCAGAGTGGACAAGTGTCCTCAGGTCTGATTAATTAAAATTTTAAATGACTTTTTTTTAAATCATGGAGGGGGCTAAACAAGATAGGGATCATTTAGCCTGTTAACACATATTTAAAAAGCCTCTATATATGATATATGGGGACATATAGGTAGCATGACCTGGGGAACCTGTGCATCTGTGAAGGCATCATTAATGCTGAACGATCTATATATGTTTTAGAGGGATGTGCTGCCGTCGGGACATCATCTCTTTTAGGGAAGACTTTGCTTATTTCAGAAAGTTAATGACGAGGCACATTTGTCTTGTATTACAACATCACAGGACTGAAGCCAAGGTCCTGATCTGCATGCACAATAGGCCGATTACACCTTAGTAATATGTACTGCATTACAAAGGTAAATTCAAAGAGGATTAATAGAAATGTTAGGTAGCTACAACATTATATCACAGGAGCCACCAATTTTCAAACACGTTGCTGCCATCTTGTTTAATGCAAGAATATATTTTCTCAAAAGACAAAAGGAAAAAAAAAATACAGTTTTTATTTAAATGATTTGCAAAATCAATGCGTGCTGTTAAGATTTACATGAAACACAGTCTCAACTGCATTAAAAATAATTTTCATCAAAACAGAGAAGGACATGTTACCCGGTCTGTTCGGAGAAATTCCCAAAGCAGTGACATAACCATACCCTCTCATTGACCTATGGCGTTATTCTTCTTTGCGTCTAGCTTTCTATTTACAGCAATCTACGTTACGATTCGCTCTTTAATCCATTAACATCTCCTTGGGCGCACATCAACATGCTAACTTTTTAATCCCAGTAAGTCCCTGCTCTGCTTTTTAAAGCAGTCTGAGGCTTGATGCTTTTCAGTCTTTTTCTACATTGTGGGTCCATCATCTGTCAGTATCTTGAGAATAAATGTTCTGATGTTGGCAAATAACACAAGTTTTAGGTGATGACACATTCATTTCCTGTCTTCCTTTTTAACAGCTACACAGGAATAAAGCTTTTTGTGTGCTAGATTAGTGAATGAAAGAAGGATCTTAATTCATTTCAGTGTTAAACTTTAATGTCTTAGATCAGCATCTGCACAGCGGCATTCAGCACAAGCAAAAATTTGACCCTCAAACGAGGATGGATTTACTTTTACATCATAAGCGTTACAACTTAAGATAAAATCTATCATATATAGTGAAAATAGTGGATTTTTTTTCTTCTTCTAATCCAGCTCTTTTCATGTGTTGGAAGGTTTTCCATGCAGGCTCTAATTTCTTTTTACTTGGATTGTGCTTTTATTCTGCTCCGCATTGATCTTATAGAAAAAAATGTCACTAGCTTAAACCACAAATGCTAAATATGTAGAATTTGCTTGTGAATTCTACCATTATGATAAATAAAAAGATAAAGTATGTGAGCTATGATGATGTGCATTCCCATGGCAGTCAGGAGATAAACAACTCATACCCAGACAAACACAAATCTTATCAACCCTTCCATTACAGGTAGACAACACAATAACAGCTTCATGTATGCAGTAGCAGGTTTTTGCAAAGCTTGAGTCAAACCAGCTCTTAAAACTAGCTATTGTTTCCTTTCTGTTTATATCTCTGATTCATATCAAGAAATAGCTCTGTTATCGTCCTTCTTTGTCAGGCTGGGTATGAGTGAGCAGCATTTGATAGCAGAATATAAACACAAGATACATTCGCTTCCCGTTGTCTCCAAGGATGTGCTGATTTCCAAACTAGATTACACAGAAATGTTGAGACAACATCCCCAGGCTTCCAGCTTTTAGTATCGATGGAGAATTTACTCGGACAATAACAACCATTTCCTTGTTGGAAAATGTTGGAGATTGTTGTCAAGAAGCAAAAATGGCCCAAATGTTTCTCTCCTTAGCTGCAAATTGTAGTTGTTTTTCTTTCTGTTTGTTTGTTGGTTTTGTTTTTTTAAGGGGCACCACAAGATTTGTTTTTCCTCCCCTTAAAACAGAAACTCATGCATGGAAGACCCTCTGACCCTCCCCGCTGGAGCAAGGCTGTTTCATGTTAGCTCTGCTTAACAACCTTAAACAACCTCCTTTTTCCCTCGCATGCAGCATATGAAAGCATCACGCGCACGTTTGGGCTTGTTTTGTTTAAATGAATTAAAGAAAAAAATTTAATAAAACAAAAACGAGCCAAGTTTGTGTATCTGCATGTACTAAAGTGAGAATATACCCGTTCAGGTAAATCATTAGCCTGCCATGAGTCAATGTTGTGTTTACTTTTGTGTCTTAGCCCCTGTTGGTGATGGATCCACATACACAGACACACACAAAAGTTCACTGAGACACACATGTGCACACTAACACACAAGGTCAGCGGCTCAGCGGTGAACAGGTGTGCCTCCCCTGCAGGTGCTTCAACCTTCTTCACAGCCAAGATGACAACAAACACCCACCGGTGTCTTTTCTCTCACGTTTAAACTGTTGGGGTTTGGCACATATCTGCGCTAGAAATCCACTCTGCCTACACATTTATCTCATAATGGAATAGTGGAATAGATCCAGATATCCCACACATCAGAAAGACATCAACAACACAGCCGAATAAATCCTCTGAAATGCTACTTCAAAACATGTATTTAAAGCGACAGATGATCGCAGCTGAAGTATTTTTTTCAACTCAGTTTAAGCTATTTTAATGTTCCAAATGTGCCACCAAACACTACAAGACACACAATGCACTGGGGCACGGCTCCACCTTTGACCTCTTGTTCAAACAAAGCAGAGGGTCACTCCTCTTGTCAGTGCTGCAGTCAGTGCCCCGCCTGGAGAACAAACAGGGGTTTGTTCTCCGTCCTGCCCCCTCCCTGCTGTCCTGCACGCCCCCACAGCACCAGGGGGGCCAGAGGAGATGTGTGTGTGTGTTGCTGCCTTGTCCAGTGGCACAGTAAAGCCTTACACAGTGGTTACTTCAACATTTCCACAGCCTAAAATGAGCAAACCCCAGGACTAAATATGGAAACAGTAGTGCTCTCATGCTTCAAGTGGATTAATAACAGATATATCAGCAACCAGTTTCACTTCCAGACCTGCAGGTTAAGAAATATAGTGACACCCACAGAGGCCTGTTGCTCTTTGTGAAGTGGCTGCCTGCTTCACTGGCCGGCCCAGGGTTCAGCTAATCCCCCATGCGTGAGCCAAATACCATCTGTGTTTGTTCGGCAACAAAGGGGGCACTTGTTAATGACTTTCCATGTCTTCACTGGAGTACTGCAGAGAGTGGGGGGCAAAGTAGGGAAGTAGGCTGGGGAAAAGATGAGTCAGGCAAACACAGATCAATAACTGTGCAGAGCTCTCAACTAGGAGGGTTTACACCATCGGAAGACAAATATCTGAGCTGCTTTTCCTTCACTGGTTCACTTTGGAAGTTTTGCTTTTTCAAATCAAAGGTTTGGACACATTTCCCCATGGAGTTAATGGGGAAGTGTGTCCAAACCTTTGACTGGAACTGTAGGTCAGGCAGGGTGAAGTGAGGGTTCAACTTTACGTTAATGACATTGAATAGTTCAACTTTTCATCTGAGTTGATTTTTGTAATGACGTATGGATTTTTCCAGAGTCACAAACAAAGCTAGCAAACAGCACTGTGGGACTGTTCTGTCCAACCGTCTTTATCAAGTAAAATTAGTGAGAGAGACTGTCCTTGCTATTTTTTATTTCAATCCAAGTGCAGCTTTTGATCTGGCTGACCACCGTATTCGTTTACATCTCAGGGGGTTGGCATTCAGAGAACTGCCCTCCAGCTGTTTACCTCCTATATAACAAACAGATCTTTCTCCTCGACAGCCCCAGTCACTTCTGGAGATTATCAAGGATGCCTTTTGAGGCCAATTTTATCAAAGTTTTATACTCTGCAAGCACAAGATCACACTACAAAGCAATACCTGAGACACAGTTTGAACTGCTCGGACTGAATACTGAGTCCACACCTGTCACATTCACATCACTGCCTTCAGAAGGTGAAATGCTTGATGGCTAACAACTGTCTTCCCCTTCAACACCTCAAACGGATCAGCAAGCCACTTAAGGTTCATTTCTTTTAATCTTCAAACCCAATCCAGCAATCTGAGTGTCAGCTTTGATTCTGATCTGAAATTTAAGATCCAATTCAGTTAAACATTTTTCCCTAGAAAGTGTTTGTTAAATTATTGTTCACATAATAAATCATTTCCAAAGCTGGCGGCCAAATCTCTCACATATTCTCTCTTTTTAAGTCTTTTTGGCATGTAAACTTTCTTCACATGATGATTTTAAAAAATATACCACGCTGTTAGCTTTTGAAAGAAACCTCACTTCTAACTTAAGGAGTGTTACTGCTGCGCCGACAGGCTACGACTGTCAACAAGAGTCTGTGTTCCATGAAACAACGACAATGAAGACAAAAACATTATGAAAAGGATACAGCTTTCTAATGTTTACCTTTAAATATCCATGAAGGAAAGCCCTGCGTTGAGGAAACAACTCCTGTGTGCACCGTGAACACTTTCATGCATAAGAAGTGTAAACTGTACTTTGGAGATTTTTGAGTTTTTGAGGTTAAAATGTGGAAAAATTTCAGCGCCAAACTATATCTATACTTCGAGTGTAGTGGAGATAGTTACTTATCGTGACAGCAATGAGTCTGGTGAGGAAAAATCTGATAAATAGATTTCTGTTACAGTATGAATAAAGACATGGATATATAACAGTTTGCCATCTTATGAATCATGAAAATCACTTTTCTTTCACTTGTACAGGAGAGGGAGCAGTGATGTGGTGCCGATGTTAACAACAATGTGTCACCACGTGCCGACATGAAGTGTAAAGAACGTTATACCACCGATGCAGACAGCAGCTGCTGATTATAATCTGATGAAAATGCCGTTTGTTTTTATTTTCCACCCGTGTTGATAACACCTTTGTGGAGAACTGTGATATGAAACAAAGGATTGTGATTTAAAACAATGTAGGTCCACGTACCAAGCATGTTTTGCAAGCTTTGGATTGAACTTTGACCCCTTGGATAATCCCTTTCACTGCCTCCACTTTTAAATTAGCCGTGTGACACACAGCTCTCAGCTCATCCGTTTGCCGTTCACTGATTAGCCTCCAGCCTGGCTCTACACTTCGGAGACTCAAATCTTTTAAGTTTCAGTTTAAATTGGGACAGAATGTAGGTTTTTTTTTCTTCCCTTTATGTCAGCTGTGGATGTCAAACACGGTTGTTCACAATAAGCACTAGCTTCAACTAACATCCGTTGTATTAGATTATCTCTTTATCCTGTGTTTTACGGTTTCTTACCGTATTCTGTCTCTTACTGCAAACTAAACCACTGATCCACTTCAAAAGAATTATAATACTAATTAACACCATTTATTGACTAAATCTCTAAAATATACGTTTTAAGACTAAAAGGCATCAAACATCTGACTCTCCCAGTCTGTCCTCTTCGACTCATTCAGGCCTATCTGCAACAGCAACTCGCTTGGCAGAGCAAATTTCGGCAGCGAGCAAAACCAACAATCCTCGCTGGTCCTGGCCCGGGCCCTTTTTTTCTAACCCGCTCAACTGTTAACTGTGTTCTTTGCCCTGCTATGCAAATGCATGTGGATCAAAGCAGGCATGATAGGACGACGCCTATACGGGGCCTCTTTCCAAAACCAACAGCAGCTCCTACAATGTCCAGAGGTTTCCATGGTTTTCCTCCTTTTGTGGGAGGAAAAATAAAAATCATGACCCAAGTCATTTTTTACAACTTTGCCAGCCCCCTCATCTGTCACACTCTTAGAAACATTACTCAAGTCGGTGACGTAGCTGTTGGTCTTTTGTTGGGCAGTGTGAGATATGATTCTTTTCTTTCCTCGATTCAATGCAACAGAGCAGAAACACGCAGGAACCTGAGTGACATTTCCAATCAGCTGCTTTGACTGCTATTTTTAATATTCACACAACTTGATGAGCTGTTTGACAACGGAAATCCTCTGACCCGAGTACGCCTGGGAGGGGACACTACACGGCATGTCTCAACCACAAACCTAAGGGAGAAAGAATGACCTGAATGTACAGCATAGTTTAATTTCTCTCTGCAAGTGTGTGTGTGTGTGGGCCTTCCCCTCAGGCACTGATCTATATGTTGACTGCTGGAATGCTTTTATTACAAACAGCACACATGTACACACTCCCAGGCCTGCACACGATGACCTATCTGCAGCGGTCACACCAGTTCATTCACATCATTGGATCAATACTAAACCCAGACTGAAGTCAGTCTCTATTCCACACCTTTTTTCTTCATTCTGCTCCACTGATTTGATCTTTTTTTTTACCCAATGTTTGTCATCAAAGTGCAAACTTCTTGTATTTTCCTTTGTTTCTAGCTTTGTCGATAAAGTGGGCGTTATTGGTTTCATAGTAAATTACAGTTTCAAACTCATATTTAAGCATTTAAAGAATGCTTAAACTGTAATGTGGCCTTATGGTAGCAGGTCAAGTAAATCAAGAGAGTAAAACACAAATAAATCAACTGAAATCTGCAGCATTTCAATATGTGATCAATAGGTCAGGTTCATTTTCAAGCAAAAATGTCAAGAAGACACTTGACTTTCAGCCCTCAAATCCGACATTTTGCTCATTTTTAATTGCCCAGTTTGGAAAGGTGAACCTCAAGGAAGTGGAATAACTGAGTAATTAATAATCTACTGTTGAGTCACAGCAGAGATTATCCAAAACAACCTTTTCATTATGTATCTTTCTTTCTGAAGTCCCCTCTACATGCATGTTGAAGAGGCAGGACCTACTAATGGAACTGAGAACATGTGGGAAAAAATGTGCCTTGTTGCCATCTGGGTTTAAGATCTCGTTTTGTGTTTTGTGAAGAATTTCACACTGATCCTTGAGAGAATGAATTTGCCTGCACTAAAAAAAGCACTCCATAAGGTCTTGGATCTTAAATTTTTTGTATTTTTTTTATTCTTTCTTCTTAAATGGACAGCTTGATCTTACCCTTTTGTTTATCTATGGTTGTATTGTGGTTGTGTTTATTGATTGGATCTCGTGATTGTCTTGACTGTATGTTTTATAGTACTGCACTGCAAACCAAATTTCCCCTTGAGGGACAATAAAAGGAACTGAACTTTTATAACTACAACTGAAATGGATGCAGTATTTTTTGTGCTTCATTTCCGTGGCAACAAATAAATCTTGGTGATACAGCTATGGTTACCAACGGTATTCCAAAATCCTGTGAGGGAGTTCTTATCCACTGCATGAATTTATGCATGTTTCAGGTAAAAGTTCAAAACATAGTCAGGGGATTAAGTGGTTAATGTTTCACACATTCCGTTCAACATGCTAATGGGGTCAGGAAAGAAAGCAATTTCTGAGACAAATAGAGACCAAAGGGGCACTAAAACTCTGGAAAAGCCATCTATTTAAATAAGCACCGACTAATGAAACTGAGCACGTGAGGGAGAAAATGTGACTTGTTACCATCTTATGTTTTTTTGTGTTACATGTGATCATGTTACCTGTGATGACGTTGATGTCAGGATAGGTGTTTTCACACAGCACCGCGGCATGGCTGTCTCTCTCAAACGCCTCTCGCAACTCCTTCTTTACTGCTGCAGAACCACACAAACGGTAGAGACCCACCACCTGGAATCACACAAAGAAAGGTGACTTATTAGAATAAATTCATTACTGGTGTTATTATTTTGTACTTTTAGATATCTAATACCAACTCGACAATGATTTAAGAAGTCAATCTGAGTCAATGAGGAGTGTCACATCTATCATGTGATCAAAAGAAATGATAGTGTGGTTTTGATGATAACTCAGAGGTAAAAGGAAGAAACTAAAATTCTTCAAACATTTTCTCCAGCGACGTTTTGCCTCCGAGAGAGAGGTGTCCCTTCAGCGGGAATAACGCATCAATCTTGCAGGGCAGTTGTGTGGATGTTTGTCCAAAGAGTCACTATAGATATGTCACTGGACACTTTGACTAAAAAAGCTGCTGAGGAAGTCTGAAAAGTAGCTCTATCTGGGAGCAAGGCCTGATGCATTACAATAACTTTATTTTTTGTTACTTGATAATACTGCAATCCTAATTCAGTTAAATATTTGTCAATAAATTACAAAGAAAATAAACACGAACAATTCTTGATCACAAATGATATGATCAGTCGGAGCAAAGCGCACAAGAAAGCTAATACTCCTTTAAAATGATTTAGTACTTGTTTGCAATCAGGGATTCAAACTCATTAAAACATACAATAACTATCCTGTTAACTTTTCAAAATGCAAAGCTAACAGCAGCACCCAAAATCAGGTAAGTCACAGCAATGTGAGTTACATAACAACATCTCTCTAAAGAATGTCAGTATTATCTTACTTTGGGTGCCATGAGCCTGGACAGGCTGTTTAAACAGTAAGCAGACTGAGTCAAATTTAAGATACCAATCTAAGCACTTGAATGAGTGCATTTTAAAGAAAAGTCAACCAAGTAAAAGGCCTCAGAGGCCTGATAAAAATGTCACATCTTCTTACTGCGTGTATAAACAACAAGTCCTTTAATAACTCAGGTGACAGCTGAGCATTAAAAATGAGAGTAATAAACCATTCATGTTTCTTTCCCGAAGCCTCCAGAGTGTGACCTAAAGGAACTGGAGACATTTGATAGCTGAAACTCGGCACCGCTGCTCTCCTTGTTATGTTGGGATTAGGCCTGACTGCAGACATACCATAATTTCTCCAACATGTGTCTGTCTGGTATGTGGCATTGCAGACCAACTGGTGTGGTTACCCTAGTAACGTGTTAAGTCAGTGGGCTGTGAATGGCGGGTCGGGTCCGGTGCCACACAAACACACTCGCGCAAATACTAATGGCCCTTCCGGGCTCCAGTGTAGGAGCACTGTAATGTCTCTCTGTCCCACCAAACCGGCTGTTTGTGAGCACTCCTCGTCAAGTCGAGCAGCGTTTTCTGAACCACACACGAGACAGAGAGAGTGTGGAGGACAGATTAGGCAGGGATTTGGCTTTGTGTGCAAGTAAACAGAAGTCACCAGGCACAATGAACAACACGTCCATTGAGAAAAAAATAAAGTGTCTCTCTTTGAGGGAGAGCTGAGTGCAGACGGGGAACAGCTGTTTGCAAAAAGAGGGCTTGCACTTATACACTTCAGCTGCTGGGCAACACAACAGGCAGCACCAGCCAAAGCCTATTTTTGGCATAAAGCAAGGCACAATAGCCTCTAAATAAAATGAGCTGAACAGGAAAGTGGATGCTGCTCAATGTTGGAATATATTTTCCTGCTTTGGTATCGGCTGTAACCAAAAGAGGAATGAAAAAGAACATTAGAGCGAATTGATGCTCTTGAGTGGTAAGATTCAGAAAGAAAAACTCCAGGCAGAAATGATAGATTTCTAAAAAATCACGAAAGCATGATTAATTGTAACAAAGAACAAAAGCAGGCTTGCAGATAAGGATTATTTGATTATGAAAAGTACTAATATGAACCAAACATTTCTCTACACTCAAAAATTAATATCTGTGGACCATAAAGAGTAAAAAAAAATGACAAAAAACACCTACTGTAGTTCAATAACAGCAAAGAAGCCAGTTTAGTTTTAGAAAACTTTCCTTTTTTTGGGAAAAAAGAGACTATTTTATCATACATATAAAATACATATATCTACACTTCTGAACCTGAGCTGCATCAGATGCACCGATGCTTGATGCAAACAGTAAAGGCTGTTGCATGAGTGGATACATTATGAATCAGAGGTGGGGAATGCCGTAGGATCTTTGTCCTGGAAACCCAGGTTCAGCCCAGGGGGGTCATTAGCTTAAATGTTCACTTCATGTTAATATTGGCATAGACTTAGGCACCAAAAAAATCTGATTAGGGCAAATATAAGATAGTTAGGCTTAAATAAGTGACTGCTGATTTACAACTGTGAATATGATACGTTACTCTCTTCGAAACAGTTTTTTGCTTTTTAGCACTTATTTGTTTAGGCCAAGAGTATTGTGCAAATTATCTTTTTAACCAAAAAAACATTTTAAATCCATCAATAATGCAGCCCGCAAAAGGACAAATAACATCACCATAACTTATCACCAATTCACAGCCCATTGTCACCACTTTCTCTGTGTCAGATGCTTAATGTGCATTGCAGCAGGAGTTGTAATAGTCATGGTTAAAATAGAGACGCCACAGAGTTTTTATGCAAAACAGAAAGATAAGGTCGACAAAATTATTCATTTGAAGTCAAAATAGATCTTTAGAATATATGTCAAGGGTAAAACAAAGATATGCCGGCCAGTAAGTCTGCTCCTTCTGCAAGTGTTTAGCTTTTTTCAACATGTCCAAACATTTAAGTGCATGTATGACATGCATGCATGTAACCAGGATTTCTTCTTTCTGAAAATGTCTCTTTTAAATGGGTTCTGAGTGCTTACATACATAACCCCAGACATTGTCTGCAGTCTTTTCAAAACATCCACAATCATCCAGCATCTTAGTAGCTTGGAAAAGCCCTGAGGACATGCAATTCTCTAAGTCTCTGAGAGAGAGTCTTCATAAAAGAGCCATGCGATCATTTGTGAATCCTCATTGCAAACACGCCTGGCCTTGCATGCCCTGGTGGCACAACCTGCAAATTCTTCTGAGATCTGATGTCGACCCAGTCCTAACCCCTGTCTGCCTGAAACCTAAAGGAGCTCTTACACTTAATCTAAGACTGATTGCAAAGTCTGCTCAAGATACGTGTAACAAATCAGCGAGAGAAAAGGATTAGAAAATGCTGGGAGGGACAGCTGACAAACACGTCAGACTGAGTAAACCACAGAGAGGAAGGTAACAAATAAGAACAGCACAGAAACATGGCAAAGTGGATTTAATTAAACAATGGAGAACTGATTTGACATACTAAAAACTATTGGGTAAGTAGATAAAGCAGGCTAGTAAGGAGACTAGTAAGGTGAGATTGGACACACAAAGACAGAAAACAAAACCTTCAAAAGACAGGTGATGCCAGAATGGTGATGATATACCTCCAGTTTTGCAGTGCACAAAACGTTTAACAAGATCTGACTGAATAGATCAAATTTTAAAAACTACTCATAGCACCTAAATTATTCATAATGCAAACAACCACCAACACTTCAATCAGCACTTCTGATGTGACACATCAGCAGCCTAGTGCTGCTGATCAGGCTGGCATGAGAAGAGAGCTCAGTTAAGTAACCCTGAGATCTGCTAAGATGATTCCTTTCAGCCTCCCCACCTTCATGCAGTTCTTTCAAATTCTCACAAGAAACAAACAAAAACTATAGATGTGGACTCTGGATCCATGTTTTTATTAATCTATTCTTTCATGGCTCAAATAATTAAGCATCAGATTATGGGCCTTTTATCAAAAACAATTATTTGAATTTTGCTTTTTTCATTGTAAGCCACGATAGCTGAACTTTGGGTTTGCTGTTACTATTTCCAAAGCACAGGTGGTTGATTGACAGACTCTTTGGAGAAGCCTAATGTTTACCTACTGGCCCCAGGCACCCACTGCTCTTGGCATGCTACCCCCTCACTATCCCCACCCCAAAAGTAATCAGTCAAGAACGGTACTCAGACACTTTTACAACCACTGTCTCGGTTCTAATTAGGAGGAATGCTGCTGCCTCTCACTCCATTTCAGTACTGGGCTTCAAATGAAAGAGACGAAACAGGAGGTGACCACATGATCCAGAGGAATACTCCACTCCCCTGTCATCCCCGCTTCATCAGTCTCTTTAAGTTCTGAGTCTTTCTCAATAAGAGAGCTAGGTGCAACAGGGAGGAAGAAATCTTCATGTGTGCTAAATCTCTGCAATCTATTCAGCATCATTACTGGCTGCAGGGCGAGCACCCCTCTCATGGCACATGGCACTAAAAGATCCAGTGGATGTTGGATTATTTCTTCAGATTTACCTCTCATACAAAAGAAAGTGTTAAATAATTGTATTCTACCAGCCTATTTTTCTAATAAAATCCCTTTTTAAAATGAATTAAATTTAAAAGGATTAAACTGGCTTTGATTATAGACTGTATGTAAACAATGGACAAAGGCACAATACATCACCCATCAACTGGTGGACAAACTGTTGTTAGGCGACCTTCACCTTTTTGAAACCAGGCCTGTAAGTGGCTTTCATCCTCTAATAGTGTTTAAACATGTGTCCTCGGCATACCTAGTCTAGAATCTACACCTGACCAGGCTAATTCATCTCAACTAATTGATCCATTTACTGAATGACAGAAGAGTAGTGTATTCAATATTGGTTCAAACATTTTTTTACATGGGTTTAAGATCTTCCTTCATATAAGTTCACAGTAAACTGAACTATCATATAAACTACTGAACACTTTCACATCCATGAACGCAGACTCAACACTTTGAGGAAACAATCTGACAATTAAAGCAACACTATATAGCTTTCTGACTTTAAAACACTATGCTTCTGACTTATTCCGATGACACACTGACATTCATTAAGCATACTCCTGGAACAGTCACTGCCCTGCAGCACCCCGAGGCTGAGACACCGCACTTCACAACTTTTTTATCTCCAGACCATCACGTGACAGCTGTGGTGTCACACACCAGCAATCCACACAGTGGCCGTTTTGACCGTGGCTAATTGAGCCGAGAAATGCAAGAGAGATGCAAGAGGACACACTCACCTGGCAGCCTCTTTTCTCAATCTCATTGATGCACTTGCTTATTAGCAGCGGCACCATCAGTCCTGTGTTCTCCCGCTCCACCACCCGCCACGCCTCCACACCAAACACCTGCGGCTCCCTGTCTCCATCCGGCCCGCCGTCCAGAGAGTTCTGCCACTGCTCCATCAGGCTCAGCTTGACGTAGATCAGTCCCCGTGGCTCCAGCTTCACTGCCAGCTGGTGGGAACGTGTCACCCTGAAGAGCGTGGGCAGCATCACCGTGCCATGGCAGCAGACACGGTTGCGTTTCGGTGTGGGCTCCCAGCTAAACACCACTAGCTTCAGGTGCTGTGCATTCTCCAGCTCAATGTTAAAGGTGTGGTCCATATCTAAGAAGGTAGTACGACAGGTAAGGAGAGCAGTTCGTGCTTTATTAACAGAGTCCACCTGGATGGCACAGTAGACGTCTCGAGAGTCAATGCGTGGAGGTTTGAGGTCCTCTGCACCATAAAAATGAAGACTCATGAGTCCAGAGATGTACTGGCTGCACTTGGGCTGCTCTGTGAAGCTGTAATGACGGAAAGCATCAATGTCCAGCTCTGTGCCGTTGAGTCTGGAGTTTCCACCTCCTTCCATCTCCTTGCCTTTCCCTCCCTTCCCCTCTGCAGAGCCATGTTTCCCAGATTTGGCCACCAGCTCTGGTGAGTCGCCATCACTGAGGTAGCCACCTTTACTGGCGGACTTTGAGCTGCCGTTACTTTTCTTTTTACTGAAGCTGTGCTGTGTGGACACACTACTGTCCAGGTGGTAGCGTGAAATCACATTACGGCTTGCTTGCCCACCCCCAGATGAAGCTAACCGAGGAGGACCTGAAGACTGAGGAGCAGCGTCGGATCCGCTGCCATTGACCCGAGGAGAATGGGACCTGGGCTCCAACTGATTGCCTCCATTGCAGCTGTTAATGTTACTTTGGGTCCCCTTGACACTGAGTTTACGGCTGAGCTCAGGAAGCTTCTTCATCTTCATGGAGATCTTCCTGACAGTGCGTGGGGACTTGATCTTGTCAGGAAAGGACCAGTTGATGGAGCTGCTCTTTTTGGTGGGGTTCGGGCTGGAGGGAGGGGAAAAGCCTGCAGCAGTCTGCACTTCAAGGCCATCTGGAGAGAAAATAATAGAGCACAAAAAAAATACGTAAATAAAAAAAAAGAGGATTCAACCAAATTATGAATTTTGCATTTCTATGGATACTTTGTGGGAAGGTTTAAAAACTTCCTTCCCACATTGTTAGGCAGGAAAATTGTTCATAAAGCAAATGACTATGAACAAATGGATGCCTCCTGTCTTTTTTCCCCAAGTTTCTATAGGCACTATAATCACTGGTTTCACCACACAATCTGCCTTTCTCCTGTGATTACAAGTATATGCTCAAGTGTCTAGTGAAGAGAGACAGGAAGAAGAAGATTAAAAGCATAAGAAAGATGTACAGGAGGCATAATTCACAGTTTCAGAAAAATGTAACGCCTTCATGGCACATCATCAAGTGATTAGGTTTACAGCAACCCAGTAATCCAGAGATGGATACATTCAGCTGGCAGGGCTTTCGAATAAACAGTTAACATCTACATACATAAACCCAGACAGTGTGATAATTAACAACTAAAGAAAAGCCCTAAAACGTTATAGTGCTCATGAGTCCATGACCAAAAGTATACCGTTTGAATCAATTGTCAAGAAATTGAAGTGAAATCTCATTAAGTGCAGTTCAAGCAAAAAAAAAAAAAAAAGCATTTCATCAAAGAAAATGTCTCAAAACACTACAAGCTCTTGCTCAAATAATTCAATTCAATTCATCTTTATGCCAATTCACAACAGTGTCATCTCAAGGCGCTTCACAGACAATCAGTTTATACAGTAGATGTCACCATGAAGCTGAAATTTAGGCATCTATGGTGTAGACAAGAGTGACAGCCATTATTTAGTCTACAGGCCGGGCTTCATCCGTGCAGTTTCACCAGGTTGTTGGTTCATTTCATTTCGCTCAGCCTGCACCTTCTATCTGAGTTTTTTTTGCTTAAAACAGCTGTCTACATCAAAAAATAATATTCATAGCGCCCATGAACTCAAAATAATTAGATGATTGCTTCACAGCGAAGAGGGTGATAATCGGCTGATAATTTCCTGTGAATCTGTATGCTTACAGCTAGTTTGCTGTCACTGTCATTATGATCATTTCTACCATTTTTTCTTCATTTGACACATTCAAAAGAAGATTTCCTGTATGAACATGTGTTTATACACTATAAAGGAATATATATTGCGTCATTTGTCATGGAAGATTTAGATGGAAGTGAAGTTGGAAGAATTAGTTTAATGATCTGGCCCAGATATCAACCTCTTGCACCCCAATGGTCTTTTTGGGGGTTTCGGCTTGAAAATGACATACACAAAAATAATTGATTATTTCTCTGTGATTATAAATGCTACGTAAACCATCTTGGCATCAAAATAAAGCTAACACTTGTGATATTTTTTCAGAGGTGAAACCATCACCACAGATGCTGCTGTGTTAAAGGAACTGAAGATGGAATATGAGGAAATTTTCAGAATTTTCTCTTTGCCTAAATATTTTTTGCATTTCATAATATATAAAAGCTTTTAAAACTTGCTTTAGTAGATAAAAACCACCAGAAAACCATGACTCAACATGTTGACATTATATGTGCAAAGTTTCATGGAGCTGAAGTGAAACCATCTAAGTTACAGCAGAATTATGCTGAGTCATCCTGTTTACAATCGGACCAATCATCAACGGTGACGCAGAATGACGGGAAACTACTCCCAAAGCACAATGGGAAATATAGTTTTTATCAAATGCGGTTTTATCCCGGTGGAGTTAAGTTTTGGAGGCGAAGCAGCAAAGGTAAGACAGAATTTATAATGATGTTTTTCAAACGTGATGCATAAATTCGGCCTTCTTTTGCTTCTGGTTTGGTGAAATCTTGGTCGAGGTGAGATGACACGTATATTTTTGGAATCTGTGAGATGTGTGCTTTCAGTAGAGGTGAAATTTGTCTGTCTGTATCTGTTGGGTGGAGATGGGGATTCAGAATTTGTGCTTACATATTTTTGCAGACTTTGTTTACCTGCTCTTTTAACTGTTTGTTGTCTTGACTGTGTTTGGTGGTCGTAGACATGGTTTTATATGCTTTTATTTTGCTCAGGTTCTGGACTTTCTGTTGACACCAAACAGGTCTATTTTTACATTACTGACCAGATGTTACACCCCTGAAACCGGATGTTTAGTCCCGCAGCCCCGGGGGGTTTTCGGATGGAAGAAGATTGGGGGGACATGCCAATTCATTTAGGATTTGTTACACTCCCAAATATATTTACTGCCCAATTAATTTACAATAATAAAACTCAAAATTGTGATTTTTTTCAAAGAAAACCAGAATACAATAAGAGACACAAATTGGAAAGGTAGCGTGACCCTGCCAACACCACCAGCTGTATTTTCAGAGGGGACCTGCTGTGCTATTCTAGGGCGAAGGCCTTGAGAGGTGCAGCAGGATGGAGAGAAGGGTAAGATGGGGGGCAGGATTGGGGCAGGGTGTAGCCAGCAGATGAGGGACAAAGGCGCCCCTTGTCCAGGCACTCTGAGGTCTGGGCGGTCGACTGGAAGGCTGGCAAGCCGGCTGGTGAACGTACAAATGAACACGGCTGTTCCCTCACATTCCTCATCAAACCATGTATGCCCCTCCTTTAAGCCGAGCTGAGTGGCCTTCCCTGTCATGGCTCCCTGCCAGTAATAGACACAGAGGCGCTATGATAAGAGAGAAAATGGGTGGAGGGCACTGGAGGGGCAAATTCACCAAAACAACATCTGGGGAGGGGTCGGGGATACAGAGAGCTCCGGTCAAGGCCGAAACAAGGTTTTAAGAAGTGAGATTCCTGAAAATACACGAAGCACAACTAAGTCTTTCTGTAGGTTCTGTAATAAGTTAGGAATTAAATCATATGAGTCATAAAAAGTAAACGCAAAAAAAAAAACCCAAAAAAACTGTAAAAAGCCAGAAAGTTTAGGGTAAAACAGTACAAGAGCAAGGCAGTCCGGTTATTCATTAACTCAGGACTGAAACATTTTCATGTGATTCTATCGTTCTATCAAATTGGAATTTTCCTTTGTATGCAACAATGCATACTCTCGTCAACAGCTAGTTATATTTGAACTTTGACGCCGATACAATGCTTTCGATTATAAAACAAGAACAAACTTAGCATCAAATATTACATTACACATTTACTGTATCCTACTAATGCTTCAATTCTGGAAAAATAAATATCTTTAAACCTCTCTGTTTCATTCAACAATATAGCTGAAGCTATCAAATGAATAATACAAATTCTTACAAAAGTGCACCTGTGCCTGAAAAAACTCATGTAGAAGAAATTACTAATTTATACATTTTTCCTATTCATCAGTAA
>JAOXYM010000015.1:9641834-9654477 GCA_028567055.1 Leptatherina wallacei | reverse complement strand
TGAAAGGATAATAGATCATTCTGTCCCACAAGTCAGCGATACAGATTTTACCACAGCGGACCTACATCACAGCTTAAGGCCCATTTATGCTCTTTGACGCTAAAGACGGATGCAGAAAATTTCATCCGTCTTCTGCGTCATTCTCGTGTGCTATTTGGTCAGTTTTTGGGGCTCTTGATGCATACCTTGATGGAGCAAGTGGAGCAGTACCACCAGAAACCGCAGGGGGCAGTGTTGAGCAGTTTAGCTGGATGTGCGACCAGTAAAAGGAACAAAGACGAAGAAAAAGCCACAAAAGTACTGAATGGCCGCACAGACCATCACCGTCCACTGCGCTGCCTTATTTTATGTCTCATTCTGAGAATGTACATAATCATGATCTCACGGGGTTTTCTTTTGAGGTTGATAAACAGTGTTTAAAAAAAACATATTGGATATCATTTTTGGGCTTTTTCAAATATAAATCTAGTTCCTGAAATGTGAAGCTAACTTTATATCATGCAAATAATTGGTATTTGAGTATATTGGATGAAATAAGTGAAACATTTCATTGGTACAGAGAAACGGTAGGTTTTTCCTTTTATTAGAATTTGTTACTACAAACAAGCTAAGAAACAAATGCTGTACCAGCTAACCGGTACTATTGTGGCTTGGGACGTCTTACTCATTTGTGACTAGTAATTGTTTAGGAGGATTATGCCTTAATGTATACAGATAAAATACTTAACCTATGAAAACACAGACCGGAACACTTTTCTACAGCTGGTCTGGTTATGAAATGAAGAACAGACCAGAGAGAAAATGCGGTGAGAAAACTATGTGACCTGAACTTCACATCTAACATTAAGCTGAGGAATCTGTTCTGGATTTGAAGTGCTGCTCAAAGTTGTTGACTTCCTCCAGACCTAACTGAGCAGTCATCAGCCAAGATTAGGTTCCAGGTTTGAACTCAGAGGCTTGAGCACTCTGTAACTTTATCAGCCAGGACCAATCATCATATGCCACAGCCAATGTGACCAAAACAGCCCCCCAGAAATGGCTCTTATCCCCTTTTGAGTGCTGGCCAAGCCAGATTCCCCAAATAAGAAAGAGAACAAGAGATTGGGAACACACGGCTGAGCTCACCACCCCTAAAGTCCATCAATCATTATAGTCCATACAAATAGAGCATTCAGATGCACAAAAAAAGTCAGTCAATAGGCAGCACACGAGGAGTCTGGAGTGTATCCGGTGAGAGAAAAAGAAGCAGCCAGCCAGACAGAAGAAAACTATAGTCACAGAGAGTCATCTACATCTACACTGCTTCATTAATTCTGCAGACACTCTTATTCATGCTACATCAACGAGAAGCCTGTCAAACTTTTAGTCGCGCAGATAGAGTGGAGTCTTTATGCGCTCATTTTCATGTCGAATCAGAAACAAGCAGAAATAGTGTAATGCAGCTCTGGCTGCACTCTTTGTTCTAAAGGCTTTGCCAAAGCCGAGATAAAAAGCCATTACTCTTTCAGTGGCATTGGAATATCAAGAAAATATGAAGAGTGAGTCCATCATGTGGTATTCTATGTGCACATAGAGTGAATGCTGTAAAGATGTGTTCTCACCAACAAACACGTCGGATTTAGTAAAGCATTTCATTCTTTTTCTAACATATAAAGAAGCAATGTACCAGCAGGGTTTCTATCCAACTGTATTGGAGGTTTTAAGAGAATTATCATAAAAAGGTTAAAAAAAAAAAAGAAAATACATATTTCCATCCCCTCCTGCTTTTAGATATCTAGATATTCCATTTATGTCTAGTCTGTCTGCTACTGGATGTTTTTTTTTTTATATATATATAAATCTTGTCTGCAGACATGTCAAAATGTGGAACTCCATCCAAGCAGTCAATTACAAAAAAAAAAGTCTTGATGATCAGATGTAATCCTGACATGGGACACTGAGGGTGTACTGATGGCACACAGAAGGCTGCTGCCCACCATCCCCCAACACTCCCCATCAGTTTAAAGTGAAGGAGAAGTGTCATCCTGCAGTCAATACAAATCCTGTTAACAGCAAACTCAATGCACACAGTAAAGTCGGGTACTAAAGCTGAAGGCAACACTGGAGCAAAGAGAACCACAGTGCCCACTGTATCCACAATAAACAAACAACCAGTAATGAGTGTTGATGACACGTAGCCGGGCACACTACTCTTTTCTGGTGCAGTGAAGTGTGGGATGGCGTCACCAAAACCCACAGGAATCAATTGCAAAGTCAACATACAGTAGGGAGGGAGGCAGTTCCGGAGCAGGAGGGAAAAGGAAAAAATAATAAAACATAAATTGCTTGTTCCTTGTCTCAGTTTCACATCAAAAAACCCACACTATCACAGAGGTGCGACTGGCTGCTCTAGTAAAGCAGGAATATACAGCAGGACATGACCGAGGAGCAGAATGGCAGCAAGCTGAGAGAAAATGAATTACTTCTGAAACGGTTAGATAACTCAAGGAACTGAACTAATAATAGCGGGGGAAAAAAGATTTATTCTCTTTTCAAAAATGCTGAACAAGCAACTCCAGCCTCCAATTATGTCCACTCATCTGCTTACCCAGCAGGAATGACCAAAACAATACCAGCAAATTACATCGAGACTGCAAATTAGGTCTCTAAGCTCTCAAAAAGTGCACCTAGAAATAGCATTAATTTAATTAGCTCTGTGCTGCATGATTAGTGCCTTTCCTGGGCCGGTACACTGAGACTCATTTGGGACTGGTTTAATCCTAATCCCCAACGGAAAGTCTCAGGCAGTTTCGTTGAGCCACACATAATGTCAGAGAGAGCCAGTCAATGAAAATAAAGGACTTTGTCAGCTGTCAATCAAAAAGCCTGTTCTCATCAATGGAGGATTGGTTTTGGGAGCAATGCACCACCTTTTTACTGAAACTACATGCTGTTACATATTACCCATCTCCTCATATTACTGCTTTAAATAATGAGGGGGAGGGGGAGGGGGAGGGGGAAGACACCATTTCAATAAGTTTAACATCTCAGTTACTGTAGTTTTAACTCTCACGAGCTGGAGTCTTTGTGGGGGAAATTTTTTTCCTGAGTTCATTTCAAGCCGTCATTCCTGCTGTAAAACTTTTTCTATTAACATAAGAGCTCAAGTATTTACCAAAGTATTCAGGCTGGCTTTGGGCTCATACAACTTGAAATGGCTGTTGCGTGCCACAGAAAAGTGTAGTAATTATAGGCTCAGCTCAAGATGTACCAAATGGTTCAAACTACCATGTTGCCACATCATAGAGAACAAAAAGTCGGAAGTTGGAGAAAAAAAGGCAGAGCTTACAGAGACAGGGAGCAGTGTGCTGGCTGTCATCATCCTGTTGAAGCCACTGGGCACATGAGTAAATAAGGAGAATGGAAAGTGAAGCGATAGCACTACAGTGCATTTCTATGAGCTCTGCTTAAACTCTTCAGGTTAAGAGTAAGTCTTTCTGTTCACACAAAACTTCTGTAAAGTTCTGACAAGCCAAAAGAGAGAGGACTTTAGATTAATTTGGGTAAAAATCTCTAAGATAAACTAATTTATCAATGTCACAGCTCTTTGTGTGAGCTGCACTTGCAAGAAATTTGATTTTTTTTTTTCTTTTTCACTCAGGAATGCCCATTCTGAATTCCTCCTGTCTAATGTCTGTCTGAGTTTGACTAATGAGGGACACTGATATAGAGGGATATGATTAGACAGGCATGATTCTTGTCTGCTGAGATCAAAAGGACACAACAAGGATAACACAGGTCGGCTGTTTGTTGTGACTTTTTGTTTTACAGCATCTAGAAGTTTATCGATGTTCTCCCAGATCATCCTGTCTGAACTCTCCCATCTGTATAATTACATTTACTTTTCCTGATTTTTATATGTGTGTTTTTAAAGGTTATAAACTCTTAAGTAATATTTGTGATAGTAACCTTTATCAATAAAAACAGCTTGACTCAACTTCAAGAATTCAACAACAAACCTTTTGGGCTTCACCTCAAACTATACCATTGAAGGTTTCATAAATTTATGGGTAGAACTAAATCAATCTGTTTCATGGGAAATATTGTAAATGCTGACTGTTAACACAGCCCAAGGTGTGTGCAACCAAAAAACTTTGCTGAAAGTGACTGACACTGACAAACAATCAGCCCTCGAGGATTAACCCAGTAAAATGGAAATAAAAGAGCAAGTAACAACATTGACAAATAGCAGGAAGGTACAAATGCTTATCTTTTTCTTTTTTGGCTTACCTGTTGGTCTGCTCATGGGAAGCACCCCCTCCTCCTGAGGTTTGCACGCAAGCATCTGTCTGTGCACATGCAGTGCGTCTGAGGAATGTGCAGCATTTCCCTGACTCACATCCCCTGAGCCGCTACAGAGGCTCTCCATGAGTGCTTCTGGTCCGGCTCCGCTGGATCCCTCCGGGGAACCGCAACCCTGACCGGCGTCCCCTCCCCTGCTCGGCCTCCTTTGAGGCTCCATTCGAGGTGGGATGAGCAACCGAACAGAGGGTCTGTGACCTATCTCTGGTTCGTCGTCCTCTGGGATTGGGTTGTACCAAATCTCCCCCTCATCATCTGCATCGTTCTCTTCAGCTGGGTCCACACTCCGAGGGTGAGGGGACACCTTCGTTGGACAAACGCTTACCTAAAACAAGACAGAAACATTGTTAAACCTGTTAAACCTTTTTTTAGATAAATACTCCTTTTTTTATTTTCATGCTCATCTATCTGTTTTTAATCTTTAATGGCAACAGGCTGGATTACCACATTCAGTAAGACTGTTCCAAACGATTCCCTTCAATGTCATTCTTGTAAGAGGGAGCTAACCTGAGGCAGCTGCAGGCGTGCCGGCTGTGGCGGTGTTGCCCCTGTCGGTCTCTGGCTGTCTGGGGAGGGACTGGGAGGCGGAGGTGGCTGATGGGAGCCCTGGCTGCTCTCCTCCTCAACTCCCAGCGTTCCCAGCAACTCATCCCTGTAGTGATTCTTTACCTGGGAACTCTGCTGCAGCCAGTTGCGCTTCTTGGAGACAGTGATGGTGGTAAGCTGCGGCCTCCATGACGAAGGCTCGTTGTTCGATCTGCTCACCTCTCGGCTATTAGCACACGGGGTTTGGACATTCTCAATGAAAGCTGAAGAAGCAGTGGAGACAGACCATGAGAACTACAACATCATGCCAGGAGTTAATAACATCATTATGTTGGAATAAAAAACTGCTAATCATCATCCTGATCATCATAATTTAAGTAATTATCGGTATAAACTAGACTGCAGCAACCGCTGTTTAATCTCAAACAACTCGTGTAAAGACAAGTTGAAGAAAACATCTGTATCAAAAAACCATAAAGTATGGAAAGTACTGAATCCCATCCAGTTTGAAATATTTTTTCCTCTTAAATCTTTACCCTTTCATCTGTTTTTTAAAGTGACAAAAAGAAAAAAAAAGAAGCCACATCTCAGATTTATCTTTTTTATAACTTTTGGAAGGTCCATCATAATCTAGTTTTTGGTATCATGTTACCACAAGCCCCTTTTAAGCACCTTTTCATTTTTCCACCTCTGTGACATCTCATTTCATGCCAGATTCAGGAATATGTGGGCTCTGATTTCAAAGGGGAAACTGTGGGTTTCAGCACAAATATCTTCCATCGAAGCAGCTTGGAAAAAGGGGCAAGAAACCGCTGACATTACAGCTAAGAAAATAAAGAAGGGGGGGGGGAGGCAAAGAAACTGATGATAAGTGCAGCCAGTGGCGATATATGCACAGTGAAACAGGCCAAGTAAAATAGACAGTGACGTGTATGGTTTAATGTCCCAAAGAAAGGCATAAAGGAGTTCTAGTTTTACTTTTAAGTATGTCAGAGTTTGTTTGTTTTTTACTAAGAAGTCACAAAGGTTTGTAGCAGATGCAGACAGAGAAAAACAACCAGGAGCATGTGTGACAGGGAGAGTGCAGCGCTGAGGTCTTGCTCTGACATGTACAGCAGGCTCATATAAAAGACTGTTTTGATCCCCACCAAGTCTCAGACGAGCCTCTCCATGTGCTGTAATGACAACTTCTCCGCTCTTCAAGGAAATACATTTACACGCATGTTAGGCCATCCAGTAAATTACAGCCTTGGGGATATTTTCAATTTATGAAAATTAACATTTGACACAGGAGTTCCAGTATGTACATAATATATGTGACTGTACCATAAAATATGAAAGAATTAGAATAAACCACAGTATTCATTTACATTATTATGAATGCAAAGAGCTCTGACAAAATAAAATTGAAGTATAGATTACACAACTTATACTCAGTAGTTTGACATTCAAATACTTTCTCTCCTACGCGGATGCACTTATTTACAAAAGCTTGAAAATGGCACAAGGACAGTGAAGGCCTCGACGGGGAAATTCCTGGAAGTCAACCAGCCTCTCCGAATAGTATCTCACACCTTTCCTGTGACCTCGAGCTTAAAAAGCAACTGCTTTCCCATAAACCTAAACTCGTTCATTCCCCCCCACAACAAGACCCATGCTGAACCTTTTCTGCACCAAATGCAGCACAAAGTGGGATTGAACAGATTTTATTTGGGATGAAACTCCATTGCTCTCCTGCTGACCGTATAAGATGCTTGTTAGTATTCTGCAATCCTTCAGCCTTCAGTTGCAAGAAAAATCATTTCTATTTTCAACATCTAAAAGCAACCCCAGCTTCTCTGTCCTTCTCTGTGCTTCGTTTGAGGTTAATAATAACCACAACATCAGCAGGATGTAACACACATTTTAAAGGTATTCTGTCTTTTCTGCTCCATTTAATGTACAAAGGATTTATAGTTAGAATCATGTTTGTATGACTTCAGCGGTGGTGTGTTTGCATTAGTCTGGATTAGAACTATTTGTGGGCCTGGAGCTCAGTAGTTTTAGAATGTGCTGTTTGCAGAGAGAAGGGAGAAACATAAATTATGTTTTTGGTGGTTTACTGAGTCCCATGTTACCGTCTGAGACCGAGCTTCCAGGCTGTATTCATCTCCTCCAGGCTGTTTTTCATCTGCTCTGGCCTGACTGCTGCTTTTAACACTCAAAAAGTAGTTAATCTACCTATAATGAAAATGTATTAAAGAAAACCTTGAGTGAGAGACTGCAGAAAAAGAGGGGTATTTTTTTCTAATCTACAAAAGCTTGGTCTTTTAAAAAGATTTTTAAGAGGTAAAGACATTCATAAAACCAGATTATTGAGCTTTTGATTTAAAAAGAAAAAAAAAGAGAAAGAAAAAAAAGGTTTTCTTTTTTGACCCTGTGAACTACAGTAGTTCAAATAAAAACACATAATCAAGCTAAAAAGCAAGTTTGATTCAGTTTCAGCATCTGTTTACTTGGAAGGATTAAGGTTTTAAGCAACCTGTAAGAAAAAGATGGAATTTATTCAATAAAGAAATAATTTAGATGGGAGGTTCAAAAAATAAAAACTCCCCAAACTTTCCAAAAACTACAGACCCTGCAGTCAAACCTCAGCCTTGCAATGCATGAGGGAAGAGAGGCGAGATAGCAGTGCATGGACCTGTTGTCAACATGCCGCCTTATTGAAGGGGTCTTTCATAACTGGAAAAGGAAGCGTGTTCTGACATGACCAGCATTCCAGACCACAGCTCCACATTTACAGCCTTGCTGCTGACTCCCTCCACTGTCACACTCCTTCACAGGAGAAACTGCTTCCCAAACAGGGAGAAAACAACAGAAGCAAAATCGGACTATTTAAGACCTTAGAAATTCCATCTGTGAAAGAGAAGTTAGGATAGTTGTGTGGTCTATACGAAACAACAAATTCTGGTAACTGATTACTAGTTTTACGCAAAAAGAAAACATAAACATGACCAAATTCCACCATCCCTGTTCAACAAGAGAATGTTTCCAACTCCGTCTAAAAACCAATTTACTCAAGAGATGCCTTTCTCAAAATGAAAATTCCAAAGCTAAACATGACACTTAGCTATTCTAAACCGAATCTGGGTTACATCCGATCCGACACACAGCAGCAAACAGCCTTCTTCAAAGCACACAAGTGTTGCAAATTAGCAGATGCAGAATTAAACACCTGAAAAGAGAGCAAATAAGCTCACAGACAACAAATGCAGACTGATCGCTTCATGAGAACAAATGTCAAATAGGGAAAAGAAGGGAGAATAAATTGAGAAGTTAACCACAGAACTATCACATTGTACTATTGAACTATCACCAATGTGGAACAAATTCCACATTGGTAAATGCTTTAAATCAGTTTCTTAATTTAGGCTTGGATATACACATATATATATACATATATATATATATATATATATATATTCTTTTAATCACACTTAACTTTATTTCTGTCTAAACTTGCTCATCTTCTTGAAGCACATTTTTACAATAGAGGAATCGAATTGGACTTTCATCAGAGACTTTCATCAGTACCTATTTTGGGAATTTCAACACAATACAGAGCAAGAGAGAAGACCCTGTCCATCAAAATTTCCATACAGGAGCTAACACAGCCTGTCTGTCTGTCTGTGCCCTCATGGTGTGAAGACAATGTGTTCACTACACGGACAACTCACACCCCTGACCTGAAGGTAACAGATGGCCAGCCCACATAACACAAAGCTACATGTGTTTGTGAGAAAATGAAGAGAAGAGAAAAAAAAAAGCTGTAGAGACAGGGAGGAGTGTTATGGTTGGTAAAGTTATCAGGAAAAAAGGCTTGTGCTGGCGTGGACCTGTGCCATGCGAGCCTGATAGTAAACCCAGTTATGTTTATGTCTTAATCCTCTAAGTGGTGAATTTTTTTTCTTCCACACTAAGACAATAGACTTGATCCACTTTCCCATAGGCCTTTAATTTCTTTCCTAAATTCCCTTTTCGTCATAGAGGCTCCTCTTTTGATGAGAGCAAAACACACACCAGCTAGTTTTCTCCAGCATATAGACAAAACTCTGTTGTGTATACAGAGTTCCTGAGCCCCCTTCTGAGGGAATCTTTTGCTGTGTGCCATGCATTCCTGTTGATACTCATTTATATGCAAATGAGGATTCTCCGTGTAGATTTTTCTTTTTACATCGGGGCAGGGACGAGATCGCTCAGGGTTACATCACATGTCAACACTTGCATCCCACTGAGGCGTCCTGGCAGCACGGCCTATAGTGCTGCCATCACTTCCTCCTCAATATGTTGGCTTGAAAACTGAATTCGTTTCAGTGCTGCAGCTCTTTCGATGACTCTTTTGTCCTTTCTAATTGTGTCAGTTTAAAAAAATCTTGAAAAAAAAAGACACATGGACACAGAGTACAGGCCAAGTAGGTCTAAAACAAAAGCATAAATGACTATTCCAGGGTTTGTCCCACTCCTTGAATGTGCCATCATATGACTCATACATCTTGTAAAACCATCCTAGTATGAAGCTTGATGCCTCAGGTTTCTCTTTTATCACCTGATCTGTCTTTAGAGCGACAATCCCCCATAAATCTGTCCAGGTACAGACACACAAGACAAGACGTATCATTGTACCTCAACCTTCGGTCATGCGTTTACGTGAAAAAGAAGAAGAAAAAAAAAGAAAGAAAACAAACTCAGCAGCTAAGTAACACGGTTTCTGGCACAGTGCAGAAACCAAATGCCACAACATTCTGACAGGATCTGACAGCAGTCTACAGGGATTATATTACACCTGCACACACATCTCAAGCTTGAAACAACTGAGAAAGCAAGAATTAATATTAAAATGCTAATCAGCGCCAACCCACATCACGTTCACCTTTATATTGGACATGTTTTCGAAGGCTTAACAGGAAAAGTAATTAAGTTTTTTCCCTGAATACAGTAACATATTCATGTTCAACCCTTTGTGTTATGAATGGTGTGACTTAGAGAGATTCATCCTACCAAGGAAGCTTTATAACTTTGAAAAGCACCAACTGCACAATGTCCATGTCAGGAGTGAATGTGGAGGTGTTTACAGCTCAGTCTCAACATGAAGCTTGACTAACACACCACTCCTTATTTTAGGTCTGGCCAAGACGTGACACCTGTGTAATGCATGCCTAGTAGCACGCACACTGCCCCAGCACACCGAAACACAACAAAAACCCTCCAACTGCAAATATGAACATATATTTGTAGTGTATGCATTGGAAATGTGCATGTGTGCCCATGTATCCAATATAACTCATCTCATAAAGAGACAATCAGCACTTCTATGATGTTGTACACAGTGATTAAAGGATGAATTAGGAATAAATAATTAAATAAATAAATAATAATAATGAATAAATTAGATCCAGTCTAATTAAGCCAATATGTTTTCGTATGACTGTACAGTGAAATTTAATTCCCTTAAACCATTGGGGGAAGAACATGTCTATTTTTAGAGGATTGGAAATGTCTAAACATTTGCATAAATTGCAAGCGACCTATAAACTTATTAAGGGACTTTAAAGGCCCACTGTATAACTTTTCAACCATAATACTCCACTTTCCAGACTCGTTTGATGGCTTAGTGACATCTATTATGTGCATTTCTAGAGCCGTCGCGGCCCAGCACTGCCCAGCGGATGAAAAACCGCACTATAGAACTTTCACATCCGGGACGCCGCCTGCTAAGTTTGACTTTGCACATGCGTTACATGCTAGCACACGAATGTAAACAAGCCGGTTGTTTTGAACGCACGTCGGAAGATTCAGCAAAGAAACGTTTGAAGACATTATCTGAGGAAGAGAGGAAACTAAGAGGCAAAGAGGAGCAAGATATAAGACAAGAGTCAAGAAGAGACTGTTTTTTACTGTTTGGAGAGAGCTCACACTACAGGTAGGATCCAAGATGGATGGCGAATTAGTCGCCGATAGGGGGCGCGTCACTGAGTAAATAGCATAAGTTATATCGTGGACCTTTAACAAAAAACATTCTCTATGCCTTTTTTTAAAAAAATGTAAATGTCTTTCTTTGTATCTATAGGGTGTTGAAATGCCCACAGTGACAGGATAAGCCAAGGGTTGACCTTAATAAACACTTAATTGACTTTCATTTTGTTCAGTCATGGTGAAGAAATAAGTGACACAACGCAAACAAGTTAAACAGGAATGGCATCTGAAAAATTCAATCCAAAGACTCTTTAAAATGCAACTTACCACAGGGCTGTCAAGAGCAAATGACTGAGGAGGGAGGTGACATGACAGAACAACCCCCCTACTCTCAAACTAAAAGCCAATTTACTTCCACAGAAAACTACTGCTCTGGTGTCTGTCTTGCTTTGGATTCCTCTGTCCACAGCTGTGGAAAAGTTCAGTGGGGACAGGGAGAAGAGAAAATCTTAGGAAAATTGTGTGTGTGTGTGTGTGTGTGTGTGTGTGTGTGTGTGTGTGTGTGTGTGTGTTTTGTGATTAACTTTGGTCTGTGACTGCTTGTGTTTTTAAGATGCAAAAACTGTTTTTTATTATGTAATGAAAAGTGCTTTATAAGTAAAGTTTTTGCTGAATGAGCCACAGAGCATAACGTGGTGCATAAAGCAGAACCCGGTGGAAATGTACATCAGTGTACATGTAAATGTACATCATGAACATCAGTTCAATTTATAACTGCGTTCATCTAAACCAATTCATAAAAAAACAATAAGCTAAGGAAAGCAACAGATTACATTGACTCTTGATCCCCGACCCTGATCATGCAAAGGGGGGTGGGCGACAGTAGAGTCAGAAAGAAACCCTATCCTATGAATTAGATTCAGTTTATGTCCTTAAAAGATAGAAAATATGACTCATTTTCAGAAAAGTCCAGCATATCATTTTATCTTCTAGTCATGCTCTAAAGCCGCTTCTAAGCCTAAATTTGAATATGAATATATGCTAATGATAAAACAAAAACTGGTCAGCATGTCCTGCATTTTAGATTAACACAGTTACTGAATTATATTTCATTACATTAAAATGACATTTAATGTGTCAGCAGACCATTTCTGCCACCATTAAACAAATCATACCCTGACAGTGTAATTGCACATGAATTCACCAAGCAAAAATGGATTTTCTACTATGGGGAATTTGATAAAAAGGCAGTTTTGTGATGCATGTGTTCTTGTGTGCTATTCATAAAAAGATGGCATTGTAATAGGTTTTTCTTTGATTTTCTGTCTGTGAAGTTTGAGCTTGAGTAAAGGGCGGTCTTGCAGGTAAAAGCACATGTATGCATGAAGGAAACCAACGAGTCAAAACAGCGTCAAAGAGAACGAGAGCAATCATAGCCACTGCAGCGGCCTTCTTCTAAAGCTCCAATTTCATCAGGCCGGGGGGGCGAGGCCATGTCACCAGCTTGCTCAAAGAGGGAGACAATAATGATGCTGTCATTTCAGAGTAGCAGACGGCAACAATGAGGAGGATGATCATCTGAACTGACTATGTATAAAATCCCTCACTGCCTCTACAATACATCAGTGATGAGAGGTGACAGGCTTTTTGAGGAATCTTTGTGTTGAGACTCTCAATAAGTTTATTTGTATAGCACATTTCATGTACAGGACATTTCAAGGTGCTTCACATACAAACATTAGAAACATTACAGCGGGGTGCAGAAAGCATTAAGAAGAATTAAAAACAAAATAAACAACAAAAG
>JAOXYM010000015.1:9627403-9641734 GCA_028567055.1 Leptatherina wallacei | reverse complement strand
GGGGGGTGGGGGGGGGGGGGGGGGGGGGGGGGGGGTTGAATTGAGGCGTGCATGGAAACTAATATCTACCAAGATCTAACTTTATTGGAGCTGGAATAAGCCAACAGTGGCAAGAAGTCAAACAGAGAGGCCCTCTGCCCACCAGATTCACAGATATCTCTATTCCTAGCTATGCAGCACACTGACGGCGAACAAAAGGCTGCACACAATTCAGATCATCTGTTTATTATGGTCAACAGTAACAGAACAACTCATGCACTCACAGGGATGATGGCTCTCCAATACAAACATAACTACTTTAGGAGGCAAGAGAAACCGTAGTGACGTTAAAAGGGATGGTGGGTTGTTGTTTTTTTCAAAACTTAAGTTTTCCACATTTTTTCCTGAAGACTAACCAAATATTTTCTTTGTGTGAAGTTTTTCACATTTTGTCTCAACGTTTGAAGTACCACAGATGAGAAATCCTTATATTTGAATTTCAACATTTCTGCATCCAACTGGGAAAGTTCAGTCTTCTGAAAAGACAGTGGAACAGATACTAGATAAACCTTGTAGTAAGATTGTTTTGACCACTGCATACATTTATTTCTCCCAATATATGATTTACACATTAAATGCAGTCAGAACAACTAAACAGGCCCATTTGGTGCCAAGCAGATGATGGTAAGTTAGCATTTTGAGTTGTCAGTGGTTTTGTGATACTGATGTTTTCTAGTTTTTACAACTGATAGACAGATCATCAACACAAAATCAAAAATCATTTAGCTCATTATTCATAATCAAACCATTGTTCTTTCAGTAAACACACACAAACAAACCCCACCACCAACACCACAGAAGAACGCTCTAGTAGGAGAGTGAGTTAGTTGTTACTGAACTACACTGTGAGTAATCCCACCTATGACCTTATGTGCTATGAAAAAAAATTTGTGTTAAAATGCACCTAAATTAGTGTGAAGGACAGAACCCACCACCGGTTAGAGAATCTTGAAAGGAAAGCAAGAGGTCTGAGGTGTCTCTTCCCTTTGCTTTGCATCCAGAAGAGGAGGAGTGCAGGGTGAACCGCCACCAGGCAGACTTTACTACGAGTGGTGGAGGATGACAATAATCAGACGGGAGGAAGAAGGATGAAAGGGTCTCTGATTTAGAGGATCCCCTGGAGTTGAGGCCAAGCCGTGTTGCCTTCCTACCTGGCTGCTGCTGTCGTAGTGACTTGATTGTAGGTGACTTGGCCTTAACAGATTTACTGCCTCGGCTGGATGGCTGGACCCCCGATCTACATCCTGTGAGGCTAGATTGAGGACAGGGCTTGTCCTGGCTGTGGACTCCACCACGAGGCAAAGATGAGCCTTCAATACGCTGCTTCATCTCAAACGACAGCAGGCGACCCTTGTGCATCCATTCTTGCATCTTATTCACAGTAACGCCATGCGCTTTGTTGATCGAGTTGACCACCAGTGCTCGGACTTCAGTCAGCTCCTGCTTACTGTCCTGACCCTGTGTTGCTGTCTCTATATTGCTATCTGAGGACCCTGTTAGGCTGTTAACTGAGCCACTGCTCTCATTGAGTCGCCCACCACGGTCTTCTTCGTCTCCAGCTTCTTCCTGCAGCTCCTCACAGCTGATGGCATTGTAAAGCACCTGAGGTTCAGATGGCTCACCTGCTAGTTTGGTATCGGCTAATTTAGCCTTACTTGTTTTTGTAGCTTCATCATCATGACAGACTTCTGTATTTTGCATTCCAGGTGCCTGGATACAGGCCAAGGGTCTGCCATGATACCTGATAGCTCCATCGCTAACAGAGCGCAGTAATGTGGGTCTTTTGGTCAATGAGAGGTTGCCCATGCTCTTACTGTCAAGCCTTGCCTTTGACTCCAGATTCTCAATGAGGCAGAGGAGGAGTGAGTCTGTATCAGAGACTTGCTGAGGACTGTTGTCACCTCCTGAAGACCAAGAGTCGCTGTCCATGTTTTTGATAGACAACCTGGAGCACAGACTGTCCCTAGAGTGGCTGCTACAGGAGGAAGTGGCTTGCTGCTCAGCTAAACCACCACTAATCTGCTGGACATCAAGGTTGATATCATTCATAGCATTGATAAGAAGGTAATAAGCCTCTTGTAGCTGGTTCCTAAGTCTGTCTGTCTCCTGGGCACTGTTGCTGTCATCAACCTGTCCTTTATCCTGACCAGGCTCAACATTCTCTGCTCTTTCACTATCTGTTTTTTGTCTCATTCTTTCATAAAAGGGCAGAATTTCATTATCATAGTAATCCTCGTCTTCACAATCTAAAGGGTATCTAAGTGTCCCCTCTGCGGTGCAGAGAGATGTCACTTTAAGGTTGCAAATTTGTAGCTCAGTAGGAAAAAAGGTTGGGTTTTGCAGACCACCTGCCGTTGCTCTAATATCCCCTGTAAAGTCTGGTCCATAGCTTTCAATATTTCTGATTAAAAGGGTTTCTTCTGAGTTTCTTGACATGCAGTTTGGATACACAAGTGCTGTGCAACTTGGCGAGTTTGCCTCCACATTTGGACCGCTGTCAAAACTCCAGTTGGCGTTGTTTTCCTGTACAGCCACTACAGTGCCTGCCATGTGCCGGGAGTGTCCTCTGTCTCGTTGCTCTGTCCCCTCATCAGCAGCAGCAGTGACCCGAAGCTCTACTGGGTTAATGACCCTAGAATGTGCCTGTACCTGTGCTCGGTATAAAACATGATTTGAATTGTCCCCAAACCCGATTGAATCCCCAACCCTGCACCGCATCGGGACCGACACAAAATGTTTTCTCTGGACATGCGGTCGCCCGAGCGGGATACCGGTTGTTATTTTGTCAGCATATATGGGTCCCTGGTGGCTCCTATCTTTCTCCCTAGACCCATTTCCCTCAAACTGCATGTCTCTTTGAAGTGGGACCCCCAGGAGCTCCTCATTAACGCGAACCCTGCCCCCGCTGCTCGGCTCCTGCGGACGTGAGGCAGCCAACTCTGCTGCGCGACTCTCTGGGACTATTATAACCCCGCTGGTTTGCACCATCGCTCCTTCAACACAATTCTCGTATGTGCTCATTCTCTCTGCCGTGAAATCCAGCCCTGTGAGGAAAACTACCGGGCAAGCCTCGTTGGAATCTCGCTGCGTTTGCAAAACTTTTTCTTTACCTTCTCGGCCCCCATTCGCCGCAGCGGCAGAGCTGTATCCACCGCCGAGCGTCGCTCCTTTCTTGGACTTCTTCCCCCGGAGTTTCGCTAGTAAAGTCCTCCGCAGAGGATCAGCCATTACTTTCCTTTGCCCCCCAACTAATTCCTCCTGGTGTCTTTCAGCACGCTGGCTCCAGAAAGGAAGGGCCGAGCGGGTTCTCCTCGGTCAAAGCTCGCCGAGCGGACGGGCTTCTCTCCATTCTCCTCTGTCACCTCCGCTCTGTCGCCCCACTAAAACGCTCCTGACTCACTTTGCTCAATTGCACCACCTCTCTCTCTCTCTCTCTCTCTCTCTCCCTACTCCACACATATAAAGCCATTGACTGTAACAGCCTACACTTTTCCTCACTCCCTCCTTTTCCCTTCCCTCTCCAGCGCCTCGCCTCTCCCCGGGTTTGCAGCTCAGATATTTGGAATATTTTTGGCGCTAAGTTCAGAGACTGTGAGCAAACTACTCAGAGAAAATGGTACAAACGCTTAGTATGTCCAATTTAACTGTTTGGGCCATGCTTGGGAACTTCGAGGGAATTTATTTAATAAATGACAGCATTGCTGTAATATTACATACCTATTAACAAGAGAATATGCACTAGGTGCTATGAGTTGCCATTAAAATGTTAAATTGATTAAATAATCCATTGTTAAAATTAATTTGAATGAAGAACATGTTAGATTAATTGTTTGGTCTTTAAATGAAAGGATAAGTGACCATAGAAATGTTATCAAAATAACTTTGGCCAGCTCTTCAAAAAGATTGAATTTAGTGCAGAATTTTTTTTTTGTGTAGTTGCAGCATGTCCTGTAACTTTTCTGTTATCTGTAATATATCTTGAAATAACAGAATAATGAACTCGCGAGCAAACTAAATAATTACAGGAAAGGCCACTCTCTTCTTCCATATCAATGGTAGTGGATAGGGGAAATTTGGTGCAACAATATTCTAATGGACATTATTATTCTGTTTCTTCATGTAAAACCTGTTAAGATTAAACTTTTCACTTCCTGGTTGGATCACCTGGTTAGAGTTACTTATCTGTTTGTCAATGTCTGGGTTTTTTATTTTTTTTTTATGAAGTAACTATCATCTCATTTGCCATTTTACCCATTCAGATGCAGTGAATTTCATGACCACCAGAGGTGGCATATTCTTTTGTTCACACCCTTTGGTCCAACTTGGACAAACAAACCTTAAGGGAAAATTTGGGTCTCTAAATATTCAAAAATGCACCTTAATGCTGGAATTGACACTAAAATGTTTTAATTGCACCTCCATGTGTGCTTTAAAAATGAAATCATGAAACGTTGAAGGCTTCTAATGTTTAGTGCTTGAAAATTTCAAGCTGGCACAAAAATTGTGCTCTTGGCAAGTCACCACTGTTCTCTTTCAGTAATTTACAAATAGCGAGCTGATGTAAGCAACTTTTAAATGTGAGTAATTCCAATGTAAACCTGCCTTTTGACCTTCAATCCTGGCACAGAGGTACATCAATTTAAACCTCCATTTTTCCTCTGTGAAGGAATTTAATTCAGAAACAAATGTGTCAGTGGTGCCTTTAAAAGTCCATGAAATATTGTCTGTCATATAGGCTCCTATTATCCTCAGATCTTTATGATAGTTTCAAATGTGCCAAAAAGTTATGTCTTAGTAAATTCATCTTTATGGTAGAGTGCAACCTTTTACACCAATGCACGTCACTTACTGGAATTTGAAGAAGAAATCTAAGATATATTTAACTTGATAAGAAATGTTTGTTTTATACTACATACTCTAAGATGGTTCCCAAACCTGTGGTCCCTGCCCCACCCCCTCCTCCCAAGGACCACAGGTGTGTCCACAAGGTTTTGACCATACAGAGTCTGTGTTATTGTTAAAATTAAGGCCATGTCCACACTGAGACAAGTTGAGGTGTATCCACTTAAGTTTTTAATCATTTGAATGCTTTGTTTACATGGACCCAGGGTTTTGAGAGCCTGAAAACCCTAACTGCTGAAACCAGGTCCCAAAGTGAATAAATGGGGAGTCATCAAAATCTGCCGTACAATGTTTTGAAGTATTGACCCTTAGTCAAAAATGAAAAAAAAGCTACTAAGTAGGTCATCTTCTGCATCCAATCAGTTTTTGTCCCTGTACTGTGTGGTATAGTGAGGTCAGTGAGCTGGTGGAGCTATGGTAACAGAGTAGTTCATGTCTACCCTGGTAACCTTGATTTATTTTCTGCTGCATTTCATTAATGAAACAATGAAACATGTCAGAGAAAAGCCATAGTGCAGATGATTCATTCCAATAAAAAAAAAAGTAAGAAATTGAATACATTGATAGTTAACTTTGGTTTTATTGAAGGACAGGACTCAACCAGAATGCATCATTTGTGATGAGAAGGTAGTTAATGAAGTTGTAAATGAAAGTATAAAGCCAAGCAGTAAAATATGTGGGGAACTGCTGTTCTAAGACAAGGTATTGCATATGAGTTTGAAAATATAGTGATGCAATGAGATCAAGTTACTCCATTGCAATTCAACACATATTTGTCCTGGAAATGTGAATTAAATCTAATTGAGGAGCAGTGAACCAGGACTGCAAATTATCACCCGCGCTGGTAGCTGTGAAGGCATTTCCACGAACGGCAGCAAGAACAAACCTAATTTTGAACAAAAAAATGTGCTCAACCCTTTATGGAGAGAAAGACAAAAATTCTGTCTCAACCAGCAACAAAAAGGAAGGTGGTGATTAACTACTCACTTCACTCTATTTCATGATGTAAAGTTTCCAAATGATTGTGATTTGGTCTGTCATGAGGAATTAGTCTTCTTGTTGGTCCGTCTTTATTACTATTTTATCCCCTTCTGTGACAGATCCAAGTTAAAAGCAAGACCTGCCTAATGATGGATCACTGCCGATTACTGGAGTGATACTTTTATCTGAAGTATATCTTAAGTAATCCTCTCTTTTTTGACCTTGTATATAACCTCTGTCCCTGCCCGCAGCACAGCCCAAGGCTTTAAGAGCGACCGAGACAGCGGAGAAAGGAATGAAACATATTTCACTTGAACCTTAAGCTGTTTGTTTGCTCTTGCCTCTACTTGGAATGTGCAAAAAGATGAGCTGCTGAAAAGCTGCAGTGGGCGTTTGAGTGCACATGCGCCCTGTGTAATTCCCTCTTAAGACACGCATTTACTAAAATACCTACACTCTGACTGAATCTGAATCTATTATGAGCCTTCTGGTATAACTATGCCTGTGTTCTCAAGGATACAATACCTACCAATGATTGAGGGCATTTATTGTCAAAGCCATTCATTGACAGGGCCCCTGCAATACTGGCCCCCACCCCCTCCACCACCATCACCACCACTACCCTCAGTAAAACATGATAAGCATCTGTTATTGCCCTGCAGGAGCCGCATAGGCCCTGACGCCTTGTCCTGCCTCCCCGACTGACTGACTAGACCCAGTCTGGGCAGTTATTCACAGGTCAAAACCTGCAGGCTGCATAGTGTGTGCTTGTGTGTGAAAGAGCAGAAAAGGGAAAGCAGGAGAATGGGGAGGGGGGGGGGGGTAGATGGTAATGAAAGAATCCAAAACTTTAGAAGGATTGCATATGTACAGGAATAAGCATGGGTTGTATGAAATGGCAACAAGTAACCACCTGAGATTAGTTGTTACACATGTGCAAACGGTTCAGACAAGATAACATTAAGCCATCTTTTAGTCTTTGAAGTCAGAACATATCAGAAAGTGCCAGCTCAAGTAATTTGTTTTGTTTGACAGTCCAAAACTCTTACATTTACCGTCATAGTGGACAAACAAAGCAGATAACTGCATCAAAATTTCAACTTGCATACTGGGAGATTATTCTCTCCAGAAAGGTCCTTAAAAATGATTTATCCAATACTGTGCTCTATAGTTCCCCTCTGATTTCTGCAAATAAAATGTACGCAAAAAAAAGAATAAAGATATTATTTATCCTGCTGAGATAAGATTTGTATTCATATATGCCATTAAAATGTAAAATCATGTATATTTGGATGATAATAACAAAGGAAACCTCATCCATGAAGCATTTCTATCAGACTTCCAGCTTAGGAATGTGTTTTGAGAAATGGACAGCGCAGTAGAAATGGACAAGTTGTCTCTTTTCTCATTCCTTTGTTTCCCCTCCATCAGTCCCTTGTGCTCTTTGTGAAGGCAGTAGCAGAACATCTGCTTGGCTGGCCCCCTTTTTTTAGATGGCCTGGTCAGAGAGTGTACAAGCAAGAAACCAAGTGTGTGTCTGTGTGAGAAAAAGAGACAGAGGCAAATAAAAGCAATCGGAGTTCAAATGTCTGCGTGCATGCACGGTTGCATGTGCATGCGAGTGTGTGTTAGGATTCAAGGTTTTGCAGCTGTTGGGGCTCTCCTCTCCTCCTGATGGCAGCCCATTGTTCCCTCTCTCTCTGTCCCGGCCTGTTTATGGGTCTTCCCCCTTTTTTTTCTTTCCTTCCCCAAAACACCGCAACTAAATTTATGCCAGTGGACACAAGCCTTTCTCAGGGTATAAATTAGGCTGGAAGATCCTTGTCAGAGCAGTTTTACCAACAGCCTGCAGCTCTAAGTTTCAGAGAGTGACATTCCTGTCATTCTCTCACATTTTACTACTGAAAAGAAAATATAAAAGGAACTCCTGTTGTGCCTCATTTACAGTATAGCCACACAATGTCTTGTTAAAGTTCCTGTTTGATAAATATTTTCTTGCTTCAAATGTTTTTTTAAAGACAATACGTCTATAAATTTGACCGCTACCATAGTTTATGGCAAAACACAATCAGTTTTATGTCCAGAAGTTAATTTATGTCAGGGTGGAAAAGCCATTATTGCTTTAAACAGGCACTAAAACTCTTTTACAAGAGACTTGAGGCTGAATTAATCAGTCTATTTTTTGTATATGTTAAAGTCTATGTAACTAAAGAAATATTTCAGCAATCGCTAGACCAATAGCGTTTGTAGTCTAGCAGTTACCCTGTTGTAAAACTGTTAATAGCTGATTGCTCACATCTCATTTACAGACCAAACAGACAAGATATTACATGGTTATAATGAGCAGTGTGTATGTTGATTTAACTAACAAGCTAGAGAATGGTATCAAGATAATAAAAGAAAAAAAGCGAAGAAGAAAAAACAGAAAATGAGGTTATACTTCATCTGTTTTATAAGAGAAAGGACAAACATTATTAACTATACAACCATAATAATCAAGCTCTAATAAAAGGCCATTATCAGTGAAATGAGGTGTAAACATCAGTATTCAGTGGCTTTTCATATCCGCTCATCCAGAGCACAGATAAGCTCTTATGTCACTTGATACCAGCATGTCAACAGAGCTGGGATATTGACCTTAATATTCTCCTTGAGCAAATTTAAAATGTGTTTAGTGCTCACGTTGGTGAAAAAAATCTGTCAAATATTTGATAGAAACAAACGTAGATATCAAATAAGGCTGCTTTGGTTGCAGATCTGAAATGAAAAATAAACACATCTCCACTTCTGAACTCATTTTAACAGGAGCTGTAAACAGAGAAAATGATAAAACACTCATTCATCAAAGTTTACGGCCAGTGTTGCCAGGAAGGGTACTCATTGTACTCATAAACGTCAGATTAGGAAGAACACTGGATTAGAGCTGCATGCGATGACTGTTTGTTAGAAAATATGACATGCTAATTTCTGTCAGCTGTTATAAACACTTCCCCCCTTTTTAAATTTTTTTTTACAACGAATTAAACGTGAAAACAACCAGTAAAGATTAGAAAATATTGCTTAAATGTTGTGTTAAATTCTCAAATCTCCACTGAACAGACAGAGGTACAGTAGATCCACACTAATTCTTTCATGAATTTTAAGCCCTACGAAACACTCAATTTATTGGTTAACCATAGGCCAGGGGTCAAGATAACAGAATTCACACAGAAAGTATTGCCTCCATCCCAGAGTACCACAGGCTGATTTAGACACACACACAGAGAGAGCCTGGGCTATCTGTCTGTCTGCCTCATATCGTTATCAAGAGACAACCTCTAACATGTTTACTGTGCCAAGAGGTCAGACATCTTGTTGCGTGCTACTGTTCTCCATCATTGAAAAACTAAGGGAAAATGATCACTTTGCTAAGAGAATGACGTGTATTTTGTCTGTATTATCTGTGGGAACTCAGGGTATCGTCTCACTTTCAGGTTTCCAGCTAAAACTGGCATTTTTGTGGTTATAGAAATTAAATGTACTCACATGAAACTCCAGAAAGTTTACATTGCTGCAGATAGCATTTACAGCAATTTTATCATAGATGTAGCCCCAATAAACACTCTCTCCCCCCCCCCCCTTTTTTTATTTTTGGTATTTCTTTGGTATTTGTTTTTGTCCGTACTGTTTGTACTTAATGTAGATTCATTACTTGGGCTAGACTAATGTACGTCACAGATGTACTTGGGTGGTATAGAGTAATGGAACTCTAATGTCAGTTTCAAAGGAAAAAAAGGAAAGGTTTGGAAATATTCAGCTGCAATCAGTGGTTGGTACCACAATGTTACTGCAATTATTAATATCATGTTTCTGTCTGACCATCATCTGGAAAATTCCAACCCTCACATAATATGGAACCAAGAACGAAGAATCAGGCCTGCTCTGAAAGAGAGGGTAGGACCATGAATCTATAGTACATGGAAAATGTAGTGAACTTCCTATCTGACATGAAAGCGCAAATGTCAGTGTAGACTAGAGGGATGTGTTCTAGAGGGGTTCTTCTTTCTTCTGAACATCTGTTTCGCACGATTAGCCAGGTTGCCGGTGTGAAAAGCTACTGTTTGCTTTAAGAAAACAACCTAGAATGAGGAAAAGCTTCTCAGAAGTTGACATGAAACCAGCATCCTGTACCAGCTGTAAAGGGTGTCAACAAATTCAAATAAATCGTGATTCAGGCCGACGGATGGAGGTTTCTGTCTGTCCTCTTCTTTAGATTATGCATCTGAATAAATGAAAAGCGTTTTGCTTGACAGCTGCTGGGCTGATTGTTTCTGAAATTTACCAGGTACTGAAAGCAGAGGATGCATTGTAGCTTACTGAAAAAACGTTTTTTTCAGAAAGGACTCGTAAATGTTTTTATTTTCTTTAGACCAAAGAAAATTAGAGGAAAGGGCAGTCATTGTATTGGCTCTGTGTGCCAAACTGCACACAACACGCCAACAGAACAAAATTTACATACAAGCTGCAATGTTGTGCTGATTCTGTGACAATGTCATAAGTCAGACAGCAGCAGCTGCTGGCAGCGAGCTCAGTAAAGGTCTATGAATACTGAGTGGCTATCATAAGGTCTTGACCTTCCAGTAAATGTGTCAGAATGTCGAAAGATGACTGTTACTGACATTTTTCATTGTCTTAAGTGAACCAGCTCTTATTTATTGGGATTTTTTTTCCCTTTGCACTTTAGTTATTAAGTCACATTTTGCTTTTAACCCAGTGATGATAAACCTTACAATCAATTTGGAATTTTATCAAGATGAAATCTAACTCTTTTTTTCACTTGAAGCAACAAATGCCACGTTTGTCCCAAGTGCAACAGAAGAATAAGATGTTCTCTTATTAAATGGAGGATAAGGTCAGCCATGTGTGACATCCAATGAGATGAAAAAATGCTTTCCTCTGGCAACATGATCCTTGTTACACAAAGAAGCTACAGTCAAAGAATGCAGCGGATATCATATCAAAGACAGTAACAATTCAACACCACACAAACACCGCTCCATGAACAGGGCATTGCAAAACATCCATCTGGGAAAATTTCCAGCTACTGAGACTGACAGCGAGATGATTAATTCTCACAGTGACTTCACTGGTCATTGCGCACACAGTCAGTCCGGAGAGAAGAGTTATTTGTTCGTAAATATGGCTGATAAAAATCAGTTCACCGCTGGCTGCCGTTGTGGGGGACCAGGTACACATTTCTGACAAGGCCAGGCACATACCTGGAGGCTGGAATTTTATCAGAAGCATATTTACCACCACTTCATGTCAACCAATGATGACAGATAGGACAGGAATTCCTCTGATCACTAACTGTAGCCAAGTGGAAACTTTTTCAATGCTTGGAAAACCATTATATATTTACTACAGCAGCCACAGAAATCTGAAAAAAAAAAAAGTGGGAATCTATAGCGATTATCTGAATAATAATGAATAATTCTTTAATGAGTGATTTTCTCCTTGTTCATTTCATAGTTCAAAACAAGACGTGCATGACAGACCATCTGTTTACAACAACACTTTTTATTGCATAAGTGTTTTAAAACAAACAATATTTCACTGACGACAAAACTATACAATTCTCCACACATCTGTTAACACTGAATAAGAAGAAGGGGAAAAAAAGAAAAGGTCCATAAAAGAAATAAACTCATATTCTGTATTGTAGTAAACACCTTGGGGGTCGATTTTGCTAACTTCTAATGTGCTGTAACACAAAGTCCAGTATGTTAACAGAACCGATATTAGACAAAACATCTGAAATGAAAATCATTGCTCCCTTTCTGAGAAAAATTAAACAGACATGCAGGTCTTTCTTCGGGAGAAATCTTTACTACAAACATGAAGGGAGGCAGACATAGTGCAGCTTAAGTGTGACATCTGGTGGCCATAAGTGGAAAAAACAACAAATTTACAGCTTTTTTTTTTAGACATTTGCTTGAAGGAAAATCCTAGAATTAACGCACATATAGTAATATTTAAGTAGCAAATGGGAATTCAGTACAATACAGGACAAACCACACGAGTAAGTAACCACAACCAAACATCACAGTGACTTTATATAATCAGCCGGTGGGGAAGTCAACGAACCTGACCTCTCTGTTCAATTTGTCACAGCAGGTTAAAGCCACATAGAGGGTCAAATATTTTGGTTGTTTTGATCTTCATTCCAGATGATTACAATGACCATTTTTATCACCAGCTTCTTTCCAAACTCCCACCATCTCCAAGAATCCACATATTCAAAAACAAGTCTTTAGTCTTATTTGGTGAAGCTCAGTGCTTCTATAAAGCTGCATCCACTGATTCTGATCATCAACGTCTCTTTGGAGGAGAGAAGATGGGTAAGAGTGTGGAAATTTGAGCGGGTCCATTAGAAAAAAAAATTATTAAAAAACAAAACAAACTGATTATTACATTTTGCATTAAGATGGATCTTAAGCCACATATTACTGTTATTTTTAGCCTGATTCCTTTGTGATATAAAATTGTTTTTGTTTTTAATGCAATTTAAAATAAGATTGCAAATTACAAAATGTCTATATACTGAGAAAATAACCCTGTATGTCTGCAGACTACCAACTTCTAGGTCAATATGCTGAAATGGGAGAATTTTTCAGCTGATGTGAAATTTTTGAATTCGTAATTCACTCGTGCTTCATTCGATCTTTTGCCTCAGGATCCTTTTCTCCTCCTCTACAAAGTTCTTTTCAGAGGTGGCTTGTCCCATGTCTCTCTTCCTTTTCTCCTTCTGCTGGAAGGTCTCCACTCGCCGTTTTTTGGAAGACAAAGACGGATTCTCTGATTCTTCATCTGATTGCCCGAGGAAGAAGGGGAGAGAAAAAAAGTTTCTTTTTTAATATCTTAATTAGAACAAAGCTCTACTTGATAGCAAGTCTAAAGCAGAAACAAGAGCAAAAACAAACTTGTTTCCCCCCAAAGCTTGGGATCTTTCTTGTTTGGTCATTTAATGGCTCACAATATTTATTTTCCTACAGGTTGGATGAATTGATGATGCATCAGTTTTTCCTGTAAATGAATAACGAGAAGACAGTGAAGACACAATTACCATTCGAGCGGCGAAGATCTCTCTCACATCTGAATGCATTCTTGGCAGTATTTGTCTTGCAAAGTCATTTTGACTCTGTAACTGATATCCTGGGTTTTTTTTAGAAGTTAGAAGCTGTATAAGGCCATCCTGTTCCACAGTCGGGATACGGATAGAGAGCCTCATTCACGTTCAACGGATTCGTTCTTACGTACTACTTCTGAACTTTTTATGAAGATTGTGGCATTTGTGAAAATCTTCATATCTTTGATTTGTTCTGAGGAGTAGCCTTACAAACTTTTGTGTGCAGACATGTTTGAACAAAGTCAGCTTCGGTGTTGTTTTCTGCTGTTCTATTCATTAAAATACAACAATAAAATTTACAGTAAGGATTTTTGTCAGATTTTTAAAATAATTTCAAGGGAATTTATATTAGGGAGTATTTTGTTATTTAAGATAAATAGTGAGATATTGCAGATGGTGTCCTAACGTCATAATCTATATATAAATAATACACAATAATGAAGACAGCAAAATTCAATGATTTTGAATGAAGTCATTCATTCAAGAAAAATAGCTGTCGAGACTGGATTTAATTCTATCACCATCGGTCCAACAGACTGAACACACACACACACCCTTGCCAGATGTGCACCCTCAACCGCAGGAATATCTCTTCACAATTGTCCAAGTCACCTGCGACTCTCAGATCTACCTGCTAATCGTGGTCTTTAATAATAAAATTTATCATAACGGTGTCTTCTTCTCATAACGATTAGTTTTATTAAGAAATTAACACCACTGACCGACTCACCAAGGAGATTCGTTTCATCAGATGCACCACTCACTCCATCAGCGTGTCGCATCTTAAAATGATGCCACCGCAAGCGACAATTTGCTTTACGAACTGTAGAAAGTACATTAGGCTATGTAATGAAAATAAATCACACGGTTGCACCTTTTTCCCTTTTAGGCACTTCACCACCAGGACATGCTCATGGATCCAGACTGCAGGCTGCTGCCAGAGCTCATGAGCAATTTTTAGACATAAAACTGCTTTTATATCATTTGAATCTCACAATGTAATGATCTATGATTGTGTGAATTGCTTGAGAAATGAGGACAATCAGGTTTCAGCGCACGTCTTTCTTATCTTTTTTTGTTTTAATCAAAGTTTTTGGCATTTTGTTATCGTTCCTCGTCCGTCTCATCGCAGCCTGAGTCTGATTGCACATGACCCGTATCTTGACCTTTTATGGATATTGTTTGATAGTTGATTATTTCTTGTTTTATACATTATTTGTACCGTTTTGGATTTAACCAAG
>JAOXYM010000015.1:9582530-9621758 GCA_028567055.1 Leptatherina wallacei | reverse complement strand
CACACACACACACACACACACACACACACACACACACACACACACACACACACACACACACACACACACACAGCCTCCACTATTGTGTTTTCACTGGTCACTTAACACTTAGTGCAATTTCAAACCGGAGAGGTGGCATTCTTCAGCTTGTTACATTAACTTGAGGCTCTGTTTGCACGGCGGCCTGTTGAGGCTCATGGCTGGAGTCCGGAAAGGGATCCAACCAATGTGGCAAGAGAAAAGAAAAAGTGAGAATGAGAAAAAAAAGAAGAGAGGAGACAAGGAGCTTGTTCGGAGAAGGTGTGGGAGATCTGGGTCAAAAGGACAGGCAGCGGGAGAGTGCGGTGGGTGTTGGGGGCGATCATCCTCATCACATGTTCCACGGTGTCCTGCCGTGTACACGGCTGTGGACTAAACACACAGAGCATACTCAACCCTGTGCCCTTCCTGATGCTTTGATTTTCTTTGCTCTCTTTCCTCTAATTCCCTGCAACCTCCAGAACATGCCCATACAGACACCACACACACACACACACACACACACACACACACACACACACACACACCAACATACACACATGCACTTTCTTTGCTTTACTCTGAGGTGTTCATTAATACATTTGTAGAGGTCTGACAGGAAGAGGGAGTGAGGATTGTGATTGGCAGTTCTTCTTTTTCCAAAGCCTAACATCTAGGATGAATGTAATCATGATAAATGTTACTGAATGAGATAACCACTCTAGCTGACATTGACTTGTTCTGTGCTCCTACTTTAAAACAGAAAAACACCACAAGAAGAAAAGTTGAACTAAACCTCAAAAATCACAAATGAGCAACATGAGTAACACATGAATATTTAGATATATGCTGTGTTTTATTTGCTCTCAGTACTTTCATGATGTAGTCGATTTCATAAGCTACCGTTTATAATTCAGATGATTTATCAGTAAGCTGCAGTTAGTTGCATCTTTGGCTCTCGGCTACGGATTTTCTTGTTAGATTATTATTGGAGGTTCCAAGTTTTTCTGAGAAGACGTGATCATAATGTGAATATTTGACTTTTTTATGTCCCAGGTAAATAATCCCAACTTATCCAAATATCGAAGTCTTGAAAAGTACTTAAGGAATAAGAAAATAAACAGGAAAAAGATCTGCAATATGACAAATGAGATCCAAGACTGTCTGCAAAGCAGATTGGTCACCACATTGAAAAGCCTCCCTGCCTGTATGTTCTGCACATGTCACAGAAGAATGCTTTGAGCTGAGGCCAGCAACATCTACTTTTCAACTGCATAATTCAAATGGCCCCATTTGGTTCGGTCTGCCAATCAAATCTACAAATTGGAAAGGTGAACAGGGTATCAAGAAAGTAGAGCAGGCCAGTGCGTAAACACTAAGTTACTTACATAAAGAATATCTGAGACCACAGAAATATCTGTCTCAGAATTCTTTTTTCTTTTTTTCAAAGTCAATCAGACAAAATTTTTATGTTTGAAGTTAAACAAAGCAAAACAAAATTAAATGCAATGAGCAAAATCTGTTGTCGAAAACATCAGTCACTGCTCATTGTCTTAGCTGATTCATATACACAAAACAGAACTGAGCTGTCAAATACAAGGAATTCCTTTACACATGTGAATACTGGAAAGCAAAGGGAGATTTTTCCCTTTATGAAGACACAAGGGCTGTGTGCCAGAAATGAAGACTTCCTGCACAGAAGTATGCGATGCCTGGCTTCTATATTTGCATCTGTGAAGAAATGAATGATTCTCAGGACAATATATTCATATTATTGATAAATAAAGCTTTGCCAAAAGAAAAATACATGTGTCCCTTACACAACAGTGTAAACTAAAGGGGACATCAATAGAGCATGATGACAGTGGCAGAACTTACACAGTTGACAACAACTTTCTTTAGATTTAAGGAAATAAATAGATTAAATTCAGTGTTACTTCTATTGCGCCACCTCATGGCTTCTTTTTTATAAGGGTCCAAGACCTTTATAAAGAGAAGTAAAATGTTTTCCATTTAGCAAAGCAAAGGGCACCCATCTGGTGGGCAGAGTTAAGAGGAAAGGGTTTTCATAAAAATGGTTTTCATTGTAGGTAAAACCACGTAAGAGACACTATCTGATACGTTTTACCACCACAGCTGAGGTTCCAAGCAAATTAATCGGAGGATCATCACATTTGGGTGTAAACAACCCTCTTTCCTTTGTTCCATGAAGCCTTTTGAAAGGATAACATAAATCATCCTATGTGTGCACAACTATTGAATAAATGAGTGCGTTTTTTTAACTGCTAATATGGATTTACAGATCCATCCTTGTTTCTCCACTTACTGGGACTGAGCTCTGGAGCGTTCAGATGTTATAGTCACTCAGCAAAGACATTCAAACCCTTCTGAACCTTGTAGGAAACTCATTTAGTGCAATTACCACCCTGCACTCCCCACATGTAAGTCACTTTGGATAAAAGTATCTGCTTAATCAGTATAATGTCATAAACACAAGTAGTGAAGTTGTGTGTCTCCACAGGTTCACACATGCTGCATTGATTCCACCCAGAGGGAGATGATACTGTATGCATGCAAGAGCTTCTCCGAGTCAAACCGTGCTATCCTGCACCATACCATACCATACCATACCATACCATACCATACCATACCATACCATACCATACCATACCATACCATGGAAAAATACCAAAACATCCCCCTCAGAGCCAGAGCTACATGTGGTAAGGAGAAAGAGGACAGAGAGGAAGAAGCACAAACTGAAGATATACAAAGTTAATTACATGCTCAGTGCATCATGGGAGGTCCTCCAGCAGTCTGGGCCTGCAGCAGTCTAATTGGCGAATGGTTCTGGGTCACTTGAGCTGCAATAACTATTTAAAAAAAGAAAGATTTAAGCTTAATCTTAAAATAAAAAGACTTTCTTAGAAGAGAAGCCTAATATCTGAAGGCTTTGCCATCCATTTACTACAAACCGCAAATAAGCCTCACTCTGAGAGCAGAGTGCTCTGTTTACATGATGTGTTATTATGAGGTCTTTATGATAGAGCTAAGTGATGAAGGACTTTACATGTGAGTAAACGTTTTTCTGGATTTTGTTGATAAAGTTTCCACTCTTGTTATGACTTGACAATGCTGATGCTTGTGATGTAGAAATGTTTTATCCCTTGGCAGTCAAGTGTAAGACCATTGGTTCCAATCACTTTCTGCACAATTTAAAAAAAATGAATTAATTTTTCTACTTTCATCAATTGCTTGTTTTTTCTACTTACCTCCCACCAAGGTAAGGGTGGGAGTTCTCATTACGTTGTTGGGCTTGCAATCATTGTACATAACTAGATGTTAGATGATCCAAATGTATGGCTTGGTGCAAAACTAGAGACCACTTTTAGTCATGGTTCCAATCATGTGATACTACACTACCAGCTAGCTACTATTTGTTTTTCTATATATTTATTTCCTTATGACAGTCGATTGTGAAATGACTACAATTAGAAATTGTGTACAAATGTTCCAATTTCACAACTTCTAGTAAAACCCAACTGGCTTAAAAACAGGTAACACAAAGCAAGCACATGGAGAGAGGCTAAGGCTATGTGCTCTCCTAAGTCATAAATGAACCACCATATACATGTCTGCTACTTTATTAAGATTTAAATTATTGTGCCTTGAAATTATTCATGATTTTCCACAAAATAAAGTGATAAAAACACCATGTTATCAGTTTTGTTAACATAGCATCTTGTCAAAGTTAACATTCAACTTTTCTTTTTCGATTGACTTATTTGGTCTTGACCCTCAGACATTTGTGCCTGAACCAAAATTACAGGCATGGACACTCTTCCAACTGATTCCTTGACAGCTGAACTGCATAAATAAAAAAAAAAGCAATGACAACACATAAGCAGATGAAGAGACAAAGTTTTTTGACTGAAAAAAAATTCAAAATCAAAAAAAGAAATAAATGCCAACACTGTGTCTATGAGGGAAATGGATTTCTTGTAGGTATTTCACTTAATTTATTTTCTCCTGGTTGTAATACCGTGAATCCATAAATACTCTGTCTAGAAAATGTATCTGTTCATTCATACAGTTCCATTATTTATTCAGCAGGCAACCTACTGACCTGACAACATGAGGTTCATCAGTCTCTAGAATAATGATATGATATAAATTCAATAGCTGATGATGACAGGATAGTTCCTTGATATAAAGTTATGTTGTTATGTGTGTTGCATAATTGCAATACAAAATGAAACTTTGGTGGCTCAAATGTACTGCATACACAACAACAAAAACTTCAACCTTACTTCAGACCATCAGATGTGGAAAAAAAATGGCAAGAAAGATATCAAAGATCAGCTAGAAAGTTAATCAATGGGTTAAAAAATAACCCAACTTTATGCGCTGTGTGGTACTATGCCAGTGCAGTCCTGCTGTAGGTCTCCTGTGTGATGGGGCATGTACAAAAAGGATTGGGGGGCACATTTCACACCTTGGGGGCAGCTTGCTGGGGGGTTGGCAGTGGTTTGATGAACGAAGTGCACCTGGCTGAGAGATGACGTCCCCCCAAACCTTCCCAGTACAGTCATGGTTTACAGATCAAAGGCGTAATTTTTGCTCTGTCCGGTCTCACACTCCTCCTCCTATGCCTTCTCCTCTAGTCTAAAGTGTGTCCCATCTTTCCAGCTTGGTGTTTGACAGTCTACAAAGTACTCTCCCTGAAACACTCTTTACCTTCATTCCTATACGTATGCTTGAACTACCTGTTTCCACTGATGCCCATGGTGAACCCTGAAGCCCAAACTGTGGGATTTTCTGACTCATTAGCTCTGCTCAGTCAAGTGGAGCAGCCTGTAGATTCCTTCCAGCCAAGTTCAACAACACAGCCAGTGGCTCCAGCTGTGAGGTGATAAGAGAAAGAAGGTTCTAGCCATTAGACCCCGCTGAGACTTTGTTTAGTATGAAATGAGAGGAGAAGGAGGGGGGAAAGAGGAGCAGGAGGATAAACGATGGGAGTGCTAATCAAGGCTAGCAGATGGGTTGAGATGTGGTAGGATTTGGTCAGCAGGGCAGCACCGCACCCTAATGCAGTGCAGCGTATTTAACGCAGCTTAGCAGTGTAGTTACAGGAGTGTTAACGCCTGTCAGTTACATGGCTGCTTGTCTTTGCAACAGGTGTCTGTATGACCCTGGGTCTGATCTGTGTCCTGCTGACCAGGACAAAGGAAGATGATAAATAACATGGAAAGATTATTGTTTTATACCAACATTCTCAAAATATTACATGCTGAACTGCTTGAAGGACAATAAAGTCTCTTATCCCAAGTGCTTAGACATTTGAACGTTGAACGTACCAAACAAAGTTAACAAGAGGTGTGTAAAGAGTTTTATCATTATCAGAAATATCTTCAGGTAGTGGTTGCGTTTGTTTAAAAGGATTATTCCACCATTTATTCAGGGTGTATGAAATGATCATCATCCATCAGCTGCTGGTTAAAACAATCCATCATATTGAATTGTAGCTAAATGAAGGGTCATTGTTCTGTTGTCATGTTGTGAGGACTGAGCTTGCACTGAAGCTGTGTTGTACAGGAACTGTAAATATGGATCTTCTTTTGACGCACAATTGAACAGTAATTTTCTCCCCACTGCAAGTTTTTCAAACATGTTTTTAACAAGGTACAGTATGACAACATATCTTTAATACCTGCAATGCAACTGATAAAACCTACAATCTAAGAATTCATTTAATAAGCACATAGATGAATGCTTTTGTGAATTTTGCTTGGTTTGATGGTCGGGACGAAAAGTTTCCGACAATGCAACCTTGTGAATTTGCTCATCTTGTACCCTGATCCATGGATTTTAAACTTTTGAATTTACACAAGGTAAAAAACATCATCCAAAATAGCAGCTTATGGTGTGAATGGAGGTATTGTGTATTTTGGTAAATATTCTCTACCATTACTGATCTATGTTCTTTCCTTGGTTTAATTTGTGTCATTTCTATTTGTTAACATTGTGATTGAGTTTGTCTGAATAAGCCATATTTGTCTATCTCAACCTCTTCCTGATTTGAATAATTTTTGGCAAGAAAAGAAAAAGAAAAAAGGGAACAGCAATTAGGTGACCATGGTAGCAAGTCCAGGTAACAGAAAATGTACTTCACAAGATGGCGCCCCGTTCCAACATGCAACACACCATACCTTAATATCTTCTAACGGCCTTTTTGATAGCCAATTTTGCATTATGATTAGAAAATGACGGGGTTAACTCTTTCACACACAATGTTCAAGGCTGAACTGTTGTGCATTTGTTGTGCTTTCAATTCTGTGTGTAAGGTGCTGAAACAGAATTGGGGGTATTACCTTTGAGCTGGCAGCAGGGGCACTCAAAGAACCAAATCTGTGAATGCGTGGAAGAAAGGGCCAGTGTTGTGTCAAATTCTGAACCCTCTGATAGAATTCGACTCCCTTTTACACACAAGCACTGCTAGTCATTCCAGTTTTATCCCTAGCCCTGATCCTAACCCTTAGACCATCACTACACACTATACACACAGGTGGTCAGATTCTTTTGAGGAGTGGAATCTCAACAAAACACTGGCGTGGCAGAATAAATCATATAAGAAATTGGTGGTGTCATGTTACACATGGGTGCTGGATCTGTAATATACACATGTCTGAGTAAGTCAACAATTTTAACAGTGAACAGTGAAGATAAACAGCATCATGCCTAAAACTCAATCAGTTGTATTTATTTAATTTTTTTTTCATTTTGTTTATTGACACATGGACTTTTTTATGATTGCTACAACTATTGAAACATTTGAACAGATACTAAATGTTGCTTGATGTAAAATCTTCGAATGAATTATGTAAATATATTTTAAAAAAGGGGGCCCTAATATGTGTTCAACAACTTGCTGGGCTCTGTGGTGTTTAGTAAAAACAGGAATGATCTCTGCATTCGGCATCTATTTTTAGCTACAGATTGGTACAGTTTTGATTTAAATTTACAGTGTCCATTACAAAATGAACAGACCAGAGAAGACTGCCTTAAAATAAACAATAATGCTGGTATTTCATAATGAAGCATCATATCAGCTATTTATGTTGGTTAATGGTATGTCTAATCATTTTTGGAAGACAGCAACATTTTATGAAATAGATTTATGAGTAAAACCAGCAGAATGTGTAAGCAGGATCATATTTGCTTTAAAGGGATTAGCTGAAGTAAAAATACAGATTCATGCAGTAATTGATATTGTTACATATGATTTTTACTTTGATACATGCACAATTGTAAGACTGTAGGGTAAAAATGGACTCAAAGCATATCAGGTTAGAATTTCTTGTTTGGCCTTAGTTCATTTACACAGATAGAAATACCAACAATGTCCTGAGATTTCTACCACTACTAATCTAAAAAGATATTCAACACTGAAAATGAAGATATTTTTACTTCAAATGTTTTTATGTAAAAAGCCCCACAAGGGGGCGGAAACCATGACCAGGATGACCATCATCTCACTCGTCAGTAAATGTCACCACAACTTTCATTATAATATTGTCATTAAATGTCACTGGGAAACTGGAGGAATCTTGTCTTTCTATGGCAAAGTCACACAGAAGTAAATTCTTAAGTCCAAGAATTGACCTCAGGCTTTTCTCTATTTTTAGTCAGTGTGATGGTGCTTCTGGCCTGGACAACATACACATGAGGTAATGACTCTTTTCTGCTGCAAGGCAGCCACACTGGAGCTGGCTGTAACCCCTGACAGCAAACACATGAGGTAGCAGTGATTGTCCATCTGTGACTGCAGCTTAGCTTTTAACCTGTGCTCTGGTTGACAGGTGGTACAGTTTTGCAAACAGTTGAGCTGTGGGGCATGAAGTGTGAGCTATTTTTGCCATGGTGACAGACAGTAGATTATGACATTGGGACTGATGGATGGACAACAATCTAAGCTTGAACTAAACCTGACATTGATGCAAATTACCCTCCACCCTGTTTCCCTGTATGCAGTTTACTGTAAAATATATTCTCACTATATTTCTATGATGTTTTTAGTTCAATTGTAACTTTTAAACTTCAACTATCAACATTTTAATGCTGTCCATGTTGTTTTAATCACAGCACAACAAGAGATGTCTTATTGAGAGTGGTCTAGACAGAGGGAGATCTCTGTCTGCAGATGTCAGAATTTTCCAGTCTGCTTTAAGTTTGTTGATTCTGCTGGACATAATGGAAACCCAAATATCAACATGCCAAGCATGCGATTATGTCAGATGTGGGCATTTTATATAATGAGATGTAGAGATAGGCAGATTAAGTCTATTGATTTTACTGTAAAAACAGCTTTGTTTTTCCATTCTTAAAGGTGTATTTTGTAAATTTGGGGACAAAATATTATCACCACAAGGGGGCAGAGTTTTACCAGAATGTGCATGTTTTTATTCCTATTTAAGATTGGTGTATTTATATTATAATTATTTTATTCATTTAATTAACCAATGTTCTGTCAGCTTTTATTTTGACAGTTGTCAAAATAAGAGCTGATAAAAAATGACAAGGTCATTTTAACTTATAATTAAAGGGTTGTGGCAAAGGTAATGTAAGAACTTCCCACCAAATTACTGTACTTTTAATCCAATTCTACACGGAGTTCTGTGAACTTTTACCTGTTGTGAACTGAGTTTGTATTTTCTATATTTTATCATTATTTTTCTACAAAGAACACCTTTAGATTAATTTAGAACATTATTTTATCCGAAGAAACCCACAACTAAGAGCACAATGAGGGCTATTTGGGGCTCAGTAGCTTGCCCAAGGACACTACTAACATGTAAACTGAAGAAAGTGGAATATACTTGTAACAAGCAGCCCCCTGTTTGGAAGATGATCACTTTCCCTCCTGATCTACCAAAACAAAAATTGTTTAAACTATGTCTTGGATTTTCTTTTCCTTTACCAGTTTAGAACCCAGATTATTTCCTAACCAGCAAGATGAAGCATCCCAATTTTTAAATCTACATAAGCACCACAATTACTAGAAATCCATTTTCGTCACACCAGTCTTGTTTTAGATTCTTTCTTGCCAACATTTTGCTCATGTCTTGGGGATTTTATTGTGGAAACCATAAAGCACAATTTTGCGTGCAGTTTTTTTTTTTTATAAATCTTTGGCAGTAAATGTTTTTGTGTGCTTGCTCTCACATGAAAAAGACAGAATGTCTGGTTTTCATTGTTCTCGTTTGAAGTCCTGAGTGGATGCACTTGGGTCTTACAATAGATTTGTAAGGCTGCAGTTTTACGCACAGGTAAGGACTGAAATTAAAGATGTCTTAAGATAAGAAAAGGAGTTTATGTTGCCCTCAGGTGGCTTTCAACAGCTATAGGATGAAAGATATTCATCACCAGGCATGTAAAAAAAAAAAAAAAGAAGAGGTTTCTAAAAGTGTTCTGTCTTTATTTCTCTGAGGTTTTCTACAATAAGTGTTTGTGTAGTTTTTTGGAGAACCAAATGGAGAGCATGTATCCAGAGGAAAGATTATTAACTTAAAGTAACTTGGCTCTTTAGTTTGTCTAATCTTTTTGACATGAGGACATGAGGGCAGACATAGGTTTTTTTGGGCAAATGTATGGAAAATGACATGCTTTCTTGTATGATAAAATATCCGCCTTCTATTAAAAGACATAATTACCAGATGAATGATAGCCGACAGATGAGCAGAGGGCTTGTTGGGGGGTTGACCTGTGAAGTAAAGCAGGCCTGTGGTCAGAGCAGACATGTGAAATATTTCTGTCCCTCTTAAAGTGCTGGAGAGGGAGCAGCGTGCTTGTGTGAAGTCTTTTCTGGTTTGGATGCATCCGCCAGTAAGCATGTATTGCTGAACCCAGCGGCCAGTAACACCAAGGTCGCTATTCTGCAGCACACCAGCACCTTTGCCATCTTCTGACAACCTCTGTCTGTCTGAAACTGGACCCAACAGCCACCCACAATCTGTTTTTCAAGAATCATTAAGCTTTAGCTTAGTGTTTATAACAGCACTTCATATCTTCCTAAATGTATTTGTTCCCATAATCATAACCAGGTGCTTGTTTCACCTCAAGAGTTCGTTAACAGAAATAATACTCTTCTCTTGTCCATTCCGTAACAGGAAACTACCACCAACAGCCATCTGACTTTGTTTACTACACAATTTGGGAACAGACTGAAACTGCTAGCCTGGCTTTACGTAAAGGTGATAAAAGTCTGACCCCAACACCTCTAAAGTTCACTAACCTTCAATTAACATTCCTTAACATGTTATATCTCCTCGCACATGCAACAAGTGCTTTACAAGAAAAACTTTAAATCTATTTTTATGCAGTTATGTGCAAGTTTATGCTAAGCTTTGTTAGATGGATGCTGGTGAGAGCTTCATAATTTGCATGCAGAAAAAGGAATGCTATCAGTATTCTCATCTAACTCTTGGCAACAAAAGTATATCCCTGAATGTCAAAGGGAGGAATTATGCAGAGGGTGTAATAATATCTGTCATAAACAGGATATGGACACATGATAGATGAGTGACAATCCACAGATAAAACTTATTTTACTCTTTGAGTCTCTATCTTGATTATTCAACACATTATCCTTGCATAAGGATTATCATCCTCAGCTCTGGCTTCACTTCACACAGAAAATATATGGGATTTGGCCAGACCAAGTCACAGCCTAATAGTATCACTGGAGATAAGAATGAACATGCCTTTCAAGCCGTCCTCTCAACCCTCCCAAGAAATTAAATGGGATTTTGTATGAGGAACATTGTAGTTAGCAAGCATAAAGCCACTCTCTGTTCCACAGCCAGCTCCTCAGAGAATTCACGCCAGACAGAGGATCAGCTTCAGAGATGAAAGTGAGGTCAAGGTGGCTTTTTTCCCCATCCTCCCTAAATCAGGCTTCTTCTCTGGCTACTCCTGTCTTCTTTAAAACCTGAGAGCAGCCAGAACCCTGGAAAATGATGATAAATATGAAGAAACTGTATTTACCCGTTCTTGGCTAAGTTTGGTGGGGCTGTCTATCTAGCACCGTATTTGTTGATGTTATGCTGTTGTATTAATTTTATTATTGTATTAATTTACTTTTGCTTTGCAACTTGTGCACTTGCGTTACAGTTCACATGAAGTTGTGCACAATGCTGTTTTTCTGCAGAACTGAAACCTTTAATGAGGACTAAAAACAAATGAGACACAGTGCAACTGAACTGTAGTAGGTTAGATAGTCATGTATTTAAAAAAAAGAAGAAAAAAAGAATCTTACAAACAAGACAAACCAAAACACAGAAAGCGTTTGAGTATTTCGACTCTTTGGTTTGTTTGCTTCATCTGTTGCTGAGACTGAAGTCCACCTGTGGAAAATTTAAGTGTTTGAACTTACTTTAGAGAAGACGGTATTTGTGTATATAAAGCCTCCACAATTTACACCTCATGTCAAGATGAAAACAGCATGAAGTCAAAAGAGATCTCTATATACCACCACAATATACCTCCAGTAAAATCGGGGCAGAAGTCTGAAACCATTTCTAAAGCTCTGACTGTCCCAGGAGCACAGTGAAAATTCTGAACCACCTGGACTATTCATAGACTTGAAATCCGGCCAAATTAAGTAAATGAGTAAAAACTTCAGAAGACGTTTTCAGAGATTGCAGAACCCGCCAGAGGGATGACCATCTCAGCAGCACTTCATCACTTCATGAAACAGACCTTTATGGAAGAGGAGCTGGACAGAAGCCACTTTTTGTATAAACCACACATGACAGCTGCTTGGAGAGGCTTGCCAAACTGCATTTAAAGGACTCTGAAAACATAAGGAAAACCTCTCTGATCTGAGGAGTAAAAACAGAACTCTGTGCAGAACTCCTAAAGCTACATCTGCTTAATACCAGCTACTGCTCATCACCTAGCTAACATCCTCACAGAGGTGCTGTAAGCATCTTGCTGTGGAGCTTTGGGAACTCAAAGAATTAACCCAATCCAATACAGAAAGACCCTTGAAGAAAACCTGCTTAAGGGTGTAACAACTTGAGTCTGCAATAGAAAATGCTGGAGTTGCTTCAGAATATTATTCTGAATGTCCCGGAGGTGTCACACTCAGAATGTTACATTAAATGGCAACAGGATCATCTGTGGATCTGTGGAGAGACACAGATGGCAGCTCACATACACTTCCTGTTCCGTTTGACAGAGGGTGAGCAAATCTGCTAGAAGGAATGGAATAAACTGCAAAGATCCAGGTGTGCGAAACCTGTAGACTTAGATGACTGGAAGCTGTAATGTAAATCCAAACTTGAGAACACATTCAGTGGAGTAATTTCCCTTCAGGTTTCCTCTGGACATAACATTTGTTTGATTTGGAGAATGCACAATTTTCCTTTCCCCCTGAAGATAGGAATTTTGGATGAAGCCTGAATTAACAACAGGTGACTCTAGCAACAACAACAACAAAAAAAAGTGGGAAAAGAACATTAATTACTTCCACAGTTCATTTCTTGCTCCTATTTTCTTTCAAGGCAGCTATTTTTTGTTGGGTTCAATTCAAGTACAGACATTGCATTGGCTTCCTTTAACTGTTAATTGATGATGTTGCAAATACATAAATTATCGCACTAAGTAGTTTATTATCCTGCAGCATATGATTTTGGCTGTGTTTGGATGCCATGGGTTTTTAAAAGTTGACAAACTAGCTTGTTTTTGTTGGGTTGGGCTGGGTTAACTTCTGCTCAGCATGTGCAAAACTAATTATAGACATACAAACCTCTCTTTTGGTGCAACCATACAATTAAAAGTGCAATGGCAACCTCTTATGAAATGTTCTCAGTAAAGTAACACCATAAAATATGGATACAATTATTAAATGATAAAACACTTCATCATTTTCTTTCTGAGTGTAAGGTTTTTTAGGTCAGTGTTCTAATGATTTATCCAGGAAATAGGCATTGTTTCAAGAATCATAACTATCAAATCCATCTGTAACACTTAGAAGACTTTACAACTAAATTAAAAGCCAAACACGAGGAAGCGCTGTGCCTTGCAGCGTGTGTGTGTTCCTCCTCCGTGCCCTTCTCCACCCCTCATGACCCCCAATGGGACTTTCACTTTCCCTGCACACTCCCAGACTTCCTCCTTGCCTAAACACCCCCTTCGCCCTGGACTCCCCTGGTCCCTCTCTCCCCACTTTCCCATGATCCTTGATGCACTACAAACCACCGCACACCATACAAACTCTCTCACACACATGCCCTTAGATGGAGCATTGTTTCAGCTATCAAGTGCTCTGTATTTCACCATCTGTTAAGCACTCTCCCAGCTGTTGCCCACTCTCTTTCTCTACTTGGCAATATAACCACCGTACAAGCCAGTGACACGCACGCAGGACAGAAATTGCACAGGGCCATGTCTGGTAATTAGAGACAGAAGCAGGTTCAGGATCTTGTCAGTCTGCAGGTAGTTAGTTATCAACCTGGTCAAACATACACATGCCAACCCTCCCACCCCCCTCACATTCATGGTAACACTCACTGATGAGATGTTTAGCTAATGAAGTACACTTAACTCACCTTGTCTGCTGCATTATGTAAAAAAAACAAAAACATGTGTTCTGAGTGGGCACCTAAAACTTTACTTCTATTAAGTGTCATGACTTGTTAGAGCTAAAATCACTGAAGAAAACGGAGTATGCAGGTAGGCTACTGTGTTTGCAGCTGCTGGGACTGGGGCCAGCAACAATACTGTATCCACAAGTACAGACTCTATCACACTGCCAGCTATGCAAAATGTTAGTTTTACATATGACACATTAAACAGAAGAAGAAAAAAATTGTTTCAGTTATGGAACTACTGATGATTTATTTATTAAAAGTTTTATTAGCTGCGTTACTGCATTAACAAGTTAGGTGAGAACAGACATGTGCAGCTTGTCCTTTATGTGATATTTTACAAAATATGGGAGGGCAAGACTGTATTTGACCACATGATACTGTACTTAGAATCATGTCAGGTCTTTGTGAACTTTTAAAACTCTGTCAGAGCACAGGTCTATTGTGATTAAGATAACATTACAAAACCGTTACCACCCATTTCAAGGGATAAGTTATGAAACTGCAGGAGGGAAATGCCATTTGTTTCAGGGGGAAGGTCAATGTACACTCATCTCCTTTTTGGCAATTTCTCAGGAGATAAAAATGAGATGTGATCTGATTCTAATTATCAGACACCAGTCACTACCTGGGGCCCAACATTGTGTTGCTCAGTGCACACTGGAGCGTTTAGTGCACATCTGGACATAAGGGGAAAAAAAGAGACAATTCATCTTGAAAAGTTTGCTGGTAATCTCTGCATATCTTTCTAAGTACAATTTATGATATATAATCGGGCTTCCTGACTGCAAAAGAAGTCATAACTTCATCAAAGTTAATTTGTTATCGGAGTTGGGAAATATTATCTGAGCCTTGTCAGATCTGTGCAACCAGCAAATCTTGAAATTAATTAATTTGTTTATATTGTTGATTCATGGTCTTTTCAGAGAATCAGCATCTCAACATCTTTGTTTCCTGGAAGTGGCAGAAAACATCTGGTTGAAGCATTACTATTCTGAAATACTGGCTGATGGCAAAGACAGAGAGAAAGAGTTCATCCCATGCACGTGCTTTCTCTTAAAAGAAAGACAACTGTCTTTGATGAAGTGGAAGCAGAGGAGAGTTTGACCCACTGCTGTAGACATAGGCAGACCCTGGTGCACTAAAAGCCTCTGATACTTTGTTTGCAGGCACCACAAAATCTTTATTAAGTCAGATTTTAAAGAGGCTGGTAAGCTCAATTGGAGCTTCCATGTCACTTTGACCTCTTTTATATCACTCCATGTTTGGGCATTGCAACTGTTCACTGTAACTGCCCTTTTTACTGTTTTTTAGGTTTAGAAATCTTGTGAGCTCCACCTGGGATTGGAAGCAGGAACTGTTCGTTCTCTTAGTAGCATCCCCCTTGTTCCCTAAACTGCAAACCATATGGACTGCCTCCTCATCCTGGCTGAACTGAACTGCCACGGATGGCTAGAGGATGCAGGGGTGTGTGGAGGAAGTTGGAGTGGTCCTGGGCTGGGGTCCCACAGTAGGCTACTGTTTTTTTTAGAGGTTACAGCCAGGTTGTTTGGAAAAATCTGTGTTGAAGATAACAGAAGGCAATTGTGAAGACAATGAAACACAGAACATTATTTCCATAATTAATGCCATGACAAAAATGTTTTATGATTTTACTTGAGTTTATAGATCTAATAAATCTCTGCAGATGGAAAATCCCACCCCATCAAACTCAATACAATGTAAGGCTGAATTTTTTTCTTTCAAGTGAGCATGAATGAAGTTACTATAAAGCATTTAGAGTTGTATTATTTTTCACAAAGCAGGGAAATAAATAAATATGAAAGCTTCACAGTGTGTCATTTGAACCTGTTTTTGAAGAAATGGCCCCATAACATTGCCAATTTTCAGACTGACCGTACTGTGCAATTAATCTTAAAATGAAGTCTGTTGGGGGCATCTGATGATTATATTTCAGTAAAAAAAAAAAAAAAAATAGCACTCTTCGTATTTATCTTTAAAAGCTAGCGTTTTTTTTAAAGTCTTTAGAAAAACGTAGTCTTTGGCGGTAGCACCTGTTAGATTTGCTTGTCAGCAAAGATCACCTGCCTGAACCATCTTGTCTATTCCCCTCTTGCCCTATTTTAGTCTTGCTAATATTAGTAAAGTTGTTTGTGCTTCTCATTACAATTAACACGCGCACTCGGAATTAATGAAAAGCATTGCAAACATATAGGCTCCTAACCCACTTAAGTTAATATAGACAACACACTAAAAAAAACAAGCCAAAATTCAACTGTGATGTCACGAGTCAGTAACTGGTGAAATTTAACACCACCAGCTGGTTGGAGTTGTGATGGGGTGAATACGGGTCCACTTGCATCAGTGCAAGTCAAGGCACATAGCTTAAACCACCGCCTGGAGGTAAAGACGCACAAGAGTGAATCTGCTGTTGTGTTGGAGACCAAGACGAAGCCTCACACTCAGTATCCCTCAGAGAGGTTGTGTTAACTCTACAGACCGACTTGTCGCTCTCCAAGCCACTACGTCCACCCTCTCGTCTTCCTGTGCAACCGTTGCGCGTCTCCACTTGGAAAAGAAATAACTTGATCACTGCGCGCCGCAGAGCGCACAGGATCCCAGTCTTAGATTATAAAAACTGGGAGAGAAAAACTGTCCTCTGGACTGCAGTGCAATGAGGAAATTCTAAAGTGGCACTTTTGGCTGTTACCAAAGGCTAAGCCCATGTGCAGGTATCTCCTTGAGTGTGATTCTGTTTTCACCCAGATCTCTGCTGCCTGGACAAATGCATACAAATGCATTTAGGAGCTCAACGGACAAGGAGTGGACACGTTTCCGCGGCAGCGACGTAAGTGGACGTTTGGTAAAATAGCAACACAGATATTACTCCATATGAACTTTTGCGTGGTTTAATTTATCCTCCACAGGAAGGGTTATTTCTGTTCAGGTTCTTCGGCGTATTTCCCTGACAGGGGCGCCAGTTTACTTAACAAGTCGCAGCAGCACCTACAAGTTTTTTGCCTCCAAAACGTGACGGTGGCTTTAAGTTTCTCGCTCAAGAAAAAGAAAGGAGCAAACGATGTTCAGAGAAAGAATTATTGATCGTTTCTTTTGAGAAGTATGAACGTGATTCCATTTTTAGTTGACCTCTCATTCCTTAGTTCTGCATAACAGCTACAGTGCAAACACATTGCCTCACAATACTGTCCGGCTTTGGATTCCACCATCTGCAAATGATAATGGTATTTCTACTTCGATGTGGGCATTTGAACTTTGAAAGATTTACATATTTAGCGTCAGATTCAGTTCAATAATTGACAGCCGAAGTCTTGGCTTTGAACTCGTGAACATGAACCGGTGATTTCCTACATTAAAACCTGAATACCATGTGGTCTGCAGCAGAAACGTTTCACTCACATAGCTATGATAAGCTGGAAAATAAACACAGAGGCATGGTAGACAGGATGTATGAGGATGTCTCAGGAGCAATGATACATATTCAACATATGATCAACCATTTTGATAATGTATTGGGAGATAATTCTGAATCAGCTTTTAAAGGCCAAACACAAATAAATTTCATTGTGATACAACAAAGTTTTGGGGCTTCAAACGAGGAGGAAAAAAAATCTATTCAGTAACCTTAAACCTAAACATTCCTCATAGAAGTGTGTGTTACTGACATCTAGCATGCAGGCTTTTGTTTTCCTTTTGCATCCAGCTGCTTATGTAGTGCAAGAAATATGTGCATGCCTTGAAAGGGTATTTAACAGAAATTGAATCTCTCCTATCACCATAAGAAATTATTAATCTATTTCCTATCTCTTGCAGATATGATTAGGTTACAAACATATTCATTTGTTCTCTGGTACTTGTGGGGTTTTTTTTAATAGAAAGCAAAATAAACACAAGATCCTGGCAGATTCTTTATTTTTTGTACTTGAGGGTGATAATGAGAGCCTTATAGGAGAACAGAGGTGACTCAGAATAAATCTGGCCTCCTTTAAATTCACTGACAGCGTTAGTGTGTATGCATCAGTGGTTAACTGGCTCTTGTGCTCTAGACAATCACTTACTGTTAAATGCATTGCCGCTGCATTGCTGGCAACTTTTGCCTCCTCTCAGTCCACCGTACATCATACAGTGGAGTGAGAGGAGGCTGGACCATCGACACAGCCAAGTTCTCACATTAAGCTTATGATGCAGTTTTTCAAGCAAGTGGAGACATGCACTACTTTTTTGAGTGAAGCAGCATGTTTTGACTTCGTTGAGTAGTTTGCAAGCAAGTGGCTTGTAACCTTCACATGTTTCAGTCAGAACAGGTGCTAATTGAAAAGAAAAGTTATTGCAGATTACTTCAATTTTATGAAACAGAGAGTAGTTTTTGTGAGTTTTTTGATTGAGTGTGGAGTGACACAAGACATTTACCAATCTATAATGACTTGTGTTGGGTGCAATGCTGCTCCATTAGTTGATAAATGCAACTGTTTGAAAAATCTATGGAAATAAAGGAAAGTTCTCTTCACAAAAAGTGAAACGGCAAAGCTTAAATTTGTCACAATAAATTATTTCACATTACTTTAGTTAGTGAAGTATCTTACATACAGTATATATCACTTAAAAGTGAGGAACTCACTGGGGATATTATTGGGTTCAGTTAAACATGTACACTGGAGAAGTTGGGGATTGAAGCAACCTTTCAACCTAGCCAATGTGTCAGAGACATGACAATGTTATAGTATGGAAACACCCACAGCATAATCAAGCTAGAATGTGTGATGACAAGGATTTACCTTAACAACAAGTGTCCTCACAGAAACAAATTCCCGATTGCTCAAAATAATCCACATACCGGACTGAGGACATTGTCATTAATAGCTGTAATTGGCCCATAGCAAGGCTTGTAGATTCAGCAGGGATGGCTAAGTTGGAGAAATATACTTTTGTTCTTTCTTTTTGTTGTCATTTGTCTGAACTATCAAACTAAGAATGGTTGAGATCACAGTCTTTCCACCTTCTTGCTGCGGCTTACTCGCCTTATTTACATCAGTAACTGGGGGATTTTTGGCCTGTCTGTGTGTGTGCTTGTGTGTGCGTGTGTGCATTTAACTCTCGTAACATCTGCAGGTTCCTCTGCAACAGGAAAGAGCAAACCAATAAAGGCCAGTCAAAGTTTACTCACAGCTCTTTGTCTGCTCGCTGTCTTGTGGACTAAGTCAATCTTTACTCTGGTCTGCAGTGACCCCTTGACTCCAGGTACCAATTGAGTGAGCTGACAAAAACATGCACTATGCAAAGCTCCTTATCAAAATACATAACTTACAGCTTCTTGAACATTAGACATAATCAAATAAATTTTCTACTTGGTATTGTTTGGAAAGTGTTGGTCTTTCAAGTTTAGGCGAGTGATTCCTGATTTGCTGATCCGATGGCCATATGTTTTTAATCATAACGTATGATTCTGGTCAGGGCAGAGGTACTAAAGCTGAAAGGCAGCCAGCAGGAACAGATAGTGGCAGCACATCAGTTACTTTTACATGTCCAGGAATGTTTTTGTTGAATGAGAGGTAAAAGATGCAGGAACAGAGCACCTGATAAGCAAGCGATAGAGGATTTCCTTAAAAGAAATCTTAGTTGTTAGTTGAACTGAGTGTGTGTTTGTGTGCAGGGTCCTGGGCCTTAAAACGAGGTGTCTAATGTTTATATGCTGTACATAAATGTTTTGAGATCCTCTGTAAGCATCACTTTGACTCCGTAGAGTGTCATGTCATGAAGCACAGTAGGTCAGAGTTATTGCTTTCCTTCTGTTTTAAAGTCCATTACATTCTTGAGTTGAACTCAGCTGAGTCAAAGTTTTTCCAAAGGGGAATGTAATCGTAAACTACTGCTCTACGGTCAAGCTCTATAAACCTACATGTTCTGAAAAATGACTCCTCGGGGAGCATTTCCAATTAGCGCTGATATTCTGAAACTAATGTCATTCAGCAGAGAGTGAAATGCGATGGGTCAGTCAAGGTTATTCCAGTCATCTTTGTTTAGATGCTCCAACATGTCCTTGCAAATCAACACAACTTGCTTTCTTGCCAAAAGCAATGTAAAGAAGAACAGCTGTTGGCTTTGTGCATTCTTTTCCCAACCATAGACTAATGAAAACTTTACTAGTATGACTTTCTTTTCTATGATCCTCAGTAAATTTGAATTTAAGAGCTGTTTGGGTACATGAACAACTTTGCTTGCTTTGTACCTTACTTATAGGTTGTGTGATGACTGGCCTGAGAAATAAGATATGTAAACAGTATACTGTGAATGCCACTGCTCAAAAACTGACTTCCTGATCAATGATGAATGCAAGAAAATTGTTTCCCTTTCCCTATGAGGACCGTCGACAGAACTCAGCTGAGGTCAGTTCGTATTTGGCAAAGCTAATTGAGCACTTTGCCTCCCCATCTCCCACTCAGCCTGGTTCTTGGTTGAATGAGCCATTGTTAGGGATCCAAGCTAATTTTGAAGGGGGGGGGGAGGCAAGATATGTTACTGCTGGAATGATTCACTGCAGAGAGGAGTTTTAAGTTGTGATTATTTATAGTCTTGACATGACACCCACTCCCCACATAGTGGTATTTCCCTTAGTCAACAGAGCTCTGTTTGGGGAGCTTTGTCCTGCTTTCAGCACTCTTTTCCATTAACTCTTAGGACTGGGAAATATGTCATAGTGTGTTGTCACTTATACAAGGATTTATCTTTTAATTTAATGAGGAGAAAAAAAACAGTAAATCATGTAGCTCCTGCTATCAACCTGTCTGTTTCAGTTGTTTGACCCTTTCCAGGTTACAAAATGCAAAATAACTAATGTAAATATTGGCTCCCCATGTATTGCTGGGACAGAAATCTGGACATTGTTAGTGTTGAGCTGCTTGTACCTGTGTCACTGTAGATGTGTTAAACAGCTTTAATCTGCATGTAGGTAGAACCTCAGGGATGCTTTAAATAGTCCCTGAGCAGGGAATCTCTTAGGCCAACACCACAAAAAGCATCTGAATCAGCCTCAGATGGCCCCACACATGCCAGATGGGAATGTTTAGTGTTATAGTTAGTTTTTTTAAATTTTCTCTTTTTTTTTGTCTACTTTTAAAATCTGCCAACTTCTTAGCAGAACCAGCTGATTGGCACTAAAACATGTAAACTTTATCCTCTATCAGAATAATGATTGTATTCATATATATGTATGTGTTCCCGGCTATGGAATGTCGTATTACCTTTCTTGATGGGGAACAGGTGACTGTCACAGCTTATATCGTTTCTACTTTAAACCAAGTATTTTCTCTCCCATTTTTCTCCTCCTGTCCCCATTTGATTATATTTCTTCTCACGTCTGCAAGGCCAGAGGAATCTGGGAAAACAAATATGGCTGTCTGTCTGTGGCTCTTGCTTAAACAGAGCAGGACAAACAATTTAAACTTTTTTTTTTGCTGGGTTAATGTGACACTCAAAGGCCATGAAAGTGAAATGTTTCTTAGATATCATGCTGTGTGCTGCCATCATGCATAACAATCTCTGATGGTTTAAGGAGTGTCAACACGCAGTGATGGACAGTGCTGCTTTTAGTGTTACACAGCTGCATATTAAAATAGCAGGACTACTGTCTCCACTGTGTCAGTGCTGGAAATAATGGTTCTAGTTGCCAGAACTACTTTAAGTTATATCAGCAGCTGTTGCTACTGATGTGATTGATTTGGAGTGAATATGAAAAGTATGCTTTGAAGCTTCAGTGTACACAATGCCACGAGTGTTGTACAATTTTTCACATGAGGTGTATGGCACTTAAAACCAATCTACACTAAGCATGACCATTTCCTTTTGTTGAGTTACAAGCCCTTACATTAATTTTCACACCTCCGCTAATTGAGGTGTTGGTAAATGTTACATAGTACTGTGTAATGACAGTTTTAAGGATGGTGATAATGTAAAACACAGATGACAAAACATATTTAGTTGTATTTGATACATTTTTAAAAGTATGTAATCGGTTTAAAACTGAGAGAATAAGGACTTCAGCAATGTCATCCCTGTGCTTGAAGTGTGTGGTTCTGATATATTTATCCCAAATGAATTGTCTTTGTTTACAATGAGGGATAAATTGCACAAACCCACTGAATAATGTAAATCTTTGAATTTTCAGTGTGCAAAGCCACACTGAATATTGTGGCAAATTAATAAAGACAAAATGAAAAATGGCCACATTTTTACACTGCATTGACAACTACTATCAGTGTTATATGTCAGTGAAACATGTTAATGAACAATACTCTGGGTCCAGTTACATTTTCTGATCAGGTTGTGCTGTCCTTCCTTTCTGGCTCTAAGGTGGGCAGTGCCATCTAGAGGTCAGGTCAGTGAGGGTCAAGAGTGAAATCACATACTATAAAAGTATGACAGAATAAAGGCACAATATGCAGTGTGGCAAACAGGTTCTAACATCCTGTTGTGTCAATTAAAATCGACTGGCTGTAAGTTTTAGAACATTTTGCAGTTTCCAAGTCAAGATGCTGCGTTTCTCCTCAGTTGTTTCAAGGTTTTCTATTTAGATTGCCATCATCATGAAAATAAGGCTGGTAATACTTTTAAAAGTTTTTTGAATGAAGATCCATAACACAAAGTACTCTATAACTTGAAAAAAACAATTTCGAGGGCAGACGCAGCACTTCGCTCTGAGTCTTAGCTGGGACTTTCCTCTCTTTGATGTAACAGCAGTGTTGAGCTATGCTTCCATTAACAGCATTAAGTTGTTATCAACCCAACTGTATGTTTAAGACAAAATCCATCATTCTGGAATCAATTAAATGTGGCACAGTTATGCTGTCTGTGTGGCTTTTGGACATATTTTCAGACATAAAAATGTCAGAGTTGAATCCATGCAGAGTAACGAGTTTCCATTTAAAGGACCCCAGATTTTTATTTTAAACATTTTTTGATGATTTTGTTTTTCTTATTCAAAGTTAATTAGATATGCAGGTTTTCTGTCCATCAATGAATTTAAACAATATTTAGTTGATTCCTGATGGAACGTTATTTGTAACTATTAAAAAAGTAAATTTATTTCAATAGCAAATGCTCTTATCCTGAGTAAATCTATCATTAAGAACAGATTTCCTTCCTTAGTAATGGATAAACTTATTAAGTTAATCAATAATAAATTAAGGATATTGACTGAAATCAGTCTAGCAATTGGCTTTGACTGGTAACAGTTCTCAGATATATCAGATTCAGTACTGGTCCCACACACGTATGAGCTGCAAAATGAATAATGTCATACAGAATGAGACAGACAGTGACATCACTCCTGCACATGCAAATGTTCTGTCAATCTGGAAGTTCTTTTCATTGCGTTAAAAAGACACTCTTTTTTTGTTCCTATGCTTTGTTTAATTAGTGTGCATGAAATGTGTTCATACAGTTGTCAACAACATTTTTCTACCCCTACTGCAGGGAGAATCCTCCTGCAGGGGTATGGCATAGAGGATAGGAATGAACTGATTCTATTCAACGATATTTACAATGCCAAACCGCCCCAATCAATCTCTTGCCAAACTATTAAGTAGCACTCAGTCAAGAGGTGTTTTTCTAGCAACAAATGAGATGCTGTTAAAACCATCACACAAAATGCTGTACTTTACTGTATTTTTCAATCAAAAGAAACTGTCTTCCAAACAAATGACAACTGCGCTGAATCAGGTCTGGAATGAGTTCCTACGTAGTGCAACACAGAAAATAAAGTCATGTCAGATGAATCAAGATACTGTAGAGTTAATTTTCAGTTGAAGTTTTTGAATAAGTAAAAAAAAAAAAAAGCTAAAAGCTTTACGCATGTGTTTGACGCACTTCATTGAAATATTTTGCTTATTGAGAGTATGATGAGATCCTGCATTCTCATACTTTCTTTGCAATTTCCTATTACTTATGATGAAGATAAAGTTGAATTTTCTTTTTCTTTTTCTTTTCAAATAGCAAAAAATGTTGTATATGATATCCACTATGGGTATTTGTCGAAATCAACTAAAACCAGCATATGGCTTGAAAAATAAAGGGAAATCTGACTCAGCCAAGAAAATGAATGCTTCAAAAGTCTTCTATACTAAACCATGTCTACTTCTGCTGAGTTGCAGGGAATATGGAGTCCACTGACTGGGTATTTAACTTTATTAAAACTGGAGGATGTGGGTTAAAATTTTGGTGGACAGAACAATCTTAGTTTTATGAAGGTTCAATACTAAGGGTGAAAAACACAGAGGCAACAGAAAATGAAGTAAAAAAATATTAAAGTATTATTTTATTAAAGTATTATATTAGGCTATAGCTTTTAGACCAAAATTATAAATGTTTTGATCCATTTCATACTGAGATACAAAATAAATATTCAGTCTAGTGATTTAAACCCCCAACAGATATAGTTTTAACTCATACAGTAAATGTCCTCTCACCTATTATCCTGACCTTTTATTTTAGATATAGCTACGATCTAAGATTAATCTCCATGTGAGGAGGAAGATGATGGTGAGAAGATTGATTTCTGTCACACATTATGGAATTATGATTTTAGACTTATGCAGACTTTCCTCATGACTCCACCGTTGTCTCTAAAATCTTTCGTGTTGCCAACGTTATAAAGAAAGGTTTCATTTACAAAGAAGTATGAAGTCTCGCAACGCAAGCAAACCTTGCTGTGACGTCATCACATGCGCATAGCACATGCTGTCATGTTGGATATAGAGAGCTGGAAAAGCCGAGTGACTAAAACGGTGCTGTTTCGTGAGACATTGATCAGGAAATAATAACATGTCTGTTTAATTTCTGAAAAGTCCTCTCCCTATATAAATGAATATATATATTAATTCAGCTTCTAAATCTCTGGAATCACATTAGTACAGACAACCCATGTCTGACAGCGGCCTCAGGTGGGAGGAGACAGGTAGAAACTCAGGGTTACTTTATGGTGAACCTGCTAGAGAGTAGGTTTACTACATGGAGTCAGTTACCATGGTAACAGACTCGGGGTTAGACTTAACCTCGCTCTCTGGAACGGAAAACCCAGAGTTTCCACCAAAACAGGGTTAACATACTCAGAGTTTTCTACATAACCTGCTTTCTGGAACAGGGCCCCTGGTTCATCAGCGCTAAGACACATGTCTGTTTATACTATCATTTTTCTTATTTAGACACAGTTTGATTTAGAGTGGGGTCGAGGTGTGGGGGGTGTGGCTCTATGTCTGTTTAGTTTGTGTGTGTGAGAGAGAGAGTACGCTTAGGTGTGTGTGTGCTTTGATATGTTTGGTGATGAGCTTTGGAGTGTGTTTTGTGTTTTTAGGATGCAAAAACTGTTGTTTTTATTATGTAAAGCACTTTGTTTGGCTGTTTTGCATGAAAAGTTCTTTATAGATAAAGTTGATTTGATTTGAATGCTCTTTCACATAATTGGATTGCTTCTTTATGGAACTTTTGCTTTAATATCTCTGTGATTTACACTGGATCACTTAGATTTTCTCATACCTACATTGTCTCAATAAGCTTACACTTGCATATGTAGTAACTTCAGGAGGAAATGGTTCTATGTTGCACAGTTTTAAAAGCAGAAATTTCTTAATTTTCTATAATCATTACAAGTTTGGATTGTGCAGATTCTTTGAAGAAGTTTATATAATATTAACTTGGAGTTGTATGTCTGTTTAGGTGGAACTTTCTCCTGCTCCTGTCAGTATGCTCAGCAGTACTCTCTGGAGAAGAAGACTACATAGCTCAAGGTAAACAGCAGAACTCTAATGCTCTACTAGGATTCATGGTGTTAGTGTTGATGTTGCCTTTCTTGATTTTTCATTTGTTTGTTTTTCTGACTAGTCCATGGGTCTCCCTGTTTTTCAATTAATCAGTTATCCTTGCACCGTCATGCGAAAAATGGAGGAAAAAATTCTGCAGAATCTCTTCCAATTTTAATCTTGTAAATGGCTAGTTTTGTTTCTGTCTTATTCTTTGAAGTTTTTGCTTATGGTTACTTTGTTTATAACAAGCCAAGTTTCTGTTTTGGTTTATATTTAGAAAATGAGAATGAAAACTGATTGATAACAGGATTTAAAATGTGTGTGACTCACCAGCTGCTGCCGGTCTGAGACAGCTAACAATAAACTCAAGTGGCAGACTGGTGTCTTCCCAGTTATGAAATAACATGACAAACATTTCCAGAGGTGAAAGTAATTCTCTCCATTCACTGCAGTTGTTATTCTTGCCTCTTCAATGTTTGATTCCAACCATTAGAAGTGTAGCTTATACGGCCTCCTTCTGCTGAAACATGACAGCCTACTTTATTCTCTTTAAATCACTCAATGGAAATGGGACTGATGACATTTTTTAGGTTTATTTGCTTTTTTCTTTTTATGTTTTTCTTTGTTTTTTCAGCTTTAAATGATGTTTCAGATTGATGTTGTTAATGAATGAAAATCCAGTTACAGCTATACTTGAAACAGCTCTTACCACTACGTTTTGATGACACTGTACAACCTAGTTATTTGTGCAAACCAGTTTAAAGAAATATGTCAGATATACATTGCCTTTTTTTAATAACAACTTAAAAATTGGCTTCAATTTTGTTTGACAGTCGGATGGAAACACAGTCACCATGATAAAATGTTGGAATGAAATCTTAAAGGAATGACCTCAGTCATGATACGGTTATGCTAAAAGCATCTATCTATTTCTTGTGCAACAGGTTGCAATTATAGTTCAGAGGTGTTATTGCTAAAGCTAGATCTAAGGCTAGCCCAATAATGAATCCTCAAATTTGGTGACTTCTTCAAATCTGATGAATGAGTAAACCACCTTAAAGGCCTACTCGCCTTTCTCCACTTTGCATCATCATCTCCCCTTGTTTCTCTGATGAGCTTACTCCAAGAAGATTCAATCCATCATAATGAGGGGAGGAGGAATGCACATAGAGTGCTGGAGCAGCTTGCCTTAACATATGAGACAGGTTAATTGGAATCTAGGTTGATGTTACCTCGGGCAAAGAATGTCAAGGACATCTTAGAGCGTGCTTAGATCAGCTGTGATAGATGGGTTCTCTATCTGAGCTGTAGGACAAAAAGCCCCGTGAAAATACATCAAGGACCATGTTCGGTGTGCCTTAATTCCGTTAATCACACTGTTTTTATTTTTCATCTCTTCTCTTTATCTTCTTTATGTTTAAAAAGTGATGTTAAAACTTTGTACAAAAAATGAAATTCATTAAAAAAAAAAAAAATCTGTTTTTGGCTATAACATTAGATAATGAATATGAATGCAATTTTTATCATCCTATCATTTTTCTACAGATAATTTTTCAGAGATTAATTTGCTTTTAAAGGTATTCTGACAAATCAAAGAACAATATAGGAAGTCATGGTGTGTTCACCCTGTATAAATTTTAATCTGAAGTTTATTTAACCAAGAAGATAAACTTGAGAACTAAATTTAGTTCTCATTTACAAAGATGACTTGGACATTTTTCCTAATGTTCCTGATGTTTTAGGATGATAATGTTTTCAAAAGATAAATCAATTCCATTTACATGTAATAATTTGATTCATATTTTTTAAAGAAATTCTGTCATTAAGTGGCCACACTACTTTTGTTTCAGTCGTGAACTGCACAAGGAAGCACACTAACAGGAAAAAAAAAACCCAAACATAATTGCTGTTCATTTTCCACACTGACAACTCTATCTAGAATTAATCTGATTTGTCTAGAGGCCAGAAAGATGTGAAATGTTTTACATGCAATGTTTTATTTCCACTTTTGCCAAGCGTTGTCATTCAGAATAAGTTGTCTCAGCACACTCATCACAAACCCACTAAGATGCTAAAAATGCAGAGCCCCCATTATGACAAATCTTAATTTACCACCTGGGAATAGCTACAGCTGAACATGCTTTCGCTAGAAAGGGTATTTTCTTTTAGCGTCCTTTGGGCTTTGAGCACACAAAGTCACCAAAATTGAGTATTTAGCCATATAGTTTGCACAGTTTCTTTAAGCTTTATTTGCATAATTTCTTTGCCCCTTTTGATCCTGTTGACCCAAGAGATGGCTGCAAAAAGTACACGGTTGCCAGAAGATTTGCACGAGAGCTGCAGAGACCTCTTGCCTTTGGCTGTTCACATGCTATACCAATTGATCATGTTTCCAGTTAGGATGCTTTGCATCACTTCACTGTAAAAGCTTACAAGAAAATGACTGCAGTGAACCTTATTTACAATAGTTTCTGAAGGTTTATCTTATACAGTTCCAGAGTGGAGACAGGATATTCTCATGTCGGTCTCACCATGAATGTTCACCTGCTCACTTCACTGATGTAGACAAGGGTGTGCATTTTTCTCCATATTTTTCTAAAATCAGCAATAGCTACTTCTGTTGACATCAAGCAGCAGGTTCTTTTATGTGCATCACACATTGTAATGAATTCTCATCATTGGCCATTGTCCAGCTTATGATGGTAGCTTTGGATGTACAGCGTGAATGAGATGAATTTCTAATGGCAGAGATGAGTATAAAAGCCCTGCTCATTTATAGCAATATTGTTTCAAATGAGCTTTAAACAGCAGCTACTTTACAATGAATGTCAGTATAATCTGTTCCAGATTTACATCTCCTATAAATGTATGCATTTCTACTTTGATTGGCTGCACAGTCCAGCCCCCACCTTTTTCTGTGTGTGTTTAGGCAAAGACAATAAAGGTGCACACTTACCAACAATTTTGCTTCATTAGGGACATCTCAGCAACTGTTTATTTTCTTTTCATTCTGTTGTAATTTGATTTTGGCATATCAACCTTACATGTGGCTCCTCTGTTCAACAGGAGTGGATATCCTCTATCAATTGGGGCTTACATCTCAAAGCAGCACAGACGATCTCTACGAGAGGACAACATCGCCTCTGACAACTTCCACCAAAGTTCCCTCAGTTTTGAATGTCCCAGTTTCTGGACATGGAGTGTTATTCGACTCAAACTCCCTCTATGAAGTTCCAGCAAGCAGCCTGTTCCCTTCAGAGTTTGGTGATGAGTTTTCTGTTGTGATTAGCCTAAGCTCCTGGCGAGCAAACAATGCTTTTCTCTTTAGTGTTAAAGATGGCAGGGACAGACTGCGTTTTGGCATTCAGCTGCTGCCACGCAGAATAGTGGTTTACACTGCAGAGAAAGCCTCAGTCTACTTTACCTACAACTGGCAAGATGGGCGCCAGCATCCATTTGCGGTTGGTGTCCGTGCACGGTCAGTGTCCTTTTATGCAGATTGTGGATCAGTGCAGCAGCGAGAGCAGACCCTGGGGAGATCTCAAACACTGGGGGAATCCGGGGGCCTCTTCACTCTGGGGAGGATGAACTCAAAGGCAGCTCCATTTAGTGGTCGAGTCTGCCAACTAGATATCTATCCCTCAGCCCAAGCTGCTGCACACTACTGCAACTACCTTAAAAAACAGTGCCGGCTGGCCGACACTTATCGATTGTCTTTGCCACATTCTGGTGAGGATATTACGGCAAATGACCCCCCTTCTAATCCTTTCATAAAGTCCCCTCTTAGGGAAGTAGCTACCCATCATACCCCTATCAAAGTTACAGCAGCTGATAAACTGTCCCCAACTCTGAGCCCTTCAATACAGCCACATCTGCGGGATCAAAACCACATTTCTACAATAGATCCTTTAGCCTATTCTAACACATTCTCACTTCAGTCTGTCAGACCAACCTTAGATACTCCAAGTAGGCAAGCAGACCTTGATCTTTCCCGTAGCCAAACCGCCACCACAACCCAAAGTGTGTTGGCAAAAGGCAGAAAGCCCCAGGGGGACTCGGATCACTCTGAAAACAGCACTGAGGAAGAAAGTAGCTTTGAGAGCCAGCAGACTCCAGATGCCTCCCCAGGTCTGATTTCCCCAGTCAGGCAAAGTCGAGTAAAGGAAGAACTCAGGAACAATTCTATCACCAGCTCTGGGGATTCTGGCCTCGGGCCTCAACAGACTCATCACATCCTGGAAACTAATCTAAAAGTCAACAGCACAACTTTGTACAGGGAGAACCAGGTGGATACTTCACTGCATGACATGGATGGCAGCTATGATGGTTTAGACATGGGAGGATATGATTATGGATATGATGGTCTGGACTTCTTCTATGACTACGAAGATGGTTTACAAGGACCCAAAGGAGAGCCAGGTTCTCCGGTAAGTGACTGAATTTATGAGGATTTATGAGCTATATGAATGTCTATAGAGCTGAACAAATAAATCAGTCTGTTTCTTGACATCATTAAGTATAAAAATCAAGGAAATCAAAACAAGTTTATTTCCATTTGATTAAACAAATCTTTTATAAAACACACCCAGGATATATAAAAGATGTATAATTTCTGTGGTGGAGTGGTTTAAAGGTAATGTTACATCCAAGCATCATTCTTTTATCATTTATGTAGAAACTAAACTAAATTTAAAATTCATGTTGAAATACTACTGCTGCTGCTACTTTTACTATTGCTAATACTAGTACTTCTACTGCTGCTGTCTTCTTATGTTGAAGAGATGGTTTTATGTGAGGGTTGAAGACTTCACCAGGCTTTAAAGTACTTCGTAGTTCATCCAGCCAAGTTTCCCATGAGTAAGATTAGTCACATGTTTCAATTTGATCTGTTTAAACTTGAATGTATTAAATGATGAAAGATACTAGAACTCATTTTCCTGTTTCCATAGTGATCCCTCATTTAAATAGTCTTGGGGGCTGGTTGAAGGGACCCAGTTGCCCATTTCACCAAATATTAGCTTTTTCTTGTCAAATCCTTTGAGCCTAATTGTACCGTACCACAGTGTCATGAACATGACTCAGTTTAACTTACAGGTCCTGCTTTTATAGAACACATTCTGGCAAAAATATTATTTTAGTCAAAGTGTGGGTTTGTGTATGTGCATGCTTTGTGATTGATGTTATTTTGTGTGTCTTGGCTACTCCAACAGTTTAGATGAAAGATTGTTTTGGATGCTGGATGAGCTGGAGGTCAGTGGTTGATTCTGGGTCATTGGGTCTTAGATTAAACTTGAAAACAAACAATTTTCTTTTTTTCAAGTGGAGGCATTTCACACTTTTTCAGCCACACCATCATACAAGTAGAATACTTTATGCACAGGATACCTTTTCTCTTAGAAATGTTCTATTATAACTATTTGTGTTTTAGAAGTTTGAACATGTTTTATAATGGTTACTACTTTGCGCTTCCATGCTCTGCTGCAGGAAGAACTTGTATTGTTGCATCACCGCAAAGATTTTATGCAGCATGTATATGTTTAGCATATGCACTCCATATATAAGAGAAGTAAAAGTAGATATGACAACTGACTAATTGACCACAGACTGGTCAGTAAGAGGCAAAAGGCATGTTTTTGTGAAAGACGGAGCCGAAAACCCACATCTCCAATACAAACCAGTTCCGTGTTCAGATTCCAAAGGAGTAATTTAGAAACTGTCATTTCAGTTTGGCGTTTTGGTTTCTAAACATATTTCCCTCACAATAGTTCTATTAAACATTTAAAATGTCTGTAAAATATACTGGCAGAGGATGGGATGACTAAATAGACTGCTGTACATGTTTTAGCTTTGAGAACATTATTATAAAGAACTCTGACAGACTTTGAACTTGCAAAGGTTTAATTTACCATGATGAACATGGTTGATATCAACATGAGAAAAAAAAGAAAAACATTATCTCTGCTATCTTCTTTGTTTTGGAGAAAAAGCTTTAGGGGCAGCAAAACCCCAACATACTGGGATGACCTTGTTCTTGTTCATTAAGCTCAGGCACAATTAAATAATTAAAAAGCCTATAGGCGCTACTTAGATTTTAGTTGTTTATGAAATCTGCCACATTATTCTAATACCTTATAAGTCCCCTTGCTATTTATTATATTTTGTTTTATAAAGATTTAACTCTCTTTATAATGTAACTGTGGCTTTTAATTTGTCTCAGTTCCATTTTTGTTTTACCCTTGTTATAATAGAAGTCTAGATATAAGTGAATATTTCACATTACTTTTCTCAAAAGATTGCTATGATTTACCAGAATCTAGTACAGTATCATGAAGAAAGAACTTTGGAGATGTGACATTTCTTTAGTTTCTCTTAACTGTTTTCATACAGTTGAATAAAGAAGTTTATGAATCTTTTGCAGTTTTTGGTACAGTGTTATCTTAAAATGTGGTAATTGTATTATCATGATTATTTCATATAATCGTGATTGTATTGCCAGCTAAACCTCACAACTCATTTCTATGTCTGCAAATGATAGTAACTTACACCAAACTTTTTATTCTCAGGAGTAAATAAACCTGTTCTTGACAGTTTGATGTTTGAAACAAGAAATCAACACATTTTAACCTGCTGACCAATAAATTCCCTTGGTAAATAACTAAAATAAACATACAAACACTGTTTGGATAGTGAGAAAATCTCTAAATTTTTGGAGCTAGATCATATAAAACATTTCAGGCCATGACTTTAAGGAACTTAAATAAACTTAAGATAAACTTTTAGGAAAGGAGAAATTAATATCCAGTAATATGCTGAAAGAAATCACAGAAATATATGTTTACCACTCAGCAAAACAAGAATTAAAACAAGCACCAAGTATTAAAGTTCAAAATCATATGAGACTTGTCAGAGTTATCTGCTTAGCTTCATGCTCTAATACCAAATTAAGGTAATTTAAAGTCATTATTACACCTCAATTATAGCGTCGTAAATAATATTTAAATTAGTCAGGAATGTGTCACGATGCTGGTTGATTCTGCCTCCAAAAACAGAAGTTGTGATCACCCCCAAAAATCCAAATTGTACCCTTAGTGAGAGCAATACTAGAGAAAATCTAAACTTTAAAAGTAGGGATGAAAAAGAACTATGTCCTCATGTTTGTAATAGAGTACATGTCCACTTTTTGTAAGCTATGTAAAGTAGACAGCTTGATTGTCAACCTTATTGTTTTTGTAGTGTATTGTATACTGTGATTCAGCCAGAATTAACGCTACAGAGTGCGATGCTAACAAAATGATTCATTCTGTCCATCATCCTTTCATATAGCTAGCTTCTTGAATTGACTCTGTTGTCAAAGACTCAGTTCTTGTCTTGGCAACACAAATAAAGCATGTGACCATCATCTTACTATGTGAATGCCTCTTTTTCTTTGGACCCTGTTGTTGTGGCCAAAGCAGTGGTGTGCTCACAGTTTCCATGTGTCTGTGTGTGGGAATCTAGAAGAACAAACAGATGTGTCTTTATGAATTTCTCCCTCAGTACTCGTGCTACTCAAACAAATAATGTGAATCTGTCAGTGCCCTCAATTAGAATCTTTTGCTACTGTGAAAATTCTCAGTGTATTTAAATGAGTAAATATATGTCAACATTTAACTTCTGATTACTATGCCTTTTAAAGATATTGCTTTTACTATGAGATGGCATACTAATATCATCCAGTGATAACGGTTGACACTTGTTTATAATCTTCACTCTCTTTTTCCAAGTGATGGGAAGGTTACACCCTACACTAAAAACTCTCTCACAACTCAAACCAGCATGATGGAAAAAAGAGCCTTGGTCAGCAAGAAATTCATAAAAAGGCAGTGCAGGTTTATGTGTATTTATGTATATTTTATGTTACACATGATCACATAAGAACGACCAGACAGTCAGTTTTTCCCTTCCCACTTGCATTCACACCCTTCTAAGCTGTCATGCCTGGTTTTCTTAAATCTGGGACAACAGCTGGTCAAATACATAAATAATAGATAAAGAGGGTTAAAGAAGATTGCCAGATTTTTCTGTTTGCTTTTTGCTAAAATTGTAAAGGATCAAATAGAATCAAAAGGAACTGAATTGAATTACTCTTTATTAATCCCAAAAAAGAAAAAAGGGAAATGATATTGCTGCAGTGTATAGGCTAATGCTGAAAGACCTACTATAGAAAAACAAAAAACAAAAACAAATCATAATAGCATCTGAAAAATGCAGTGATAAAAATGCCATATTGTTAGCCGTGTAAGACATGAACCATTTTTTTTTTTAGTGGTGTTGTGTGTAGTACTCATGGGACTGAGTGTCTTACCTGCCAGAGACTAAGTGCTCTTAGTTTAGAGAATCAGATAGTCAAACTGAAGCAAAAACATACTCAATGGGACCACCAGAGGAGCCGCCAAAAACATCTACATTATCTTTATAACATCTAAAACAGGTCAAACCTCTGAAAATTTATTGTAGATTAAGCAAACACTACATATTTAAAGGTCATCACTTCTACATTAGACAGTTACCTGGACTTGGTCCACATAACACAGACAATGTTGTTATGTGATATTTAAAGCTGAACTGTTTTGGAGCAGACCGTGTTCCTACATGGAAGTTCTGCCACTAAAAACACGCAGCAACAAAGTAAACAACTGCCTGATGCAGAAGTAACGCTCTGTAAAAATCCACAGTACAACTTTTGTGTTACATTTGTGATTGGGGTGGGGGGTTTGTAGTTGAATAGGACACATGAGAGATGAGTGTCATACAAGCCTTAGTGCTAATGTGTAAACTTAACAATATGTCATTTTTATTTTCCATGTTACGTCTACCAGAACATGCCATGCAATAATTTCATATGTTTCATGCTGGTGTCTGTCATGACAAAGAATATGTTAATCCCACTGATTTACCATAGCTTGCTGGTATCTGCTGCATCTTGAGGATGTAACTTGATCCTTTTGCTGAAAGCTTTGTTAATAGAGCATTTAATCAAAAAAAAAAAACCCCATAGCTTCTTTCTTTGAACTTCATAGCTGTTACATAAATATAGCACATGCTCATCATTGAAGAGGCCTGAACAGTGAACTACATGTTATTGCTTGCCATTAACATACTCTATCTCTCTTTTCTTTTCCCTTTCTCTCCCTCTCTCTGTCTGTCTTTACCACATTCATTCCCTTTCTCTCCCTATCCCTCTGTCTTACTGGTTTAGGGTCCTCCTGGTCCCCCTGGTTTACCTGGTCCTCCTGGAAAGAGAGGTTCAAGGGTGAGTAGTCTGTGCAGAGCCGATGGTACACAGGCAGGAAATGGCCAAATATGTGTAATCTGTTACAGAGGGAGCATTACATTTCATTGAAGTATGAATGAAACATGAGTAAAAAAGTTTAATTAGTAACATGCATGCAGTTGATTTAGTCAACTTTCTGAAGTTTGAATTCAGTAAACAGATAAATTTTAAATGGTGAGCTACCTGTATAAGCCAGTGGAGCCGACAAATCAGAATAGTTGACAGACAACCTTTTTGGGAGGTGGGCAGTCCTCTTTTTCTGCTAGCATGACAACTCTGAGATTCTAACATTGCTGTTTAACAGCATGTAACATTTTAACCTAAAAGTTAATATGTTTCCATTTGTCCCAGTATCCAGTAAAGAATAGCCTTATGTGCATTGTGCTATGCCATCACTATTCATAAAGAGGTGCAGAGAGGCTTGTTTATGGTAAACATGATCAAACTTAGGAACAAGCTATGATACGCTGTAATGAGATCATGTGCCTTGCAGATGCAGGGAACTTTGTGATTGTTGGTAATGTTTGGAACAAATGACCATACTGGCCATACTGAACCCGCAGAAAACAGCAGCAGCATGTGCTTGATACGTTGCACTCTGATCTCGGAGCTGCTCTTTAGACTACTGCCAAGGCTGTCATGATGCAATGCTGCAATCATGCCACAAGCCCTTAAGGCATTTTGAAGCAGAACAAGACACATTTTATTAAAATGACATAGTATGTGTCAGAGGGTAGGTGTATTATGAGTTGATTTTTAGTATTTGCTCTTCCCTTTAGACCACCATTTTCTTGGATAATTTATTTCAAGGAATGTAAACAACTGCAGTGCTTCTGTGGAGGACAAACAATACAATTAGATTGCTTTTGTTTCATTCTTTGTTGCTTTTATCGTGTTGTAAGGATTCAGCAAAAGTTGCATGGAGATGGCGCACAGGGTTGCACTGGCGAAGGCGTGTTGATTACGCTACAGACAAGATAATAATAAGAGGTTGAAGTTGTAGAGCACTGTGTCAAACAGTTTATTAGTGTGTAATCATGGTTCCTGTGAGGTCTTATGAAGTCTTAAATGTCTTGAATTTACAAATCTGCTTTTAATACCTTAAAAAGTCCTTAAATTAGACACTTTTGGTCTTAAATTTTATATGGTAGGTCTGAAAAGAAGCCTGCAAAATGTTTTACTGTGTTGTGTTAAAATGTGTCGGGGAAATGTCCGAACTGCAAAGTGACGGTGAACTATTTTCCTCCTCCTGTACCAACCCGACCATTATTTTGATGTTAGGAACCAATTATCACTGTCTTTGCTTGGAGAAATGATTGGGGAACATTTAACCCAACCCACACTTAAAGTTTATTTACACGCGAAAGAAAGCTAACTGACGGATTCAGTGAATAAAATGGGAAAATGCTCATTTAATATTACATTACTGGACAAAGGGTCATTCTCTGCCTGGTTGACACAGGCGGGGGAACACATTCAAAGCACCTTGTGCAAGAAGAACATCAAACTGGGAACGATGGGATCAAGGCTTTGGAGTGGCATGAGTGGCCAAACAGCAAACTCCCTCTGTGTTTATGTCTGGCCGTGCATATGAGATGTTAACAAAACCTATAAAGAATAGTGGATCTATTTAAACCCGTAATACATCTTCCTGCAATGTGCAAGGCTTCACAGTTCACATACACACCCAGGTCAGTGTAATAATTATACACTGCTGGTGTACATAAATGAATTTTCTTCATGAAATGGGCATTAAATTCTGTTCTAAATGGTCTTAAAAAGATCTTAAATTTAACTTGTAACACCTTGTAGAGAACAGTAATTCTTATCCCCCCCCCAAAAGTTGAGTGTTTATGACCAATTGCCATGACTGTAGCATTTTACATGCTGTCATAACCACAGAACTTAAGGAGAAATTATTAACAATTTGGTCCAATCTATTTAAACAGTCAGTGTTCACACAGCAGAAGGTTTTCTGCTGTAGATTTACTGATGATCTGGGGATTTTAGTAGGGGCCTGAAGCTGCACTGGAGTCCTGAAATGTTGTGGAGATGTTCCAGCATATGACATATGCTTTGGCATACCACAACACGAATGCTTACACAATATTTGTTCTGGGCCTTCTGCAGAAATTTTCTGCTCAGGCCCCAAGTAATATCTGTTCTTCAACAGCGAGTATGATGGTGTTTAAATGTATAGAAAAAAAATTCCAGAGCATTTGCTGTTTCAGTATGGGTGTGTGTGTGTGTGTGTGTGTGGGCTGGTGAGAGTTTGTTCTGAATGCTGTTTGTAGTTTCCTCCCCACTGTTATGGATACATATAGATGCATGCAATATTGATGTCAATACAATATAGACACTCTCCTAGTATGTTACAAAAAACCAGCAATTTCCACAGCATTTATGCTTCATGTGCTGTCTCCTGCACACTCTAAACAGCTGTTCATCTGGTTCTCCTCCCTCACATTTCCAGCCAGGAAAGCACTTCTCCAGCAGAAAGCTCCCACTGCGATGTGCTTGTGTAAGCAAAAACAGCAGAAAAAGACCAGACCAGACTGTCCAGACTTTCTCCTAAAAACTCCAATGTTGATGTGTGAGAATGGCCTAGGTAGAAATTCTCCACAGAAAGTTCATTGCAAATGTTATAGACATTTGCATTTGCAGATGGCACTCTAGAACATCTCTAGAACATGTTCACGACTCCAGACCATGTGTGAAAGGGTTTTATGATTGCAAAGTTAGTAGTGCAAATGCAGTGGCCAATATATGGAGCAATCTACAAGCTTGCATGTATGTCTTCGGCGATTGCAACCAGTTGTCACTAAGCTTGAGGCTTACATGAAGCAAGGTTCTTTGTTATGGCCAGATGATGCTGAGCTGTGTTTCCACTTCCCGTACTGGCATGCTGTGTCAATAGACTAGTTCTACACAGATGGAGGGGGGGGCTGTCTTTTGGTCTGAACAGGGTCTTGTGTCCTGCTGTGTTTTGCAGAGAGCATGAAAGCATGCTCAAAGGCAGACAGGCTGGTAGACAGAGAATGGCGGCATATAGAGAAATATGTCTCCTACTCAAAGGTTGGAAAGCACTTGGCTGCTACTTAGGCTTTGTCATAAAGTGGAAACGGAGGGAGACTTGAGATCATTATATGGTAGAAAGCTGATAATATTTACTGTTTAAGCAGATTTATCACCCTGCCTCTGATTATCAAAATGATCAGACTTGGGAGCCTTTTTATGTTGGGCATTTATTATGGGAACAAACTTAAATTTACTTCAGAAGTTCTTTGAATCTAATCAGTAAGTGATGGTGAGTTTTCTAAGTGGTGATGTTTACAGTAATCAAGATTTACAGGATTTGGCTCCAAGTTTTTTTAATTCATAATTTTACATTTTACAGTTATTGAAAAATATCCTTTTTATTTTGAATCATTTTCTTATAGAAACTGATTCCTTTTCTCTTTGACATTAAGCTTTTTTGGGCTTAAGTTTGAAGAGTGACGGAGACTCGTCACCGTTTGCAACCAAAACTTTAATTCTGGAAATGTAATTGTTTCTGATCTTTTAGATACAATCAAATTTAATTCAGTTCAGCTACATTTGTATAGCTCCAATTCAGAACAAAGTTATCAAGGCACTTTACAGAAATAATCAATTCCATTGAAATCATTGTGATCCAACCAAAACAAATGCACATTAGTCTAATTTATAACTGTGTTCACAAAAGCCAATTCATAAAAAAGAATTGCCTAGCTAAGGATACTGACTGTTGTTAGCAATTAACAGTAATTTAATGTTTTATCATCTGTGTTTATCTGCATATGTCATGAACCAGCACTATATACTGTAAATAAACTGAAATGAAATTAATCTGTTTTAGGGTCCATCTGGCCCACATGGAAACCCAGGACAACCTGGACCACCTGGGCCTAAGGTGAGTGGCATTAAGAAAAGTTCTGGAGCTTTAATCATGAAATTGTAGATATGATTTATTTTATGTAAGTAAACAGGCACACAGCAGCACAATATAACTTGCATTGGAAAATAGTCAAATCTTTAAAATATGCATGCATACATCTACAAACTTTGCTGCCATTATAAGTCACAAGTCTATCTTGACGTCTGCTCGCGTACGTTGGGCTCATATCCTGCCCGCTACATGTCCATATTTATTCATAGAGTTAGCAAATAACCTCTTAAAACCGTGTTGAACTGAGATCATTTACAGTGAATTGTTGCACTACCTGAAAGGGAAGACCAAAAAAGATATTTTTCTGGTAGAGAAATAAAATAGTTATGGACCTGGAAATCTTTGTAGTCCCTGGAAATTACACAGTCTTGATGCAAAAGTTATGTCCATACCCCTCTCTCTCTCTCTCTCTTTCTCTCTCTCTCTCTCTCTCTCTCTCTCTCTCTCTCTCTCTCTCTCTCTCTCTCTCTC
>JAOXYM010000015.1:9555338-9572333 GCA_028567055.1 Leptatherina wallacei | reverse complement strand
TTTTGCAAGATAGTGTTTGGATTAAAGTGAATGGACTTCTTAAAGAATTTTATCACATTTCATTCATTACATTTTATAGAAGAGTTTTTGTTTTACTTTGACCATCTATGAGTTAAACATCACTGACTGCACTGTATTAAGAGTCATGCTTTTAAAACAATTTATCAGTACATTAAATGGCACATGGGTTGCTGGATAACATGTACAAGATATACGGTAAACTAAGTAATGTGATTTTAAAAGCAATTTTCTTGAAGAGGAAATTAAATACGGTAAAAATAAAACATAACACAGATTAAGTTATCAGCTTATTTCTTAATGCATTCCAATGAAAGGCAAACTACCCAGAATATTACCAATGGTAGTCTTCTCGGTCTCCTATATAGTCTCTCTGTTGTTTTCTTCATTTTCGTCTATGCTTGTGATTTGTGCAGTTAGTTTGCTGGTTTAATTTGTTTCAGATTCAAGTTTCTCACATAGGATTAATGCTAATGACTTTGGTAACGCCATAACTTCACTATATAATGGATTTTTGCAATATTCATTGTCCTATGTAACTGTAAACTTAGTCTATAAGTGTTGACTTACAGACTTTTAGAGTTGATTGTAAGTATTGTTAGGTGCTACACTGCTGTTGGCTGTAACATACTCAAAATATTTGTTTTATATCATTTTCAAGGGTCCTAAAGGTTATCCTGGTCCACCTGGACCGCCAGGGGAACAAGTAAGTAGTTTGTATGTATTAAAAAAAAGATATTTATCCGAAGTTCTATCAGTTGTCATTAGCACTGATGGTACATGTTAATTAAAAAAAGGGCTACGCTGTTATTGCCCAAAGTTTACAACTCCAAAATACCATAAACAGCAAACACATCAATACTCTCAAACATGTTTGTTTGAATTTTTTGTATATATTAAGATTAAATTGTCATGCAAAAAAGGGGCAGTTTATAGGATTTTTTTTCTCTTTCTCATTCTTGTTTTTCGGATGATCTTTTATCTGTTTTTTTTTGTGTCTTTTGTTGGATTGTATCGAGAATGAATTAAAGCATCTATACATGAACTAAATTGACCCATAAAAGATTGGATGCCAGATATATTTAATGTTTTCCATACTGAGTTACATACTCAGGTTTGATTGGTCAACACCATGACCTGCCATAACGCTTGCAATGATATAATGTTCGTGCTCCATGTCTTGCACCTTGTGTATACTGTAGATGATGATGTCCAATGTATTACGTATATCATCATCCTTCATGGGATTCAAATGGATTCAAGACGTCAGTGATTTTACATTTGTGCTGCAGTGTTTTCTTTGGAACTTTTCGCTTCTCTTCCCAGTCATTATTCCTTCCTTTTTTTTTTTTTTACTAAGCTTTTACCCAAGAATTAAGGTTTAAAGTTAAAGGTACGTAGTTCAGTTCACAGTTTATGTAAATGGTTGAATCTACATTCAATGAACAAAGTGGTATTAATGTACAAAATTGACATACATCAAATTGACAAATTTTGCTATGCGTGGCCTCTTATTTCGGTCATGTTACATGCCCAACATAAAACTACAGACTGAGGATATGTTGTCATCTCACAATCTAACAACAATGGATTGTGGTACCTCCATGTTTTGGATATGGGGACACACAAACCTATTACACGTTTTGTGGTGAGACTGGACTGCCATAGACTTCTCCAAGCAATTGCTTAAAAAAAAGCAAATTTTGGTTAATCTCAGAAAAAGAATATTTTTTTCTTTGTTTTTCACAAGGAATGGCCAGAAATACAGCATAAGGTCATGGTCTATGGGTTTTGGTTTTGTTGGATCTTTGCTGTCTGTTGCTGGTCTTTATTCCTCTTTTATTTTTGTAGGTTTATCCTTTTCTGTATTCTGTTCTGTTCACTTCCTGTTCATCACACCTGGTTTCTTTTGCTCATTGCCTCACTTGTTGCTTATTTTTGAATTAGCTCCTTGTATATATACTCTTGGTTTTCAGAGTATTTATATATCCAACTCTTGTTGGATAATTTTCTCATCATTTTCTCATCATTTTCTCATCATTAAGTCTCATCATTAAAACTCCTGAGTTCATGGTATCTTTATTTTGCTTTTGGGCCCATTTCCTTACCTCTTCACCTTGGCTTATGACACAAAAAGTATTGCAAATGTCAAACTTGCCAAAGGAAGTGCTGTTAAGTGGTTATTATGAAGTCCATTTTTCATTTTAGGAACTATAACATATAACTAAATCAGTAATCTTGAATTTTTTAAGAAATGTGTCAATATTAATTTTTCTACCTTGTGGAAATGAGAGACTTTTGTATTTTATTTGCTATTTACTGAAACAGAAAGTGGTGTATAACGTGCATATTCCTAAACACATTCATATACATAAACAAAACACAGTTTGTGAGCAACACAAGACAGTTATATCAGTCCTTTTGCTGTCCCATTGAGTCCTAGGTTCTCTTTATCCTTAGTTTGTCCCCGTTACATTGAAAGAACTACTCTCTGACTCATCAAAGTAATAATAATTAATGAGTCACATTAAAGCTGGATGGAAAAGGTAGACACTGAGGGAGTGGGTGGGTTGGAAGTTTTCAGAAAGCTACAGTTTAATAGATAAAGTTGTCTGGAATGAACAGTGCTTGTTTTATTCCTTCATGCAGTGCTGGTAGAAGTCTGTGTTTCTTCTCTTTCACTTTATCCATCCCCTTAATCTCCCCATTTACTTTTCTTTCACTTTGTCTCTCTCTGGCTTCTCTCACTTCTGCAGGGCATACCAGGACCTCCTGGGGATGCTGGAGCTGCAGGTTACCCTGGCAGGCAGGTGCAGTGAAAAACAAAAAAAATAGTTACTCTGATAATCCTTTTAGAGTCTCCATTGCTTGACTGAAAACCTTACATGGAACACAACAATGATACTTTTATGAAACACTTTGATGTCTGTTGTCTCGTGCACCATACATGCTCCTTTTTAAAAATGGATTTAATGGTAAACAAATACTGTTTCCCCTGCATTTACATTATTATAATGCATACAATTCAGAAATTAGTTTTCTGATGTTTAACATGTATGTAATCTGTTGACTATAGCATCATTGAAATGGGAATGAGGGAATACAATATAAACATAGATTCATAAAATAACCATCTCTTAACTATCTGTTTGACCATCTGTTTAGCCATCAATTGATTATTTGCAGTCAACTGTGTTTTTCTGATGATGCTATTCAGAATATGGCGTGTTAAGATTTGCCTTCTCATGAGAAATCACTGAGCATGCAGATTCTTTGGCAACAGGTCTTCCTCACCAAATGCAATTCTTTTTTTGCAGGGCTTAGCTGGGCCACAAGGTAGCCCTGGGCCTAAAGGTGTCAATGTAAGTAAAAAGTAGCTGTCTGTATCCCCCCATGTCCTCTTTATAACACCAACTCTTGATTGAACATTTAATTTCCTGAAAAGGATTAAGATTGTGTCAATCTCCAGAGAGATTGGCTGGGAACTGACCAGGATCTGATTTTTGACATACTGCCTTATGGGAGTCAGCTTGTGGGGGCTAGTACAACTCTGGGTTGTCCTTTTGAAGGCTGAGTCAGTCCTCTAAGTATGGGCTATTCCTTGGAAAGGAATGCCCCAACACAAGAGAAGAGAGGAAAGAGCAGAGGATGGAAGAGAAACAGATGGGAGAAAGAATGAAAGCAAAGGGAAGGGGGTCAAATAAGCTGGTGAAAGAAGGGACTTGATGTGAAGCAATGCAACTCAGAGAAAGAGGATAGCTGGGATCATTGTGTCAGGCTGAGGCTGGCATGGCGAAAATGAGCCACACAGACAGTCGGGGCTCTGAAAAGATTGAGGTGCAAGTGTGTGTGTGAGACAGGGTGGGACATTGATGCACAAAAGATTCTTACATACTGACTACAGCCCAAGCCAGTCCATATAAACACCTCTGTATCTGAAGAAAACAAACAAAAAACAAATTATTCTTTTTAGCTTTGAATGTTATTTATGTTCTTTTTAGTTCCAACAGTTACTTGGATTAAGACCAACTATATCTGAGGGAACACTTCAATGTCATGTAAAAGAAATAATGATTACCCTGATGCCAATAAAAAATTAATGTATCACCATAGCTGTTCAGCTATACCTGTGTCTTAAATTTAAAAAAGGGAGCAAATAGATGTTGGTTTTCTCATGGATGTTGTAATTTGGTTGTAATGACTCATCAGCAGATACTAAAGCTTCCTAGCCACCAAAAAATGTGATTGATTCAAGGACTTCAACCTGAACTCATGGACACAACCTGTCTTAATCATACTCAAAGGCAGTGTACCCCAGTACACTATGATACTTTTAAACAGGACTTAATCATGACTTCAGACTGTGCCTGTTACTTCATAATGTTTACTTTGAATGAAAAATGCAAAGGGATGTACTGGGACGAAGTAACGTTTTGTTAACTAGCCAGCGATAGATGATTTTCCACATAATGCATCAGTGTTGCAGAAACAGATGTTTAGTAAATATGGAGTATGTGTTGAAAGAAATGTAAACTGTCATAAGAGTATGTCTTTTTTGATTGTATTAATCGTGTTCAAGAATTTTGATATTGTTGTTCTTAACTATAGGGTTTCATTGGGCCTCCTGGAGTTGCTGGGCCACCAGGGCTTGAGGGGGAGAAAGTGAGTGATGTTTACATAATTTTGTGTTATGTTTTTATGGTGTTTTTTTTTCCCCCTAGTTTTGCTGACTTTGTCTTGATTCATATCGAATTGATACACATTTCATAAGTCAAAAACGTCTGCGTTGTCAATTTAAATGATAACTGTAATTACAACACATGTTACATTTAACAAGAAAGTGTTTAAAACACATTCTTGGGACATGTAAGACTTGCAGTAATAAGTTTAAGAGGGCATTATATTGGACCTTGAAGGATTTTGAATGATCAGGAGATGCATTCCTCATGAGATTCAAGTTTAAAGGAAATCCTGATTATCTTGCCTTTCTGCACATCACCTTATTAATTCAGCTTGATGAAAACAGTTTTTAATCCCTGGCTCACAATAGGTTGTTTCAAGGATATCAGTTACCGTTCATAGGATCATCCAAACATTTGATATTAGAAGACTGGTTTAAACAGCATTTTGTCCAGATAAATGATAGATGATAGTCCTTCAAAATTTAACACCATTTTCTTTGTTTCTCTTGTTTTTGCCACAGTTTGAGTCAATTTATCCGCTTGTTTTTCCTTTCTAGGGCATCCCTGGTCCTGTTGGAAAACCTGGCCCCAAAGGAAGACATGTAATTATTGGTCACTATTAATTTCTTGCCATGCATTCAAAGTTTAAGAAACTAAACTGTTGCTATTTGGAGGCCGGAGCATTTGGTCCATCTCGTAATGTTTATATTACATTCTCAGATAACTTAAGTCTTTCTACCTACAAAACACTAAAAATATCTAAATCTTAGGGCCTGCAGTAGACCGCTGAGAGAGCGTTGCCAGTTTGGAGAATCAGGAAGTAGTGTTTGACAGAAAGCTTAAGAGCAACTCAGAAGGGGGCATATAAACTGTCATTATTCCTCTGTATTCTGGCTCATATACCTCTTCAGACCAACTGAGTTGTCAGTCACTGCTGATTAGCGACAGGATACAAAGCAGATTGTTTTGTTTGCTGAAACCTCAATGGTATTTTACATTTTTTTCGGCTGTATTTTGACAGCAAATCTGGTCAAAAAATGTTGCTGATTCTCCAAATTCTCCAAATTACTTTACAAAAACAGACTTAAACACATAAATAAAAACAAAGACAAATAAATGTCTCAATAGTGCGCAGGGAGAAAAAAAGTGAGGAATGCTTTTTATAGAACAGTGTACAATTATGTATATAATAAGCTAAATACTTTTTAACCTGCAAAGTTTGGAATGGTTTGGAAGTTTGGAAGGAATGGTTTGAAAAAGAAAAAACTCTCAGATAAAGACAAATGGAATTTATGGGTTGCGTCCTGACGCTTTGAAAAGTTAATATTTTTTTAAAACAAGCTTTAGTGCTGTGTTGATATTGCCAAGCGGGCAGAAAGCCCAGTGTCTGTTTTGTTGAAAGTTTTTCTACTGGAACATTGATGTTTAACATAAACATGTGCTGTCCTGTTTCATTAATTAAGGACCAGTTTAAATCATGACATTGAAAAGTAACAGAGGAAATAATTTTCAATTTTTGATAGTAAAGACGCGATATCATGACAGAAGACATAAACAAAAGGACAGGTACAAATAAAGCAGAGTTCAATGTCATCGGTTTCCTTTGCTGAATTTCCAAACATAGCTATTAGAGGGTTCAGGCTGCATGTCTTGAGATTTGTTAATAGATTTATAAATTGAATGTGGATCAATTTCATGCCACAGGGGGTGATGGGCGACGTAGGAGAGAGGGGGCCTCCTGGACCTGATGGCAAAGAGGTGAGAGCCCTTATCTGCTTCCTGGTGATTTCAGCAAATTCTCCCCCCCCCCCACCATCTCTAAAGTTTGAGCTGTCCTGCCTTGTCCCTTGCCCGATCTTATTTGTTAACCATATTTACAGACATGTCAATAAGTAACTGAATTGTTTTTTGTTTTTTTAATGTACTTTAAGACTTTTTGTCCCAATTTCCAAAATGTATTTTGTACTGTACAAAAGCATTCAATTGGCATCACAGCCACATCTATCCATCTATCCAAGTCTACAACCTTATTAGTATCACTCTTGATGTTCACCTTTTAAAGTGGACAGCTGAAAACACATACTGTATATAAGCCTGATATTACTGAGCAATCTTCAGGGTTTACCTCAGCAATGAGGACTCTTGGGCTTTCTACATAAATATGCTGAGATGTTAATGTGGAAGTGAAGTTTTTTAAATCAAGCAGAATTAGGAATATTGTTGTAAATGTCTCGTCCTATAGATTTAGGATGATGCTATGATGTCTTACAGGGGCCTGCTGGTGGGATCGGCATTGGTGGCTTTCCAGGTTTAAGGGTGAGTCTACATATTGTAATGACACTGTTTGCAATGTTACATTTACAACACCTTTGTTTGTTTAGAGGTGCGTTTGTTGTGCCATTAGTGTGGCAAAATGGCAAAACACCCAATGTTGCCAGCCACAAAAGCAGTTTTGAATAATTTGACAGGTTTTTGTGTTTGTCTGGATTACTTTGTTTTTTATATCTCCAAGGCAATGGCTTCAAACTGTGAAAAAGTAGTTATGAAATTTAACTGATAAGTGGTTAATCTTAAAATACAGGCTGTGTTGACTTGTATAGTCTGACCTATGAAGACAATTTGTTTGTTTTAGTTATTTTTTTAGTTTTTATTTGATAGAGACTGTATTCAGACACAAAAGCCGGAATGATGTGCAGCAAATAGTCACAGGTTAAATTCAAGACTTGGATGACAAGGAAGTGCTTCAGCATATGAGATGCATAATCTAATAGGTGAGCTCTATAAGATCCCAAGTGTTCCTGAGTGTTCATGGATATATTTTCTTGAACTTATTTCTAAAAATGCGTCTGTCTTTCATTCTGGTTATTTGTCTTTAGTAGTCAGATTGGGGCATGGATGATAAATAGTGGGATATGCTGTGCTGCTCCATAAACAATTACCGCTCCCTAAATGAATTTTCACATTTCCAGCAAATTTTTGGGTTTGACTTGCCATATAGATTGGCAATGATTTTGTGTTTTTAAGGCCATAGTATGTTTATCATTGTTAATCTAATTCTCAGTTTACTGCCAAAGGCAATTCTGTTCATGTTTAGCTCTTGGCAACTGTTAGGTCCATAATTAATCTACAAGAACTAAATTGGATGAGGTTCAAAGCTTAACAGTGGCTGAAGATGTTGAAAAACGGCACCGTGTGACTGTTAAGAAAAGCCCAGCTGTATCAAGCAAATGCATTAAGTGGCAGGCTTTTACATGATACAGTTTTAGGGCTTATTCCACTACAGCTGTACCACAATTGATACAGTGTCTAATAAGTTTTACTCATCACTGACGTCATGTTTTATTTTGTTTCCAGTCCTGACTAGTTTTTTATATGTAACATTGATGAGAAGAATATCACTGGTTGCATCAAGAGATGTATCATGCAATTACCAACACTGATAGGTTAAAATGAAGCACATAACCACTTATAGTATTTGTTGCACAATAAATTAATTCCCCTGCTGTGCTTGCATACTTGGATAAGTTTAGTAATCAGAATATATAGTTTGGTTGGCTGTAACCACTAATCAAGATCAGATCAAAAGATCAGAAGTTTTCTTTTTTGCCAAGTGAGTTTGGATATCCAAGGAGCTTGCTTTGGTGTTTTAGTTCAGTTGCAGAAAAATACAAAAAGAAATATATTAATAACTAGAATTAAACAGAGAGGGCAGATCTCTGCCAATCCATAGGGTGACTCATCTGAGAAAAACCCCAAAAGGCCAAACAGACCACCCAGTACCCTCTATATTTTGAACGTTCTGGAACAACAGACAGACAGAGAGACAGACAAATTGAAGCCTTTTTGTCCAGTTAGCCTCACTGATTAGTGGTTTTCTTATGGCTACACAGCTGTTCAGTCCCAATCCCTTGAGTTCCCTTCACATTGTGCGTGTGGAAATGCTCTTTCTTTCACTATTAAACATAGCTATTACTATTAAGCATAGATCTACTGTTGTTTTTCTTCGATTTGTTTTCACCAAACGTTTAAATGAATCACAATCACAATTATTCAGGATTTTTTCCTGACCACATCTCTCCGTTGAAGACGATGGTTCCTCACTATCCTTCCAGTTTTTAATAATACGTTGGACCGTTCTTAATCCAGTTTTAGTAATTTTTTGCATCTCCTTAGATGTTTTCTCTGCTTGATGGATGCCAATGATTTAACCCTTCTTAAACAGACAAACATCTTTTCCCTGACCACAGGATGTGTCTTTTGACATGGTTGATGTTGTTGGCAGCTGAAAGATGCAATAATTATCCAATAGGAAACTCATACCTATTTGCTTTGTTAAATCCAGGTTGCAATTTTTTTTGGCCAGGCAGTGTATGATACTTTGTACAGAACTGGATACTTGAATTCATCATACAAACTCTATGGTACTGCCTGGAAGAAGATAAAACAATCATACAAACTTTGATCATTCTTCATTGTTTCCTCTGACGGCATTTTATTCAACCACTTGCTTGGAATTGGGTAAAATGATGTAAACATAAGGACATCAGCTTTCACACAGAGCCTGGCTAGTAAATAGTCACACAAGGCAAAACTCACTTTTGTAAATCAAAGAAACGTGAGTGCAGAGACACAAAAACAAAGTCGTGCATCACCAGCATTTTCAGTAATCTACCATTATGGTGTGTTTGAAGAAAACACTTACAGCCTTTAAATGTTACCACCTGTATTCTCCCACTTTTGCATTACTCCAGTGTGAAAAAATCCAGACAGTCACAGACATAATGGAGAACAAGCTGGTTTTTTACTACAGAGTGTAATACTGTTGGAGTCTGAGTTCACAGAGGCCCCTAAAACATCCAGATGTTCATGTCAGCAAAACTGATACAACTGTATATGGCACCTTTCCTGCACCATCCTTTCAAGCTTCATTTACGTTGGCTTGTTGTCCTGGTAGCATTGGATTTATTGGGGTTTTTGAGGGGTGACTGTGTGGGACACACCAGATACAGCAGGAAGGATGGGGTTTCCCTACCTTAAGTTCCTGGTTGTAAGTTTTCTTTAGTACTGAGTAAAGTGTCATATAGGAAATTTTAAATTCACATAAACCAGACAATTACTGTATGATGATGATTACACATGCTAGGCTGAAAAACACAAAGATTACAACATCTTTGAAATCTTTTGTCACATTTACACCAAAGATAAATTATGTGATATAATGTATGGGATATGACACAATGTGCACACTGTCATACATTTGTTGGCTACATCACTCACAAACACACGCAGTGAACCCATTGACTTCATTTTATTTATACATTTTTTGTACTTCATTTTATTCCCTTTTTTTGTTTGCTGTTATTCAAAATGTCTTACAAGCCTATCAGTAGGAATGACTTAATGCTTTTGTTTGGTTCAAATTATCAACAATAACGAAATTAAATGTTGTACTGTTCTTAATTTGCAAACACTAGTATCTGTGAACCATTGAGTTCTGTGTTATCTAAACGATAGTTGTTGGCTGTCTGATATATTGCGTGCCTTGGCATCTTATTGCTTTCTCTTAAAAGAGCAGTAATAATGACAATGATCACAGATTTAGCCTTTTTTGATGACTGGAAAGAGTGGATGCTGACAAATGCTTTAAAGCGCCAGTTGTGGCAGAAAAGCTTTGATCTTTTTTTATAAAAAGAATCACATGTCCGAACACAAACTGATATTAAAACCTCATGTGACCAAAGTCTGTCTTCTCTTACCCTGCTATGTAAGAGATGTTTTTCAAGTTTCCTTGCCTTTCCTTTGCTTTCCTTTCCTTTCCTTTCCTTGCCTTGCCTTGCCTTGCCTTGCCTTGCCTTGCCTTGCCTTGCCTTGCCTTGCGTTGCCTTGAGTGAACAACTGGAATTGGACACCGTGAAGGCCATTATACTTTGTAATTGCACTTGTTATGCGGCTAAGAAGATGCACATATGTGGCCACGTTTAAAGTAAACATCTTAAATAGGATCTTGATTTTATTTGACTATAGTAGACTTGAAGTAATGATAAACAGGAAAACATTATATGATTTATTTGATTTTCTGAGGTTACAATGGTTGCATTGACACAAAACGTACAGGAATGAATCCAACAATGTGGTCTTTAACCAAATCTTGAATCATTTGTCCTTCCATGTGGTAGGCAGATAGTAGTTTGTATGATCTCAAACCGCCTGGCACAGATTTTGACAGCAGTTTGAACAAAAGCATTATGTGGGATGTGCTGATTTTGAAAAATTAGCATTTTACATTTCCTTTCCTCATTATTGTTTCATGCACTCTCTTTCATCATAACTTACATTGTCAAGATGGACTTCTCGTTTTAGCCACATGTGCCGAGCAAATTTACTTTGTCAAGTAGAGCTTTATATGTATAAAGTCCCTCTTGAAAAAAAATCTTTATTTTAGTTTTTAGTTTGAATCTGCACCTTATTGCGGGACCGGACTGAAGGGGACAGAGAGAGAGAGAGAGAAAAAGAACAGAGAAAAAAGAGGAAGTGGGGGTGGGGGAGAGAGGGAGAAAAAAAAGAAGACAAAAAAACAAAACCACCATACAGAAAACAATTCAATCCATCCAGTAATCCAACTGGACTACAAACAGCACACTACGCAAATACGCACACACGACCGAGAATATCCCATGCTTTTATAATGAGGCAAAAAGAAACAATACATCTTGATAACAAAACAGTAACACGCCGAGTGGAGACATTCGAGGAAGAGTGGACAGGACATGTAGAGTGGACATGTAGAGTGGACATGCAGAGTGGACATGCAGTGGTCATGTAGATACCACCACACCTGCATAAAGGTCAGAGGCAAGCCAGCAGAACCCCGCCCTGGACTACGGACCCCAACCCCCTCACCACGGAGAGACCACACGCCCGCCCGGGAAGGCAGCAGAGGTAGGCCCCAGCCAAAGCTCCCCGCAGACTCGGGGCAACGGCCCCAGCAGGCCGCGATCAGCAGCCGCCAGCCCCACCAAGCACCGGCCACGCCCAGGGCCACCGGGCCCAAGAGCCCGGGGACGCCCCCACCCCCAGAGGCAGAGGGCCCGCACGCCACACGGGGGGACCAGGACCCCCCAGACAGCCAACCAACGGGGGTCCGTCCGCACCCCAGTGCCCAGGCCGCGTACCCCAAGAACCCATCCGCACCCACCCTCCTCCCCCAACCCCCAAATACCCTCTCAACACCTACAACCCCCCCACACAAACACACATTCCTACCCTCTCACCGCTCATCCACACTCACCCACACAACCTCCTCCCTTGCCCCAGCACACCCTCAACACATACACCTCCCACACCACACGCACTCATGTCATCTCACCATCCATCATCAACACATCCTCCTCCCCCACACACCCTCTCAACACATACACCCCCCACCCCTTCCTTTCCCGCACCCACACCCCCTCTCAACACATAAACCCCTTCACACACAAAACCTTGCCCTCCCACCACCCATTCACCCACATTCAAAGACACTCTCCTCCCCCTGCCCCCACACAGCTTTTCACCCTGTTTCCCCCACACAGGTACTCATATCCTCCTATCAACCATCTACGCACACAACACCCCCTCAACGCATATACCCCCTACATACACATAAACACACGCACTCCGACCCTCACACCACCCATCCACACACATTCTAACAACGTCCTCCCTCGCCCCTACACACCCTCAACACGTATACTGCCCACATAACATGCACTCAAGTCCTCCGACACCACCCATCCACACACATTCTAACAACATCCTCCCTCGCCCCTACACACCCTCAACACGTATACTCCCCACACATACACGCACTCATGTCCTTCCACCGCTTATACACCCACATAACTTCCTCCCTCGCCCCACAAACCGTCAACATTTTACACCCCCACAAAACACTTACGCGTGTCCTCCAACCACCCATCCACACACACCCACGCACCCCCCTGCACTCACACATCCTCTCAACACACACATCCCCCCACACATACACTCCCACCACCCATCCACACACACCCACACAATCTCCTCCCTCGACCCCACTCACTCTCCACATGTACAACTCCCACACCACAAGCACTCATGTCCTCCCACCATTTATCCATCCACACGCCCTCCTCCCCTCACCCCAATATACCCTCTCAACACATAAATCCCTTCACAAACAAAATATTGCACTCCCACCACCCAACCATCCACATACAAACATACTCTCCTCCCCCTGCCCCCTAACACCCTCTCAACATGTATCCCCCCACACGCACACATATCTTACAACCACCCATCCACACACACACCCTCTCCCCCACACTCACACACCCTCTCATCGCTATACTTGCCCATACACACGCATTCCTGCCCTCACATCACCCATCCACATACTTCTTCCCTTCCCCCCGCCTTACCCCACATCCTTCTCACATGTACCTCTGCCCACACACATTCTCCCTATTCGTCCACACACACACACACTCACTCACACCCCACGCCTCCTACAACCCTACCTGTGTGCATAGTGGAGAGCAGGTGAGGGGGTGTGTCAGGAGATGTAAGACCAGAGGGAAGTAGACCTCCCCCCAGAAGGTGAGCAGCTGGTGGCAGAAGGCACCCCCATTTCCCTGGGCCCCCAAGGAGCCGGGCAGGCCCAGAGCAGCCACCACAATGGCCCAGGCACCCAGCGACAGCACCCAGGGAGCTACCCCCGGCCCAATAGGGCAGTCCCCACCCCCCTGCCAGTAGGGGGGCGAGATGCGGCAGGGCGACCCAAGGCCCACGCCTCCAGATCCGGCCAGGGCTTGGCCCCTCCCGCATAAACACACTTGCACCCCCCCACACACACACCCACACACACACTACCACACAGGCCCCATACCCCGCTCACCTAGGTCCTCCTTTTTCACACACCCTCACCTGCATCCCCCACTTACCCACACCCAAAATCTCACCCACACCCTCCTTGTGCAATTTGCACTCCCCCATATCCACCCACCCACACCCCTCCATCCTCCTCATATATACTTGCCCCTCCATTCACACACTCCCCTTCCGCCCTGCCCCTCCCCCCCGCCGCCCCCCCCACACACACCCCTCCGCACGCACACACACACAAACGCCCCTCCATATACACTCATGCGCCCCTCCACACACATGAATACTCCTCCACACACACGTCCCTCCATACACACACATACCCTTCCACATGCACAAATGCCCCTCCACACACACACACAAACATCCCTCCACATAGACACACGCCCCACCACATACACACAGATGCCCTTCCACATAACCACACAAACGCTCCTCCATTATACACCGCCCCCTCCACCTACACACCTAATCGCCCCTCCACACACACACGCCCTTCCACATACACGAATGCCCCTCCACACATACACAAACACCCTTCGACGTACACATACACAAGCCCCTCCACATACGCCCGCACACGCACACACACACACACCTCCACACCCACACACGTCCAACCACCCACACACACGTCCCTCCACTTACACGCACACACGTCCCTCAAATTACGCACGCATATGCCCCTCAATTAAACACACACATATGCTCCTCCACCTACCCACACAGACACACAAATGCCTCTGCGCATACACACAGACGTCCCTCCACACACACGCCCCTACACACACACACAAATGACCTTCCACATACCCACACAAACGCCCCTCCATTATACACCGCCCCCTGCACCTACACGCCTAAACGCCATTCCGTCAGACACAGAATCTGACAGAGTTGACGTATGACGGAGTTGACAAATAGCAAGTTTTTTTTCCTCCAAAAATAGCTAGCTACACTGCAGCTTGCTGGATTTTTTCTAAGTTGTTAGCTGTTTCATGACCTCACTAAAATGTTTAAATGAAACTCATTATGGTTTAAAACACTGAATAATAACATAGACGGTGTTGACATGATCCAGCTGTGACCGTAAGATAAATCCTTATAATGTTTGTCTTGTGAGGTTGCTTACAAAACAGAGAGTGGCTGAATTCTCAGCCACTATTGGGTGTTGAAGGTGAATTGACAGATCGCACTTTGTGGTGGCTGACAGAAACATTACATCTGTATGAAAATAGAGCGTGATGCAGCACCCTTGATTAAAAGAGACATGAAAACACCTTTCTTGTGTAGTTTAAAATAAAGATAACTCATTTTTCTTCTAAATCTGGTTCTAGCTGTAAGAGAAGCAATGTTGTAAAATGTAATCCAAATCTGATTGCTTTGAATGAGCTGATAAAGCTGAGGAGATATAAAATATCAACTTCAGACCAGTGAGTTGTGAGACATTTGACATAATCCAGCCCATGTTTTAAGATATATTTCCAAGAAAATGCATTTTTATGCAGAACAAACTGTCACTGTGATAGAATGAATTACATTTGGCATGGTTGACTTTACAGAATCCTAAATAGTAATGTTCACATACCAAATCCATATTAGTTGCACAATTTTTCAAACCAAAGCCAATTTGAACCACTTGTTATACCTACAATTTATTTGTAAATTAATCAGCTACCACAATAAGGCCTACTCTGTCATGTACCTTCAACAGCTGTGAGGATGTGTGCTCAATCTGTAAAAATCTGTTGGATTATGTGTCCATTTGAATACCAAAATATAAGGTGTCCCATCAGAATATAGCATATTATTTTCTGTTGTAGCTGATTAGTGTATAATTTGAATGCAAAATATTTTCAACAATGTTAATATTCAACAATAATAAATCCCCATATAGTGTTGAAAATGCTGAAATGTAGTGGCGTACATTTGTAAGGAGGTGTATATGGATAAGTCTGCCTGCATCTCATTGAGTGAACTGAAATACCACAGTGATGACAACATCCTGCAGTATAGAGTGAATGATGCTTGAAGGACCAGTCACACACTCTGTTGTAGCAACCACTTCTGTCAGCTCCAAGGAAACACTGACAAAAATCTTTTTTACTTTCTACGCATGAGTATTAGGGCCACTAAAGAAAAAAATAAAGAATTCTGAGAAAAAAGACTTTTTCAAGACTTTTTCAGGATGCATGGCCTCAGATATTTTACAGATTGTAAACATGTCCCTGCTTTCAGGTGTCTTCCCTCAGACCCTAAAAACAACCATCATCAAGCCACTCCTAAAAAAGAAGAACTTAGACTAGTCCCTCATGAGCAGCAACTTTGGTAAACCTCACTTGTATGATTATAGAAAAAGCTGTCTTTCAACATTTACACAACTTCCTGATACTGAATAACTTTTTTGATGTCTACCAATCAGGTTTCCGGCCACATCACAGCCCTAGACTGCTCTAGTTAAGGTCTTCAATGATATCCGCTTGAACACAGACAGGGAAAACATTTCAGTCCTGGTACTACTGAATCTCAGTGCTGCATTTGACACGGTCGACCATAACATCTTACTGGACCAGCTGAAAAACTTGGTAGGACTTTCTGGCACTGCAATTAAATGGTTTGAGTCCTATCTAAAAGACAGGGGCTATTTTGTGTCTATAGGTAACTATAAATCTGAGCAAACTAAAATAAAGTGTGGAGCTCCCCAAGGCTCCATCCTAGGGCCACTCCCCACAGGGCTGTGTGCTTAGCCCCCTCCTGTACACCTTCTATACCCACGACTGCCCCCCCACCCATGCAAACAACACAATCAATAAGTTTGCAGATGATACCACCGTTGCAGGAGTCATCTCAGGGGAGATGAGAGGGCGTACAGGGAGGAGGTGGACAGCCTGTCCACCTCCAACATGGTCAACATGGTGCTCCACAAACAACCTCATCCTTAACACCTCCAGGACAAAGGAGCTGGTTATTGATTTCAGGAGGAAGAAACCGGAAATTACGCCCATTTTCATAAATGGGGTGGAGGTGGAAAGGGTCTCTGATTTCAGGTTCCTGGGCATGCACATTGAGGAGGACCTGTCCTGGAAAACTAACACCACACCACTGTTGAAAAAAAGCCCAACAGCGACTCTATTTTCTCAGGATCCTCAGGAAGAGCAACCTGACGGAAAAACTGGTGTCCTTCTACTATCGCACCATTTTTGCATTCACCGTTTTTAATACTTCTTAATGCTTTTTCTGCACCCCGCTGTATTGCTTCTAATGTTTTATGTAAAGCACCTTGAGTTGTCCTGTAAATGAAATGTGCTATACAAATACACTTGCCTTGCCTTACAAACCATTTTTAAAGACAAACATTGCTTTTTGTAAAGGAGTCAAATTTAAAGGGACA
>JAOXYM010000015.1:9506802-9517993 GCA_028567055.1 Leptatherina wallacei | reverse complement strand
AAGCTGTTCTAGAGGAAAAAGAACCTGAGATTACTTTTGCTGTGATCTGGTGCAAAATGAAATTAACCTAAATGATAAGAGACAGTGATATTTGGATATAAATAATTGAATGGACAAATATATAAGTTATTAGATAATTAAAGAAAATAGAATAAACTTGATCTTCGGAGTGGTCGGGGTTGAGGTTGGGGTTTGGGAGCGCCACCCTAATATACTGGTTGGGGGAAAACCTTTTTATTAAGTTTATGAGCAGGTCCCCTGGTTCAAAATAAAACGTTGGTTGAAAGTGAAAAAATCTAATTTAATTTGATGGAGTTTACTTGAATATATCTGGTGTCTATTTATTCAGGATAATGTTGAATTTAACATTTACAGTGTTTTAGAGGAGATTTCAAATCATTCATATATATACTGTGTATCAGGATAAAGCCAAAAAAATATTGGGATACCAGTCATAGTACTATTAATTTGCCCCTTTTATTTTCAAACAGGGTCAAAGAGGCTTGCTGGGACATGAGGGACCTATTGGGCGCCCTGGTCCTAGAGGAGAAATTGGACTTCCTGGACAACTTGGAGAAATAGGACCGCCTGGTCAGAAGGTGAAAGCAATAATACTTAAGAAGTATTATTATTACAAACTGTTGTTGTATTTTATGAAAAATTAAGATGTGTATTTTGATTAGATGTTACTGTGCTCACATTTTAATGCATTATTCTGGCTGATTCAGGGAGAATCTGGGCTGCCAGGAGACAGGGGAACTTCTGGATTCAAAGGCATGGAGGGGGCCACAGGTGACCAGGGCAGGAAAGGCGATCCAGGACCCAAAGGGCAACCAGTGAGTAGATTCAAGCATTTGTTAATGAATGCAAAAGTTCTCTTTTCAGATTCAGCTGTGTATACAATATTATGTGCAATCCTAATGAAACCATGCCAACTCTCAATCCACTCTATTGCAATCTAGACAAAATAGATCGTATGAAAAAAATCCTTTTGGTGTAAATCTTAGGTGGGAATATGTATTCTCTTGGTGTTTCTTTTTGTACCTGTCATGTACTCAGCTTCATATATATTTCTCAAAAGGGGATTTAGATGCCATGTCTTTCACATATAACACATTAATTTTAATAGTTGAAGTCATAATTTTGTGGTCATTTCATTGCTCTTGTTGAAAGGATACAATCCCTGGAATGTTCTTGTTAATCTTATATGCTTATAACCCCTCTCTAAATATAGCTTCAGGGGTCTATGTAACTGATCTGTATTGAGTTAAATGTGCGTGTCTGATACTTTTTAACCCTGAGTGGAGGAACAAATTATTTGGAAGAGACAAGGAATGGAAACATTCCTCGGGTAAGGCCAGGTTATGTAAGATCTGCACACTCCAGCGTCTACTTTACTTATGTAACCCTTCAAAGTAGAAGAAAAAAGAAACAACCTTCAATCTCCCTCTCTCCCCTCCTTCTAGTAGTTATCCCACCGACACTCATTAAACAGAGATGAGAGTCGGGCCCTTGGGTCAGATCACTTTACGCTTTTCAGTGAATACAGTTTCTCAGCCAAAGACACTGGTTTGAAAATGTAGCTGGCCAAAGGATGTGAATGTCTGGCTGTACAAACACGCCGTCTGCCCACCTGGATGACAGACAGTACTCAGACACAGAGCAGGATGTAGACAACTCTCTCTGGAGTGTGTGTTCAGGAAGGTTTGTGGGGCAACTGTAGAAACAAAGCCCATGTCTGTCCAAGTTCCTCTGAAAAGGACAAGATTTTTTTTAAAGGCCAGCATACTGTGTGACTTTTTTGTATGGAACTGTTGGCAGGATCATAGTGAGACCAATTTTCAGCCTGGAACTTTCATAGCTGAGACCACCTAATATTTTTGGATAAATGAAACAGCAGTTCAGTTCTTACTATACTGAAGTTTTGCTCATAGGCTTTTTTGAGATCTATATACAGCCTACTGCCTAAATGGCAGTATAAACAGTATGCTGGTTTTTGCAACTTTGTTGATTAATGTTTCATTTTTAATGGAGATGAGGATTTCCTTTTCAGAACACATTAGCATGAGAGGGTTTGAGTGCTCCTGAGACACTGAGCTTCTCTGCTCTTTTGTCCTTGAATCTACAATAGAAATATCAGAAGCAATGACACATACACGTTAATGTAAACACAACAGTTACAAGTGTTTTCTACAAAACTACATTAACTTGTATTCAAATAAATTCAAATGCATGCAAGTCAGACTCTTTATTTCTAAGTTTTTGGTCATCCTCCTTCTCACAGGGGATTGCTGCTGAAATGCTCCAAAACTATATAAGGAAGGGGAAGTTTCTACTGCATATGCAGCACCCAATAATAGTTTTTTTTGTTTGTTTGTTTTTACATTTTAACAGCATTTCAGCCACTGATAGCATCTTTTTACTCTCAGTTTTTTAACTTGTTAAAAAGGTTTATTTGCACTGTTGTGAATATGAATTAACAAGAACTTTAATGTTTTAAAAATGTGGGAGAAGAGGGATTTCTGTCCTATCAATTGCAATTCTAAATGTAGAAAGTAAAAATTTCACACATTGTGCAAAAACATTGTATTCATCAGTGCATTGTTCACAGAACTCTACACATACAGTACAGCTGTAAACTCTTTATCAGTATTCAAGCATATGCAATTATCTTTTTTGTCTGCAGGGGGAACCCGGAGATTTGGGAATGGTTGGTTTACAAGGTTTCCCAGGACCAAAGGTAAGACACAGAATTGCTAACCAAAATTAAGAGTGCAAAAGATCATTAAACATAACAGAAAACAAAATTAGAAAATAACACATTTTTCCTTCAAACAGGGGCCAACAGGTGATTTGGGACTAAGAGGCGTCCCTGGCCCTAAGGGACCTTTAGGTACTCTGGTAAGTTTTAATGAAGGTCTAAAGATATAAAGTCTTTTTCTTTAGTTTTGACACCAAACATTTAATCCTATTGTTGGAATGCTTTACAAATCCATACATAGTTCTTCTTTCCTAAATCCAATCTGAAAATGAATTAAACATTTTGAGAACCAAGAAATGCTAACGCAATCCATGCTGCATAAAAAAATGGATTTATATTTAAGCATTTAAGATTATTGTGACCTAGATGTCTGCAAATCTTCACAAACACATGACATATACAAAAGACATGTTTGTCTCCTGTAACAAACATGTTGCAACTAGACTTGTGCATTTATCAACAGTCTTACTGTTTGTTTCAGGGATTCACTGGACCTGTAGGACCAGAAGGAATGATTGGCCCAATAGGAAAACCTGTAAGTTTTACTTTGTGTATGTTTATGTATTCAAATTATATAGGCCAATAATAACACAGTTATTACAATGTAGTGATCTGTAATTTTTACATTGTGTTTAACTTCTTACCAGGCTATTAGTGACCAGGGTTGGATAAAAATACATATTTTTCCTTTCCTTAGGGGCCAAGGGGTCCAAAAGGAAGCAATGGCGAAATGGTAAGACTTACTTAAAATTGGAAATCAACATCTGGAAAGTCTGTTTAAACTGTCTAAAGTATTTTATGATATACCGTATGATTATCCAGTGCTTTTCTGTGTAAGTGTGAGACTTGAGAAAATTCCTCACCAAAAAACATTGGCGGGCCACTTATCACTGGGCCATGTCAAAACAGATTATGGGTGTGACGCTTTAGACATTGAGAAGGTGCATGAATGCAAATTTGGATTCAGTTAAGTTTTGTTTAGACCACCCTTCGAAAGTGACTAGGCTTAGCTGTAACTCAGGATCTCATGGAGTGTGAGGCCTCAAGTCCTCTTAGATAAACACTTCTGAGGAAATGTCCTATCGAAATGTTTGCATGCCTAACCACAGTGCAATCTGCATAGTGACTTTTGTATGCCTGTTCCCAGTCTGAAATATAAACTGTAGTTAGATTCTCAACTCAGCCTGAATCCATCTGCAATGTACTCTACCACACACACAAGCTCACTGTGTATACGGTGAATCATTACTTCTTGTCTTTCCTTCAAACACTGATGATGTGTATACTCTAACATACACTGCATGGCCAAAAACAAAAAGTTACCACCTGGATTGAACCAAACAAATAGGTACAAGCCTCCTATTGGCTAATTACTGCATGGGTGATTATCTTTCAGCAACAAGTTATTTAACCGCAACCGATGCAATGAGTAGCTTCTCATTTCTTAAACAACCATGTTGAAAGACACATCCCGTGGTCATGGTGTTAGTCTGTTTAAGAAAGGTCAAATCATTGACATGCATCAAGCAGAGAAAACATCTAAGGAGGTTGCAGAAACTACTAAAACTGGGTTAAGAACTTTCCAACGCATTTTTAAAAACTGGAAGGATAGTGGGGAACCATCGTCTTTCAGGAAGAAATGTGGTCGGAAAAAATACTTGAATGATGGTGATCAGTGATCACTTCTAAGTTTGGTGAGAATCTAAGAGAAAAACAGTAAGACTCAGGGCTATGTTTAATAGCGAAAGTAAGAGTGTTTCTGCTTGCACAATGCAAAGGGAACTCAAAGGATTGGGACTGAACAGCTGTGTAGCCATAAGAAAAACACTAATCAGTGAGGCCAACTCGAGATAAAGCTGTGATGCACCTATCATGCCTGCCTACTGTACAAGCCTTTGGGGGCAGTGCTATGATCTGGGGTGACATAATTTTCACATATGGATTGGCTACCACAGAGTCCAGACCTCAACCCCACTGAGAATCTTTGAGCTGTGCTGGAGTATGCTTTGTGCAGTGGTTGGACTCTCCCATTATCAATATAAGATCTTGGTGAAAAATTAAGGCAACACTGGATTAAAATAAATCTTGTGACACTGCAGAAGCTTATCAAAACAATGCCACAGCGATTGCATGTCGTAATCTAAGCTAAAGGCAGTCCAACGACATAATCAAGTGTTTTACCTCTTTTTTTTTTTTTTGGGCCAGGCAGTATACATACACATGAGCTACCTAAAATCCCACTGAGACTTTAAGATACTTTAAAAAATGTAAAAAAAAAAAAAAGCCCAGCAGCCATAAAAGTATTGGATGCCTGCTCAGCCAGAGGGGGCAGTAATTGACCACCTATGATATGATGCTTCTGCTTCTTTCTCTTTGCTTTTTTTCTCAGAACAAACACATATAAAGGTTACATAATTTACTATCCTTTTTAGCTGTTTTTTTATTACATTTTTGTGTGTACCACACTTTTAGGGGCCTCAAGGACCACAAGGAAATCCAGGACCCAGAGTAAGTGCTCACTTCAGTATCACATTTAAGTGTTTTAGGTACTGGATAAATAGCTTATATTTCTAACCATATAGTAAATATAAATTGGGGTTTTTTTTTTTTTTTTTTATTCAGGTCAGTATACACACTACTTGCATTGATTTTGCACTGTTGTTGGTACATACATTAAAGACTAATGAAACTCTTTTGGAACTATTTTAGCTCTTTGACTTTTATAAGTTTAAGGCAGTAATGTCAATATCTACTTGTAATGTAGCTGTGCATGAGAGTATCGTAACATAATCATGAAAGAGCAAAAACTGCAAAATATGCAAAATATGATCATTTTTCAACTTTTTACTTATTTAATCAGTTTCTGAACTTCTTCCTTAGGGACCCCCTGGTGCTCCTGGTCCAACGGTAGGTTCATCTTCTATGTAATCTAGACAGGTAGACAAGATCAGTTAAACAGCAGGAGTCCTGTTTTACAGTTAAAAGCAAAGAATTTGGACCATAAAGAAAACAAATAGAAAGCTCCAAGGTAATCTTTTAAAAACATTCAGTATTTCATATTTCACCTAGCCCAGTGTATTTTCTCACGTATGTGTCTTCATCTTATTTTGGATGGGAGTTATCAAATTACGACTTTCTTTCTTCTTGTCGTGTAAACTAAGCAGCTTTCCTTGCTTCTATATATTTTAAAAGAGAAATGAAATTCAGAACAATTGATTAGTGTCACTGCAAAGCCAAGACATGATTCCCTGTTTTCTTGTAATAGCTCATCCTATCGTCCATCCATCTAATGTGAGATGGAGAATTAATGAACGTTTTGTGGCAGTACAACAGTGCTCTTTCTCTCTTTTTTTATTTATAGTAAATTCTGAATCACTTGCAGCTCTCTGAAGAACCTTTTCTTGTTAGAATAACCCATAAAAAAACAACAGCATAGCAGATTCCTTTTTGTTTACACACATTAAATGATAACTTGGATGTTTATTCTGAGTGGAATGTGTTATTCTTCCCCCTACCGAAGTCAAGGATGTGGTGGTTTATTTATGCTAGACTTATTTTACTGCTTTTCTTTGTTATTAAAGTGTACTCTGACTATTTATAAGTTTTCTCTATAAACTGGACTTGTCTTGGTTTTCTGTAATCAGTGAATAAGCCTTCGGATTAAAATATTTCAGTAAAATTGTGAGCAAAGCATTGACTCTGTTATGGTTTTCATAGAGCTGTTGATTTTGAATCCACAGAGACAGATTTATGATGACTTAGCTGTCTACAGTCTGCCTGACTCCGATGCTGACCTCAGGACAGAGGTAAAACACGTAACACAGATGGATGAATAAGTGATTAATAAGCAAATTTTCTGGTAGATGGACAATAGAGGACTTGTTGGAACAGACTATAACAGTGCCATGTTTTACTCTGGTGTGTGAGAGTTGACAACCTTGTCTTTCCCATCTGTAACTAGAGTTTCCAGAACATGGAGATGGACCTGCCAGATGAGAATACAGAGATTATTAAGACTCTTCGTTACCTGAGCAGTGTGATTGAAAGCATCAAAAAGCCTCTTGGCACCAGGGAGAACCCAGCTCGTGTCTGTAAAGACTTGCTCGATTGTCAACACAAGCTCAAAGATGGTGGGTTTTGTGGACCGTGTTCTGAAGAGATCTGATAGGAGAATGTAGTTGTTGTTACCATATATTTGGTCAACAGATGGAGTAACACTTTCTCATTTTGTCTCTGTTCCTTCTTTGACTGTGGGTTTTTAGATTGGTTCTGGATTGATCCAAACCTTGGCTGTTCTTCTGATGCGTTCAAGGTCTTTTGCAACTTTACAGCAGGGGGACAGACTTGTTTACATCCATTGGCCTCCAACAAGGTATCAATGACGAAGTAAAACAATTAGCAAATTCATGCCTTAAGTGTAATATTTAACAGACTGTAGAAAAGAATATATATATATATATATATATATATATATATATATATAATCCATAGCACAAATTTAGACTTGATTCGAAACCCTCAATTGTAATCCAGCAATAACTGGAAATGTTTATACCATTGTGGTTATGATGGCACACTGATCACAGTGCACATTGTCTGTGTCTCTTCCAAAAGCTGTTGTTTGGTGTAGGGAAAGTCCAAATGAAGTTTCTCCATTTGCTGAGCTCTGAGGCGAGCCAAAGTATCATGCTCCACTGCCGAAGTGATCCATCCTACAACATTGAGGAAAACTTCAACTCCACTAAACCCATACATGGCGAGAACATCAGGCTTTGGTTTCGTGGCTGGAACAAACAGATATTTGAGAAGGACACACCACTTGAACCCCATGTGCTACAAGATGAGTGCAAGGTAATAAGTAGGATAGAGTTCTGTAAATTAGGACTAAACAGATACCATGTTTGGATTTTGTCTTTTCATGATTATTTTCTGTATGCATTAGTCATTAGAGTAACCGTTATAAAACTTGCACAAAATTCTGTGTAAAATTATGAATCCTTCCCATCTATTAATGGCTTAGTGGGAAAGAATGCTGTTGTAGAAAATTATAAATGACAGTTTATTTGGAGAAAGTGCTTAGAAAACTGATAGTTTTTGTAGCATGGCATGTATATATATTCAGATTAATCATGCTTGCCTTTGGATAGGTTATTTTAGAGAAAAGTGGATTTTGAGATGCAGTAATCACATTTCTTTACTATTCTCTACTCCATCTATTATGTTTCAGATCCAAGATGGCAGCTGGCACCAGTCTCATTTCTTCTTCCATACTCAGGACAGTCGTCAGCTACCTATTGTAGACATGCAAGAATTCCCCACTTCTGAACTCAGTATTCAACAGCACATAGAAACTGGTCCTGTCTGCTTTCTCTGACGCAAGGTCATCTTGCAACTGCTCGCTTAAAGCACTCACATCTACAGATATTGAAACAAGGCCTCATACCAAAGAGATGCTTCTACATCTAGGCACAGGGTGGATTCAAGAAAGTTTATGTTTGGTATGAGAGTGAGACTGTGTGAGAGTACCATATGCTCAACTTTCAATTACAGGCAACTCTACATGGAAGAACTCGATCTCTGTGGAATATTCAGAACAAGAAGGCCAAAAGAGAACAGTGCATACAGATATTTAGAAATTAAATGTGTAACATATGGTTGGTTTAATATTTTGTGTGTGGTGTTTAGTTTCACTGCATATGGACACATATTATCCCTCACCACATGGAAGGGCCTCACAACGCAGCAAACCCCCAAAACTCACATCTCCCTTCCACCCATCCCCTTAAATACACGCTGACCATCCTAAGCAGGGGCCCAACCCGAAGGACCGTGCCAGGCCTCTGCACAGGGCACTGTCGAAAGAAAGTTTTATATGAGTGCAATAGCATTTGGATAATGTGTGACTGCTTAAAAGTGTAGTATATTTAACCAGAGGCTATATTTAACATTGATATTTTTGTCTTTGGTCCAGCCCATTTGGACCAGTACATTTTGACAGATGGTACTCTACCTCTACCTGGTTATTTGCTTTCTAGAATAGTTGCCAATGTCAAATTAGCATCATTGTTTTGACTGTGTGTTGTATGTACCGGTTACATCAAGATTTGTTATGTTCTGTGAGTACTTATGTTAATTTGGTCATTTCTAATTTATGAACCAATACTTGTTACACTAAATGTTTTTGTAGCTTTTCCCTCTATGTGGTAGGTTCCCAAACCTATCATTGGTGCTGCAACAAAGAATAAGTCATCAATATTTCCTTTGTATATATTGACAACATATTGTATGTTTATTTATAACCTTTTTTTTCCCCACTTACATTACTGTAACACAGTAAGTTATACTCTCAGAGAACTTTGGCCAATGACAACTCAGTCTAATTAATATTTATGTTTAAATGGGTTTGAGACAACACACTTGTTTATTGTGCTGTTCTTCTCAGTTCATTCAGATGTGGTTCATTCACTGGCAGCTGCAGTAGGCCAGAGTCAGAAAACACAGAAAACGGTCATCATATTCTTAAGTTATATTATTAACAAAGTGTTATTCTATAAAGTGTTCAAGTTTTTGGAGGACAACATTGGAAATGTGTAAATACAAAAATTTTGCAGACAAATAAATTGAATATTTTATCCACAAATGTTTTGGAGCTTCTTTTTTTTCTAATGAAAAGAAGTTGGCATTATGGGAAATACACTTGAAGGTAAAGAAACAAGAGAGAGCAATGGAAATGCATGATCAGTTTTATAGAGGTGCAATGGAAGTTTATTCATCTCATCTGTGAACCCAGAGTCCAGTAGGCTACATTTAAAAGGAAAACAAACTAATACCCACACCCTACCTCACTACAATCATAATTTATTTGTTAATTTTTTTCATTCCTACAGGAAGCAGCCCAGCACAACCTGCTTCCAGATATGAAATTATGTTCTATTCTACTACTCTACAGTCATTTAGCAGACACTTTTCTCCAAAGTGACTTACATCTAAAAGTGAGAAATCAAACAGGAGGGAAAATCATAATTAAGTGCTAGTCAGACTGCTGTGAGTTCAGTTGGAGACAATGTAAGCATTGTTGTGTTGGGTTTGAAATAAGGATTGAAAGAAATAATGAGCAAAAAAGTTCAGAGAATGACATAAGCTGGAATCTTTTTGGCACACATTTCAAAGTTTTACTACTCTTGCAGGAATCTTGGGAATTTTGTGTCTATAAACCTAAACAAGTGTGTATAAAAGTTATTTAGACACATTGCAGATAAATATGTTTGGGGAAAAAAACAAAGAAAAAACTCCTTCAGGTTTTGTCTTTACTTTCAAGGTACATAAAACAATATCCAGCAGGGACATAGTGAGCCAAGAAGATTTTAAAGTGTGCATCTAAATTCTTGTTGTCTAACAAGATTTACATTGTTGTTCAAGTGGTGACAGTTAAGGTTGGGGTTGTAGTACACCCCGCAGACACTAAGAGGCGCCAATGAGCGGATATCCAACCGGAACTCATTTCCACGTGCTGCTACTGGCGGAAGAAGGTTTGTTTTGAAGCTGCCTGTATTTCATCCAACGTGTTGCTCATCTTTGCCTTTTTGATTCAACAATTGTAACGAAAACACGTAAAATGTCATCTATGGAGAGTCAAGTCGACCATTTCTACAAAGAGGAAGAGCAGAAACCTACAAAAAGAAAGATTTCTCTCTCCAGGTAAGTAGCTTTTAACAGACAGTCGAGCCTTCGGTACACGTTTAATTGTGCACCAGTTTCAAATCAGTGATGATGTTGGTTTGTTCCACACCAGTTTTCATAAATGTATATATGTCTGGTAGTCACTGTGTTCATGAATAGAGTTGCACCGTGTTTATGCTCGCTAGTTTTTGGCTAGCTTCAAGTTAGACTGATGTAATGCCAAATTATGTGACCCGTGAAAGTTTCTCACTCTTTCTTCAGTCTAAATTTCAAAGCCATACACGAAATATTTGCAGATGTGTCAATTTAGACACCCACAAACCAGTTAGTTATCAAAACTTGTTACCCTGTTTGTAAAATCTTTTGTGTAGCCTATAATAAACCAAAAAAGACTTTGATCCAAATGAATGACTAGATAGAAATTTAATCGCCCGAACTTGGTGGGTCATCTTTTATATCAGAACCGAGTTGTCCTTGTGTCTCTTTCATAGAATAGAATATCTTAGATAATCCTTCCTCCATAGTTTTATCCCTTTTTATATCACACTTTTACCCAAAAATAAAATAGATAAATAATGTTGGCCGCTCGACCTTTTGTACTCTTATTAAACATTTTTCCTGCTTATTGTGTGAATGCCTTCCGGCATTCACACAGTAGTTTTCCTGTTTCTCTTTATTATTATTATTGTGTGAATGCCTTCCGGCATTCACACAGTAGTTTTCCTGTTTCTCTTTATTATTATTATTATT
>JAOXYM010000015.1:9485131-9506521 GCA_028567055.1 Leptatherina wallacei | reverse complement strand
TGTTCAGCATTTCAGTCCAATCATTCTACATTAAGGCATTCACACTGCTGTTGCGCAGTAACAGCTTCTTCTAGTCTTAGTTTAATGTTGCAAAGTAACCAATCTGTGTCGAGCTGAAGTGTTGTTTCTCCTGCAGTTGTGGAGTTTGCGGATCAGATGAGGCAAAATACAGATGTCCTGCCTGCCAAAAACATTCCTGCAGGTGAGTTGTTTTCTTTGGATACGAACGATACTTGCTAGCAGTAAACAAACAATCAAAACTCTGCCTCTGGAAAACTCCCTCAGTATCATCAAAGAAAGTATGCATTTCACAATATGTTTGGAAATATTTCTGTTCATTTTTGCGTTGTGAAATATCTGATCAGGGGATTATTTCCAGCACCAGTGTAGCTTTATTTTTCTTGTTTGTAAGGCAGTAGATCTTAGATAACAAGAGACATTTTTTTGTAACATTTATTTTAAATGGAATCTAAATATTCCTATCCAGTTTAATTGGATATGAGGCTAACTGTAACTTGAGCAATTTAATCACTTCAGTAAAACATAACATTTAAATTATATGTTGTTACATTGTTGATGCTTTCCTGTGTATAAAATAAGGACATTTGGAGCAGGGAGGTGTCTATTGGTAGATGTACTAAAACTAATAGTCTTTAAGTAAAACACCCATTTTGAGGCAGTGAGCAGTGATTTTTGAGCTTTCAGCTTGATAGATCAGCAAAGTTAAAACTCTAAATGGTACCTGGTTGTTTGATGTCTGTCAAGATCTGGACATGTAGGAAAGTAGATAAAAACCTATACCTGATGTTAGAAGTTGACCTATAAGGGCTTTTTCAAAGTGTTCCTGAAATAATCCTTCAAAGTCAGTTATCTCAAAATTGTATATAGACAATAATGGATATGACAGAAATGATTAGGCTGTTGTGACCTACTTAACAGAGAGCATTTAATACCAAACCCAAAGTAATGGTGGTGTAATGGTTCATGTCAAATACTGATGGCCTGTGCCATTTTTTATTTTTAACACTTAATGTTATTATTACAATAATAATGGGAAGACCAAGAAGTTGTCTCCTTGCAAGCCCTCCACCACGGTATTATACAAGTGAGTTTGATATATTGAAAGACTAAAATGTTTTGCATGCATATTTTAAGATAAATCTCTATTTGTTTTCAGAGAAAATTTAATTTATAGTATTGAACCTGCTCACATGAATAAGATAAGCTCTGTTAGTTAAAAGGCACTGTATGTTTCAGTTTTAAACAATAAAAAGCACAGTCATGTAGAATTATATAACTGTATTCTTTAAAAAAAAATCCTCCTGCACCTTTGCGTGCAGAAATAAAATATATTTGGTTGACTCATGGCCATGTTTTTTGTTTTCACTGACTGAACTTTACTTTGATTCATGGCCAGTAACAACATGCCACTGGACATGCTTTATGGGCCTTTTCCTCAAATTCTCTGGAGGCTGAAGCATTTACAGCACAACCATCAAAATACATAATAAAATCATAATAAAGGTCATACCTGAAAATTTCATTAAATCTTATCAAAAATGCTACAGAATGTCCTTCCTCCTCTCTCATTGTTGGTTGTTGTTTTTGGGCATCATTCAGCATTCCTCTTGCATAGTTTGCAGGGATATGGTCTTTATTTGACGTGGGCCAAATACCTGTCTCTCAGCAGAAGTCTGAACCTAGGCCTGTTCGTGGTGGAATTGAAACTCGAGGGTTTCACCTCCAATACAAGGTTTTTCTGAATTTGAGTTACACAGTTTTAAAAATATCTGAATCAGTATTTTAATTCAGGATATCTACATTTATCAGGTGGGCAGAGGTGGAAAAAGTAGACTGTATTATTTGAATAATAATAAAATGGTCACTTATGAAAATGGTCTGATGCATCAGCCTTTTAAGCATTTAAATGTTGCTCAAAAACACAAAGAAGCTTTATAAACACAACACCTTTTTAAATAACCTAAATTAATACACAGACCTGATGATAGTTTGTAAAATCATTACCTGGTGCAATAGACAAGCTGGAATGATTGTGGAATATTTTGTCGAAGTTTACTTTCCGAAAAAGAAATTGATGTTTTTAGAGTGATGCTCTTTTCTCTCCCTTTTTTCAGCTTGTGTGAAACTATTCCTTGATTTAAGCTAATGTAGGTTCATTCATTTTGAAGTCATAGTTATTTAATAGTACTTTTTAGTGTTGCTGTCACTAGAAACGAGTGTTGAACACACAAAAAGGCTTGGATTTTATAGTTTGGCCAGTTGTTGGTGAGATGCTGCAGTTAGTTGATTGACAGAAACTTTGAGATTTGGGGTTGTTTAACCAGGTATATCATCCAAATCTATCCATCCATCCTGGATTTTTTTTTATGTGTTTTGGTTTATTTGCAGGTTTTAAGGTTTTTTATTTAAAAAAACTAAACACAACTGCATTGTGGCCTTGTAGTCTGCCTATGCTAATTTGTCTGTATTATTCTTGGGTGTTAGCATTTTTTTATAAAAATTTTTTTAATCAGAATAAGTACGTGGTCATGATTCATAGTTCAGCTGACTTTTTTTTTATCTAGACTCTCCCAATCTCTTTTCCTTCTTACTCCTTTGTATTGTCTGGTAAAACTGAAATATCACAGAATCACAGGATTTTACACTATTGCTGACTATATTTGTGTGTTTTCCAGCTTGCTGTGTGTGAAGAAACACAAGGATGACTCCAGATGCAGTGGGGTTAGAAATAAAACAGCATTCGTGACTTTGTCACATTTTGATGAAATGACACTTCTCAACGGTGAGCATCAGCTTTGCAAAAGGAAAGCTATGATCCTAGATTTCCACATGTTTCAGAGTCATTCAAACATGTATTTTTTTTTATGTAAAAAAAGAAAAAAAAAGAAGAAATTCTCAACAATGATGAAAAATACATCTTTGGATATTTAGCCAATTTATTTAAAAAACAAACTACTATGTACCCCCATTTAGATAAGTTTCAGACTCTTGATCTGATATACATTTCTTACATTTTTCTTTGCAAAGAATCTTCAAGCTTGTTCAGGGTTAGATATGGAAGTGTCTCCACAGATTATACTCAGGTTTCTTGTAAACCTTCATTCTGACCTAAAATCCTGAGTACTCTAAGAATGTTTTGACTGATTTTCCTATATTTATTTTGTATAAATGTTTCCCTCTTTCCTGACTCTTCTCTCAGCCACTATGACAGACAAACATCACAGTGATTTGACTGCAGAAATGCTACTGGCGAGGCCCAGTTTCCTAGGCAGTTGTGGCCAAAATTCTGCATTTTTTAATCTGTTTGGATCAGTGGATTTTGAATCATTAAGTTGCCTTTTTGCAAATATCCAGATGTATAAAGTCTTGGTGGTGTTAAACATCCTCCATTTTAAAAGATGGAGATTGTTGCACTTTCGGTCCTTTTAGTATTATGTAGAAATATTGTTTTTTCCCGTCCTAAAATCTGTTCCTTGACACGATTTTGCATTAGTTAGCAATTGTGTAGGGATTGATAATGGGACAAAAACATTTGAATCTTTTTATTAGTCAAATAAGTGAAAAAAGTTTTAAAAAATGACAAAGTGTCAGTGTCAGTTGGCTCTGCAAACAGTGGCATCAAATTATACAAAAATTATTATTAAAGCAACCAAAATACATTTCATTCTGAATATTTTATTGATTAATTGTGATAAGTTTATTTCCTTAATGTTCTCCCTTTCCTGTTGCTTTTCATTATTTGCTTGTATTGTAGATTACAGGTTTCTGGAAGATACTGGAAGATTTGCTGATGGAGCCACTAGAGACAACCTTATCCGGGTTCCACGCTCCACCTTCAAGGTAAATAGTTAAAGTCTAACTGACCCTTGTAAACATAATTATGATATAGAAGAACATTTCTACCTAAAGGGACCATTTTCAACCCTGAACTGAATTAAGCAAGTATAGAAAATAGATCAATGGATGGAACCAGTATCTTCTAAATGCTTTTCTTTTTGGTGCTTTACTGCTTGTGTAGTTAGCGGCTATAGTTATGCAATACCTACTGCTATTGCTCCAAACCGCATAGATTTATTTTTGTAAAAGTTCATGCCAACTATCACCTGCACTGGCTGTTACTACAGTACTATTCCAGTGACATTTGATATTTTGGAGTAAGTCATGTACTTACATGGGTTCTGGAGGCACTAACTGCTGCACTGGTCAAAAAAATCTATCAAAATAATGAGGCTTATTCATAGGGAGACATAAATGCTCAGCGCATGATCTGTGTTAGGATTTTAAACCTAGCTTTTAATAAATCTTTCAACTGTCTCTCACCGCCAGCCTGCAGTTATGAAATGGCCAGAAAGGAAAGTCCTGTCCTTTCAGATGAGGGCATTAAGGAGAAGTTCAAGCCATCTTTGCTTAGTTGTTAATGAAGCTTGAACAACCAGATATATTGATGCAGAGCAGATGTTAAGTATCTCTCTGTATTTCTTCCAACGGCAAGTACCCTCAGCCCCACTCCTGACTTTTTCACTGAAATGTCAGGCAGTCTTTGGTCCGGATAAATCTGCTCAGGCCCAGGAACTTGCTGTCACATCCTATTTCCCTGAACACTGGCTCCGTTTGAAGTCTGCTGTTGTGATATTTCTTTAACGTCAAAGATCTGATGGATTATACTTAGTATGGGGACTTTTTAGCAACACTTAATAAGAACATAAATCTACCAATTCATTTATCTGTGAAACTGTTACAGACAAAATGTAATGTTGTGCGTTCTTCATGAGGCTCCAACTCATTTCAGCTGACAAAGTCAGAAAATATTAAAGTCAGTCAAAAACTTGTATCTTAATTTGTTATCGAAATACATTAAAGTATTCTCACCCCTTGGTTTTCCTAAAAATGATATATTCCAATACCTACATGTTTTCAAACATGGCACAATACAAATGAACAGACAAACTTTGGTGAATGTTGACCATGCATTTTTGTGGTGTTTCTCCTCTCACGCACAGCCGATTCAAAAGACATGACATTCAAAACTCGTGGCAAAAAATATTTAATAGTCACCGAACACGTTTTTTTTTTTTTTTATTCTTATGGATGAAGGTAAAATATGTACTTTTGTTTGTGCCAACCAACATGACTTTGACGGTAAAGCATTTCATTAGGACATCTTGTTCTCGTGTCTGACACAGTTTTTGTGTTGAACTGAGGGGACAGAGCAGTCGCCAGTAATCCAGAAGCAGGATATTTTGATGCAGTATGTTACTCTTAACTGACTTTTTAATAACCTAATCATAACTCGTTGATTATTGATAATTTCCTGTATCCAAATTAGATCGATTAAATCATTTTAATTGATCATCAGGAGAATTAACGATCGATTATCGATTAATCATTAATATCTTAATATTAAAATTCAATATTTATGGGCTATATTAAAATGCAGTGAAAGCAAAAGAAACAGCGTTTCCTCATTTAGATCTTTATTAAAAAAAGTGAACGATTCTTGTGGCAGTTAAACACGATTCATCAGTGGGAAATATGCGCTCACATACAACCTCAGCACCAGTCTAAAGATCCATTATTTTAATCGCTGAAAAAATATTGTAATCGATTCAATTCTTAACGATCGCTTAATTGATTGTTGATTAATTATGCCCATCCCTAATCCAAATAATTCTTATTACTTAAAAAGATAAAGTGAAAATGCAATGAATCTGCTAACGGTTTTAAAAATGACATTTTAAGCTCGAGTTATTGAAAACATCAGTTGTCCTGATTATTTTTTTTTACCTGGCTTATTAGCTTGACTGTTGCCATTTTAGTTAGATTTTTGCAACTGTTTCACTTTTTTTCCATACAACTTGGTTGCATGGATTAATGTGTGACAGGTTACCATGAATTGATATCCAAAAGTGTAATGTTTATGAAGATAGAACTTGTATACATCGCCTGCTATATTGTTCAATCTCACTTGAATTGTATATATAGCATTTGAGTTACAATGCTATAGTTTTAAAGGCCCACTATATAACTTTTCGACCTTAAAACTTGGCTTTCCAGACTTGTTTGATGGCACAGGGACATCTATTATGTGCATTTCTAGGGCCACACTAAAGAACTTTTACATCTGGGACGCCGCCTGCTAAGGTTAGCTTTGCGCGTGCGTTACATGCTAGCAAGCAGTCGGTGGATTCAGCAAAGAAATGTTTGAAAACATTATTGGAGAAAGAGAGGAAACTAAGGAGAGCCGAAAAAAGGCAAGAGTCGAGAAAAGACAGTTTTTTTTTACTGTCTGGAGAGAGCTCACACTACAGGTAGGATCCAAGATGGATGCTGAATTAGCTGTCAATAGGGGACGCGTCACTGAAAAAAGTTATAAACGGCCTGCAACATCTTTTTCCTAAGTCTGAGAAAGGGTTTATGAATAAATTTATTTAAACTCTAATAAAGCACAGTTTATTTAATTGTTTCAGGATATTGTGTTATTTTCTTTTCTCCAGGCAAAGAGACTGGCCGTCCATGCCAGGAAGATGAACATCACCCTGAGATTCCTCCCAGTCACCTTCACGAAGAGCAAAGAAAACTCTACCTTCTTCCTTCCAAAGTAAGTGTAGAGGTATAAAAAGATGGACAATGTTGTTGTCAATTTGTCCAACATTTAGCTAGAGTTTGACAGAAGCAGGACTGACCTAAATGCAGCTAATATTGAAGGTGTAAGTAAATAACTCAGACACTTCATTTTCCCATATTATTTTTTGTCTTGCTTACTCACTGATCATTTTTGATATTCAAGATGACTATTTCTTAGTATACTAAGTAAAACTAGTCAATGATGCAATGTTGTCATTAGTCTTAATCATGATGATTAACATAAAAATCTTCATACTCTGCACATGTAACACTGGATCCTAGAAAAGAAAAACATATTTAGGCAGAAACAAATAAAAAAAATTGCACCACTCCAATTCCAAACATCATGAAGATGTTTATGATATGTCAGTCACTGTTGAAGACAACTCTTCCTGGTTCACAGATGAAACTACGTTCTCATTAATCTGCAACTTTGCCACAGGATGGCACTCTTGTTAAGCCCTTGCATTTGTGTCTGGTACTTTTCTTGGGTCATCTCACTGTGGTGTTGTATATGGTGATGAAATGTTGATCTGCACAGATCTTTCAATTATAAGTGATCCGGGGCAACGGAGGTGTCACCTCCATTGATAATACTATGACAAACTAAGGTCAGATTATTAAACACGAGAGCTTCGACCATGTTAATTGTGTTTGATTTGCTGAAGGAACAAAAGTGTAGTTTTGCAGCATTTCACATTAGCAAATAGCAGCTACATCACATGAAACTTTTTCTTCTTTGTGTACTTCTTATCATTGTTTTTGGGAAAGGGAAAATTGAATGAAATTTATTTCTTTGATGGTCTGGATTCTTTTTAAAGAGGTGCTGGAGGTAATCATTTTTAGTCCAAATTACATTATTTTATTGCTGGTCGCAAATGTGCAAGTAAGTTAGTTTTGGACTTAGTGTTGCTGTATATTAGCAGATACCAGCCAACACACACACTTGTACACACTTGTACTGTACTTCATGATGCAGACAGGTTGCTGTGCTAAACTCCAGTTGATAAAAAAACAAAACTGTTAACCACTGCAGGATTAAATGAACATTTAGTCTGTCTCACATTTTGTAATGACATATGGCACTATCTGATAATTCATCGTAAAGTTTTTAAGACTTGCAATTTTATTTAAATTGCAACTCATTTGAAGTGTGTTTGCTTATCAAAGCACTTAATTCTTGAGGGTTGCATAATGTAGCTGGGTGGTTATTTTGTTACATGGATAGAATGATATAATTCTCAACAGCAAATTTATGACTAGTCTTGAGTTGCTGAAGAGTTTCACTCTAGTTTTTAAATAAGCTTCAGAAAATGATAATTACTGCTGTAAGATTGAGAAAATAATTCTTTCACATGGACCCACCACTACCACCTTTTTTTCCCTTTTAATCTCCCCCTCTGTTTGCTCAATTCCACTGGTGGTCTTGTCATTTTTGGCGGCGATCCTCTTCTCTCCAAGTAACCTTCTGCCTCTCATGCCACCCATTTTTACCATTTCTTTTTGCAACTGTGCCCTGCCACTCCAATTCCACAGTGGAAGGATACAGGAAAAGAAGAAGAGGAAAATGGTTATTGAACTGCATATAAAAGTTTTATGAGTCTGAAATGCCCAGGGACAACAGTAGGTGCCAAACAGGATTGCCACCAAAAGAAAGCTTTGTTAGTCCCTCCAGCTAATTTTATGGTGTTACTTTCCCTCTCACCACCCTCTTTTCCATCCTCAAAAACTATTTCTCTATCATGCCTGTCTTTGGTGTTCTGCACGTTTTGATGTAAGTATGCTGATCTCAAGGTGAAATAACTTTGTCAAATTCTAGTTGCAGGCTCCAAATCCAAAGTCCTTGTTTCCAGTGCAACTGTTGATTGAATGTGGTAGATGGTAAATGAGGTATGTTGGTTAAGTCTGAGTTTTTCATAAAAGTGTTTCTCCTGACCAGCGAAACCCATACGAATATTTATGCATTTATTATTCTGTGAACTGAAGATGTATAAGGGGCCAGCTCTGTAGCCTCTGTGTAATTTGGTTAGTTTCACTGTGTCTCCCTAAACTTTTTCATCATGATAACAAAAGTGTCCCATTCACAGACCAGCTAAAAGATACCAGGGATGGGATAAAAGGTGTACTATTAGTAGCAAGAGATCAAGAGAGAAATTGCTTCAGAGTGTACCAAGTACATGATATAGAAAGCAGATGTGAGCGCAGTTAGACTGCTGCTGGTTAGCGACATATTCTTGCTACGTATTTGCACTGCCAAAGAAGGATCATTACCAGCAGACAGCTGACTGGAGGGCTTTCATGCCTGGCAATGGTATGTGTGAGTGTGCATGACTTTTTCTTTCTGATAAAATGTTTGTGAACAAAATAATGGCGCTGAACCTACTTTCATTTGTCTTTGCGTTGCCAATGATCAACTTTAAAAGCAAGGCACAAACACCAGAGAGTGACATAAATTTACAGGGTACTTCTCAGTCCAGCCCTTGGAGGGTAGGTATATAATCGTTGGCATTTGGCAGAACATTTGGAGTAGTTTTGTTAGGGTGGAATTATGTTTTCTTCAGCCTCAGCTTGGCATTGGAGGGCATTTTCCTCAAAGACAGCTTGAGTGGACTGGACAACGCATTGCAGGAGCAGTTACTGTGTGTAATGACTGAACATATTTCTATAATAACTTGAAATAATTAGTAACATGAGCTAGTGTGGTTTTGTGTCTCATATATAATTTTTCCAAATACTGGAAATCAGCCTCAATTAACCCAGCTTTCTGGGTTAGAGGAGGTATAATTTTTCTCCCATTTATTGACAAGTGTTGAAGAACACTGAAATTTGAAAATGTGCCCCTTTGTTGATAGTAGTGGAGAAAATAACCACTCCTTAGTAGATGGTGAAAAATTAAAGTTACTCCCATATAGATGCTTTCAACTCATTGAAATGAGAACATGGGCCTATTTTAAATGCTATGCATCACCCCTCGCCTTTGGGGATATTGCCTGTGTCACTTTAATTTGTCAAACATTCACTAAATGTCCATTCAAAGTGAATCACACCAGTAATTGTAATTGGATACATTTGTCCCTCTAATACTCTCTCACTGCCAAAAACTTTTCACTCAAAGACCACTTTCAGAATACAGTCGTCCATAAATTATAGCTTCAAGCCCAATACTGAGTTGGTCCTTGTGCAGCCAAAAGGTCTCTGACCTCTAAAATGAAAATCTATACTCTGTCCTGAAGTGCTCGGTACAAGGTTGTTGGCAACAGATCCTTTCGAAATGTTTTTGTGAGATGGGGTCATTGTGGATTGGGCTTGCTTTCAGATTTCATAAGTTTGATGGGATCTGTTTGCATCTAGAGAGTTTGGAAGCTGGGTGAGCACCACATACTCTTTGTTGTATTCTTTGAACCTACATAGTACATACTGTACATTAAATTAGAAACGGAGCAAGAGCAGAGTACGCATCGGTGGTGTCAACTAAAGCAACAGAAAGGGCTGCAGAATGAAGCCATGGTGGACATATTTCTACTTGATAGGTAAGATACTAATATGTCTTCATGACTTTTGGAGAAACCACAGACACAAGTTTCAGCGGTTTGAAAAAAAAAATAAAAAGCCGGTGGAAATCCCTGTGCACAGATTATTAAACTGTGCTCTCCGTTTTTCAACCCCTGCTCACAGTTTGAGAAACGTTTGCAGTCCGTGCTCTCAGATTATTAAACTGTGTTCTGTTTGCAATCCGTGGGCACACAGATTGTCCAGAGACCTCAGTTTAGTTTAGAGATGACCAATTTGGCTAGCCAGGGTGTTTTATTAACGTTAGCAGCTGTTGGTGCAAATTTTAAACGTATTATCTCAGTGTAAAATACTTATGCATTAAAACACGGAACGGCATTAAGTGTATATGACAATAGACTAGCAGCTGCGGGCCATGGAATCCAAACCCTCTTATGAGATCCCTGGGCAATCTGTGCACGCTTGGATTGCAAACAGAAAGCACAGTTTTATGAATACATGCGCACAGATTTCCACCAGTTTTTTTTTTAAATTTATTTTTTTACACCGCTGACACTTGCTGGGCTCAGTAGTAAACAATCGAGGCTCCTCAGCGCTCGGGAACAAGCGTTTTCCTCTGCTCTGAGGTGTGGCTTCAGAGAAAAACTGAAGAAAGGGGGTTGGACTTTTGAATTGTGTATTTTCAAAATGTAGCTTGCTGGAACTGTTTTTTCCAGGATTTCCTACCCTACCTTTTAAATTGTAGCAGAAGAAGGGGGGCATAGCGAGAATAAAGTCCATTACACACCTATTCCGAATATTTCGTCCAAATAATTTTCATCGAGTCAATGGGAACGTTCACATTAGACACAAAATTCCGTCCAGCGATTTTGCAAGTTTTATTTTTTAGGGCCGAGGTAGATTTTTTTCAATATTCGCATCCGACAGATACACAATCGACCAATCCGAGAAGGCTTGTTGACAGTGTCACCAGAGCCAACAGCTATGCAGGAGTCACTTTTCACTCCATTCAAACTGTCAGGAAACTTTCTTATCACTAGGAAAGTAATTTGCTTTTAAGTTTGTGCCCTATTTCCTAACATAATTGAGACTCAGAGTCATAGTTAAGAATAAAAAGTTTTACTTGCAAGGATACAGGGAGTGATTACATTCGAAACTGCACTGAAGAGTGCATTGGATAATGTCAGCATATATACACAGAGCAAGGTCACACAACACGCCCAGAGAGTCATCTTAGCAGAGAAGGATACCTCAAAACCAGTTACATCTGGTTTCTGCAGTCTAAATATCAGCTGTATGGACAATATTTGGGTAAAACATTTATCCAAGACACAGAAAAAGAATTGTCATATGGCACCAGTATTTTTCCACTCAGCAGAGCTGTTGCTCTTTAAGCACACAATGTTTTTATGTACTAGTTTTAGTATGACAATTCAGGTTCAACATTTTCTTAACACTATATCACTATCACGACTTGTGCTTTTTCGATAAGTGAGAAAAAAATTACCATGACAATGGTCTCAAAGACAATGTGTGGCGAAAACACTTACCAACGAACTGAATTATGAAGACGGTATGTAGATCAAATGTATTGAACACAGTGTTTATAGCCTGTAGCTACTGTACACCTATACATCCTGAGGCAGCCGTGGTGCAGCTTCAGCTCCTGGACTAAACACTGAAACTCCCCAAGTTCTCCTCTCTTTTCTAGAATAGGATGCACCCAGTGCGCTCCTTTTTTTCTCTTCTTTTTCCTGCATATCAGCAAAATATCGTCGTTGCTTGATGTGGAAAACGTGCTTGTTTTTGCCACCTTGCAAGTTTTCTTTAGATTCCAACATTTAATTTCAATTTTGCATCACACTGGGTGTAGACAAAACGTCAATACTTCACCTCTGAATTATTCAGAATTTTGTGTCGTTTATTTGCATCGGTCCCGGTGTGTGACGGCCTCAAGGGTTAAACCTCAAACAAAGGGAAATAATGTTCCTTACAAATGGTTGAAACAATTATACAATGTGATTGCTATCAGCTCAGGTAATTATGGTGATGAGCTTCATTCTCCAAATATACAGTACATCTACAATCCTTTGGGTAAAATACAAAAGGCACACCACCCAATTAAAATACAAACTCTAATACTAAGTGTCACACAAGCTGTTTGGTTAATCTAGCCACTGAAAAATGAGTTCAAGATGAAAAAGGAATGCATAAAAACAGAGTATAAATTATTTTAGTATTAAACAACAATGTGGATATGGCAAGCATGTTGATGTTGTCCTACATGCATTCTGTAAAGTCACACTACAAACCATTTAACATCAAAAGCAAAGGCCTTAACAACTGTAAGATGATTAAAAGGGTAGTAGCTGTTATTCCAAAACGTGCTGTTTCACATTGCCCCCAATCAAACTGAAAATATGAAGGTACAGTGGAAATGTACAAGATGACACAGTCTAAGCTGAGACCATGGAAAAGGAGGGTAATTTTAGCACCTCAATTAGACTATTAATGCAATTTTGAAAATGGTGTAATGCATCTATGATATTCATCACAGCTTTGTTGAAACATAACTGGTGTATGAGTGATCGCATGTGTTGAATGAATTCACAAATTGAAACAAAGAAACCATATTTCACCCCAGAATTCATGGAATGGTGTGAATATTCGTCACTTTATCCTCATGTGCAGAGCGACCTCTACTTTCCACAAACTAAGTTCAAGTGAAACAATCAACAGCAGCTGTAGTTCATGTTTTTAGACTCCAGCTGACAGCCTTCTGGCTGCTTTTGGACTGATTAACCACTGGTGACGCAGAGCAGAGTCTCTGTAAGCTGCCGTTCGAGGCAAAGCTCACATTAGACTGAAAGCAGCAGTTTCATCAGTGTTGCAAACACTGCCATCATAATTTGCCAATTAACTGTGGGCTACATGCTGTTCTGCAAATTCCAAACTGTAAATTAGCAGATTATTTTGGCAGAACATTCCCTTTTTTACTCTTTTAAAGAAAACTTTACAAATGTATTTAAATTATTTTTACATTAGTGCAGATATTGATGTTTTCCAGACACTGCTCTTCATCACCTGATTGTCCAAGAATAATCAGAAATCAAATTTTCCAGAGGTCCAGTTTGTGTGAATCATAAAATCAGAGGCCAATTATCAGGTCCACAGCTTTGTTTTTGTGCCATTAGTGATATTAATCTAAGAAATTAAAATATCTCCCCCATTAGGCTTCTGTTCAACAGTTTTTCTCCGTGGATGTATTGTGCAAAACTAGATGTAGACTAATCACTTTGTAGAGTCACACAAGTACTTCTACTCACACATGTTTGAATCTTTGTGTTCAGGGCTTTTCAGGAAAAGCAGACCCATGATGCAAAACTGCAGTGTTGGTCCAGCTACAAGTAATCAAGCCAGAACTTTAATAAGAAGACATCAGATCCTGCTGCATGTAATAGTTCTCTCTTCTACTCCACCCTTTGAGGTTGTGGATCCAAATATTGCTTTGATTTCTGGATTTAGTTTTTGTATCCAAATAAAAAGGGCCCCCAAATCCTGTCATCTTTTACCAGCACACACTTGCCACCCAAATCCTGGCCTGTGCCTCAGACTAGAAGAAAACACAGGACACAGGGTTTCACGTGTAGCTCAATTTTTGTTGGATCTGCCCCATCTTTAAACCAGCTAGATGGATTGCTGCTCTTCAGTGCCAGACTACAAGTCAAGCATTCTGCTCTCTTGTGATGATGGCACAAGAAACTCCCATTACTAACTTAATAAACGGAGTGTGCTCTCGTTAACGAATTCATCCATCTTCATCTAAGTCTCCTTCACAGATACAGGCCGTTTCTTTGACTCTAGCAGTTAAAGTTGTGCTGCATTCAGTGTACTGAATACTTCAAGCTAATTACACTGAATCACATGTCCATGTTGAAAGGCAAGAGCGGTACATGCCTTTGATACATGAAACACGGCTGATTAAGTTGTGAGATGTATGAAATCCTCACAGCCACGCAGATTTATCCTAAACTCTGTGATATACTGTCTGTTGCCTTTTTTGAGAGCTTTTTTTTTATTTATGTGCCCTGAAAATCAGAACATTGGAACTTGTACCACATGTGTTCACATGTTCTGGGCAGTGAGTCTGATTTGATTACTTGCCACTAATACGTGTCATTCAAGTCCCGTATCCTCCATATTTCTGGTCCTTTACTACCGTCTATCTAAAGAGGGCACAAATGCCACTGCATATCCTTCAAAAGAGGATATTTACCCTGTCAACCTAATTTGTCAAGTACGTTATGTTAGAGAGGCATAACTTTCTGAAATGGGATTTGCTAATAGCTGGAATAGAGTGTAACGATATTTATTCAGCGCCTGTGAATAACCTCTTGTTTTAAGCTAGCTCCCTAGCTTAGCTGCTGCTGAATTGAGGTAAATGCATGTTATCACATCTGCACCGTAGCCCTAAACATTTCTAGATATGCTCTGAAGAGCCTATATATGACAATACACATGTCTACATATTGACATGTGACTTCTTGCTGAGATTTTCTATCCATCTTCCCGGTAATAGTTACTTTCTGCATCATGTCCTTTCTCTCAACTGTTTCATCCAGGCATTATTCCTGAGTATTTCATCCAGGCATTATTCCTGAGTATTTCATCCAGGCATTATTCCTGAGTATTTCCACTTGTGAGAACACACCACCTGTTGTGATGAGCAAGTGTTAAACAGAGAATATTCTAACATACTTCTCTGTATGCTCTCCTTCAGTATTTGTGCGTCTGTGTTTGTGTATCTGATTAAGTATTGTCTTCACACAAAAAACTGTTTGATTTAGTCAGAATAGATTATAATTGGTCTTTTGTACACTATTGTTGTGGAGAGAGCTGTATCCTAAGAAAGTTTGTTATACTGACTTAATGATTTATAGAGATTCTTGTGAAGCATTTATTCTGCATTTTAAACTAAATGTGACTTTATGTACACAACAAGCTTTGTTGTCTGGAAAAGTAGCACTAAATAAATCCTGAACACTCACTCTTTAAGGCAGAAATTAGTGTTTTCATCATTAGCGGGAGAGTTCACTTTTCCAAAACATTTTTAAGTTAATTGCAAAGCTTTGCTCAGACTCATTTTCACTTTCTTTTAAGTTTTGCTTTAAGTTTTGTATGTTAAATCTGCAATTTACAGAAAAACTCCTTCTGTAGAACTTCCTTATAGATTTGACATTTTCATAAACTTTCAGACAAATGATTCCAGCTGCTTTTAATATGCAAATATTGAGAAATGTTGCAGTTCAGTTTCAGGAACTAACATTCTCTTTCTTTTTGTGCAGCTCAGGTTGCTAAAAATCATTTCAAGTCTCGTCATTTTTAGCTTAAGTATTTTCAGAATGAGACCACTATGTACTGGAACTGGAAGCTCTTAGATTCAGATTCTAAACTGTCTTGGTTACCCTTTTAGATATTCCTCCACTTATATGCAAACACAAAACACACATGCAGGCAGATACAGACTTTGGTAGGCCAATTGTAAATTTAAAGACCAGTAAATCAGCTTTTCTTCCCAGAAACATTTACTCATGTGTGTGGTATTAACAATGAGGCATGTTTACTTTTTTTTTTTTTTTTTTTTACTTTTTTCTCCAAATTTCTGGCCATGCACCAATCCTATTTCATTCAGAAAGACTTTATTCTGTTTGCCAAACAAGCTGTTTGATGACTAATCCCTCAAAAGGAAAAATGTTCTTTAATCCAGGCCATTTAAGGTAGCAGATAAATAATAGCTAGGAATTATAACATTTTCAACATAATCCTTGCATACTTCATGGGCTTATTCTTTTTAAACAGCCTTTTTTTTTTCATTTTAAAGGGGGGTTTTATTCCTGTGTAAAGGGGATTGCCCTGCTGTATTAGGTTTTTGATTTTCATTGCTGTTCGACTTTGGAGTTTAAATTGTGTTGACTGATTCAGCAGCATGACCTTTTTGGCAATTTCCGGTATGTGAATCAGTCATCCTCTACTTCGTCTTTTTTTTTTTTTTGGCCAATGAATGATGGCACTTTTCCCAGGTATGCATTATTGCCTTGCCTGAAATGATTGCTAGCATATTTGGACAAGCCCCTTTTTCCACTAAAAGACATAGTTTCCATTTGTTGTAATTACAGAAAAAAATTGCTTCATCACACCTGTTGCCTCACCTTCTTTTGCTTGCACGTACAAACGTATACATCTGCACACACATGCACAAACAATGACGCACCAAAGACGAAACTCTTCCAGCAATGATTTCCCTGACGCAGGGGTAAGGGTTGTAAGCTATCTCCTACACTTCCAAAGGGAATTCCCTCTCACCTCGTTCAACAGGCCTTGCTGCTGTTGCCACTTCTTAACTGCATTTTCCTCACCCTATAACCCAGTGAACACGGAGTGCTCATCAGGGACATCCAGCTGCTTGCACTGACAAACCATTGTTTCGTGATGGTCGGTCTGTTCTTTTACCTTTTCCTGACTTACTGTGTCAGTCTATTGCATAGTAATACAGTTTTTCAATGTGAAGCAATAAAAACCTTTTCCAACTGAATAACTGCATGTCAACATGCTTACATGTTAGATAAATGCCCTGACAAGGCAGGTTTGAAAAAAAAGAAAAAAGAAAAAGATTGCGTTGGTCCAATCTTTAGAATCATTAAGCTTGAACTTAAGTTTTTGGGGGATTTTTTGCTTCACCAAATGTAGGTCAAGACAAGATGTGACAGTCTTTATAGCTTGTGTGTAAGCTTTGTTTAAGACAAGTAAAAGTAGCTACTATCAAAAGAAATGTCCAAGATTTGCTCAGAATCTTTTGGTTAGTACTGAAGCCATAATAACAAGGCCTCTTGTACATGCCTCTCAATTATGCTTTGCATCTTTTTGAGTTTGTTTGATCTTTATTTCATCAATCAAGGCCTCCGTTCTTCTGCTCTGGTGAAGAAAGGCTTTAAGTATCAGCTCCACCTCAGATTTGGTCAGCTGTGTGGTCTTGGTTAATCAGCTCCCTCTAGTTATGTTCAGCACCGGGAGAGGAGACCTTATTGCTTCTTGAACCGGTTGTCATGGGCCTATTCCTTAGGGCGCAGCAAAATATAATCTTAAGCTACTTTCACATGTATTTGAGTCTTTCAATGTTCTAGAGATGTTTTGAAATGTAGTGTGTGTTTGTTTTGGTTTCTGTGCACACTGTGTCCTTTCTGTGGACCTAATGCTGCTTGTTTCCCTCTATTGTGGATACAAACAGATACATGTGGTACTCATATCAACACAATTTAGAACCTTGCCTGCTCTTCTAAACATGTAAAGAAAAACAGCCATTGTCCATTTCTGACAACTGTAGTAGATCAGAGTGGGGGGGGATATAAATAAATAAAACAAACAGCTGCTAGGGAACAACTGTTTGCTTTTAGAACACGCCTAACAACCAAGATATTAGAAAAAAACAAAAAAACAAACCACATGTAATTGTCACTGCCCATAGAAATTCTCCAGAAGGAGTAATTATTATATGACATCCAGCAGCTGGTGTCTTTTTTTTTTTCCTCATTTACATTCACACATGCACATACGGTCACAGAGATGGACAAGACCTTGGAAACAGCCATCTGCGTTTTCAGATTAAGGTTTAAAGTATTTGATACTTTGAATTTAGACAAGGGTATTCGTGTTTTTAAAAGAGTGCCATATGACTGCAGATGATCTCACCTGTTTGTACAGCGAAACAACCATCAAAATCTGAAATTACAAGTGTGTTTTTCTGCATCTCATTTAGAGAGAAATGCTTCCTGTGGCACCTGAAGCTCATATTTCCCCAGAGTGGTTCAGAGTTCAGTCAGAGGAGGTGAGTAACACAACAGTAGCACATTTCTTAAATAGTATATCCATGAAGGTTTCTGCTCAATCTTAAGTCATTCTTTGACATCAGATAATGTATCGGTACTCCATATGATCTTACCATGATTTAACTTAATTTTACCTGGTCAATTTAATATGTTTCTCCACTTCAACAATGTATTTTGCTGTTGTTCTAGGGTGGCTGACAGACAGATCTTGATGCAGATTTTGACTCCATATATCCATCTTACAGATTCAAACCCTGTGATTCGTCAAAAGTAAGCTCTGTCACCTTCACACTTATTCCCATGTTAATTGATTCTGTTAAATTGGAGGGATTTATGCATCTATGTCTCCTCAGTAGCAATACTCAAGCTAAGAAGGATCAAATCCATACAGTTTTTCTTTTGTTTGTTTTTATTTATTTACTTTCTTTTAAAAAATATAAATATAATTTTATTCTTATTGAATTTTATGTACATCCATTTATCCAATCGACACGCATCATTGATGCCACCCATCTTGATACACTGTTCAAAATGTAGAATTAAGACATTTCCAGTATGGTTTCAGCATGATTCTGCTCAACTTTGTTTTGCACTTCAGACAGCCTTCGCTTGACATGGGTTTGATCAGCTGAATCTCAATGGGTACAGTTGCATGATTCGGTATTCGGTATTAAATTATTTTCCTCCAGGTTTACATGGAAATATTAATTCCAAATTAAGGTTTACATGGAAAACATGTTTTCTTAATTCCGCTTTAGATCCGGGGTTCGGGGATGGTTCTGATTGGTGACGTACGTATCCAGCGGAAGTAAAAAAAAAAATCCACTTCCTGCCTTGTTTCTTTGCGACTACAACATGTAAAAAGGCCATGATACGAACCATTCTCGCTTGATTTGTATTCTACTTTTGAAGCAGCAGATGGTCTCTAGAATACTATTTCACTTTCACATGAATAGACCGTTTGAGTCCGTTTAATTCGGATGGCCAGCACTGTATATGGTCGTCATGGCGACAGGACATGGGAACGAGCATGCATAGAACGGCCGGAATTTAATTAGGAATTAAAAGTGGAATAAACCAGCCACTTACTTTGAAATTAAGTTTAATTCGGAATTAACATTTTTATTCGGAATTAAGTGGTTACATGGTCATTTTTCATCTCTTTAAAGCAGAATTAACTTTAATTCTGAATTAAAGAGGAATTTAAACTCTCATGTAAACGTGGCCATTGTAAAGCTGCAGTGACAAAAAGATGTACAATCCTCCTGCTTGCATATGCAGAGTGGTTATTACACTAACTGTCTTCACAACAGGCTTTCAAGTACAGAACTGCATGACTCTTTAAAGAGTGATTGTAACTACTGTGCGCTAGGGCTGTGCGATATGGCCTCACATCATTATCACGATTATTGAGCAGTTCATCTCGATAATGATAAATACACGATAACAGCACTTTGGTACAAAGTTTTCCATTCGTCATTGATGCAATGTCAGACAGATGTACAGGTCCACCGTGCGGCTCTCTCTGTTCTGTATATAGTGGGAATCACAGTTTTCGAAAAATATTTAATATGAATTCATTAAGACTGGGACCCAGTGAACACTGACTGGGAAGCTCTGAGCTGCTATCATCACCAATGTTTTAATCTCTTCTTTACTCTTCCTGGTTTTTCTTTTGTCACTGCCAGATAGAAAACTTTTCATTTTTATAAACCTGCTGTCTCCTGGATGTTTACATCAGACGCAGCTCTCCTCCAGGTGTACCGCCCTCATTTAGCGTCACTGCTAAATTAGACAGCCATCTAACGTACAAGTCCTCCAATAACAGCACAAGGCTCGGCTTTCTGGTTTTATTTTTTTAAGTCTTGATATTTTGTAAAATGGAAACTCCAGACAATAAAACTTATGTCAGCATCGTGCCACATTGGATGGATGTAAACATAACGTAAATCTAACATGACTTCACAAAAGTTTACATGTAAACACAAATTATCTATAAGACATCAAATATAAACATCATACTTAGACGCGTGGTATCCAAGGCCAAACTAATGAAAAACCTTCATTAACTTTATTTTTCCGCTCTCTGCTTCTCCGCTACAATCTGAGCTGCAGGGCAGCAGCAGCCGCTTCAACATTTGAATTGTCCTCTATTTCAGAGTAGTGCTCAGCTCGCTCTGTGTGTAGTCATATGAGTCTGCATTGCACTGCTATTTTGACGGTTTTGCGGCCGCATTCCTCTTTGCGAAAGATTAATAAATCAGCTGCAGCATGTTTTTTGCGCCCATTATCAACCTTGCACATGTTTTAAGAGACGCAAACCTTTGATAAATCAGGGCCCCAGTATTTTCCTTATCTGAACCTCCAACAGACAGGTGATCTGACTCCACTGACCCAACTTTAATACTGATAACAGTCTGCAGTAAATGGCCTCCCTTTGAACCTATATCAACTGCATATTGTTAGCAAGTGTACCTCCATAAGTTAGATGCCTGACTTGGTGTTGAGCCAGCTTTTAGACACAGGTTCTGTCTATGTGCACGCACTTTTAGGTCACTCGAGTGCTGTGGCTGTCAGAGGCAAGACTGTCCACAAAAAACTCAGTCAGCATAGTTAGCATACATATGGACACACACACACATCACGCCAGTGTACATTTGTATAGCTTTCTTAATGCTCTTACGCAATGAGCTCTTTGTGTTCTGACCCTTAGTGACCAGCTGAACAAGTGTAGTCTACCCATATGCTTTGTTTTTATCTTTTAGGTGGTATTAGTCTCTTGTTTTAATGTGAATTTCTGTTTCAGGTTGAAGATGTATGTGAATTCTCCATTTGATCATGTGAAAGTCTTCATGAAAGCAGAAGGGAGAAAGGCCAACTCTGTGAGGTGAGAGTTGCTTCACTTATTATCCATGTTGCATATGATGTTACAGTTTATTGATGATAAAGAAACATTGTGATCTTTGCAGAGATTCATATTTATAAAGTTTTAAAAGCGTTTCTGCATTCGCCAGACCAGTTATTGATAGCTTAATGATAGTTATTGATAGCTTGGTCAACTTTTCCATGAATTGAATAAATCTCTTATTCAGGAGAAAAATCTAGTTTGTACCATAAATTAAACTTTGTTGTTTTCAACATTTAGTTTTGTTCTTTGACTAAAGCTTATACTCATCATCAATTAATGTGTTCATCATTTTCTTGATTAATCTGTTAATCAATACTTAAACACAGAAAACAGACTAAATACCCAAGTCACAGTGTCGGCAATGTCCTAAAATTATTTTTATATGGGATTAGGTTGAGGAGCATTTTGTACGGGGAATCTATTTTGATATTATTTTTGACAAGG
>JAOXYM010000015.1:9470747-9483306 GCA_028567055.1 Leptatherina wallacei | reverse complement strand
ATACTACAACTAAATACTACAACTAAATGACAACACAGTGACTGTGGCAGCACGCCGAATATACAGAGTGGAGACGTAGAAACTTATGTCTTCATAGAGTGTATGTCATGACACCCCATGCGTAAATCATCATAGTCACTCGCCCAAGAATGCCAAACATGCAGCAGTCAGCAGTTCCTATCATACATTCAGATGGAATTCAGTCCAATGTTAAAATATGCAGAGCTGTTGTGCGTAAGTGCATCAACAGATGGGAGAAGAATTCAGACAAGATTTAAGTCTACCAGGGAAGCAATATGAAGTGTTGCTTAACTCGTATGTTTAGTAACCAGACACCCAGTTTGCTTAAAAAGCACAAAATTAAACCATACTTTGTCCACAGACTGGAACAATCTCTTTTAATGCCAGATGCTTTTCATTGAAGTACATTTTGCTTCGAGTTGGACCAGGCATATTTAACACAGCAGTGTATTGCATTGTTTAATATGAATTCATATTTAGATGATTATATAAGAAAACAAAAACTTTGGCCACATTTAAATGTACAAGTCCCTGCAAAAGTATTCAACTGATATTAGTGGTTTCCTGTTTTGTTGGATTACTTTGCAACTTAGTGGATGTGGATATCCTTTCGGATACTTTGTAATGAACCTAAACAAAATGGTTCAAATTGAATTGAAATTAAAGCAAAAAATTGTTAAAACAAACTTTCAAAAAAAAATTTTTTTTTACAAAATAGAAAATAAAAACTGAAGAATTGATTTTCCTAAAAATATTCACTCCCTTTGACCCAGTGCTGCCAGTTACTATTAGAAGTCAAATAATTATTTAAATTAAGTCTACCTGGGGTTCAATTTAAGATTTACGTGATCATTAACTCAACTGGTTGGCAGCTGCCCAATGTGCAGTGGCTACACCTTGTCGACACAGATGACTCGGCTTCAAAACCCTGAGGTGAGGTTATCCAGGTAACCTCATCAGTAGCTGCGTTTACATGGAGCACTTTTGATCCGATCGAACGTCCAATCAAAATAAAAATGTCATATAAACACCTCAGCTGATCCGATCGGCGTCGATCGGAAAGAATGTCCGATCGAGAGGGGTGGTTTAAACCTTTTCACGATCGGATCAACAGGAAAAAATAACCATGTAAACACTCAATCCGATCAGTTCCAGATGGATGTTGTTTCTGCACATGCTTGAACCACGTGGGGGTTACAGGAAAGACTTGAACAATGGCAGCAGGAAAACAGAACGGGACTGTGGCAGATACTAGTGTTTGTTGAAAACTGAAAGAATTTCTGGATTATTGAGCTTTTTGACAGTCAAAAGTTTCAAAGTAAAAAAAGACCCCCCCACCCCACCCCCTTTTCCCAAACTAGTAGCACTGCGTATGTCCAAAAAGGGTTAGAATGTATTGAATCTGTCAATCATATAAACACACAACGTAACTGATCATTTTATCCAACATCCATGTAAACGTGTCAGCTGGAATCTCTGGTCCGATTGATTTCAATCGGATAGATTAAATATTTGTCCATGTAAACGCAGCTAGTGGTAACAGTATTTGTATAGCTGTTGTGAAAGATCCCAATTTTGCAAAGCCAGAAAGCAGCACAATAGAGACTGAAGAGTTCACTAAATAGGTTAGAGACATAAAATTCTGGAGTGGTACAGAATAGAGTTGAGTTATGAAATTATATTAAGGAGTCTTCGTATTCTCTAGAGGTTTATTTACATATCAAGGCCAAAACATATGGACTAGGCAAAAGGGACAATCAGAATTAAGAAGGAAGCCAAAGGTACTCCGACCCCTCCCAAAATCAGGTTGAATTGAGGGGGAAAAGGCCAAACTGTGTGAATCTTTTTTCTCATAGCACTGTACACCCTGTATTTAGCCTGTATTTTCTAGCTGGTGTTTTTGCTCTTTTGCGGCCAGTCTGTTTAGGTGGGGTTGGACTTATTGCAATAAATGGTCACGTCAAAGAGGAAAGGTTTACCGGCACTGATATTTCCTGCTCTTTCCTGCTAAGAATTATTTGGAAATGATTAGTCAAAGTCAACTGTCATTTTTGGTTTTAGTACATCTTTTTTGGTGAAAGAGCTCTTAAGTTATTCCTCACAGCTTTTTAGCATGTTGTTGTTTTGGCACAGAAAGTTGAGTCTTGTTGTAACTCACTCACTTTTCTACTTTGGCAGTAAATCTCTCTTGTTGTACCATAGTTTGTAAGCAGTTGCAGTACTGCTGGTTAAGTTAGTAAATTAAATATTGTCAATATGGGAAAAATGAGGTTGCTTGTCCAGGGAAATTGACTTTCATTAACTCAGTACAGTTACATAACAGGGCCATGGCCACTGATTACAATTCTAAGAAGCAGCAGGGGCCTCCAGTTTGGGGTCTCACCCCATTTTAAGAATCTGAAATGGGATCAAAACAATTCAACCACAAACAAGCTTCTTTTCTTTTAATTATACTGTCTTAATTTTGACCTGTATTATTAATTTTATGAAGTCATGGATAGCGGTGGTAACGGCTTCTTAGGGGTCATTTGCCGCAATGAGTATGACTGCATGTTGTTGTTGAATCTACTGGAATATCAGCCCTCTCTAATAAAGAAGTACTTGTGCTGAACTAAACATAGCTTTGTAAGCAACATCGTCTTACTGGAAAAGAGGCGGACTGTGCATCAAGGCAACCATTCACACACTTCAGGATTTTTGTTTGTGTTATTTTTTTTCATGTTTGTTTTTTTATTCCACTTCTATGATCCAGAGGATGCTCTTTTCCTTACCTCTGGCTTTCCTCTCAGCTGGCCAAATCCTTCACAACATCTGCACATCCTGATGTGTCAAACGTACAGATGCTGTTTTTGCATTTCAAGCCAAAAAAGGAAACATCTGTGTATTTATTTATTTATTTTTAAATTTCTTCTTCCTGCCAATGTTGTTGTCCTGTGAGACAGTTATGTTTCTGTCCTGTACAGGCTGAGCTTTCTCTTGCATATTTATGGGGGGACGAGGTCTCTGCTCAACACCCATAGTGGTTAAATCATAACCCAGATTGGCTTAAAGTTTTTACTTAACCTGTTTTCTTTTTCTTTATCTAAGTTTAAGTGAACTAAGTTTCAGTGATGTAACCTGTTCCAAAGTTAGCTCAAAGAATGGCTACACCCTAAAGTTATAAAAGGAACTGGTTAAGAAAAATGTAGCAGAACATTTAAATGAGCTATGACTGCAAGCAAGAGGGGCAAGGGGGTGGCAATCAGGCCATGAGTGTATGAAACATGGGCTCTAACAGTCAGAGATGATCATCCAGGAGAACATATAACAAGAGTCTGTGTTGAAAGAAATTGTGGGGAAAGCTTTCATAGTCTTTGGAAGGCTTTAATGCCCTGTCAGTTTTGTCATTGAAGAATAAATAAGGCAAAGAATAAGCTGAATTAAACTTTAAAACATAATATACAAACCATTACAACCATTGGCCTGTTAATCAGTTATCAACCTTGTTTTATGGTTCAAATAATCAAACCAGCCATTAATTGTTGCCTCAGAATTACTCATGATTGTTGCTACTAAGAATAGTTTTACTAAGTCTTGCAAACTTAACTGACACATATTTCCAGCAACATCATTGACTAATGTCCAGCATAGGCAATGGTTCAGAACACAGGAAGAGAGCAGAGCACGGCCTACTTCCATCCTGGAAGTTGTGCTCATGCTTGCTCCTTCCCAGCTGCTGTTACAGAACCGCTCTGTAACAAATGCATCGACTAGTTTGGCCAAAAACCTGAAAGCAATGGCATCACCAAGACGGTTCCCAGTTTGACCCTCAGTGGGTGCCCTTCTGTGTTTACACAGAAGCTTTGCATACTTTCCCCCTGCATGCATGGAGTCTCTCCTGGTACTCCGGCTTCTTCCCATAGTCTCAAAGAACATCATGTTTGGTTAATTAGTCTTCCTAAATTTTCTCTAGAAGTGAATGTGAGCATGAGTATTTGTCTTCTTGTTGGCACTGTGATGGACTGGCAATCCGTCCAGGATGTACCAAGCCTCTCACCTGATGGCAGCAGGCTTTGGTCCCAGCCTCCTTCTGCATTGGATTACGTGGGAATAGAAATTCGATGGATGGAATTCCGGACAGTTTGGTCCAGATGTTTTCCGCAGTTGTTTTTCACACAAGTACATCTCAGTGGGAGACTTTTGTTGGAGATGCGATCCTTTGGATAGAAATGCAAAAGCCGATGTGTGGGAATGGCTGTCTTAGACCACTTTGGAGATGGCATGTAATGCAGAAATGAGACTGTGGAAATCTTTGCGTTTCCTCTGCAAAACAGTGAGAATAGCAGATATGGCCTGTTGCTGTGTTGATATGAGTGCTGCATGTACCTGAACATATCCACAGTGGGGGACAAGTCGACAGCAGCATACATGTCCGCAGAAAAGGACAAACTCACCAACATACACACAAGCTGCACAGCAGCTCCAAATGCTCCAATATTTTTCAACATGTTCATCCATTTTTTTTCAATATGATCCAGAGATGTAGCAAACATCAAATATGAATATTTGTGTTTTCACAAGCCACAACTTCCAAATATCTCTAAAGCATTTCAGGACTTCAGTGCATGTGTGAATGCAGCATTAAGGAAGAATAGGGCCACACTAGATTTATTGTTAAGCTCACAAGTAGTATCCCCATAGTATTCATTAATCTCTTTACGTGAACAATGTAAGGGGGGAATTAGCCCCCTGATTTTGAAAAATGTATTTCAGACCCTGTGTTACAGTGAGCTGGTTTCATAATAACAAGTTTACTACCATCTGGTAAATGACTATTTTTCATTTTAGTTTTCAGCTTTTTATTTGTGACAGTAAATATATTGGATATCACATTTAAAAGTTTTTGTCTTGTATTTTAAAACTGTTGTTTCTTTACTGGTGGTATTTGGCAGCAGAGAGAGAAACGAAAGACCCCACTGCCACCACCAGTAAAGAGCATCAGCTGTGCCCTCTGTTCTGTTCATTCACAAGATGGAACACGATATAGACACCAGATGTGTATGTATTCTTGGCTGAACGATGCAGCTGTGTTTCTAGAAGTGGATAGTTTTAACAATCCCATGGACACCACAGGGAGTCGGAGTCTGCTTTCTATGACTGTTTATAAACTGGTATGTTTTTATTTAGCTTGTATATCCACAAACATAAAAAAAAAAACATCCACAGATATTTGTTTGCTAGGTAGACATAAAAACTAACAACAGGCAAACAGTATTTGCCTGGTATGCACATCACAAATGGATGCAGTCCTTGGGGGAGAACCTGCTTTTGATTGCTGAATTTTTTTCTTTATTAAATTTTCACACACTATCTTAATGGTTTGGTCCCAGCTCTCAATCTCTGGCCCTACTTTTGTGTATTTTTCTGTCCAAAATATGTCTCCCCAATAGTGCCTTCAACATGAAAACAGTGGTAGTGTTGAAGTGTGTATCTTCGTGTGTGTGAGATTGTGTATGAAAGAAATCATAATGGTTGTGTTTTTATTTTGTTGTTATATTTGTTGTGTGAAGGCTGTTTTGATTCTCTTTTATGCATAAATAGTTATTAATATGTAAAGCACTTTGAGTTGCCCAGGCCTGAAAGGTGCTTTATAAATAAAATTTGATTTGATGTCTTATGAAACCTTCAGACTGTCCTCTGGATTTGAATTTGAAGAAAGGAAATATCACTTAATTATCCAGGTATGTTGTAATACTCACTGCTATAGTCACCAATTTGTCTTTTTCTGTCCCATTTTCACCTGAAATAGGTACCATGAGTTGGACAAAGAGAAGAGCCTAAGGGATAACCTGAGCTACAAAACATTAATTGAATATCCTGTGCTGCATGTTGTACTCCAAGATCATTGGAAGGAATATCCACTGAAAGGACCAGGTAACAAAATCCTAATCCAGTAGTTTCTCTTTAGCTGCACTTGGATGAACATTTCCTTTTGTTTTTGCTCTTTGCTTTCCAAACCCATACTTTAAGTAACTATATAAAATGTTAGATATACAGTATGACAGTTAAAACAGCAGCTTCTCTCCAATCACGCTATTCCAACAGAATTGTTTTATGTCCTTTTTTCTCCAGCTGAGGTTTTAAGACTCTGTTCCCTTATTTTTTGCTATGGTAACACATCACCCCTATGGAAATGAGTGTGTTCTGCTCAGCATCACACACACCAACATAACCTCAACAGCAACCATTGCCAAAAAGAGGATCAAACATGGCTTTTTGTTCACTCAAGAGTGACCTCATGGATTGCAATGACAGAATATGGGAAAACAAGATATCAGTTCGTATTTTCCTTTGCCTGCTTGTCAGTTTATTCCCATGTTGGGTGTTCAGGGTCGAGTGGTGTCAATCATGTGAAAACAGTGTTGCATATCATGAAGCAGCACACTGATCAATGTGTTCCTTCTCACACACTGTGGTCAAACTGTGTATCACAGAATGGTCACAAGACCACACAAACTCATCATTACACGGTCAGAACAGCCTGGCTGAGTGACGAATGAGGTCATTTTAGTCTGACTTGTGTGTGTTTTCAATGATAAGGTGCTTCGTGCCATGTTGTTTTCTTATAATGTTAGCCATAGCAACATTGTGATAATTACACATGCCCTGGTCTGGGAAGCTGGGCAGGAAGTGATAACAAACAATCGGACATTGTGGCAGCGGCATATCTACTGAGGATAAAATGATGTTGAGACTGCCGCTGAATGCAGGTCTATCATGCTGCAAATTGTATTCAGCCAGCTAAGGTCAGCTCTCTGTGATAACACGTCCACCTTACTCTTGTTTGGATTAATCTAATGTCTGGTTTCCAAAGTACAGTTTGTGATCCAAAAGTTTCCAACCTTGTGTTGTTTTCGTAGAAAAGGTGCTAGTCCCATCTGTTCAAGGAATAGCAGTGAGTTGGCTGCAGAGTTCTCTGACTGGTAGCATGCTAGGTTTAGCCAATGAAAAGTATGTCTGATGTGTCTGTTTCTTCCCCACTATTTCTATATTGCATGACTCCACCTGTTCTCAATAACCATTTTTATGTTAGTTATGAAACCCGTATACATGTTTGGACATGAAAGCGTTTTATTGTTTTGGCACTAGACATGTTAAATGATGTTCTAAAAAACTGGGGTTATATCATTTCAGCTGAACCAGTATCAGCCTGCATAAGTTCTGCAACTAAGAATGCTGGGACAGTCCAAGAGAGTGAGGCTGTGGCCCAGGTTTCACCATCAGTACAAGGGTCTGACACACCAGTAGGAGCCAACATTCATAGAAGACCTCAGGAGAGTACTCCTGAAATTGAATCACCACTGGAGAAAAGGGCAAAGAGAAGAATCCAGACAGAAGAGCAAGAGGAAGGAGAGATTATAGACACCAGTGATGAAGAGGAGGGAACAAATGAAAATGCCCGGTGTGATGAGAGCTAGAACGTTTCCAAAATTGCTGCTAATGACATGAAGAATGTTGATGATGTTGCAAGTGGATTCAAGTACAGCAGCAATGAACAGTGTGCAATAAAGGACATTACTGCTTCTACTGATCCCACTTTAGCTTTTAGAGAGGGTGCTGAGGTTAGCATCACAAAGGAGGGAGAGCCAGAGCTGGTTCATACCCATCACTGTCAATATGGAAATGAACCAGCTGGTGTTGTTGACAGCTGGTAAATAGATTGATAATACACAAATCTTGAAGTTGAAATGAGTGATGGAGCAGGAGTGTCTGACATGAAATCAATGTTTTCATTACGTATCTGACCATTACAAACTTCTGTAAGACTGCTTAACAAACAAATTTGTAATATAATATGTTGAATCTTTGTTTTTATTTGCTTTTATTTACTTAGAATTGCATTTGCTCAAATAAAATATCAGTGTTTTTGTTTTGTTTTTTGCATATGTTGACACTTGCATCAGGTCTAACAATAGAATATAAGTTTCTGCATTCATTGGTTAACTTGGACACAACCAATGACAATGCAATCCTGATTATGTTGCAATCTTCAGTTCACACAGTTTTTCTGATTGCCTGTGTATAAAGGCCATTGGAGAATAAAAAGCTCCAGAGCATCTACTGAATGAACCATTAGATTATTTTGTTGAGCCTGTTTGTCAAGTCATAAGTGTGTATCTTGAAGCAAAATGTAACTAGAGTGCCAAGAGGGGAAAAAAGATGAAAATTAAGATGATTCTGTAACTATTACTTCATCTGCTTTTGTAGATCATGTGATATAATCAAAGGCAGAACTAATAAAGCTAGCTAATGAACGATCTGGAGGCGAGGTTATTTTTTTTTATTAGTAAATGCCTTAATTGTGGACAAAAAATAGTGAAGAGAACTCTTAAAAGACTGAAAAAAAGTGCATGCCTTTCTGTTTAACACTTGTTAGGTAACATGTCCCTCTGCTGACTTTTTTTAAAAGTCTGTTTTTAAAGGAAAGCATCCCAAAAGCCCCCATCAGCTTTGAAGTTTAGGAGATCCGAGTAAAACTTTGGTATGATCATTAGGTTGATTTTTCCATCAGCTAATAAAGGTTCATGTTGACATGCTCCTTTTCCTGACACCTCTGGGGTGTTTCCCTGTATGAGCGTACTTGTGTATGTGGATCCTTCATGAAACATTTTCCTAAATGTTTGCTTATTAGGACAAGGTGCCGGTAACAACTGTCAGTATAGCTCAGTACAAGGGCCTGTGTTTATTGGTGAGTTTTTAAAACCTCTGCTAACCCCTTTTGAACATTCACCTCTTTGATGTCTGCTATGACGTATTTTCCACCTTTTTTTGCACTCGGGGCAGTGATCTCACATATGACTGTGCATCCTTTACTTGCTCCTTTTCTGAAATGAGTGGAGCAGTTTTGAGTGTTCATGTTTTTGAGAATAATTGAATCTGTGAAGAATATCTTCAGAAAACGGTTCAACACTGCTTTTACTAATCCAGGAATCAATTTAAGGTAAACAGGTTTGTCCCAATTTACTAATTTATCTGTGCTAGATACAATACCAGCACATAACACAAGAGGTTGAGTGCAGCTGCATAGTGTCACCTCTATGCTTCATTAAGTGATCATAATGTTTTTCACTTCTGTGGCTACTGTTAGTCAGATTTAGTTACCAGGCTGTCTATTTCCCCAGGAGAATTGCTCCTTTAAGCAAGAAACAAGGACGCTTTCTCTATCGGACTTTTTCCCAGATGTGATGGAGGCCTTATTGTACCTCCATCCACAGTCCTACAGGAAGACAGGGTTCACTGGGTTCTACACTGAACACTTTTTTAGAAATGAATGTAACATCAGCAAATGGGTGAAACTTTTTTTTTGCAATCTCTGGTGCCTGAACATCTGTTTCTTCTTTTTTTTCCATGACTGTGTTGAATTACCACACACTTTATTTAAGCAGTTCTCTTAACTTTCTCAATAAAGTTACTCAACGAGACCACACAAAAGTTGTGCTTTTGTTTCTGTTTGCTGTTAAAAGTAAATCTGAGCTGTTTTTAGTCAAAGTGCAGGCACTGGAAAACCGATTTAACTAAATTGTCCTTTGAAATATTTGAAGTCGGTTTGCACTTGATTTGGTGGGTAAGATTCAAATGTACAGCGTGCAGATCTACTTTTGAGAACAGCTTCAGGGATGTGGTTCTGCTCTGGTGGCCTTATCCAGAGACTGGAGAGGCAGGTACTGAAGCACAACATCGTGTTTCCAAAGCCAGCTGTCGCCCATTTTCACACGGACACACTGGTTGCCAATATCCAGGTAATGGACCATAAACAAGCAGTTCCACCATTATGCATGAAAAATATGTCCATTGTTTAAAATCTCATCTTCATCTGTAACCAAGTCTACATGCCTTATGTTGAATTAAAAAATGATCATTTAACAGAGTATGTTTAACTAAATTAATTGTACTAAAAAACAATTGTTATTTGCTTAAAAAAATGCTCAGAGAAATTTTTTAAAATCTGATAGTCTTTGGTCTTAATAAATTTTCTATTTCTTTATGTTTTGACAGTTTGTAAAAGTGACTATACTTTTGTCTTCGGGGTTTGGCTGTCTGCTTATGTTATTTCTTTGAATATGGCTACTTTGTCCAAGCTCTTTGCAGACCTATCTGATATATGCCAGTTTCCCTCATCTTTCCTTCCCCCACGATTTCCTGAATATTTTTAAGCGAGAACCTGAACATCTTATTTGGGAGGCAGTGACTACACTTGATCTGTGTGAGAAGATACTGTGGAGGAAGTGAGAACAGAGATCCAGTACAGCAGGTAAAGCATCCATTTTGATATCATTTGGCTTACTTTGCACCAGGTCCAAAACCAAACTATTAATTAGGTGCTGAATTGACTTGGTTTCTCTGATCAGATTTTTGTCCAGAGAACATCTTTGCCTCTGTACAATTTTGTGCAGTTGTAGAGAAATTACAACTGTAGAGAAATTAGTGTTTCTACTGATGGTTCTGGAGCCTGCCCTGCTTAGGAATTTAAATATTCTAAAAGAGAACAACTTAATGAGCATTTATGCTTGTCATGGGCAAACCATTATCAACACCTCAGGGCTATAGTGATTAATGACCAGTGATGATAGCCTGAAAAGGTGCTGTCCCGGGGTAATGCATAGCTGAGTTTGAGGCAGCTGGTATGAAACACTGTACCTCCCAGTGTCCCAGATTGTTCTGCATGTGAAGTAATTTGACCAGAATGAAGTCAGTAAAGGCAAAACTGAGTGTGAGATTGACAGTCTGGGGCATAACTCGGGCAGTAATGTGCACATTTTACTAATACTCACCCACATTTCAGAGCTCATTTAAAGTCAATGAAGTCAGTGAAGTTAGTGTATAAAACTCAAACATTAAGAGGAGAGTCAAAGTGAAACTTGTGCCTTTTTGCATTTAAAGAGGCCATGGATGTTGAGGTGTTTTAAGAAAGTGTGTGCCTCTGAAACACTTCTCGTTTACTGGACATGTCCAGTTAGGAAGACACCTCAAAGTGGGTTTAGAGTTTGCTGAAAGGTATTGCATTTCCTATCTGATTTGGGATATGGTATCAAAAAGGTGTGGTATGTGCTGAGAACCTCCACGCCTAAATTGATAATACTCCATGATGTTTTTACAAAAAGATGGTCATTGTGGAATGATAAAAGCTTGAGACATTTCCTGTTAAGCCTCTGTTTTGTACCTGCAGACACTTCCATTAAGAAAACTAAATCAGGTGATATGGTAAGGACCTTTCCTTGTGTATTTTGTGTCTGTGCATGTATCAGTTTCCAGTTTGTGAAAAATGAGACCAAAAGGCATGAAACCTGTAGTCTTAGTTGGCACTCAGTTGCTAATTTTCCATGGCACAGCTATAGTCAGTGCCAGAAATCACAAAATTTACAGGAAATCACGCATAGTGTTAAAGAGAAAAGTGTGCTTTGATATGACTAAGGTCCTCCAAGCCTTCATCATTTCACAATAGTGGAAACCAGACCTCAATTACCCAGCAGGGGGGAGACAAAAGTCTTGGAAAACTCATCATTCTTGTCATTTAATGTTCCACTAGGACAAAATATTGAGGGCCACCACTGCAAAGAGTTCAAAACACATTTCTAAATCATATCCAAGAAAATAGAGCTGTATAAATAATTGCAGTGCAGATAAATGAAATAGAATATGTCTCATTTGTAGTAAAATGTCCCACTTTTGGGGAACGTTTTAACAACAATACTGGGCATATATTTTTTCATCTTCAAAGGCTGTATCAGGTTGTTGTTTTTTTTAAGTGTCCACTGGAGATTTTTTTCTGCTTCATTTTGAGAAGTTATTTAATTCAAATGACATCAGATATAATCTCCAATGCAGTCTATGCTATCAAGTGTCACTAAATATTTAGAGTTGGTGACACTGAATATTTACAGAGAGCATGAAATACCGCAAAAAGACCATTGTGAGCATAAATATTAGTTTTGGAAGTTTTTATACCATGGTATATTTTGTATTTCTTAAAATTCTTATGAGATTATTGTGATATATTGTAATACAATTTTCGATATACTACTTAATACGAATAAATCTAAAGAAATGCATTTGTAAGTGAGTATGTATGTCTAAGAGTGTCCAATTTACAACAATATTTTGACATAAAATAATTAAATTGAATTAGTCAACACTATAAGTATATCTAAATGAGACAAGGGTTAGATGTACTCCCAAAGCTCAGCACAAAGAATAAGTAAAAAACTAGAAACAAAGTAGTAGGTCTAAATGCTTGTCTTCTGCAAATGGAATATCTAAAGATGCCCAGTAGTATTCTGATACTCCTCTTTGTGGTACAGATGTAGTTTAAGCTGAAAAACTACAGCCAGTTAGTGTAACCATTTCACTGATGAAATCGGAATCAGGTGTACTTGATTGATCCCAGATTGGGAATTTCAGTGTTACAGCAGCACTATAGAAAGCAAAACACTGTTTATATCCTGGGAGAAGAGGTGGAGGTGGTGGAGGAATACAAGTACCTTGGAGTTCAGCTGGACAA
>JAOXYM010000015.1:9453763-9470647 GCA_028567055.1 Leptatherina wallacei | reverse complement strand
TACAACAATAATTTCCCTCTAAGAGGGATAAATAAAGTATTTTTCATTTCATTTCATTTCATTTCATTTCATTTCATTCATTTCATAGAATGAAAAACATAAAGAATAATTTGTAGTTGCTGTACTTTTAGTCAGTAGGAATGCATTCTCACAAAGTTAGGGTAACAAGTGAGGAAAGAAATTATTTAGACCGCCTCTGCACTCAACCTCTTATCTAACATTTCCACATTTTAAATAAACATTTTTACCGTTTTAGGAGGAAAACGTTATTCTTCAAAGAAACCAACCAAGTTGTTGAGATAAATTCCTTCAACATGTTAAGGGAAGTACAGCATACTGTGACTTCACTGGTTTTCTATGCCATTCAACAGGAAGAACAAATTAGCTATGCTGACTGTATGTGCACCCTGGATATTATTGAGTCTTTATGAGCTTAGATTCCAGACGCCCGCAGACTAAGTGCCGACCATGCTGTCAGTACTCAACTTGTTTGAGCAAATAATAACTGCAGTAGCGAGCGGCCCTCTGGGGACGACCTGAGCTGCCTTACAGCCTGGGATGGAACTGACTGATTCTCCCCTCAGTCTGCTCATCAGTTATTCTTATGTAATTACCATTGGGGATCCAAAGGGTGTGCCAGAGGACTTGCATCACTGTCACTTTAGTATGTGTTCATGCTGATTGAAACCACAATGTCCCCACCCTGTCAGGATTTAACATGTATGCAATGATATAGAAGAAGAATACTTTATTATGTGTAATTTAACTTGAGCCTCATATTTGAGAGTAGTGGGGGTTTTGTATTCAGAAGCACAGGTGTCAGTTTACACACAATGCTGTTTCCTCTTTTGTCCAGCAGATGGTACTTTATGAAACAAGTGGCTGCCTCTGCATTTGTGCTTTTAGGCCAGCCTCTAACCCTCTTTTCCCCCTTCCCCTGGGTTCCTTATAACAGTGAATATTAACCTGAGGTTATAGACAAGAGGGCTGTAAAATGGTTGACATCAGTGCTCAGCAGCTTCCAGCATGTTGTAATGGCCACTTTCAGTTGTATTAGCTTCTGGTTGCAGAGCATTACGTAGTTCTTGATGAAGTTTTAATGTTAATGTCTTTGTCATATAAACACGTTTTGGGTTCAAGGAATCAGGTAGTCAGTGGGTGATTTAATTGCAGGGGCGCCTGTGTGTGAGAGCCTTGTTTGCCCATGTCTCTGAGAGTGATAGGTTTTACAGGTTTCTGCTGTTTGTTGGCACATCGGAGTTTAATTCTTACAATAAACCCGATTTTGGGGGTGTTTCTTGAACAGACTGAAAAATTGTGAGCTTGTCTGTCCATCATGAAAGAATGCTACAGATGATGGAGAACACTGCCCATATAACAGACAGATGTCATTACATAACCAAGTAGGCTGTATTCTGTTATCAAGATAAATGACAGTCTGATAGCATGGCAGTTCCCAAACTGAAGGATGGGACGGAAAATTCCTTCTGTAGGAAGCAACGAAGACCAAAAACAGGGCTCCCTGAAAGTGTTTTGACTGTAAACCTTGGTTGAAAGGGGGCAGCCACACATCTTTGTGATTAGGTAAACCTCAGAAGCCTTTCATGTGAGCAATCTGTAAAACCTCAGTGGGTACATCCTGTGCAGAATTCAACTCAGTCAAAGGCTAAGTGTCCTGCTCAGCCTATTATTAAACATACTTGATAGAGACTTATTGCCAGCAGCCATGGAGGAAAGTTTGCAGGGGTGCCATGTTGTTTCAGATTGACAGGTTTTTAGAGCTGTGAGGACAAAAAATGCCTTTAGTGGAAACAAGTGAGCACTTGGGAGTGTTTGTGTATATCTGGAAAACCTTCTCAACTAAAGTGAACATGTTGCTCTGAAATATTTTCCAACATCTGCCGCCCATCAGGATGTCTGCTTTCTGAGCCACTGCTGCATTCCTGAGCCGCTCCCTCTACCTGGATAAAAAAAAGAAACCCTTCTCTGTCGTTGCCCCTGAGCTGTGCTCTCAGTGCCCCAGTTCAAACTGTACTGGTGGTATTTTTACCAGGTGCAAACATCAATCCCTGTGTGGAAAAAAAAAAAAAAAGATTACACAGTGTTCAATTTTGTATTCTTTAATCATTTATATTATATTGTACAAGTTTGGTGAACATTGGGGGTTATAAAAAGATGGGTTTCAAGCACACAGGACCAGTTTGAGCTCAGACAAAACACTGGAACACGTGTCAAGTGTTGTGATACCAGCAAAATACCTCTGTTTCCTGCCCTTACACCATTGTGTTATCATAATGATATCTCTTAATTCTTGTTACATTGAAACCTGGAGGGGAGACTTAAGCCGTCCCTGCTCCTCGGGGCTGTTTACAACTGTTTAGTAGACTCCTGCAGTTTAAGAGCCAACAGAGACCAATGAAACTAATTCTCTTTTAAAGGCAGCTGCTAATGAATTAGGTCAATTTGGTAGCGCTATTCCACTGTGTGAAAAAAGCGGGAATGCACTCATAGAATACAAACCATTGTATACAATTATAGTCATTGTCCCTGTTGCATGGTGTCTAATCCCAGCCCATTCAGAGCAGCACTTAAGATTCTTGGCATACTCCCACACTCATTGCTACTCATGGACTTGATCCCCCTTCTCAGAATCAGTCAAGTGTATGGCTTAGCCAGATCAAATGAAAGCAAGCTAGCTTACCCCAGAATGGCATTCCAAAGCACAGAAAGTCAGAAGAGGAAGACTCTAAGGTTGTGTTATATAAGAACACACTGACCCTTCTCACTGTCTGTCTGAGAATCTGTTGGCTCTAAAGTATGATATAACAGGAGGAGTTTCTCTTTCAGTAGAGGCTTTAAATACCCACCTCTGTGCATGTGAGCATTGTTTGTTTGCTCTGTCGTACAGTGTCATTTGTACAGATGAAGCTCAGGCAGTGTCACATTTCATAAATAAATCAGTTTTATTGTAGCATATAAAATTAAATCATTTTACAATTTATTCCAGTATGACACATAATATCCAAATAAAGTAGCTACATTTTAGATAAATAATATTAATAACAATAATAAAGACATTCATTCATCCTTTGACATGTTTCGCTTTGTCTTTTTCATGAAGGGAGATCAATAGCTGCCACAAAACATGAACAATAATGCCCACGTCAGGAAGGAATGAAACCACGCACTTGTTAAACAAGCTGAGAGGCTACATTTCATTGTCTTTTTTTCAAAAAAGATATAAGATGGTATGGTAATTGAAGTTGCGCATGTGCATATCTACATATACACACACAAGTCTACAGTCTGGGTCCTGTCAGAAATAAAGGATCAAAATATACACAGTGAATTGATAACAGCAACTAAAGTTAATGTACAAATATTAATTACATATTGCTCCATAACGAAGCTACTTCAGATGCTCCATTAATATGAAGCAATTCGTATTAAGAATGCTGATGTAGTCACAGCATACAGTGCACTTCATTAAGTCCTCATGATGTAAGCCCATAATTCCTTGGGAATCTAGTTACAACAAGAAGCTGGTTGGCTGGTGGTCTATTTACACCCCTGCATTCATCGAGACTGCCATTGGCTGCCAATGATGCTGCTGATCACTCTGTCTTGCTGAGGGGTTTGGACACTACACCAATCAGTCTCTGAACTTGTGGATATCATTGGAGAGGCGGTAGAAGGGATAAGAGGCTTCATTGGCGTTGGGACAGTTGTAAGTGCACTTGCAGGACTCGATCATCATGATGTTCTTGTTAAAGGTCTCGCCGTCCTCACAGCGGAACTTGACTCGGATGGTTCTCGTATCATGGGGGCTGCAGCAGCGGCCGTCAACGCAGGCTCCACAGTACTTGGGTCTGTACTTCTTCAGGCTGGAGCAGCCAGCATAGGTGAACTTAATTGGCTGGCTGGCCTTCTTGGTTCTGCTGCACTTCTTTCCTTTCTGCAGAGGAATGAACATGAGAGATGTGGTGATCAGTCATGCTCTAAGAACCGGCAGTGAAGTGATTCAGTATCTTACATACTTTCCAAAACATTCAGTCATGGTTGGCTCCAGCTTACCTTCAGACTGGAGTAAAGTGACTGGGTGCATGGTCGCACTTCACAGATTCGCGTCTCTTTGACCAGTTTGCATTCGCTGTTGTTGTTGGTGACTCTGGTGGAGATGCCAGTTCCACAGCTCTTGGAGCACTGGGACCAGGGCGTGGTTTGGACGATGCATTTCTGGCTGTCAAACACGTGGACTTCAGGCTGAGCTCTGAAAGCTGTGATTAAAAGAAGTGACAAAACATTAGCAACTCAGAATGTTTTATATGTTTGGATCTTACATGTATGTGTTCAGAATGAACAAAAAACTTTTAGAATTTAAGTTTTCTTACCAGGAAGGGACTTGAGTCCTCCCTTGACATTTGCAATGAGCTCATTCCTTTTGGTGAGGTCTCTTTCCAGCTCATCAGTCAGTATAGTTTTGCCGAAGATCTTCTCCAGAATATCTGTCTCTTTGCCATCGTCACACACCCACTCTTCGCAGCACTGGCCTGCTACTTTGACCAGTCTGGGATTGGCACAGCCTAGGTTAGGCAGGGAGAGCTCCTGTGGGCACAGTCGAACGCATCCCACCGCCCCATCGATGCATGTGCACTGGTGTTTACAGTTGGGCTGGAAGCTTTCTCCATTCTGGTAGATCCTGCTGTTGTACTCACAGGGTCTGCCCTCTGACTTAGCTGTAGAGGGAAAAAAACAGAAGGAAAGGAATGTTATTCTTTCCTGCTCTGCTCAAAGATGTCTGCTGAAGACATCACATGGCTGCCAGATAAGGATCAGTTAAACTGTGAAATTCTTCAGGCTGCCTGAGGAGTCTCTTTTCCTCTATAGTGGGCTTTGAGGTTTAGACTAGTTCCCCCCTTGCTGCATTCCACAGTGTTGAAATCACATAGGTCCCCATACTCCTGAATAACAACCCCCCTCCCCAAATCTCTTATGAAGAAAAAAGAGGGGGAAAGACTACAGAAAAATTCAAAGGCATGCACATCTGGAGCGGGATGATCTGGATACATACCTCGGCAGATGCCACGGGTGGTAGCAGGAGCCAAACTGGCTCCAAAGTTACACTCCAGCCCTTTGGTGTGGTCGCAAGGTTCGGTCAAGCTGCAGTCCTCGTTCAGCTGTCTGGCGCAAACTTTGCAGCAGCCGCAGCCGTCAAGGACGACGCTCACGCCGGGTGCGCACTTGGGCATCTCCAACGGACATTCACACACGGAGGGGCAAGAGGAGGAGAGGACCTGCACAGTCAAAAAGAAAATCTTTGATTAGTCACACAACATAGAAAATCAAAAGAAAAACCTGTTTCTTCCGCTGGGTTAAATTGGAATTAGTGAAATGGTTTCTCGTTCAGAAATGGGGAAAAGGTAGAGGAAAAACTCACCAGATTGAAACTTCCGAGGAAGATAACGACAAAAGTAAGCATCAGCATCTTTGACAAACTTATTGAACGCGTTCAAGAGGAATCCTGTTCCCGGTTTATGAAAAGTCTGTCTTCGGGGGAGTCCTTAGGTATTCCCTGTCTCAGTCCTTTGTCTGTTGTTTGGTGGTAGTCTCTACTGTTAGAGGCTCCTTTAGAGTATACGAGGCTCTCGGTAAAGCGGTTGCAGTCTGCTGAAGTCTGGCCACCTCCGGACTTATATACCAAATGGGAAGCTGACGTCGTGCCTGGGCTGCCTGCTGAACTGTTCCCAAAGAATGCCAGGAATGTTTCTCGGTGCATTTTCCATCCAAGACCTAAGCTCCACCCTGTCTAAACCTTTCTCTTTTTTCTTGCTCAAATGGATTCTCCCCCCTCCGGATCCCATCTGAACACACTTTTCCGTCTCATATTTTTCTCCTCGTTTATCCCCCCTTCATTTTCTTCCTCTGCTCACTTCTCACATCGATCAACTCGAACTTTATGTACTTTTGTGTCAGGTTAATCATTTGGGACTGATTTTCACTTATTTGTTTAAAATAATATTATCTAATGATTTTCATGCGCATATACCACAGTTCCCCCAAATAAGCTGTGTAGACGTGCTTAAAGGTTTTTGTGAAAACTCACTTTAATCTCTCTTATCTTTTAGCACTATTAATAGTGTGTCATTGTTTTTGCTGATCAAAACTATTTGTGAAACTTTGCCTTTTTAACATGTTACAGGTCACGTCTAAAAAAAAAATAGAATGTGTTTTTCTCCATGAGGCTTAAAGGTGTGGGCAGAAAAACGTTCAACAGTGTCTATTTCTGGCTCACCAGTGCCTTTATTCAGAGGAGCTAAGCATTTCCAGATGCGCGCCAGAGCTCAGACGTAACAATATTGCCATATTTGGTATGGCAGTAGCCTACATTATTAACATATTTCTATCCCTTTGGCCAGCATTCCTGACAGCTTAAAGGGTTGTTAAATATGTTCCCCATGCAGGAAAATTCTTTTGCATTCATTCCTTAAGGCGCTCTGACTTTTTACGCAAACTGTCCACATTTTGTTGGGAAGAAAGTGGGTCCCGTTTTAGGTGAAGTGATCCAATTTTCCACAAGAGATGTGGTGTAAGTGGTGGTGGTGGGGGAGGGGAGACAAATAGTTGTCTGCGTTTTACTACAGGGGTCTCAATAAGTCCCCTCCACCTGAACAGATTCCGATTGATGAACACTTTCACCAGAGGAAAACGCAATGCGTAAAGACGCAACATGCACAGTTATTATTGCCACGAGCGTCTGGCAGAGTTCCCAAAGGATACTTTGCATTAAGGCAGACAGTTTATTTGTTTATAAGGATTGGACATTTCACCGCTTCTTATTTTTTAAAGCCCATGCCCATGCAGACTCAACATAGTGAGGCAGCAACAGGGAACAAGACGGCTGAAGAGCCTTTCCGGTGAGTTTGGACTTCTTTTTCTTTTTAGTTGGTTTAGTTGACGGCTAAATCCCCTCTGACTTGCAAAACCTTCATCACCGTATTCACTTTACAAGTAGAAAGGTGTTGTCATTGTCTATTTTTTGTTTGTTTGTTTGTTTTCAAGTAAAGACAAAACATCGGTAAGTAAAGTTAAACTTCACCCGTGACCGTGACTTGTACAGTAAGTTTCTCCACGTGGACTGTCGGGTTTAGGATTTCCTTTCATGTTATATGTTTCATACTTCCGATTCAAGACACTAGATGGTGATGTGATAAGATTAACTTAGTGGATGATGTGTTCTTATTTTAAGACTCACCACAACCCCAAAATCGGGAATCTCTCCCTCATCAAATAGAGCAGGACGCATTCATGAGATCGCACTGTAAAAGCCATTACTCATGTCTGTGTGAGTATTTGGACAGGAGATGTGCCTCTGTGTGTGCAGCCTATTTGGGTTGGGGGTGTGTCTTTGTGAGCATGTGTTCTCCTCTGTTGTGCATTGAAGCTGATTTAGCCAATGCAAACGTGTGTAATGTTCAATGACAATAAAGGTTTATTCTATTCTATTCTATTCTATTCTATTCTATTCTATTCTATTCTATTCTATTCTATTCTATAAATTTGCCTGCACGGGTAAAATTTTAGATTTTAAAGGGAAATTCTGCTACTTTAATACATCATGAGTTTTTTTTAATTACATGAATATTTAAAACTGTATCACTCAAAATCAATCAACTATGAGTTTTTATGTTAAGATGTGTGTATGTAGCATATGTGCATCCATTAGGTGTTAAATGACAAGAAACAGAAGAGTAACATCCAGCAGCCCAATATTAATTCATGGTTCATTCATGTGTACACATTCAGTTAAGGAAAGTTGTAATTGCTCTGGCATAATTTCCACCAAAGCTATATGAGAACACCCATCAATATCAAGTATATAGCAAACACACTCCATTTACTCTCATACAATATGATAATTGGACTATCCTTTCTGCTATGCAATGTAGGGAACTGAAAGCTTGATAGGCTCCATTTGGGATATGTAAACAATTTCACTGTCAATCACAATTTGAGAGATCGTGTGTTGTCTTGTGGCTTAGACGAATGGAAAGCCATTGTCAGATCCCCCAAGGAGCAGAAACAATAGACAACAGCACTGTGAATCAGCTGAGGAAGTCTGCTGCTAGCAGCCCTCCATCCATATTTCAATGTCAGATGGAACAAAACAGGGCAGCTCGGCATGTTTAAACAACAGATTCCACTGAAGTATATTCAAGATTAAATGTCATAACTATGCAGTGTGTACAAGTAACACTTCCTTTCTCTGTCAGCTCATGGAGCAGCAGGAAGGCTGATGAGTTACTGTTTGTTCTCGTGTGAACGTCTGCCCAGCTTAAATCTGTGAGCAAAACACTGAGTCAAGTTCTAACGAAATATAGATCTGAAAAGGCGGAGGAAAAACAGATGCTTACAGGTTCTTGTGAACTTCATTGGATCTGTTTATGAAAATTTGGTCAGTGTAGAAGTAAGCTTTGCGGATTCTCTAAAAAAGGCAAAGATGCTATTCGAGCAAACGTGTGTAAGAATAGATCTTGTAGTCCTTGAACCAGTAAGGTAAACATGAGTTGTTTTAAAACACAAGTTGTTCTTTTTGTCAGCTAATGACAGGAGAAGCCTTCTCTTTGTAAAGAAAATGTAATCAGTGATTCTGATAAGTCTATGCAGAATCATATCTGACATTTCTGACTAAGCAAGACAAGTTTGATTAAACAAATCTGTCTGATACTTGTCCACAGTACAACATGTCAAAGGTTCTATGTGTTCCAGGAATCATCGTGTAATGATGAGAGCTACCTGGTCTAATTTTAGATTCTGCTATCTGTGCTGCCTCATTCTAAGGCATTACAACACAGTATAATTTAGTCTGGACGCCTATAGGCATCTTTTCCTTTTTTTTGGTTTTCATGTCTGTATCCAATGTGATGCCCACTGAGTCTGTTTCAAAAATTGCAGCAGCTATCATTGAATAAAAGTTCAGAACTTAAACATTCTTTTATCATTAAATTAAACATTTAATGATTTCGTATTTCATTATTCTTCCATGACTTAATCCTCATCCAACCAGCCTACATGGAGGTGTGAGAACTGTGACTTAACTTAAAGGAAACACTACAGAAAGAAAGTAGAGTATTTGCTCTCAGTGTATAATATTCCCATTGCAGATATGTCTGAGTTGCCACCAGCTTTGACAAAGTAGGGATGAGGTCATGATTAATCTTTCCATGACTTAAAATGCACAATGATAGATAGTTTGGGAATAATTTATAAGATTTATCATTGTTAACATATTCTGTGAAAATAGAATATACCACTGGAGTGGAGCCACTGCAATGAGTCTGTCTTTCACTATTTCCCAAACCCTGTCTGTGACTGTCAGCTCTATTTCTGCTGATGTAAATCATTAGTGGCAAAGCTGTCACAAGGTAACCTGAAACTCCAGATGGTTTGTTATACAGAACTATCAGGAAACTCTATTTTTTGCTTCCTTTGAGAATGTAATCCTTTAACAGTCCTTTTAAGATGTTTCTTATCGTTGACTGTAGGCGTAAGTAATAGAGACACGTCCTGTCACTTGCTGTTAAACGTGAGACTCATAACAAAAGAGTTCCAGATTTTCATAGCTGAAGAATATCTTGTTTTCACTCTGTTGTTGTTGTTTACTCTTTCCCCAAATCTGAACAGTGACAATCTGAAAATTTTGTCTTTTATTTTTGTCACTTATTTGGATATTTTCCCATATCTTGTAATATGGATTGAGACCAAGAGGCAAAGTTACAGTCCAACAAACTTCTCTTCATCTTCCCACCTGCTATCACCTTCCAAAAAACCCCATAATGACTGTATCAGTACATTTTCACAAAATGATCTTGTCATTCTATTAATCATATTCTTGATCTCGTTCTGATGTATGGCATCATAACGCTTTCGGATAATTTTTTGATAACAGTTGAGTTTACCGTATTTGATTACACAATGGCTAAAAAGAAATTTCTCTTTAACTGATATCTGTCTGAGCCTGCTGTTACTAAATGTGAGGAATCAGTTTGATTATTATTTCTACCGTGCCGTGTGCCAATATAACAGAGGTCAGCTGTCTGAGGTTTACTCCCACACAAGTTGATCCCCTTGTTGACAGAGCCACAGTTTCAAAGCATACAACACAATGTTGCCTTTCTGAAAAAAAAAGGAGTCAGTCAGAAAAAGCTGACTGCTTCACAGGTCCATGCTTTATAATAGAAGAATTCAAGAAGATTGAAATACAAAATACTGTCCAACTTATTTAGAAGATTTTCTCTCCTCGTAATGGACTCTTGATTCTGTAACAGAGGCATGAACATGTTATTGGAATTAAAGGAACTGCATTATGCTGGTATAAGTCATATTTATCTGACAGATTTCAGTTTGTTCATGTTAACGATTAATCTTCCTCACACACCAAAGTAAGTCATGGAGATCATCAGTGTTAGGAGAGATGACATTTCTTCAATTTTAGCATCTCTTCATTGACTCCCCATTAAATCAAGAATAGAATTCAAAATTCTTCTATCACTTATCACACTATTTGTGACCAAGTTACATTATATCATAAGGATCTGATAATTTCCCCATAAAGCTCTGCTTTCATACTGCATGTTGTCTTATGGTTCCTAGAGTTTCTAAAAATAGAATGGAAAGCAAACAAACACCTTCAGATAAGACTTAAAACTTTCCTTTTTGATAAAGCTAGTATCAGGGCTGGCTTGGATGGGTTAGGTTTGCTAGTTGCTGGGGGATGCCCCATGATGCACTGAGAACCTCCGTGCACTTTTCCCTTTTTACCATTTGTTCCCCATGTATAAAAACACGACGTTGTTGTCATTCATTTTATTTATCTCTTTTCTCAGCAGGTATCCCTGGCTTAGAGTTATGGTGCTGGTTGAACCCTCTTTCCTTCACCCCAATAAACCGGGACAGACGGCCCCCCTCCCTTCCTGAGTCTCCTATCTGTTAAAAGGAAGATTTTCCTTTCCACCACCGTACATGCTCAGGATGGGGGATTGAATTGAAGAGAAGATTCTGTATAGTCCCATGGTTTCTTTAGCTTGGTAAATATTTTACAATTACTTTGAATGAATTCATTTGGATAACAGCTGGATTACAAAGAATTGGATTGAATTGGTCATTATTTTTAAGACTTTGCTGTGAATTAGTACTATATAATAAAGCTGAATCGAACTGAACTGTTTGCACCTGCATAATAATCCATGCCAGTGTCATATCAGACATTTAGAATCTCACAATCCTACAGACAAATAAAGACGTGCAGCTTATGGACCATGCAGGTGGAGGTCTGTATCCGCTTTCACTGGTTTGATTTCATAGCTGCACAATGTATCGTCCAGGTGTGCCTAGAGAAAGAGGGCTTTCCTTAATCTAGACAAACTCAAATTCCTCAGCATGAAGAAAAAAGAGAAAATAAAAGGTCTTTTCTTGAGTTACATCCATCCATGATGAGGAGTGATAGAAAAAAAGAGGGTGGAGGCAGGTGTTAGTATTAGGAGGAGGGTGGTGGTGTTTGGTGATCTTGGCTGGAGTGGAAAAAGGAATGTGGGGCTCCTGGAATGTACTGGAATGTTTAGAGCAGTCGAGGATAATTGAGTGAATCTGGAACAAGAAAAGACAAACTGAGGTCCTGTGGTGGAAGAATGTGCTTCTGGGATGTCTGAAGAAACATTCCATCCATTCAGACAGCTTCACCAGGCCCAGAACCTTCCTTAGATGGCACCGTAGGGAATACAAAACCCCCACCCACCTGCCATTCCTTCCATATTTGCCTTACACCTTACACAAAGAGAAAAAAATACCTTTGACATTCTCTGCCCTTGAAATTTGTTTGCATTATGTCTAAAAGTCAGCTGAGAGCAAAACAAATATTTTTTTTTATATTGAGTTCAAAAGGATGTGTTCTCATTTTCTTTCTTTTTAAATGTGTAGTTTAACATAAAAAAGTGAATAAATACTGAAGAAATCAACCCAGAGAATGTATCTGCAATTTAGTTGTCTCTCCTTTACTGTAAACTATTTACATCCACATAATCCTTGTCTGAAGTCATTAATTTCTTTTGTATGATTATATGGAAAATGCTTTTTCCCATAACAAATGTATAGCCCATTTAGATGTGTTCCTGCACATATACATAGAGTTCAGAATTGAAGACAGCTAATCAACTCTGATAAACCAGCAATTTGCTCCTTTATATTATTCCTGTTTGTTCACACACACAAAAAACCCTGCAAAGCTGTTTTTATGGATCCCGTAACCAAAATCTATAAATTTTTCTAAAACATATCAATAGCAATAAGAAAATGTGGGAATCAATCAACTGCACTGTTAAGTGAGATGTTGTTTATTCATAATTAAGGTGTAGGGGGGTAGCTTAACTAGCTTGGAAGAAGAATCCTTTGTAATAGCATCAACAGAATATTACACTATGGCACAATTACAGAAATCACTGGACAGGAACATTATGTTACTGGTTCATGGGCTACAGGAAATATTTGTTTATTAATTAAATCTGGTGAAAGCTCATCAACATTGGCAGTCAAAGGTATAGTGTCAGACTGATGTGATGGACAGTGATGTATCCAAAATAGAGTATAACACAAACTGATAACCTTGCTCTTTTGCATTTACAGTTGATAGAGTGTATCAAAAGGGATTATGGGCTGTCTGATTTTTATTAAAATGCTGGAAGGCAAGTATTGTGGAAAATAATGAAAAAAATTGTAAAATATTTTTAAGCGAATACAATAACAAGGGTTGGATTTACAGACTCTAGCTTGTTGATCCAATGTGATACGGTTGAGCCACCGGCTGAGCGTGTTTTTGTCACTCGGGCTGAACGCCTCTCTGAGTGCTCGTAGGCTACACGTGATGGTTGGTGCGCGTCATCGAAGCGCTGTCGCTCGCCTGGAGACTGGAGCAGGGCTGACTGACACTGTCTGTAGCAGGCTGTTGTAAATAAAGATTTGAAAACCAACAAGTTTATTGGTAAAAATAAGAAAGACAGGCAGCATCGGGTCCACTGAGTTGTGTTTTTTTTTCCTACTGATTAAGTCGCTGAATGATCTGATAGGGTGTTTTTCAATCCAGTTTTCTTTTTGCAGATTTGAGCGTGCCAAGTAAAAGGAAAGCAAAAACATGGCTGGTTTGATGGCAGGTTTTGGTCATTACACCCACGCTGTCGTCCGGGGAATCCCCGCGTCTCTCGCCAAAGAAGCCCTCAGAACCAGCCAGGCAGAGGTGGACCTGGCCAAGGCGCGGAGGGAGCATGAAGCGTACGTTGAGGTCTTGAAGACGAGGCTCGGGCTGGAGGTGGTCGAGCTCCCCGCGGACGAGTCGCTCCCGGATTGCGTGTTTGTGGAGGACGCGGCCGTGGTATGCGGTGACACGGCGCTCATCACCAGACCTGGGGCAGAGAGCAGGAGGAGAGAGGTAGGGATGTGTCAGCATACATACACCAACCAACCAAAAAAAAAAAAAAAAAGTTTGATGTAGAAGGGAAGACGTCCTCCCCTCATGTGTCCATCAAGATCAGTTGGCATGCAATTAATAGGATGGAAGGATGGGCCGTATTTGACGTAGATTAGTGGCAAAACATTAAGGTGATTGATCAATATGAAAATATTGAGTAGCCTATTAGATCTTAGTTGATTGTCAAATCATAATTAAGCTAACGCCCTGTTCGGTTGTTTATTACCATGTTAAATCCTGTGCAAACATGCATGAAACCTATGATAGGGGGGGGGGGTACTTTAGCAGTGGAGCTGCATTTTTAAAAGCTCTAGTAGCTATACTTATCCTCAGTAGTGTCATGTGGGTTCAGATATCAGCTGTATGGGCTATGCATTTGCCAAAGGGATGTAGTGATTATTATTGTGCTGGATCACAAAGTGACACTGAAAAAAAAATCTGCAGCTTTTTTTTGGTGTTATATCTATTGTTTATTGCATATGCTCAATATCATCAACTGGATGCAGTGAAGACTTTCTTAGAGTTGTTACTTCATAACATACAAAGTTCTTCACTGATTATGAAGTCCTGAAGAGAAAAGGAGAGGACAAAACATGTAGGTTAGGAAATAAAAGGCATCATGATTTCAGGAGTGAATATGGCATTTATTGAAAATAAAAGAACAGTATAGTTGCTCAGTCAGGGCAGCTGCAATGTAGTATATTTGTGTGTGAATGTATTCTAATGACAATGAAGGAAACGGTAGGATGGCCTCTGTGAAAGCTCCTGTCAATCCACATCAGAATCACTTTACTTGGGTCACTGGTGCTAATGGTCCCTCAGCCTCACTGGCAGTGGAGATATTGATCGGAAAGCCCAGTGCTGCTACTCTTGGTCACTGCATTTAATTTATGACAAAGTACGAGGTACAAGCAAGGTACAATCGCATAAATGATGTCTAAAACAGGCATGTAAAAATTCTAGCTGGATTACAGTGAAGGTGTTAAAGCAGGATTCACTCAGCAGTTTGGTGATGAGAGATTGTTTTTATCTTAAATGTCTCTGGACTTTAAACAGTATTTTAGTCATTTTTTTTTACGAATGAATGAATGAAAAATACTTCATTTATGTCCTGAGAAAAATGCTTTATTATTATCTTTATAATAAAAAAGGAATCTGAATCCACTGCTGATTACACAAAGATTAAGTATAATGCATGATTTTTGTCATGGCTTACAAATTTGACATGAAGATACAAGGTGTACCCAAAAAACTGTCAGGATTCTCATAAAAGCCAATCGTCATGAGTTTGACCACAACTTTGTATCAGTCAACTGTTTATTGCTGTCAGTTTTCTGCTACATTTGGCACAATGTTCAGGATAGTTAGAACTGTACTGGAAGTCTGGAGTCCTACAGACATTAATACTCTATTGTGACAAGGGATGAGAAAAAAAGAAAAGAAAAGAAAAATAGGTTAATTTATTATTAACCAGGAAAAGCTTGATGTTCTGCCAGTGAAAATGTGAACTTTGTCCAGATCCTTTGGGCTGTCTGGGGAGATAAGAGAAAAAAAAAATCCCATTGCTTTGAGCCTGTTCTTAAAAGCCTTTGATAAGACACTGCAGGACCAGGTGTAGGAACTGATGTGTGATTACAGAGGTGTGCTTATCTAAGAGGGGAATCGGATCTCATTTTTCTGTTTATCGCTTTGTCTCTTTTTTTCAGTGCAATGAGATTTTTTTCAATCACTCATTAATTTCCATGTAGTGTGGAGACTCTGCACTTCCATCAGATCTGCCTCAGATTCCCTTCCCCTTAAATCCTTCTAATTATCTTGCAACATCACTACATGGAAAATTAATGAGCTACCTCACGCAATTTAGCATTACTCTCATTACTCTCCTCTGTTCTATAAAGGGTGAGATCATCATTTTTTGGCATAGATCTTATGCATTATAGATTTTTTTTATTCCACAACTACATAAGAAAAGAGGGAAGGGAGTCAAAGATGAAAATGATAGCTGGGCAATGACATAAAAACTTTATTAGGTGAAATGCTTTTTCAGTTGAAACTTTGTTACTGCAGAATCATTCAGCTCAGCTTCCAACTAGATGGTCAGCAGTTCTATCCCCTCTGTTGAAGTATCCTGTCCAAGCCCCCTCGCATCCCTGAATTGGCATAATTCATTAGTATAGCCAATGAATAGGATTTGACAACACAGACACGTGATTAAAGGTAATCAGTATATTTTACAGGATGTTGGTTCTCTCTCCCCTTTTTGTCCATCATGTTGTCTTCTATTGCCTCGTTATCATGTAGCAGATTCTTTAATCCAAAGTAACCTATGAGTAAGAAACAACATTCAAGCTTCAGTACAGTTACAATGTCTTTATGCCATAGTTCTTTTTTAATGCATGTGCACAATGCCTGCATTTCTCATGTATTTATGTTTTTTTCTTTTCTTTTCTATTTTTTCTTTTCTTTTTGCTTTTGGCAGACATTAGACATGCATGACTGACTTGGATCTTATGCGAAAGACAGCTTTATGAACCAACAAATGGCCCTTTTTAGGAAGTTGGCTAGGTTGGCAGATGGTTCTGGCTCATACACTTTTAGCTGACAGATCCATGTTCAACTATTCTTCTCTTGTTTTATATTCTGTATTATTGTTTCAATCTGTGGTGAGTCCTGCCACTTCCCTGTTTTTCAACTCTTTCTTTTAATTTTCTTTCACAAATGCACCAAAGCAAAAAAAAATAAAATAGAATTTGCAAAGAAATACTTGTTTAAGGTGAGGGGGGGTATTTTCAGATGAGCTGAATCATTGAGAGATTTAGCATTGACAGCATTTGGTTGCTCATCGTGGAGTCACAGTTGAGAATTATACTGCCTTGTATGTAAAGATGGCAGGGCCAGATGATGTTCCTGAGGGGGAGCATTAGCCTGAATTGATGAGTTTACATAACTGGGATCAGACCCTGAAATTACTCAATGTGAGTGATATGAATCTGATTTTGGTGGCCATATGTTGCCAGTGGAGTTTAATGAGTGATAGTGACAAGTGCTCCGTATGGCCGATTGAACACCAGACGTGCTGCCGCATTCTGGACCATCTGTGGGGTGTTCACCGTGAAAAATGTGAGATCTGCTAAAGGAGGATTGCGGTAGTCAAGGCAAGACATAAACATAACCTACACTAAGAGCTGGGTGCAGTCTGAGGCAGCAATTACCTGATCTTTTTCTCGTTTTGTAGATTAAATGATTTTTTTACAAATATGTTGCACCTCCAAGTTTTGTAATGCTGGAAATGTGTTCCTTGGTTCCTCATTTGCAGGTCCTCTGTTAATTTTTGTCCATGCCCACATCTTGCTACTTCCCCAACCAAAACC
>JAOXYM010000015.1:9439057-9451493 GCA_028567055.1 Leptatherina wallacei | reverse complement strand
CCCCAACCAAAACCAAACATGTTATTTTACTTTTATTTGCCCATTTTAGAACTTCTTTACTTTTCTGTATAAGTGAGCTGAGCTTTAACATCTACTACTTATAGTCTTCTTTCTCCTGTGTTTCGAGTTCTGTGACCGTGACTAAAACAGAAAGTTACTGGACACAAGTGAAGAAAATGACTTTCACTGGGATATACGAGTTCATTACCCGTAAAAATGTGAAATACTGGGAAATGGACAGTCAATCTGCTTCTTTTCAGATTATTACAAATCACAGCTCTTTCCTTATCCACTGATGATTTCTTGTCTCAAGGTGTGATGATGATGATTGGATGTGAAAGAGGCTTTTGAGATGGAACTCTACTGTTTGGTTTGGGTTTATGTTGTTGTTAGAGGTGGAAGTGCAATTTCATGCCTGGAGAGTTTACGAATTGCACTGCATCCCCTAATCTTTTCAAACAATGCTCTAGCTTTACCATTTCATCCACCATCATGCAAGCAGGTTGTCTAGAGCTAGAAGTTACTGAGAAAGGACAAGCATACAAATTGGACATATGACAGAAGCTGCACAGCAGTGGCAGCCAGTGACAAAAATTCTCCTAGAAAGATTTTTTCAGAAGTGCTTTTGTTGAACTTCACAACTGCTTCCTGTCTCCCAAGTTCTGCATTGGCTGAATTTTCTTTCTGCATTTGGACCCCGACCATCAGTTACCATTGGCATAATGGCTGTAGTAAAGTCGAAATCTCTCTAAATCTGGTGATTACTGAACTTGCCACTTTTTACCAGCACTGTTCAAACATTTTGATGATTCAAAGTATATCCATAAACAGTTTTGTAATGACAACTTTATAATGACTGTATCTTATGATGGTATACTGCTGCATAGTGTTATTGAAGGTTCAGCTTACACATCCTGGAAAGTAATGGGCATTAAAAAGTGCTAAAATCTGTCATAACAAGTGTAAGAATTTAAGGTGTCTTTAGGTCTGGAGACAGGATGGAAACTTCTGCCCCGCAGACACAATATTTAGGTCATGTTTTCATAGACGTAATATTTAGGTTCAATCCTCACAGTTTGTGTCCATATGGGCCCCTTTCCGGTCATGCCTCACGAAGCTACCTCCAAACTAACCAGACAGTAAAATAGCCTTGTTTTGACTAGACAGTCCGCAGATGCTGATTCCTTGCAGTCCTCTTTGCTCTTATATGACTTCCCTTACGGAACTGACCTTGTTTCCTTTAGGGAGACATGACATCCGAGTGTGAACGGGGGAGGTGGATGAGACAACTAGAACCCGCCAGTAGCATGTGGGACGAGGTGAACATGCCTTCCCCAACTTTCTGTAACATTCCTTCCACATTTAACCTGCCCTTCCTCTTACTGTTTGTCTGTCTGACTCCTTGTCTGGCAGGACTTTCGTAACCTTTCACTGCTTCTGCCTATTCGATCTTCCATCTCATTTATCGTCTTGTACAAGTTAAAGCACGTGGTCCCGTAAGGTTTTTATTGAGATTAACTAATTAAATTGAATTGCATATTTAGTAGCATGCTATGAACCCAATTTAACAACTCAGATACTATAAATTGATGTATATTGACTGAGAAAATTAACTGTACTTTCAAAACTATCAATATAAGACTGTGGAGATTTCTAAAAGGAACATAATACATTACTAGCTAACTTAGTCTAGGACTGATAAATGAGTCAGGCTTATATATTTACATGAGATCAATCTAAAATATCTTAGCTAACCATAAAATGAACAGCCAAAAGCACTTGTGTAAAATGGTATTTATTATGCATATGGATATTGACAAGTTAGAAGCTAAGGTCATAAAGGTTGTATTCCCCCAAATGCATATGTGCAGGCAGTGTGTGAAAATGTAGGTACACCCACATTGATTCCATAATAAGGTGGTAAGTAGCAGCCAAATGTACTTAATTTATTTATCTTCATCTAATTTGAGCACTCCTATAAAAGCAGACGTTTTGGCATTTTGATGGTCAGGGGATTTCAGATGTGTGTTTAAACAATGCATTTAGAGAAAGGAAGTGTTATTGTCCCATCGATCTGGGAAGGGTTAGAAGACCATTGCCACACAATACAGAGTCCATCATTCTACAATGAAAAAGATTATTGAAAAGTGAAAACATCCAAGACAATTGCCAATCTTCTCAGGGATGCACATCCCAGCAAATTCATCTGAAGATCAGACCATGCAATGCTCAGAGAAATTACAAAACTCCAACAGCTACATCTCAGAATCTGCAGTTTGCATGTTAAATGTTAAAATTCAAAGAGTGTGAAATTTTTTTTCGTTATGACTGTTACAAATCATAATTAGCACCTTTATTTAACCAGGTGAGTCAATTGAGAACCAATTCTCATTTGCAATGATGATCTGGGCCAGAGACAACAATAAAAAATGCTTTAAAACTTGCAAGATACAATGAGTCACATTTACTAAATATTAAATACAACTTACACAGTTATCATCGTAAGTAGCCTAATCACAGTGTGTTCTGTAGAGATCAGCCAACACATGCCACATCTTTACCTCTTATGTGTATTGTACTTTGTATAAGGGCAGAAATGCACAAAGAGACCAGACAGCCTTCCCTGCTACCATGCCATCACCTTGGGCCCTGCCTCTTTTTGAACCCAGGTTCACCCACTGCAACCCCCCAACCTAGTTCAGTGCATCAGGCTGTGAGTAAGCTGCTGGAAACTTGCGAACAGGAACTCCTCTCAGCCTCACAGGATGACCCGGTCACGCTCAGCCGTCACCGTGGGTGTGTGAATGTCTGGTTTGGTATGTTAGACGGCAGTGGAAGACACAGGAAGTGGGCCCGGCATGGTGGTGCTGAGAAAAGTCTTGCAAAGGTCAGAAAGTCTTCCGCACAAGTCGAGACAAAAGCCCTTTTACCATATGTAGGGTGGAAAACTCCCATTTAGTTCAAAGAAGTGACCTGTATTTTTGCCTAGCTTTCTAGGTTTAGTCTACTGTACTATAATTAGATCTCTCAAAAGACAAATAGTCAGTTGACCTGAGAAGAGTTGAGAAAATGTGTATGTATGCATATACAGTACAATGTTATTTAGGTGCTACTGAACGTAAATCAGGATTCTGCAGAAATGCTTCACTCTCTTTGTTTGACATGAATAAAAATGCAAAGCAGCTGGAACATTAAGGGTATTTTGCAGCTGAGAGTGATGTTAGTATTACATGCATGACACAGCTGTGTTCAAATAATTTACAAAGGATCGGTCAGTGTAAAATGAAATAATGTCATGTGTTCTTTTACATACTCAACCATTTCAAATGATATAACAGCTAAGTGCACGCCCATCCTCTTCTCTCAATTGAGCTAATGAGATTGTATTTATGTTACTACATAATCGCCCTTGCCTACCCAAGTAAATACTTCATTACAATAGCATAATTGCCTCTGCCATGTTTTGCTTCAATCTATAGACGGCACACATCAGTCAAGACTAAGTGAGATGTTGTAATCTTTCTCTCACTTCATCACTCTTGGATCTATCACTCTCACCCCTCCTATTTTCACTCTTGAAAAAAAAACTCCCTCAGAGATACAAACCATCAACATCAGCTTCATTGGCTGCTGAGGAGGAAAAGCCAGAGGGAATAGTTCATCTCTCCCAGGGCATTTCCATCAGTTTAGTCTGTCAGTATAGCTGTCAGCTATAGTTAAATGTCTAGCTTTATCTGCTGCCATTGAGCAACATTAGTCTGTACAGCCTTCATTTTGTCTTTAGGAGTCTTGAAGGGATACAGCTGCAACTTCTAATGGTAACAAATGAAATATTCCTATGGTGAAGAGCTGGTATGCCCGTTCCTCTGAAATCCAGTAATTTGTTCATAATTCCTTACTGAATGTGTCACACCTTGTGTCAGCACTGCCCCTCATGCACATCCCTTGTCAACTGTTGGTCTGATGCATACCTCTGTGTCCCTATGAAGAAAAATGAATAAACGATGAATAGATAAAGCCATATAGTTTAATGTCTAAAATACTGCATTACAGTGTCTCCAACTAGAAGTCACATAACTACATTTATGTTCTAATTTGTATAAATGGTAGACACATCAACTGAACCTTATTACAATCCATTAAAAAAAAAAAAGACCAGCAAATGCGGCTTACAAGTTCTCAGTGTGACAACTTTCTTTTTTTGCTTCTTTTTCTTGCATGCTGTATATGCTCTCAATTAATGAGAAATTATTTTCAGACACTGCTAACAGTTGGTGTATCAATAACTGAAAGTGGCTTTTTGATGAGGACGGCTATTTGGGTTGATTTTAATGAAAAGCTAAAATGTGTCATTCCTCTGGAGTAGGTCTGCAGGTGTAAGCCTGTCAGAAATGTGTCTAATATCCTACTTGTAATTATCACCAAGGAGTTGATGTTAATATCCCCCCACTCCCAGTTAGCAGTTAAAATTGACAGAACATCCTAAGAAGCTTCCATCCGACTACTTAATGGTCTTCTTCCAGTGAGCTCACGCTAACTGAAATAATCGGATTCTGCACACGATCAGGCAGCGAGTTTGCAGACATGTTGTGAAAGCCGGGCTCAGAGCCATGTTGAAAGAACACGGTTGAAACTGTTTTGGTTTTGGCACACCGTTTTTGTGTGAAACAGTGCAGCGCTTCTGGCAACTTGGCGCTACATCAAGAATGAAGTAAGTGATGAAGTACTGAGCACAAGCAATTATATCATAATGACAAAAACAAGGAAAATCAATATGGAAGTTAATGTGACAATTTTTGGCTAGTTTGAAAAAAGTTGTTTATCACAAATTTCTTCTGTAATTTTAGACCCTCCGTGTCACTTCCACTTGGGTTTTTTTTTTTTTTTCCCTCAAAACCCCGCAGACCGTGATGAAACTGTAAACTCTTCAACGCTCACATTTTTTGGAAGGGTGGGTTTTATATTTACATGGCACACTGCTGTGATGCCAACGCCTGTCTTGACACATATCTTTAAATACAGATACCATTTCATACAGTTTAAATCAGCGTAACTGGCATTTGTGCAAACCGTGGGAAAGAAAAAAGGAAGTGCTTCTACTGAGCTGACCCATGGTTAGATATGTATGAGTGTGTATTATATTCCTGACAGACATACCTCTGTTTCACCCTCTACCTCCATTAATCTTTTATCGCTGAAATAGTCAAGTCAATTTCATGTCTCCATGTTAGTGTGTGCTCTGGGAGGACGAGCTAATGGAACACTCAGTCCAACTGTCAGCGTTGTTCTGTGAGTGTCTGTCAAATTTGTGAAGCCTCAGAAGCACTGCCCAGACAAATACACAGTTTTTACATCTGCTGGATTCTCGGAACATATTCTTTCAAAATGATCTTTCAGACAGGAACATGAAGTGATTTGTTACTGCAACATGGACTATCTTAACCTTCACTCCTGTTGTTATTTCTCTCCAGCTGTTTTCTTGTTTCTTTCCTATAAATTTGGCTTTTTTTCTTCACAACACATTTATAAAGTGCTCAATTTATAAAGCTAATAATCAGTTTTGATCATTACTATGACTTAAGCAGAATACAATGTCGATGTGTTTATTTAACGGCCTTACTTTGACATGGAAAGGATCTTATCTCGAAGCAAAGGCTTGATTTGACATCGGAACATTTATTATTGGTCATGCATATTGAGGTTTGGGATGCATTTGTGTCCAAACATGTGGTGAACTTTGCATGAGCTTGAACAAAGAGGTGTGAGGAATTGATTACGAGACACAATGTTTTTTTTTCTTTTTTTTTACTGCTTTAATTTAAGTCAGATTTCTTTTAAATATTAACCACAGTTATCTTTCATCTTGTTTGGCTTTGTTATTAATCATCTATTTATTCCAACACATATTAATACTTTTTGCCTTTAATCTACTTCACCTGCACTATTTGCACCTTTCAACAGATTATTTTGTTGCTACCCTTGACAACATTTGTGATTATGTGATAGAAAATCACATGACATGTGTCATCAATAGCTATACAGAATATGATAATGTGATTTAAGATTCGTAAACCACATGTACATGAAGTTAAAATTCTTAAAAGCTGCTTTAGAAAAGGTTTTCTATACTCAGCATTTTTTATGAGTCACACGTAAACAAACTGTCAATGATCTTATGACTTACCAAGTAAAGTTTAAGCACATTACTATAAATGAAGTCCACGTGTACTTGTTGAAATATTTATGAATCAGAAACTGTTCATAGTTCATTGTTTCTGATGCACGCTTCATTTGTCTTAGTTTTTTTGTCTGACAGCATGGAGTGAATAATACTGTCTCTGTTTGAACTTTCTCTCCTCACTGCCTCTTTGCACACTCATTAGTCTTTGATGGAAGTGATATATCTCAGAGCCATCCTCTCTGTGTTTGCATCTTTCTCTGCTCTATTATTCAGTCTGACTGATGCTGTTTGCAGTGCAGTTTTAATCATGCCAAAGTACAGAGCACTCTAAGATTGAACTTAACTGTGAGTAAATCTTGGCCTAAGTAATGAGAGTATTTTTATGACTGAACAGTTGCACTCTCATGTGTTTTACTTTCAGGATTTTTGAGCTAGAGGGTGTGTTGTATTGTACCATTGGAGAAATTAAATCCACTTCCTGAGCTGGGAACTGGTATTATTAACAGAGGTCAAGTGATTTGGAGGATTTGGTGGGGTAGCATTCACTATGCACCAATAGTTCTCTTAACAAAACTGCTTCTAGTTGTAGCACAGAATGTTCTGTAAATGACTCCTGAGCAGGAATATTTGTTTTCTAAATTGAATTACAGCTCCTCTGACTTTTTGGCATCTAGTTGTGAGTCTCCAAGAAATCATAAGAATGCAATTTTTAACAATTATGCATGTCGTAATTCACACAAACATGACTTTTTTGTGTGCATTCTCAGACACAGGAGGTGGGACTCAAGTATGTAGTTTCCACATCAGGATGAGTCAGGAGGAGACAGCATGTATCGACTATGTGCTAAAATGTTCTCCGAGTGTCAGGTTGAATTTGGAGGCCTTGAACAGGAAATCTGTGTTTGTGTACAGAGATATGTCACAGCTGCGTCTGAGTGCCACTAGTATTATGCAGGTATTGGCTCTAAAAGTAAGAGGGTGGGGAACGCAATCTACTTGCCGACCATACTGATCCCTTTGTGACCACACTGTACCCATGGAGTATCTACTTTCAGAAGAGTGCAAATAGCTCATATGATCTCAGACCAATTTCTTTGCACACACACAACACACCCACAACGGCAGCAAAAACACATCAGTGTTCAAAGAATTGAAGATAACTGATAATATTAAAGATGATTGTTGGTTTTTCCCTCAAATCTTACCTTTGGTGACGATTTCTGTCACAGAGTTGTCAAACGCTGAAGTGTACCTTGATTTATAGTTTATTTTTCTCTAAATGGAAACATATTTCCGTTGTAATAAAATCTACTACTAAAGAAGATGCTAAATTGGCAACTAACCATACACTCATTAACTCGTTTTCTTAGTATGTCTGGCATCAGTAGTTTTTCATATTTGATTAGAGATAGTGACTTCTACTCCCAAGTGCCACAGCACCTGGATCATATGAACTAAGTCATGCAGGATCCATTATTGTATCTTTGTGTGAACAATCAACAAAAGTGCTGCATTTATAGAAGAAACCTTATGAATCTGTGTATAAATTGGTGAATGTGGTGTGTGCTGCAAAGCACTTTGAATGGCAAACAAAGACAAAAATAGTGAGCTATAAATGCAGTCTGTGCAACATAAACAGAACAGTTGTTTTGGCCATATATGAGCAACAACTAAATGTTCTAACGGTCAGTAACGTGAGTAAAATATTTAATTTGCCCATAATGCCCATCATCTATTTTCAGAAAAAGGCGAAAACCACAGCAAGTAAGCAATATTTATTTTTTTTAAAGCTCAAGCTGGAAAAATCCCAACGGACTTAAGTTCAATTTGCAACCAGAGGAGCCCAAATGGCCGTTACCGCAACAATGATATACAGCACCTTAAAGAAATCTGATTACCCTTTATTTATGACTAACAACCTACCCCTCTGCCTAATCGTTAGATGGAGCCAACATCAATATTTTGAATGTGGAGTTTTACAATAGAATACAAAATATTTAATATTTGTCAGTAAACATCAAACATTCTTCATTTATACATCACGTCATAACTCTTAAATAGTGAAATGTCAAAGAAAAACCTTTCATGAAAAGGTAAATGTGTTCACATTTGAGTTTTATGCCTTTAGTGACTATAGAGGGATGTAATATGACAGGACACAAAAAACATCGAAGCCATTTATCAAGATATGCAAAAAGTGTAGCTAAAACAGATGCAAAACAATCATGAAGTAACCAAAACATAATCCATATGCATAACTACATCAACCCGATGATATTGCATCCCACAGAAAGTCTTTTGCTCATCCTGTGGTTCCAGTTGTATCAGAATGAGTCAATGGAGCAATCATAACTTAGCACACCAGGGTCTCTTCTCAGTCATTTGAAATCTGTTTACATGCAAATTAAATAAACTTTAATCTGGTCTTCCACCTGGTATTGTTCCCATAATTATGAAATTGTATTACCTCTGCGCATCATTTTCATTGTCTGCTATGAATAAGTCCCCACTGCTTTTCATGCTGAAAAAATACCGACCTCCAACAAAGCACTGCCAAGAGGCATAGCAAAAGAATAAATACTTGAACAGAGTGTAATGACTGCAGTTACGAGACAACCACCTGATGTTTAACTTTACACATTTTAATAGTGAAATGCCAAAGAAAAACAATTTGTGGAATGTTGAAAAGATAAATTTGGTCTCGTAGTAATTTCATACCAGCTGTATGTGTATAGTGCCCCTTAACAATACCATTGATCATATGAGATGTATGGGAAACTCACCACACAGTGGTGTATGCTTGGTCATCATTCATGATAAAATTATATGTCTTTTAGCTCGGAGAGGTCTGCTCACCTACTGCCCTTTTATTTTTTTTTATGGATCGTTCACTAATCTGGCAGATAGAAAAAGAAAACATTACATGCTACATAGCAGATCAATTCTGTGTATATGCTTGTGTCTGTGGATAGAAAGGATATTTCTGTTCAAGGCCATCAAAATGATCAAATTAGTCCACTGCTTGGCTGATGTTAGTTACATAAGCTCCATTTCCATTGTGTAACTGTGTTTATTTAGTTTTCCAGCAAATGCTTTGGTAAAGAAGTGAATCTCACAGTGGGGCTCAGGAGGATACATAGGCCTCAGAGGTGGAGCAAATGAAGCATTTTGTTGGCACTGCACTTGGAAAAAAGACATCAAGAGTGTTAGGAAATGCTCTGGGGACGACATGAGGAGGAGGTGCAATAGATTTTTTTCATTCATGTGTAGAATGCTATGGTAGTGCTCAGAGTTCTAGCCCCTTTTTGGTGCCCTTTGGGAGATTAAGGCCCACTAAATATCAAATCTAATTAAATCAAACTTTATTTAAATAGCACTTTTCATACAATAAAAGTAACACAAAGTGCTTCATAAACATAAAATAACGATTACAAAAAGGAAAGAATACCTGTCCCTCCGACCCCCATACATAGAGCCACTCACATGCACACACCGCACATAGTAAAAAGTCCAGTGACATGGCAGGGCACTGAGGATCCAGGTGAGAAAAAACCACCTATGGGTGGCCATCCATGCTGAGAGGCAACAGAGTCCGCGGCCACAGGAAGCGCCGCCGCAGAGACCAGGGAAGACTCTACAAATGGTGCAGAGCCCCCTAGTTGTCCAGGCCTGGGGCATCCCCAAGATGGTGTCCCTGTGGGCAGACCAGACTACAGCTCCCAACGTGGAGGGCCCCCCCATCAGCAAGCACTGGAGCTAAGAACCAAAAGATTAAAAGACAGCAAACACAGAAAAATTATAGGATGTATAAAAATGTAGAAATTAAGGATAGAAATTTAAAGATTGAATGATAATAGAATGTACAAACCTTTTGATCAATAGTTAGAAAGGATAGACATAAAAGATTTGATAAATAAAAATGATTAAATGCATTAGAGATTAAGAATAGTAAAATAAGAAAAATAAAGGAGTAAATGGAGTCAGTTAAAAGCCAGATTATAAAAAGCTGGGTCACGAAGGCCACGGCCTTTGAGACATTTAGATACTATTTAAAGAATCTTAAAAAGATGTGCAAGGAGCAAATGCAGTGGTTTTAAAAACGGTGTGATGTGTGCCCACAGATCCCACAGATCCCACAGATCCCACAGATCCCACAGATCCCACAGGCTTCAGTTGGTCCGTGGACTGTCAGTTTGAAACCCATGATATAGCTACAGCATGGAAACGGCTTTATTTCAGCTGCTAGCCTCTAGTAAAGATTAAAAGTTAGACACCATTTTTGATGTTTTGATAAAACCACTCTGGAACTTCCTTTCTTCCTCCTCTTTTATAAAGTTTCTGAAAGCCGCTCCTGAGCGCTTAGACGAGTTGTTGATGTCTGTCAATATTCACCTCTACCTGACATGCCACGTGCCCCGTTATTTTTTTGAATTTTTTGACATCTCACAGTGGTGTCCCCTTCCAGCGTGTGTCTCCCTAGATGCCCAACTATATGGCCTATGCTAAGGGCCGGCTCTGGTAGTGCTTAAAGTAACATGTTTTTTACCTTCCTTATGGAAAGAATTTAAGAATTTTAGTCCTGTGCCAGTCTGTGCCCAAATACTTCAGTGTTGTTTGATCCTGTATTCCTTCTGTTGATATCCTTTGAAGCTGCTGTATGTTTATACAGACTCCCTTTGCAGTCTATGAATACCTAACCTGCTGAATCGCTTGATGAAAGACACTGCAATGATAGAAGCAGTGAATATGACAGGAGACTCTGGGTTTTGGATTTTTATTGCAATTGCTCTGCTTTTTATGAAAAATACATACATATTACTGCACTGCAACAATATCTTATATGAAAAGGTGTTTGTTAGTCTCTATCAAGAAGTTTTATTAATGATATGTCAGCAGACAAAAGATACTAAAGCATCCAACAATCATATATTTTATCAAATCTTTTCACAACAGGATTTAGTTACCGGAAGTATGAAATGAATCACTGCAGGGTTCAAAAGTGTTCCACCTTTTTTTTTTTTTTTTAACAGTGCTGTGGCCCTCATCCACACTTGGCAGCCCAGAAAGGTCGGCATTTGAAGCAAAAGGGAAATAAACTCTGACAGAATGACAAGGTTCTCTGCCTCTTAGTGCTTACCATAAACTCATCTAATTGCTTTGAGGCTCCAAACCCACAATAAGAAGTCATCCGCTGGGGCCCAGAGCAGTGGGAGGCTCCTGCAGACTTCCGGGAAAAATTGGAAAGACTTGAAAAGCTCAAACATGTGCGTGCGTGCACACACAGTGAGCTTGTGAGTTTATCTTTCACTTGCACATGATACACCCACACTTGCAATTGGCTAATTATGCAGGTTTTCCCTTCAGCAGATGTGTGATAGGACACAGCACAGGAGAATGAGTCTTTCCAAGTGAATGCGTGTTCATGTAAGCATGCCATTTGGGCTTTTTGTCATAAGATTAGGTTAATAATAAAAACACAGCGGGGGAGAAATCACACCAGTGGGGGCAGCCCCTCACTGAGTTCAACTTTGCTGGAAACAATCTTGGCAGGTGATCACAGGTCATGGGCTGCAGGGTCAGGAGGCAGACTGATGAACTGGAATCTTTCATCCAGTGGAAGATGTGCTTATCAGCTGGTTAATAGACAGGGTCTGCACATTAACACTTCAGGAAGCTTGATTACCAGTATCAGCTCTAAAGGTCACACAGCAACCGTAACCGAGTGGAACTTGGACTTGCTTTAACTAAAGTGGTGGAGTGTTTGTCCTGGAGTTTTTATTATTTGTCTGTTGTTGTAACACATTTATCGCCTGTAGTCAATCATTATTTCTGACTTCTGAGAAGTCTCATAGCTAATGTGATTCAAACAGCAGCCCACAAACAAAAATGTTTCAGACTAAGTGATTTTCATTTAAATGTTTTTTCAAATTTATATCAAATTTTTAGAAACCAGTTTCTTTTGTGCTCTGATGTTTTTAGTTTTTACAGACACACAAGCTTTTTTTCTGTGCAGCATTTAGACTTTTCTTAAATTTCAGTGTTTCCGTTAACATTAAAATAAGTGCAGGAGCCGCTGGGAAATGAAAAGCACAAAGTTTCTCCAGGATGAAAATAGTTTTCAAATCCAGAATCATCATCTTTTGTTGTTCATGTTGAAAAAAGGTGATTTTTCCTAACGCCCAGACTTACCATTACTCCTGCGAGAACTAACAAAATTGGAGCTCCACGATAATGTTCTTGTGAGGAGGCGGCAGA
>JAOXYM010000015.1:9385096-9397841 GCA_028567055.1 Leptatherina wallacei | reverse complement strand
ATAAAATGAAATACCAATGACTAAATAAATACAAATTCTGTAAAAAGGTAGGTCTTGAGCCTCTTTTTAAAAACAGCCTCTGCAGCCCTGAGGTTTTCTCGCAGGTCGTTCCACAGATGAGGGCCCTACTGATTGAATGAGGCCTTGCCGAGGTTTTAGTCCTGACTTTAGGAACAACTGAAAGGCCGGTAACAGTGGACCTCAGAGTCCGTGAGGGCTCATAATTTTAAAGCAGGTCAGATCAATGAGAAAGCCCAAGACCACTAAGTCATTCATAAACTACTAAAAGAACCTTAATATCAATCCTGAAATTCACAGGGAGCCCATGCAGCGCTTTTAAAACAGGTATATTGTGCTCCCACCTTATCTCAAACTATACTTTGCTATAGGACATCGAGTCAACTTCTGTCCACAAATGCTCTGTTTTTCACCCGCTCATTCCCAAAGCCTATTCTCCTCCGATTTGTTAGATTAAACTTTATGACCACTTATAGAATAAGTTAACAATGTCACATAACATAGAGAGTGATAATCCTGGGATATTCCATGTCAGTGTTTGATATATGACAAAACAAATGTTTATGGATAAAAAAACATGGTCAGAATATCAGGTCAGGTTTTATACCGATCACACCGGGTTTTGGTCATATTTCTGGCTCTTTTTTTTTTTTTGGCCTCTTTCTTTTCTGTCATTTTCGTGTTTGCATCTTTAAATCAGTTTCAACATATTTTCCTGTCTGACTAATTTCCCTTTGCTTTTATTGACCATTATAAACACAGCCAAGCTCACCACCGTCTGCTTTCAAATCCAAAGAAAATATTCAGAAAAAAATACCACAAACATTGCTGAAACAACAGATTTAATTCAGGCAGGGTTTTAAGCATGCAGCTTGCAAACACGGTCACAGTGTAACCCTCAAATGAAGTCCGACTTGTTTGCTATCAGTGTAAACTGAAGGCTTTTTATTCTGTGGACTTATGTGTATCACTTTTAGCTTCGCTTCAAACAACCATGAGAAAGAAGAAAAGCTGGCTGACATAAAAATTCTGAGGTGGGTCTTGGTGTCAAGAGTTCAGTGCATAATGGTAACCTCAGCTGCCTTATTCTGCCGCTTTCATATTCCCATCTGCATCTGATTTGACTCCGTCATTATGGATTCCTCTGTGTTTTTTGTTATCTTTGATAAGAAGGGACTTAATGATGCGTCTCTGGCAAATGACACCAGGAAAAATCACTTGAGCATCAATTATTGTTTTTTCCGCTTTTTATCAGATTGATTCATCCTGTCACTGTTGGTTTTTCCTATCATTATCAAATTAAGGATCATTTTGTTGCCAGGTTTGTTTAGTGCTCAACAACTGCATACAGATGTGGACTCTCTTTTCTCTATGGTCGTTACAGAGGTCAGAACAACGAGTATTACCGGTGGAATCACTCTGTTTGGAAAGTAGTACATAGGTTAAACCAGCTCTTTTCTGTTGTGGTTGAGAAGTGCAGATCTATAATTTCTGCCAATAAGATAAAAACATGAACATCTGAGTTAAGAAGCAGTCTGCTTTCCTTCTGAGTTAGTCAACAAAGTCTTTTCAGGTCACAGCTTGGCAGTATATCAGCCTGTCTGTACAGATAAAAAGCAGCTATTTCTTCCTTTGTATCCCCTTTATCTTGATAAGGACAGAAGAATGGCTTGCATTTCTAATTTCACACAGAAACTTCCTGTTCATGGATAAGGAATGACGGAAGTTCAGATAACATACTGTAATTCCCAAGAGTCTCCACTAGACCCTTTAAACAAGAGCCAAGAAAAGGAAAAGGGTTCAGGGAATTTTCAAGGATGGGGTAAATTTAAGTTTTTTGGTTTTTTTTTGCATTATGATCAACTAAGTTCTGTTGTGTTACTCGTTTATAACCAAGATAATCACAGGGTTTTTCAACTGACATAAGAACACTCCAAATATTTACCTGATACGTGTTATCATGACAATTTGAATGGAAAACCTCACAAAGGAACATAAAAAAACACATTGAGAACATATGACCTGGATAGAAAACCATTTTAAAAACTGACACATTCAGGTCAACTGAATTTTTTTTTTCATGGCTTTAAGCTCAAAATTTATGTGGCTCATCAAAATGGTTTTAGTCAGATGGTCTTAAATAAGTTAAGGACACTTAACTGTTGCAAACTGTGAGTTCTTGTATCAAATAGCCAATCGACTTTAAAATCCGAATTCCCTCCAGTCAGTTCAATCAGTTGGTCAAACTCAAAATAAAGTCTTTTGTGGAATTACGTTATGCTGTAAAACTTTAAATATGGTTTTCTGGCTCTAATTCTTAGAAAGACTTCAGCTTTTAACAGAGGTTTCAATGAATCTGTCTGTTCAAGATAGTTGCTGAAGGTGAAAGATAAACAATTCTATAGGCGTTTAAATAGTATTGTACATATGATCCTGTTCTGCATAGAGGAGCCACAACTCTTGTCAGTTTAGATTTGAGTTGCTCATTGAATGTCGTTCTAACCATCAGACTCACAGAGTTAAATGATCTGAAGAAGTTTTACATTCTCAGACTCTCTTATTGTAAGTAAAATGCTGTTATGCAAAGATAAAAGAAACGGGCAGCGTTAGTTTAATTATTTACTTTTTGCATTTTTCTCATTGCTTCTCTCATCGGTCATAAGTGTTCCAGGTTAATTAGTAAGAGATAATATTTATTTTGTATTGACATCCACCAAGATATCACCTTCAAGTTGGGACCTTCAAACAGCCATGCTCAGGTTCTAATAGAACTGCAGTGCCTGACAAGAATTTAGTCACCACCTGGATTTAACTATGCAAATACTGTCGGTCCTCCCATTAAAAAAAAGTAGTGAGGTGATTAATAAGTTAAAGCTGGAAACAAGTTATTGAACCCATATTTATGCATAAGTAGCTTCTTATTCCTTAAACAACCATGTCAGAAGAAACGTCCTGAGGTTGTGAAAGATATGTTACTCTTTACAGGTAACAAAAATAGCTAAGGAGATAGTTGAAACTAATTAAATTAGTTTAATAACCATCCAGTTTATCATCAAACCCCACAGAATAGCAGTAAACCATCTTCTTTTAGGAAGGAAATGTGGTCTGAAGAAAATCTTGAATGATTAAAAGTTATTATTACACTAAAGAAAATCAACAGTAGAACTCTGTTGAATCGTTTAAGTTCCATGTGCACAATGTGAAGAAAACTCAAGGTGTAATAAAGCCATTCCTAAGTGAGACTAATCACATGAATAGATAGATAAAAAGGTTAACTGACTACCTGAATATACTGAATGAGCAGATTTTTCCAGGATCATATTCCAGGATACCAAGATTCAAGGTCAGATTGGGAAAGAGTGATTCAGGGAGCATGTCACATCATTTTCACACATGGATTGGCTGCCACAGAGTCCAGAACTCAAACCCATTCATAATCTGTGGGATTTGCTGGAGAAGACTTCCTTTATCCATACAAGATCTTGGCAAAAAAACAAACAATGCATCTTTTAACGGGAATCAATGTTGTGACATTGCATAAGCTTATTAAAACGATGACATGGCAAATGTTCGCCGCAGTCAAACCTAAAAATTATCCAACAAAATGAGTGTGTGACTTTTTTTTGGCCAGCCACTATATCATCAGTATCAGTTTTATATAACCTGTGTTTTTATAACACTTCTAATGACAAGATCTGCTATGCAGACTTGCTCCAGCCAGAAAAAGTATCTTAAACCAGGCTTCCACAAGTTGCTATGTAATCTCCCTTTGAGCCCCGATCTCAGTGACATCACCTCTCAGACACTCCTGCTATTTCCGCCACTGAGCCCCACTACTTTCCTTTAAGTGCCTCTGTAAACCCCATTTATGATCCGACACACATCACTGCAGTGCTGTTTAATCATCAAGAAAAAGAATTAAAAAGACCGATGAGATTTGCTGTGACTTGTCGTATATCTTAGCTTGTTAAACTAGAAATCCTGCATTTATGATGATTAGCCTATTTGAAATGCTTTTCTGATGTTATTCACTCACATTTGGCCTAAATTACTTTTATAGAATTAGAGTTGTGAGGGGACCATAAGATGAAGAGCAACACTTATAACCAATAAATCCTCTTACCACTCGACAATTTGACTCAGAAGTGAGGAGTAATGATCTGTATCTGTCCTACCCCATTATCATAATGTGACAGTGTAATTGGATTTTTTTTTACAGGACTATGCCGTGTCGACTGTGCCTGTGCTTGAGGGGCTACACCTGAAGAGTTTCTGCAGCATGGGAGGACCAGGCCTTATTGTGATCGGCTCCAGTGAACCTGCTCAGAAAGCCCTCAAAGTATGGAGCTTGTGCATGTGTGTTTTTTTTTGTTTGATGCATTGACATAGTGGCTTTGCTGTCCTCAGCTGTAGTCATGGAAACCACAGAAACAACATATTGGCGCTGTTTTCACTACTCTGACGCAGAGTGACGCAGCTGATTCAATTGTTTATGATCCTGTTTGCATGACCAACTCTGTCCATTTTTTTTTCCTTTCCTTTTGCCTCTGCAAAGTATTCAACAAAAATAACACTACAAGACAGGGCATTGCACATGTTGATTCAGGGCAGACTTCCTGCCTTACAGCTCGATGGCAGCTTCCCACTGCAAACACAGTAGAACCACCTGCCACTTTAATCCCTTCTCATTAATTCATATTCTCAGCTAATGTCCCAGGATTGCCCCTGACCCTCGAACTCCAGCTTCAATTACAAAGGTTTTGTCCTTCCACTAACCAGCTTGAGCTCATTACACCATAAAAGGTTTCAGAATCGATACAGTTCCATTGCAACAGTGGAAATCCACAGGATGCAGGAGCTCAAGAAAATAGACAGCTTATACTGTGACTTAGGCAGATTGGTAGTTTACACCAAGAGGGTGATGAATGTCAGTCTATCCCTTAAATTATGTTATCCCTAAAATTTCCAAACATTAGCTTTTGAACTTTTCTGTGAAATGAATTTGCCCAGTAGTGAAATTTACTGGAATATGTTTTAAAACAGCATAGATACTCATAGTTTACACAGTTGGTCTACTCAGATCTCGTGACAGGTCTTATTTGCCTCCTGGTGTGACAACTCCCCCTACTGGTCATGCAATATACATGGTCATTTAGAGTCGGTTCAAAGTTGCCCACTTGGTTTATTTTATAACAGGATTATCAAACAGTGCATCCTATAGAGGCTAAAGAGTCATTTGTAAGTATGTTGGCTTGGCCAAAGTGTAGACAGAACACAAGAATCTGTGAATACACGTGTAAGGTAATTAATCTTATTTTCCAGCATTGACTCATTAAGATTCCTGCCTGTTGGATCACCCCAGTAATTAGCTACTGGAGTGAGGAGTGGCCTTTAGCGAGACTTAATGACAGAGTGCTCGCTTTCTAATTACAGCTTACATCACCCACTTTTTGCAGCAATTATCTACTGTTTTAAAGGATTTTTAACAACCCTGCATTTGTAATTAGGTAATGTTCACTTTGTGAGGGCAGCAAAATCTTATGGATGCAAGTTTAATGAATTCAAACTGTTTGTCTTGGATGTAGATGCAGTTCTTATGGAGGTGAGGCTATTTGTCTGTGTATCCAGTTGGAACAAAGACAAATTTGTACAAGTTAAGGCTGGAGCCTAACTAATTTACGTTTACTTGAGGTAGCTGCTTTGGCGTATAATTTTCACTTATAAAAAGAGTGGCACCTCACCTAAAGATACGTTTAAATGAACTGCAATTTACTGATATGTGAATTACAGATTTTTTTATTTTGTGGGGGCGTGGGGACATTTCATTTCAAAACTCAGAACTTAAATTATTTGTGTCTGTGTTTAGCTCTCGCAAGGGATAAGAAAGCACATTATGTGTCTGGATTTCATCATATATCTGCAGCTCTCAGTGCAAAGCTTCACAAATGAAGTCATCAGTTCCAAAATACAGCTTCCGTCACAGGCGGCTTCAGCATCCACTCCCTGCTCTCACACACACTCTCGAGTCCCTCCCTGTATAGTGGACTGCTGGGCAGGTTTTACATCATCACTTATCTGACTTTGTTTGATTCATGACATCATTACTCTCTGTTGGTTAGGATTTGATCACCATCTCAACAATGACGCGCTTCAGTTTCCAGGATGATGAGGGGCAAGCACAGTAAAGATTATTAACTGAAGAATTTTTTTTTTTTCCTTTTTTTTGGGAGGGGGGAACTTACATTTCTTTCATTATTCTAAGTTCAGTTTTACTTCAGTTTTAGTCCCAGCTCTATATCCATCTTCTGTACTTGCCTTGTCCTTATTAAAAGCTTGTCCCAAGTAGACAAGTTGCCAGTTCATCACAGTTTGACAAACAACCATACACCTTCTTATAAATGGTAATGTCAAATCTCCAATGATCCAAATATGGATGTTTTTGGACTCTGGGAGTAAACCAGAACTCTTAGAGGACACCAACGCTGGCACAACGAGACCATGCAAAGACTCCTCAGCTGAGATTCCAGAGACCCTTTTGCTGTGCCAGCCACAGTGCTAGCCACTTCACTGCCTTGGCACATTTCAGTTATGTCTGTCAAGTAATAGACATTGATTGTCATCACCAGGAAGCATTTTCAATTTAATTTCATCAATAGATTTGCAAGCAGCCTTAAGTGGGATTTGTTTCTTTCCCCCTTCTGTTGTTCAGGGAAAAGGAGTGTTGTAAAACTTTTAAAGGCTTCCTGGGAAGGATAGCTAAAGTGAGGATTATAAATATTCATCCCAGGAGCCAATACACAGATTATGCTGATTATCACGGTGAAAGGCATCAGGTCCGGTAAATTGCCAAAGTTCATGTTAATTGCTTGAGATCGTCCTGCCCAGAATGAATTTTATAACCTTCCAGTAAATATTTAGATTTAGCAGGTCTGACTGAGCACATTTGTCTGCCCAGTTACTACTCTGTGTATTAACTGGACCTCAGCCACAGTCCAGAAGAAAGTCACTGTTGATTCGCTGTAGCTTTACACTTATTCGACAGCCAGGGTGGCTGTGTAGAGGCCTTTGCTCACCAGTGAAATCATTTCAAGATGATGTACCAATCTGAGGCGTTCATTGATGTAAAAACTGCTTTAAAATGTACAATCATAACGGTTGGTTTTATAGCAGCTCTGAAAGGTACAGTCTGTAAGAATTAATGACATCTAGTGGTTAAGACAGGCATAAAAATTTCTTCCCATGCCAAGCACAGTGGTGAATGGATGGCGGCCGTCAGTGGCCAAAATTCTACCAGGCAATCCTTTTAATCAGTGAGTGGATCCAGTGGCCTCAGGCACAGCAATGATTTGACTACAGGTTACTACTTCAAAAATTGCAGATATGAATATGTCTTCTTTTTGCTCTAGTGCTAGCATTCATCAATCAAAGGTAGCACTGCAGTTTTAAAGCTCAATTCAGGGTTTTCACTTCACACAGAGATATGTTTGTCCATTCAGAGACACCATAGTAAAAATTGTGGCACAAATAGGGCAGCTTCCATGTATGTGAACCCACAGCAAGTGGATATAATGACTCATTCTAAGAGAATTAAAAGATACTTTTTAATGTTACATTTCTTTGTCATTGACCTTTCATTTTGTTACACACTGCACCTTTAAATGATTAATAGACTTTTTATTTATTACTTAAGATTTCAGATTCGAGTAGATGAAACATCCTCAAGTTTTAAAGACGCAGTATGTAACTTTCTGACCCTAAAACTCTGCGTCCCTAACTTGTTTGATGGCACATATACATTTATTATGCACATTTCTCGACCAAATAAGAGTATATCCTAAAGCCAGAAAACACTGCGTTCCGAGACTACCTTGGCAGCTACGTCGACAAACTGTTAAGCAGAGCTGAATTTTAGAGAGTGAATTTCACAAAAAAAAAAACGAGAATGTTGGGAACGGGGCTGCAGTCACTTATAAAGGAAGTGGGTGCTCCCGTGCCAGGCGTGTGATTGGTCTGTTTTTGATACACTTGGTGGTAATAGAGCTTCTGTGATTGGTCAGAGGGCGTTTCCTGTAGTGAGATACCAAGCAAGGTTCGAAAGAGAACTCTGCTTCACAACTTTTTCTTCCGGGGCGCCGCATGGTTTTTCCAAACGAGTCATGCTTTACGGTGCGTAGCAAGCAGATATCAACACATCAGCCGTTTTGAACAAGCACAGTGGCTGATGCAGCAAAGAAACGCAGGAAGGCATTATCAGAGGAAGAGAGGAAAAGAAAGAGAGAAAGGGACAGAGCAAGAGAAAAAACTAGAGTCAAGATAAGACTATCTTTTATTGTCTGGGGAGAGCTCACAGTACAGGTCGGATGCAAGACGGATGCCGAGTGAGCCATCGATAGGTGGCACGTCACTGAGAAGGTTCTGTGGTGCGTCTTTAAAATACAAAGTAGTTTGGCCTTATTATGGCAACTTGCATTTTCCGGCAAAGAACAAAAAAAAACAACTGTTCTGTAAGTTCATACCTTCCAGATGTTTTATTTCATGGAACTTAACGTGAAACATGATTAAACTGTGCAGTGGGGTGTTTACTTTTATCCTGAATACGTTATTCTCTACTCAGGTTACAAAATGAAGAGTGTGACGGGAACTACTGTGATCTTTGGTGGAGTCAACGTTTAGTCTCCACTCTACCACTCCTAATCCCCCTGTGTGTGAGAGAGAGTATTGGCGGTCACGCACATGATCCAGAGTGTTTTCATTTAGGGCCGCTGCAATCACGTAACACGCCCATGAGTGACCTGAGAATGTGTCTGGTAACACACATCCAGACATATCCACACACAGTGCCTGTACTCAAGCCTGCAGCCCTGCACTCACGGATGCCATTCAGTGCTACCAAAGTTGATTTAAATTATTTTTGCATCATTAATCAGTTACAGGGACTGCAAAGTTACAACTTGTAAATCAAAACGAGGCATGGATTATATACATCTGAAAATATTAGTTACATTAACTTTAATGTATCTTTGTGAAGCTTTAGGTCCTTTTTTGGGGGGATATGCATATTTTAGGGGCAAAAACTGCTTGTCCATGAGATCACTCACCCATCTGACAATTCCAGGGCTCTGACAACTTTTCCTTAAGCTTTCTCTTTAATGATGGGATTTACTGTTCATACAAGCACACAATTGTCCTTCTGTTTATTCCAGCCAAGCACTGTTGATGTAGTCAGAACCTCAGAATGTGTCACTTCCTGTAGGCTGAGTAGATTTTCCCAGGAAAAACCCTCACAAAGTGCTTATAACAGCACATTTACTTTGAGTTGGGCCATTTTTCTGTGCACACAGTTTGAATATTTAATTTGCAATGCAAGACGGTAATGCAAAGTGATTCATATTTGTAGACTCTCATGGGAATTGGCCTTTGCCTTTTCTGTCTCTGTAAACGCCCCATTCTCCCATGTGAAATAGACTCACCCAAAGTGACATTAGAAACATATTTAGCCGTAAGGCCCATTGTGCTCTTAAATCAGGGAGGTTTCTTCCATAGTTGTGTCTGATCGTATTAATTTATTGCCACTCCTCTAAACTTACATTTGCAGGCAGTATCTAGCAGTAAGAAGGTGCATTTCTGTTGTCAGACTTTCAATTATTAATTTATGCCACTATTCATTGGCAGATGACCAAGTCATTCCCATGATTAGCAGAAAAGAGAAAGATAATTAAAAGTAAAAATGAAACAAAAAAATAGTGAAATTGAGATTTAAAAAAAACTGAACAGATAAGCTTTTTGGGAAAATCACACTTCTCAAAATACCTTCTCTGAATGTTGACACTGGATTTTTTTTTTTCCCATTTCAAAATTTTTTTTTTTTTTAACTAGCTTTCCACATTCCCTCCCCTCCTCGTCTCTAAGGTATCTGCCTGCACATGTTCTGCTCATAAACATTAAGAGGCACCTGCCTCACTTCTGGTCATAACATCCTCAACCTCCCGACTTCCATTTGGGAGCATGGGCTTCTTCTCCCTCCCTCGTCCCACCTTCAGCTCCTTCACATTACATAAAAAACATGACATTACAGAGAAAGAATGCTTGAGTACTCCTGTGTTCTCCATTAAGCCCCCCTCAGGCACCCACCGTGGCTCAGCCAGCAAAAGGATGTGGCCTCATTTCTGATTCAAAGACTGTTTTACATCTGTCTTTCTGAGCATCATGCAGACTCTCACAGGCTTCTTCGTTATCTCCCTGTCTGTTTCCTGTTGTGCAGATCATGCAACAAATGAGTGACCATCGCTATGACAAACTGACTGTACCTGATGACCTTGCTGCCAACTGTGTCTACATGAACCTGCCCAACAAAGGACATGTTCTTTTGCACAGCACAGCAGAGGAGTTTCCAGAGAGTGTAAAGGTAATGCTCAGCTCATTTCCCATCCACACTAACTTTGTCTCAAACACACAATTACAGTCATCCACAACTCTGAGGTTACACCTGTGGGAGGGAAGAGGAAGGGCTGCCGTCAGGACAACCAGATTGGTTTGGTGGCTATTTGTTGCGCTTCATCCTGTCCAGACCTCTGAGAAAAACAACTGGCTGGAGAGGAAAAGCCTACATAAGCTGTTTGGTTATTTTACACAGACCACAGCAGGCTAACCAAGGCCTGGGCTGGGTTTTTTTTCCTTCTTCTTCTCAACAAAGACACACGCACTTTGATGTGAAGCAACTCTGAGACCATGGCTCAGAAAGATTAGAACCAAGAAAGTTCCCTTAGAACTTGAGTTAACCCATCACAGTTGTTCCAAAAGGATTTTATAGCTGCTATAGCATTTTTATTCAACATGAAGAAGGGGGTCAAACATCTGCTTGAATGAGAAAGAAGTGTGTTTTAGTTCTATAACTTGAGAATTATGAAAAAAAAACTTGGTTTCCTTTTTTTTATGTTGATTTTTTTTAATGTATTATTTTTGTTTTAAAGAGGGGGGAAAAATCATTTAAAAAGAAATGTACAGGATGCCAATCATTTGAATTATGGTGATAAATCTACTACCTGCTCAGTGCCAAACACCGTACAAACCAAATTAACAGCTGGTGCACCTCACAGAACACTTGGTGACATCAGAACAAACATTTCTGTAAAGAGTGATTGGAGCCAAAAGGTCAACAAACACTGACCTTTCGTGTCTCAGGTTAACATAATCACAACTTTAAATGCAAAAAAGGTACTTTGACATCTCAATGTAAAAACTTAAAGCACATTTATTTATTAAATCGTTTGGAACAATATTTGACTGTATACGCCAGCTTAAAGCTTTCCTCTGAAAAAGTTGGGGGGGAAAAATAAACAACCTAGATTTCCCAGCAAATGTGCCTTTCACCCATGACACATCATTCCAGCAGTAGCTTGACAAGAGTGATGTGTTATTGTCTCCCTTTTTCTGCTGGGCTTTGGACAGGCTGAGCAGTAGCTGTGTTATTTTGATGCTTTGGGGTGAGTCCACATTGCAACAAGTCACAAAGGATTCTCACAGGCTCAAGTCTGGCAACGTACAATCTACAGAGACAGTACTCAGACCGCAAAATGTACTCTGTGGTTAAAAAGCGAACACCCGCCAGTTATTTTTAGAAGGAGGAATTCACAAAATCATGCATCTTTGGACCTAAATCCACACAGAAGTCTCAGTTTTCATGGAAGATTAAGAGGGAGTTCAACTTGGGAATGATGAAAATTATTTGTGGATATCATGCTTCCTGCTTTGGGAACACCTTTTAACAGGACATTTGGAGCATACTTTTAGGAGAAATGTATGCTTATTTCATGAATTGTTTTCCATTAAGTGATTCAAACTCATCAGAGTTAGGCTGACACTCACTTTTGGCCCTTAAATCTGCATTTAACACATTGTAACTTAAAATAGGAAGAAAAATATCATAAGCACAAAACACAATAAAACAGCAGGGACTGTTATATCAGAGGTGACTGCTACATTTTGAACAGTGGGTGCATGTTTCCTGAGGGAACATTTTTGCTTGTTCCTCCTATAAGATGTTGAGATTTGTCAGCACAATCAACGAGTCGCTCTGCAAGACATCTGTTGCTTTCTAAGTCCAAACACTGTCTGCCCTAACCTCCGGTCTATTTTTAGTTGCTTGTGAAGTTACATAAGAGTTCTTCTCTCACAAAGGCAGGGGGTCATGAGAGAGGATTGGTGGGGTCGGAAGGGGTGGAGATGGGGCATCTTTAATGGTAAGCAGTGGCGACGGCTCTGGAGAGCTCTGTTTAGAGATAAAGAAACTGAGCAGACAAAAAGGTCCAGTTCCTACTGTGTGGGACCATGTCAACCTGACCCAACATATAAATCTCAACTGCTGTAATGAGAACTCAGCTTGAGATGATAAAAAAAAAGAGACTCTTTGGATTCGGAGGTGCTGTAAACAGCAGGGGATTTACTGATGTTGTGTTGGGAGAGTTATGTGAATGCTCAGCCTTCCCCGAGTTACCCCACTGATTATATGGCCTGAACTGAAGACTGTTTTCGGTGGCAGTAATGTTTGGTTCGTTAATCACTTTGGTCCAGACTGAAATATAAACAACTTTTTACTCCTTACAAAAAATAAATCCCTCTGACTTAGATGACCCTATATTTTTCCATTCTTTCAGTATTTTTTTTTTCTGAAATAAGTTACATCTACTTATAAGAGAAAGAGATGAGTTCATGTTCTTTCTTAAGACTC
>JAOXYM010000015.1:9360973-9382374 GCA_028567055.1 Leptatherina wallacei | reverse complement strand
TCTGCAGTGCGCCAATTCACATCGGATGCGTGTCAGATGCGGAGTGCCTGCAAGTGCAGTCCTCTCCTTCATGCATCCGTGAGATCAATAATTCATAGGAAAATTGCAAGATCATGTGTGCTGTGGTTAGGCATATCGCCAATGAGTAGAAAAGGCTGCATGTAAGCCTATCTGAGGTTAATTTCCTGGTCTTTATTTGGATCCTTCTTTTTTAGCTTTGTGCTCCTACCATGAGTAGCTCCAGTCAAATGGATTATTTTGTCCACAGGTTTAATTGTGTTTCTTATTGTCATTGATTACTTTGTTTTAACTAGTAAGGACGTAATGTGTACAAAGTTAAATCCGTACAGCATATGGTTTATATTTAAATTTACCGGATGCTTTGGACTGATGCCGTGCCTGATTTCGTGTCTGGTCCTATTTGAACTGCTGAGCTTGATGGGATCTGGATGCGTGCTCCGTCAAAAATAGAACTGGCTTCTATATTTAGCCGAGAGCCGCAAAGAGGCGCATCTGAGACGCATCGGACACGCACCACAGCAGACCCGGTGTGAATCATACCATTGACTAAAACAGGGGCTATTAGCTGCGGAGGCCACATCGCAGCCGGAACGAAACGCACCACACATGTGCCCGGTGGAAAATGGCCTTAAGAGAACCACATTGGCTGACTTGTGACATCCCACAGCAGAGTGTGAACAAGCTGGTGACCAGCATGAGGAGGAGGTACCAGGCTGTTATGGCTGTGTATGCTTCTTCCAGGTGCTACAGAAGCCCCGTTTGACAAATGAATCAATTATTAGATTATCAGTATGTTTTTTTTCTTCAGCCTTTAATCATCCAAATCAAGAAACAAAACCAAACAAGAGTCAATAGCAGAATAAGTAGTTTGGCATTTGTAGAGAAGTTATTTATATTCATGTATATACTGCTCATCCCAAAAAAATCATTTCCCTTCCATTTGAAATGAAAATAAACAGGCTTTTCAGCAGTACAAGATGCATTGATATAGCAGTGAAACAATCCACTAAATACAAATTGCTTAATCTTTTGTGTCTATATAAGCGTAAAAGGAGGGATTAAGACAGAAATGGAGGAGTGGAAAGTGAGAAATTACATTATTGGACTGTGTATTCTCTTTCGTGGATTTCATGCACAACCATGTTTCTATGGTTACTATATAATTTCTGTTGTGAAGCTGTAAGAATATGTCAAATGTCTCTGTCACATTTTTATGTTGGATTAAAGTTAAAAGGCAGGAGGTGTGCTTCTTTGCTGAAACTCTAGTCTGTGGGTTTTGCAGGTGTTTGAGAAGTTGAAGGACCACATGCTGATTCCTGTGTCCAACCTGGAGAAGGTCAAGGTGGATGGAGCCCTCACATGCTGCTCTGTGCTCATCAACAAGAAAGCAAACATCTGAGTGTGCTCACCATGGTAACCAAGCAGAGTCTGCACTGTACCTGATCACCATGGATCCTAAGGTTGAACAAAGCTTTCTTGGTACTTAGAAGAGAGACGGGCCTGTTTAATGTTGCTTAGGGGCAAAGAATGTAGTAATTAAAAAGACACTGAAATTCCATTAATCCTTCATAAAGTCTGTGAACACATTAGTTAAACCTAAGTCTATTTTTAGGAGAACCATATGAATTTGAATTGTAAATTAGAATGGATTGTATTAAGTTCTGGTTTGAAAATATGTTAATTCTGTAAAAAACAAAAAAAAGGTGCCAAGCATCAGATAAAAACTAGGCTTGTAGGTTTGATAAATTCTTCACTTGTCCTAAACTATGTGGCTTATGATAGCATCTGCTTCTTTACAGCTATAGGAAATGTTGCTGTTTTTTTCTAATTAAAAGTATCTTTTTCTGAAAGAGGAATAGAAAATATGCCATGTTGAGTCTCATCCTTGAATCTGCAGAGCATTTTGGACTCTGTTCTGACCAGTCTTTCATTACTGTCATGTGTTTACAACCCTTCCAGAGAACCACACAGAATAGCCTGAGCTAGCACAACAGGCTAGATCTGTATAATAACTACTTCTGTTGCCATTGTCAAGTGCAGCCTTTCTGCAGATTTATTTACTACAGGACTAACACAGACACATACAGCAAGAAAAATAATCTGTATACAGTTGATTTATATAGTTTACATGCAAACTTTAACTGTGATTTATTTTTTGTGCATGCTTGCTTATGTATAATAAATTAATATTTCAACAATGCTATTTTAGAGCAAGATGAAGGAAACAAATGTAGTTGTTTCTCAAGTGTGACTTCTGCTGTTTCTTTGGAATTGGTGCTAATTCAAAACCACTCACACATTTGTGCATAAACTTGGATAAGAGGGGAGAAAGTCTGTTTTGATTTCTCATTCTAGAAATGGTGTCTTTGAAAAGCTTAGAAAATAACCAATACTGTGATTACAATTTGATATAATCATTTTTTGTGATATGTCATAATCAATATTTAAAGTTTTGGGCATTCTTTTAATGACTGTTGCTTTCTAACCATTGATATTCACTGTACAGAGCTTATGGCATATTTTTTACCTCAACCTTTATCCTGCAGCTGCTATCAGAATTAAGAAGCAAACAACAACCTTGTAAGTGATACAAGAACCAGCAATGGTTGCAGTGGTTTCATAAGGTTTCTTGTAAGCCTTAGCAACATTCATATGGGAATGCCAACTAAAAGGGAAAAAAAAGGAAAAGGCTTTATATGCTGTGCCAACCCTGCAGAGGTCCTGAATGTATGTTTTCATTGTAATAAGATAAACTAAGCTTTCATTTATTCCAACATAGCCTGTCTGCTCCTGTTAATTTCCACTGCCTCTGTGATGACTCAAGTCCTGCTGAATGACTCTGAAAGCACTCTCATTCCCCTCAAATGACTGGTTGTAATTGTGTTGTTTAATTTATTGATTATTCTGTTTTGTTTCGCTCTCTTTCTGTGTGCGTTTGGCTGTTTTTCCTCCAGCACTGACTTAAAGCATGCTGTGAAACTGACGTCCACAAAATCCAATAGGACCAAATGTGACTGCAGTCAGTTTGCCCCCAGCATGCAGAACAAGCTAACGACTCCTATTTGGTGTATCTCCAGGAGGGGTTTGCAGGATGTTGTCCTGTTTTAGTGGCCTTATTTATGTTGTTGATAGATTCATGTTTGAGGCCTGTAAACATGACAACATAATAACTGTAGACATCATAATGCATAATACACTGTATGCACTTAAGTACATCACTTGTGAAAGCATGTTGGTTTTCACTGTGATTGTAAGTGAAAGTCGAGGAAATAACATCAGGAGGTGAGTCAGACTCTCTCCATAGACATTAGCGTATGGGCAAGTGGGCAGTGATGAAACATGGAAAGAATTCATGTCGGGAGGAGAGGCTTGTACAGCAGTAAACACTGACTCTTTTAAATTTTCTTTTTCTCTTGCTTGTCTCACTCTCAACACCCACTTTCTCCCACCCTCTCCTATTGCCTCATGGACAATTCAGGGCTAATTTATGGCCATGATATCATACAGTCTGGCAAACGCTGTGGATGTCATGACCTGCCATTAAAAGTGTGACAGCAGTATATTTTACAGAAGGCGGCTGGCTGAATGTGGGGTGATAGCATACGGTAGTTGCAGAGCCAGTTTAGATTCTCAAGCTTTAAGTATAGATAAAGGACCAGCCGTACACGGATTGTCCTACATGGTGTCAACCATCAGACTTAAGGACAAATAATACAATTTTATCTCAACGTTCTCTCTCATTTCACATTTCCCTTTCTCAGTAACCCATCATTTTCTTTGATGATATGAATGTTCTTTAAACTTTTAATACTTGTTCAGCTCTGATAGGGAAAACTAACTATTCCATCATGTGTTACCTCTGAGGTCTCTCTTTTATCCCCATACTAATATCCTTACTCATAGTCATGATGTTGTGCTTGCCCCATCTCAGGTCTCAAGTTGTAATGATTATTTGAATAATTTTAAACTCAGTGTCCACTTTGTTGAATACACAACCGTCACCCTTATCTGTGTTGTGGATTTTGTGGATTTATATTAAAATCTAATACGTTTTTTTTATTACCGTTGTAATTTTCATCATTTTATTTCAGCATTTGACAATAAATGTATTCATTTAACCCATTAAGATAAAGATTGGTAAACACCACAAAGCCAAGTTGTGTTGAAATATGTGTCTGAACAGAAGTCTAAATGTCTCATTTTCAGTTTTGTAGACTGTAGACTGACCAATGTGTCTGAAAAACTCTGCTTGTTGAGCACTGCTACCACCTAGTGTCACCAAAAGTATAAGACAGATGAAAACAAGGTTTGGAAATGCAAAAGGCGCTAAACTGCATTTCAGTTTGAGGAAAAAAAAGTCACATGCTCAAGTCTGTTGTAAATTTTTAACATCTCCTGAGTTCTGTTTGATGTCTGCAAAGTCTTAACGCTTAAATGATTTCAGCAAAGACAACCAGAGAAAGTAAATCTGTATATTTATTGTCAAAAGAATCAAACCGTACAATAATTATCTAATGTATAATGAATGAAAAGCACACAGAGGACAGCATTAACATTTTCCTTTCACCTCAGAGGTTTATGAGTTTTTCTTTACATATTAAGTATAAAAAGGTTCTCAATGATGAATACAACTAAATTTGTAAACTATATAAACTGAATTGAACTGTACACATGAACAACAGCAAACAAAAACAAATCAAACCACAGTAAGAAAAAAAAGATAAAATTGAGGAAGTTTGAAAGTAACTTCCTTTTAAATGCTACATAGGAAGAATGTACAATCTCAGACCATCTGAAGAGGCATATCAGTTACTTAGGGTCCAATGCTTAAAGTGAGCTTGTATATGTTGTGATGCAACTGTATTCTTGCTTCGTACACTATATAAGACATTTTTACAAACTGTTGCAAAAACAACTCTGCTGAAGAACAGATGATCTGCTTTCGAAGCAACAGGGACACAGATGTACTATGTAAGCATATGGGTGATTGTAAAGTATCCAGAAATGCACCATTATTTCGTACTTGGTGATATTATTCAACTGGCCTGTGGCCGACTTGTAGTCTTACAAAGATTCCCATGAACTTTTGCACCAAGAAAACACACTGCCCATTGTGTGGAATGATTTAGGAAACGCACTATACAACAGCAAATACTGACATTAATAATAATCATGCATAGTTATATAATATCTATATATCACAACAGTTTTATCTGAATTTGTGCTGATTTTTTCTTTTAATATGTTCATTTGCCTAAAAGTCTGAAATAAAAGTGACCAATGAGAAGCTGTAATTGAAATTTGCAGCTGTTATAAAACCAATAAATCAGTACACTCCTTCGCTGAAGCCAAATTGAGTTAATCCAAAGATGTTTGTACAGCTTTACTTTTTTGGAGAAAACTTGAATTTATGAGGCTGTATGGATTTAAAGTGAGCTTGGGGGTCAGAATGATAGCACACATTACAGTAAGTCTACACCACTAGAGACGAAATGCACTGGTTTTACTGAGCATTTAATTGGAGGGTAGGTTTGTATAGAAGTTACCTGGTCCCTTTTCACCATGGATCCCGCAGCTAAATCTGTCAGTAGACTCAGTCGTGAGTAAGTAGCAATGGTTAGTGAAGTCTGAGTAAGGTTTACCACAAGATGAGCTATTAGTACAAGAACAGTTACAAATTTGAAGGAACTCATCCTCTACCTTAGGATCTCTTTTCTCGCTTGTCAACTCAACTACATAACTGTTTCCTTCAAGGCAAAGAATGCCAATTTCTTGATTCAGGGTCACATAATCAAGGAAGACTTCTGTTCCAGGACTCCCAATGGTCAGCTCTCCGCTAGAGAAGCTTCCATCTGATGACAGAAGCTCAGAATATTCTTCTGATAGATGTTCCAATCCTGGAACTTCATCCTCAGATTTGATCTCTACCACGGATAGAGTGGTTTCTTCAAAGCACTGCTTTGCAGGGACAGCTGAATCCTGTAGTAAGTACAGTCATATCTTTTTAATAGCTGGTTCCACCTATAGTATGTATACTGGAAAGCACAAGGATGCATTGATTTTTCAGGGGATCTAAATCTTCCCGAATGCAATGAAAGAGAATTGGGATTTTTGTATAATGGCTTGAAATGCACCTATGTGTGGTTTACAGTGATGGTGCACATACACTAGGTGTATGATTATACTAAATTACGTGGTTAAATAACTTACCCATTTCTGCTTGTTTAACTCTGTCAAAAAGCCTTGAAGAACTTTTTCAAGGTCGGGTACTGGTGGCCAAAAGTATTGCTTGAGTTTACTGGGAAAATGCACAAAATTACAAACGTTAAGGAGAGTTTATATAATTTGATTAAGACAAAGTTTGATAACCTTTATTTGACTGAAATCTAAATGAAGTACAAAAATAAAACGAGTTACCTGCGGTAAAGGCAAAAGATGCAGATGGAAATGGTGGCTATGACTGTCATGAGAAAAACAACACCCCACCAGTGCAACGTGCCTGAAAAAGGTTGGTTGAACACATTTAAAGTTTGCACAACATATGGAATACTGAATTATTTTATTTCTCTACTAAATACTGAATTCAGTGTAACAAAGACCATTATATTTCTGTCATTGTATAATGTGTCATTTTATACATTGTGTAATGTGTCAAGGAACAGCAGTGGATGTAACTATACAATTATACAAATAAATATAAATTTAGATAATCAAATATCTTATAACATAGTTGAGTGAGAATCTACAACAATGTGCTAATTTGTGTAGGTGCAGTTGTGCAATTCAAATGGGATAATAATGGAAAAGAAATGTATAGCATTGATTGATTGTCTCTTTTGGAGTTTACCTAATTTAGATGGGGTGTAATCTGAAAACTTCAGACCAGTCACTCCAGGTGCCTGAATAATTTTTCTCATTAGGTTTCGCTCTGATCTTAGCCCTGAACTGGCTACCCAACGGAACCTGCTCACAGATAATAGTCTCAGGACCTATTATCCTCTGGGGACAGAAATTAAATGGTGCAATTAGTAATGATGTACTTATTTCTCATATTAACCACATTTTAATCTAATTTCAATTTAAGTGTTTTATAGCTTCTCAATATTATTTCATTACATACATGTTGTATTTTCAGATCAGCATTTAATGCTGCAGCATTCAGCATTATAATTCAAGAATGGGGTATTCTGATAATTCCTCATAACACTACTTAATTCTGTACTTTACCACCAACATGTGGTGTGATGAATTGCTCTGTGGTGCTAGTGACATTGATTTAGCACAGCTACCATTAATAAACTATTAGACGGTTGTATTCTCAAGATATGTTGGACCAAATGCATAAGGCATATCTGGATAAAAGTCCAAACATGGCCAAATTAAAAAGGCAAAAACAATTAAAACTATTATTCTGTCAAAAAAGATGGACTTAATCTTAAAACTTATATGATGGATGTCTAGATCTTTCTGAACCTTTGTATCACAAGTGTTTTTTTTATTTGAATACCTGCAAAACTAGAATGGATCAGTAACAATGGGAATGGTTTTTCAAGGCAGCCCTAAGCCCATGTGGCTATACAGATCATGGTGGTATGATTATTCATCTTCACCGCTTTAGGTCTTGAAAGTTTGTTGCATGCAACAGTAGCTTCCTGTCTTTGCATCAATGCACTGTACATGCATGCACAAATATTTTTTTACCTGATTCCTTAAACCCATTTTATTGTTGTTTATTTTGTTTTTACAATATTAGGAATTACAAGCTTACATCTTTTAAATGTTCAATGGAAAAATATAGAGACAGATTATATGGATATATTTCCCTTGGAATTATTGATAATTATATCCTGGAATGTTACAAATTAGAGTGTCAAGACTTGCTCTAAAAAGGGGCATCCACCAACGATTGTGCCCATTCTAGGCAAGGGCTGATCAATGATGATCCTCTGAGGTTTGGCCAGTCTATCAAAGCGTCACTTGTATAGTCCTAAAACTTCTCTCTCTTTTTCTTTTTTAAATCTGCTGCTTGTATCAGTTTCCAAATTAAAATAATTTCCATTAGAATTGTGTCAAAAGGTTTAAACAAGACTCATGAATAAATTATTGACAACATAGACTAATGTTATATGAATAAAGGCAGAGATTTTATTTATTTATTTATTTTTGGTTCATCCACTGTTTTTCTACTTCTTCTCTACTACAGTCAGTAATAAACTTTCTTTTCTCAGCATAATGTCACCAGATCAAGACCAGGCGATCTGGATGCTTCTAGTTTAAACCATTGAATGACAGAAGACCCGTAGATTCATGATTTGTTTAGCCCTGTGTAAAAATAACTAGAGACAAATAAATCATGTGCTCTAAACACTTCACATTCAAGCCATGCCAAACAAATGAAAACTTGATTTTAAACATTAACAGCATCTCTACCAAGAGATTACTTTAAATGTTACACACTCATCCAATAAGTTAACCATTTTAAAAAAACTTCTGACTTTACCAAAACAAACCTGCACTTTGGGGAACTGCAGCTTGCACAGGTTGGGACCAGCTGCTCCAGTGCCCTGCATTTGATTCATGAGCAATTTTGACAGCGACCTGGACCTCAACTACTTCGCCTGGTGGTAGCTGTAGGTAGTAGCCGTCAGCCATCTCTGTCTGAAAACACAAGACTTTCAGATTGTAATTTAATTCATTCATATGAACTCATTTGACCCCTTTTTATGGAACTGTTTTTATTTAATTTAGTCAAACTCAGAAAATTATAAAAGTACACGCACCAAATGAATATATCACTTGCTATATTTGATTAGCGAATTACCACCTTACGGTTGTTCACCTTCATCAACTAGTTGAGTTGCACTTTATATTGATGTCTGCCCAGACCTTTTACTTTTTAGGCTTAAAACACCTGACTACTTTATTACTTTTTAAGCTTGAGTTCTAGTGTTAGAGGCTGTATTCATAACAAATGAAACAGACAGATGCACGTATACCTAAGAATCTGTATACAACTTGAAAACCAATCCCTCCTTTTCTCCCCAACTGGCATGGCAATGCAAAAGTTATATAGCTGCAGTTAACATTTATAAAGAAAAGACTTGAAATCAATTTTAGATATTGTCTAACCAACACTTGTTATTTTTGTGTTCTATTATTTACTTTTTTGATGGTTCCTTACAACATTTTTCAGTTTCAGGACTTCATAATTGAGACAGTCCACATGATGGACAAAAACTTATCATCCCATCTTAAGGCATGCCAGTTTTTACATATTGGAAGTCTGCATAATCAATTTCTAAATAAATATGTGGAATGGATTTAATGAAGAGTGGTGCATACCTCTACTGTCTTCTCTCCAAGGGAACTGGAGTATCGAATCCTATATTTCTTTTCTTTATCAAAGTATTTAATGGATTCTGTATGCCATGAAACCTGCAGTTGTCCCACATTGCCTTTTGGGTTTAAAGACACATTCGAGGGAGGATCCAAAAGAACTACAGACAAAAACAATTAGGGATGACAAGGACTACTATTTCAATTTTTTTGTATCTATGGATTCAATTTGTAGATGCACAATATTCTGGAGGGTCATTTGTGTAGTCAGAAACAGGTGAAATAATTTGAAGAGGAGGAAATACACACATTCACGTCTGTCCACATGATATAATCTTTTTGGCCTCAAGTTTACTACTGTGCCCAGAAATTTTATTTATATTCCTAGCATGTGTTTTTAAAAAAATTCCATCAATATTTCTTTTTTATGTGGAATCAATTATTGTAAAAGCAAAAAATGGTCTTACAATTGTCCTCCACACAAACACTCCGATTATGGGTGGTGATGTTGGTAGTGCGTTCCACCACTTGAATGTCGATTTTCAAATATGTATAAACATCTGAACTGGGAAACAGGCAAATGTGCAGGAAATCTCCCTCTTCGGTTCTCTGGATAGACATTTCACACCTCTTCGTGGGCTGACTTGATAAGCAAAAGTGACAGAAACAAAAGACATTTTAATATTAACCAACAAAATGTTTTTATAGTAACTTTCATAGCTGTAAAAAGTTGCCAGTTGCCAAGTCTACCAAGGGTAAGAGGAGTCACTCGACCGATTCTGAAACCATTTATTTGAAGTGTGTTGCAGCAAGTAAACAGGCACACTATGCAGGGAAGGTGGAGCCTGGGGTAGGCTATCATGATTCAGATCATTTAAAAAGATTATAATACAAATATAAACTTTCTAAAGTGTCTGAACAGGAAACTCACAATGGTTAAACTGTGTGACAACATACTTTGCATAATGATAGAAGAAATCAAAAGTCCTGTTGTCTGTTGTCTCGAAGAAGCAAGTAAAATCATCTTCTCTGCGTGTGAAACACTTTGGATTTTCCCCATCCTTTAGGAGTAAAACATCTGTTCCAGAAATAACAAATGGACACAAACGCACACATGACAAACAACAGAGTTTGTGAAAAAAACTGAAACACCTAGACTTTGTTTCACAAAGACCAATGAGAGGCCTTCTCTTAAACTTATGAGAGTAGTATTGATAAGAAATGTTGTGCTATTTCTAGAGTAAGATGTTTTGGTTGAGCAAAGAATGACATTTTGTTGAAAAGTCCCTCCAACAATACAGAACCTGAGCACAAGTCTCCTTCCCCCTAAAAATAAACTGTATGCAGTGTCACAATTTCTTTTCTTCTGCATTTTCTTCTTTGCAGAAATAGCTACAAGAAATGATCTTGTTCCTGCAAATATCATATTGTTGCACAATGCAAACCCAATGCAAACAGTGACTCTGGATTTTGAATTTTGAATTTAACTGTTAGTATAGATTAACAGAAAAAGATTTGAAATCAGCTGTTACAGTAAAGAGAGTGAAACTGTACTTCAGTGTTACAGCACAATCCTAAAGCCGTACCTTCCTTTGACAGATGATTGATGATTCCATTATTACAATGTAATCCAGGCATAAAGCCAACGTGTATCCACCAGTTTAGAAGGAGCATCTTCCACGTGCAGAGCGACTTCATGGTAAATTAAGATATTGTTTATTTCAAGCAACACTTGAACTAACATACATGTGTATATTGTGTCTGCTATGATTGGTTTGAGTTGGGATGGGTGAGTAGGACTGAACAGTGTAGAAGGGTCCTCCCAAAGTGACAAATTTTACTCAAAGGAGGAAGTGAACTTTGTTTACAGTTGAAGTGGGTACAAAAAAAAAGGCAGTTTGGCAAGACTGATTTAATAAAAATGATAAAGTTCCACCATTTTTGTTTAACAAAAAATAGATAACTAATTGTAAATGTAAACTTTCTCAATTTGTTCTCTAACTGGTTTTACAGTCCCTTTCTACTTCAAGATAAATTTTTTTCATTAAAAATATTGTTTTGGTTTTTTTTCAATATTTTTTATTTAAATCAAGTCAATGTTGAGAAAGTGATTAAAAAAGTCTTCATTAGCTCATTATAGACTTCAGAAAATTCGCAGAAGATGCAGAATACTTAACAAGTTTCAAGGTCTTTGTTTTTTCATATACGTTAGATGTTCTCAGTCTTTCAGAGCTTACAGACAGACACACAAGAGTTTTCATGCCATTTGAACAGAATGAAAAAAGTTAGCTTGCTCAAATGGTAACAGTATGTGTGCGTGTGTCTGCTGATTAACCACATCCTGAACTGCTGAGAAGCAGAGCACCAGCATGGTATCGTAACACAAACTCAAATGTGAACTGATCAATGAATCAGTTAGAGACCAGAAGTGGTGTTCTCTGGAAATTCATGAAACCTTCAAGACTCTACTTATCATTTGCTGTCATACAGAGAATCTTTGGAGTACTATATTATTACCCGAGGAACCCATTTTACATGATGCCATGATCTATTAGCTTTTCTATTGCTTTAAGTACGTCTGGCCATCCTCCCAATTGTGCGCAGATCTAGTCTTATTTATCTGCCCTGCTTTTAAAATGATGAGCCCTCATGGACCCTGAGGTCCTAAATTCCGTTGTTCCCAAAGTTAGAACTAAAACGTATGTTGAGGCCTCATCCCATCATTACAGGTTCCTTATCTGTGGAACAGCCTGCCTGAGAGCTTCAGGGCTGCAGAGAGTAAATGTTTTTAAAAAAGAGAGTCAAGACCTACCCTTTTTAACTAAACTTGTATCCAATTTTCTTTTTAAATGAGTTTTTAATTGATTTATGAATTTATCTTTGCAAAACCACCACACTCTTTTATTTACTGGGTGTAAGAGTTTATCTAGTTTATACTATTTATGCAATTATTTATTTTATGTGTTCTTTCTATTTTTGCTTTTTTGACTCCACTGTTCTCCTCATGGGTGGTCCTCCACACCAGGAGCTATGCCTGACCCTCTTCTCTTTGTTACCAAACAGAATAATATCAGTTTTATCTTCATTAAGTTCTAGAAAATGTTCTCTCATCCAGATGTTTATTTGCTCCAGACACTGACACAGAAAGTCTATCGGGCTGCAGTTATCTGGTGATAAAGACACATAAAGTTGTGTATCATCTGCACAACTGTGATAATTGATGTTAAAGTTCTGTAATATGTTAGCATGTATAAGTTAAACAGAAGAGGTCCAAGGACTGACCCCAGGGGGACTCCACAAGTCATGGCCACACAAGACTTCAGGCAGTTGATATTAACTTGGAATTTATTTTAAGTAGCAAAGGTACAGCCACAGCTAGAAAACAGAACCAAACCATAAACAAAACTCAAAGAACATGACAATGGCAGGAATTTTAATTTCCTTATGATGAGGACTTTAGCATTTGCGTGCTGTTGAAAAAGTGGTGCAGTATCATGAGGAAAAAAAAACATTTTTCCCAATTTACAAAACTATGAAAATTATTTTTTAGGAACCACTTCCACTGCAAAGAAAAATATAATAAATGATTTTAGGAATCAGCATGTTATAACAAGGAGTTACTAGTACAAGAAAAACATCTGTCAGCAGCGTGCTGACCACATACATACATCGTCACTACCACCACTGCAAAATCTCTTAGATCAGTACCCTGATTCTAATCAAGATTACATGAAAGCTGCACACAAGTTACCCAAAAGTCTCCTTAACTTATTGTAATTCATTATGAAACTGTATTTGGCCTTGATGGTCTGAATATGTTTATTGAATATTTGGATGAACTAAGATGCAGCATTCAAAAAGCAACAACAATATTATTATGGAACAGAAGATTGTTCACACGTTTACAGATGCAGTCTAATTTTGTCTGGTGGTAGAGCAAGGCGTGCTACTGCATTGCTCAATGTTGATGGCAGATCCTGTGGGTTCTTTGCAGACACCTCCCCATACCAATATCAACATTATGCAAAGGTGTTTGATTAGGGAAAAGAATATCAAACATTAGACTAAATTATTTTTATTTTGCTCATGTCATGATGTGCTAACAGAACACAACAGAAGACATGTTGAGTCAGTTGCTTGAATGGTGTGTTTGCACAATAACACACGTTTTCCAACACACAAACTTATAAAGGAAGATTAGAGCAATGTCAGCCTGATGGGGGAAAAGTGATAGTTGTGAAAAGCAAACAATAACAGACTGTTGTTCTTTAGTATGCTAGCAATTTTGTTTCTGTAATATTCACTGACTTAGTTATTGGTTGAATTACAGCAGCTTTGGGTTGCGATCATGTGTGGCTGCTTTGGCATTGGTGGAAGACGATTGTCTCAATTTCATATTTTAATAAAATTGTGCTGCTTCTTTGCTGTTACTTTTATTGTCATGTCGATTTCATTTTAAATTAGTTTTCTTACATGCAAATGGTTAATAAGCCAGAGCCCACTCATGGCTGATGTTTGTGGAGGTCAGGCTAGTGTATGTGTGCACAATTTCACAACTGAGGAACATAAGTTTATATATTTGTCCCAAAGAAAGGAATATTTCTGCTTTTATGCACACATTCATTTTTAGTCATGAAACTAAAACGATAAATATCTCACCCCTGTTTTGCAAAGTGGAAACAGTTAAATGTTGTGAGTATTGTTCAGATGCATGTTAATAATTTTATAGAGTGATTTTATTGGTAGAGGTGAGTGGAATAGTGAGGAAATATCAAAATCCACATATTTGGGTCAAATAACTATTACATTGCCAAGAGGTAGCCTATTAGTGTTGCCAGGTAAGGTGTAAGCTCTTGAGACAATGTCAAGTTTCTTTTAAAAAGAAAAGAAAAAACAGGATTGGTCACATACATGCTCCCTAATATGGCCTCTGTGACCTCTTTGCCAGCTCAGCTGAATTTCTTTGTGTGTGATTGGTGGTTTAGGACATGGTAGGGGTGGTGTTTAGCTCAACTAGTTGAGCAGCAACCCCATATACACAGCCTATAGCTCCTCAACAACCAAATCCAAAACCTTCCAAATTTATATTGAACCACAAACCAATCAGTGGGATTATGGGCGCTACTTCCATGAAGTTAATGATTTCATATAAACAGATCCCAGGATTAGCGAAATATTTTCACCTATGCTTTTGGTTGGCTGTCACAGATCAATAAATTCAAAAACCACAAAATACGAAAAACTTTCATGTGGCTTGTCCTGAGCCAGAAAATCATACGGTCCAATCATGGTCAAAATTTTGGGCCCTTAAACCTTTCATGAGATCTTTTCATAAATACAAATTGGCATCATTGGGTGCTTAAAATTTAGCTCGATCCAAGGAATTTAGCAGGAATTTAAATTGGGTACTAAAGTTAAAGTTAACCTTGACCAATTTGTGATCCCACGGTTCTTGAGAGAAAACACCAACTTTAACATTGATGGAAGGCACCCTGATAGCTATTATGTAATATTGCAATGAAAGAAACAAATGGTAACAAAAACAAAACCTCCTTGTTCGAGGTAAAACTAAGATTTGCGTATCAAAAGGTTTAGAACCCATTTCCTGGTCTGTGCTGAGCTCACAAGAGATCTTAAGCTAACCTTTTACTTCCAAAACATAGATTTTCAAATGGCGTGGGATAAAAATAAATTTAATGGCACACTTGTTTCCTCACCACACAAGTAAGGGAGATGTCAGGAAGTTGGCCCACTGAAACAATGTTTGACAGACAGTTCCGTGCTTGTGGTTCATTTGAGGGGGAAACGCAGTGACAGATCAGCTCTGAGCAGCTGGGCACACCAGTGTTCCTGAGATCTCCAAGGCAGAAGCCAGGCATTTAGTCTCTCGGCTACTGAACAAGCCACCGCATTTACATCACAACAATCCTTGCCAAATGCAGCAGAATTGATGCAGCGTCACAAACTAAAATATAACTCCAACTTTTTCTGAACTACTTATAGTGGTGAGTCCAGTCACCACACAAAACTTTTATTGAAGAAACCAGTTAATATAAACGCATTTGCTATACACTCTCGCACAATATCGTCATCACTGTAAGATCAGTTAATGTTAAAGGTTAACTATGAAGCTCATAGCTGGTAGATTGACTCTGCACCTGTGTTATCTTATAAGCCTGTCACACACAATGCAATTTGTAGTGTTTGGTGGGACATTGTTCAAGAGGAAAAGACTAAGACGGACTAATATTTACTAAATATTGTTGAATTTGAAACACTTTTTTTGAGAGCAAATCTGCTTCAGAATTGGGCTTTATTGCATTGTGTTGGAAAGGTTAATCAGATGCATTTCCTAAATAACTACTCATGTGGTGCAACTTTTGATGAAACATTATAAACCTTGGTTGGATTCAAAATCAGTATATAACTCTGACTATAGTTAATATGAAGTTTTGATACATCTATGCATCCTACAAAATGTGTCAATATACATACAGTAGTAGCTACATTCACCTGGCAGTGATAAGCAATACACACATAACAATTACAGACATAAATGGCACAAATGAGGCTGCTTTTAAGTGCTACACTGATAAAAAAAATCTGTAGGTCTTAAATCACTTTCATAAAGTTTGAGAACTTGTATTTGTGATCCACACTGTGTCCTTTAATTTTCATCTTCATGAAAAGATCTCCTCTTCCAAAGGAGTGAAAGTTCCAGCATTGACGCCCCACAGACCCTGTGGTGTTTCAGCAAGTCACATAGCTCCATATTGGGAAGCTCAAAGAATAAGATCCAGCCTTGTAACCTTTGTGCACAATGTTGTGCCTTTCCCCTTATGAATACTTAAGGTATTTATTTTTATTCTTTTTTTAGTGACGGGGTTATATTTTCCAAAAGGTTAGTGACTGTAACACCTCTTCTTTGAAGGCCCAGCCGTACTCCATTCTCTTAATACCTGTGATACCTCCACACAGTGTCCTTTCACAGTCCTACATCTATAGCTGGGTGGTGGCAAAGTGTCCAGTCCTCCTGTTTTGTCGTTGAGTGGCAGGGTGGTGGCAGTAACGTGGCAACCTCCCATGAGACTTCCTCTTGGAGCTTCGCGACATATTAGGGTCTGGGGGGGCTGGTAGTCAGGCCTCCTCAGCAGTGGCATCTATTCCAGCGTAGGTGAAATTCTCAAAGAGAGCCATGTTCACATAGGCCTGGAAGAAAAATGAAGAGTTATGATCTAAAAAAGAAATTTGGAAAAGGATTTGCAAGGAGAAAGGAATATCGATACCAAAAAGATTGCCTATTTTTTTTAGTTAATCCAAAGTGATGCAAAACGACAACTTCTGAAGTATTACCTTTCTGGCCTCCTGCATCCTGCTGAGTTGGACCGAGATTTGGGAGAAGGGGGGTCTTTCATACGGACGATCCCTCCAGCATTGCTTCATTAACTCATAACTGGAAAGACAATAGGTTTTGTATAATGTTTGAATAAGCATTGCATCTTTTGTATGTAATTTTGGGAATATTATAAAATAGTGGTGAAAGTTTAGAGAAATTATTATTATTAAAGTACAGAATACTTACACCTCGTCATCACAGTTTTTGGGTTTCTCCATCCTGAAGCCTTGTGGCAGTTTTTCATAAAGCTCAGCACATGTCATCCCACAGTATGGCGTGCCACCTGAGGCACATACACATAAATAGAGGCAAAGAAAATACTTAGTGCACGCTAGTTCAACCCAAGAGAAGCTATTTCACTCTTAAATCAATTAATTAGATAATGTTGGCTTGCTGTAGATGATGTTCCAGTGGGGCTGGGGTCAGTCTTTCAAACTTCTTATTCAAGCTGCTGTATGTGGTTTAAAACACGCAAACTACAAGAAAAAGAATCTTTACAAACAACAACTACATTGCATTCTTACTGTATCTCAGTGGCTTCGTGATACATTTTTGAATGTAGACCCAAAAGTACTATGCAGTGGGAGTCAGCATACCAAATATATGGTGGTCTAAGATCATATGTGTAAGTGTTGAAGGCAGCTAGACTACAGGTTATTTTTTGGGAAAAAAACAAACATTTTGCCACCATACACTATAGGAGTATCAAAGTTAACGTGTTAACGACGTGTTGATGCAAATACCTTTTAACAGCGCTTATTTTTTAAACACACGCATCATCAGCTTATTTTCAGAAAGTGATGCAAAATTAAGGTTGTGGTTCTGAAGCAGAAACGGACACAGAATGGATCTTTTACACGGACAGTTTAGCTTTAAAGCTGTGCAAGATGCTTCTCTGGTCATTTTATTTACTGTCAATGAACCGACTTACTGCCTGTACATCGCAATCTCAAATACTACCTGCTATGCAGTGCACAGCTGATTCAGATAGCCCTCTTCCTCTAAAAACGGTCCACTTCCAGCTGAGACATCCTGATAATTCTACAAGCAACATTTCAGCAGCTGATCTGGATAAACTACAAAGTTTGAAACAATTGTAGAGCCCTGCAGGATCTATTCTCCGGTTCATTGCATGTTTGTTCTAAATGAAGGTGAGGAGTGCTGTGAGAGAGCATGTGTGCGTGTGTGTCTGTGTAGTATAAGTCATTCATAGTGGGTAATAGCAAATAATCAAAGTGCCTTATTCTATACCTGCAAGTACAAAACTGCTCACAGAAGAATCAAAATCATGATAAATACATTGTTGAAAAATATAATAAAATAGATAAAGATTTTTAAAACATCTATAATTAATATGTGATCAATCCCGAATGAACTCAGGACACACATGCGATTAATCACTATTAAATATTTTGATCAACTGACAGCCTTAATATATAATCTTTTATTGTTTCTTTTAAATTGTTTTCATATAAATGCATTCCTTCAGGGTTTTTTAATCTTTATTTCCTCCAAAGATCTGAAGAACTATAGATGTTACATGTCTAACAACTGGTAGGGATGATGGTAAATGTGTCAAGTAGTTATAAGTGTCATGGTTTCCAGTCTGCCTCCCTGACTCATGCATTATTTGGGCATGCTTCCTGCTGACTGCAATTACTTTCAATCAACACAATCCATTTCACCTGTTCCACTCCTCTCATAAGCACTATGCAACCCTCAGTTCTCTGCCAGATTGTCTGCAAACCTCCCTTGGATTCTGACTGACGTAAATCTTTCTTGGATTGTCAAGTGGATCTGGACTATTTCCATTATTAAATATATTCCTTCTATCTGTTGTCACTGGCCCTTGTTTGAGTCCGTCATCCCCCCTACCATCATTTTACCATCTGCTTAACAGAAGAAATACACAAAATAATTCAGTTAAGATTGACAATAAATGTAGGATCCCCTAAAAACGTTACAATTCTCCTTTAGTTTAACTAAGTGTTGAAAAACAAGACAAGTTACGCATTGTCGCTTAGCTGGGCTCAACAATGTGTGGCCTGCAACTAAGGATTTGTAAAATGTTATAAAAATTTCATATCAATCAAGTGTTAAACTACTTATGACAGTACTGCTTCTTGGCTAAAGGTTTGGCTCCATGTCATGTAGCGTGTTTACATACCTAAGCTTACAATCTCCCAAAGAAGAACACCAAAAGACCACCTGGGAGGAGAATATGACAATAAGACAGAAATGTTAGTGAAATTGAAGTAAAGTAGAATGTACAAAAGTATTTTTCTATGCTCTGAAAAGATTTTTATGTTTTGTTGGTCATATTCGGTGCCGTCTAAAGAGAAACCAAGCAGCCAGTACAGATAAGAAATAGTAAAATTTTCTGAAACGTTCTTATTGTCACATTTTATAGATAGATTGAGCTAGAAAAAAAAATCCAGAACAAATTGAAACTTTAAATAAATATGGCTGACAGATTTATGGTTACAATAGTTCAAATAGAGATTTTTCTTAAAATTAACATGGGAACTGAAGAGGAACCACTGTACGGAAGAGTATTAGGGCCTCTGAAGAAAAAATAAATAAAATTCTGAGATTAAAGTCAGAATTCTGACTTTTTCCTCAGAATTTTATTTATTTTTTCTTCAGTGGCCCTAACACTCTTCCGTACCACTGAGACTCTACAACATGAAGCCACAACATTTCCTGCTATCTGATAAACAAAATTCTCTGCAGAGAAATACCACCAGTTTCAAATGTCACACTCTTGTGTGGTAGATTATATTTGCAGACAAGTGTTGTTTGTTCAAATTTTTTTGCCCTACTTTATCTCTCATCTGCGTTATGTTTTGTACCATCTTACTTTCTCTATATCTTTTAAACTTGCGAGATGTCCCTCTTTTTACTGTTTACAACTGTCCCTGACCCCACAGGCAGCCTTTTCACTCCTTCCGTTAGCTGTCCTGTGCTCCCTGCTGTATATAAATAGGCTCTAGTTGACAACACAACGTCTCTGTCTGTCCTTAACTTGCACCCAAGGCTTCCTGGTTGGGCTTATCAGTTACACAGCACACTGTTATCAGTCTAACAATGACAGTGGGATGATTTGTTGTTTTCTGTGGGCAAAGAACTTCAAGGGGCACATAATCAAAACTTCACTTTAGGCTAAAATGTTCTTTTGAAAGATGAAATGAAACAGAAAAAAACCCGGATTATTATGAACTGTCACAATACAGTAATTATGTTTGAAAAGCCTATCAAAATACACAATTAATTTTGTAACAGCTCAAAACATTGTTTGGTTGACTTGTGCTAAAAAACTCCATGTGCTGCAGTACTGTATGTCTTAGAGTCAAAGTTGGTTTCACTGATGAAAGAACAAATAAATTCTCTCAGTTACTCACACATCACTCTTGGTTGTATATACGCTGTAATTCAGAGACTCGATGGCCATCCAGCGTACTGGCAACCTCCCCTGAAAGCCAAGCAATGGATTCATATAACATTTGTGACAATTTATGTGCTTTGTGAAAATTAAGTTGCTGATTCTAAGTGATAAAAAGCATAGTAAAAAAATTAAAGAATTAAACAAAATATGATTAAATCAGCACATGTGCTTTTTATTTATTTATTTTTTTTTACTGTGGTGTCATCAAGTTCATGGTCAGTTTGCAATATTGTTCACAACTGTAATACCACCGCACACCGTAATGTTTGAACGTTTCCACGTGGCTGCCCTCTACAGGCAACCTTTCTTGTTACCAAAATCCTCAACTGTCTTTAATGTATTGGAGAGCAAAACAAATCCATCAGCAGTATCAGGATGTGTTTAAATACACTGCTTTGACCTTCTCTGACCTTCTGAATGCACATATACAATTGTTCTGTGTTTATTTGTTGCATAATTTGCTGTTCCCTTACAAGGTGATTAATCACTAAAAAAAGAAAAAAAGAAGTGTCTCAACCATGAATCGACTGATAAACGTTCTAGTTCCATGACAACAATATCTAAACAGTCCTCTTGATCATACTGTTCACATCATGGCATTGACATTTTATGTTGTGATATACCCACTACTGTTGTAAGCTTTTGTTTCAAGGAATTACCCTGATATGATTCTACTTAAATGCCCTTCATATCAGTGTAGCAAGAAGTTGGAACACTTTCTGTGAATTTCACCCAAAAGTTGAATATCCCTAACTTTTTGTGAATAGTGTATGTAGTAAGGCCCAAGCAGAAATGTCTTTCCATCTGACTTACAGATATCAGAAAACAGAAAACACATCTGGATGACTGATGGAACTTCCAAATTTCTAAATCTATGCTGTTTTTCTGGCTAAATGCACTTATTGGGTTTGTGTAAGCTATATGATGTTTTTTTTTTTTTACCTACTGAGATGTGACAAAGATGTTAATAGATGTGCAAAGGAGTTGGCAGGATTTCCTTTGGGGTGCACACAAATACAGATTGCTGCAAGAAAATAGATGCACTGAAGCAAGTACTCTAGGCCCAATCTCAATTCTCCCCCTTAGCCCTACCCCTCAGCCCTTAGCCCTACCCCTTCGCCTTTACACAAAGTGTGGAGGCAAAGGGCAATGTTTTCAGCCCTATGAATTGAGACACCCCTCTGTCGGTATAACCTGAACGTA
>JAOXYM010000015.1:9338279-9360873 GCA_028567055.1 Leptatherina wallacei | reverse complement strand
GGTCTCTCGTGAACGCGCAAAACGGAGGGGAAGGGCTAAGGGGTAGGGCTAAGGGGGAGAATTGAGATTGGGCCTAAGTTTATGTGCTGTAGGCTGTGCTGCAGTAATATCTCTCGTTCCCTTAGGTCCTCCTCCCTTCATCTCATCGTCCCTCCCGCTCGCCTCAGCACCATGGGGAGGAGAGCTTTCAGTCGCTCTGCTCCCCAACTCTGGAACTCACTTCCCCCCTGACATCAGGAACTCAGACAGCTTCACCGTTTTTAAATCTAAACTCAAAACTCACCTGTTTAAAACTGCATTTTAACATTGACTTTTTCTTCTTTTTTTCCTGCATTTTGTATTTTATCTTCTTTTTAGCCTATTCTTTTTTATGTCTTCGTATTTTATCTGTTTTATTGTACCTTTGTAAAGTGTCCTTGGGTGTTTAGAAATGCGCTGTTAAATAAAATGTATTATTATTATCTCAGTCAAACTGTACCTGTTCATTGATCTCAGTCTTGATTGTTTGGGTTCATTGGGCTTAGAAGCATTTACACTTGTTCAGACCAAATCTGGCAACTATAAAGTAATAATAGAACACTTCCCTGGCCTGTGTGACTATCTGGTAACTTCGAAATGCCAGCATGTTAGAAATCTGAGGTGCAGTAGCCAATCTTCACAATGTGTTTTAAATGAATAAATAATCAGGGTCTGTTTCAGACTACAGACTACAACAGATTTTTTTTACTTGTGTCGTCTGCTGGCTGCATATCCAAATTACTTACCATTGTCTTCTTGACATAAACTTCCTCACCGCGGGACAAACCAAAATCTGCTATCTTTGCCACAAGGTTATCCCCTACGAGAACATTCCTTGCTGCCAAATCCCTGTGGATGAACTGGTGCCAAGAGAGTGGAGGAGAGAAGAGAGAGTGTCATTACAAGATTTTTTTCTATACATTTATCTAAAAGACCAAGAACTAACACTCCTGAATATAGGACACAATTAATGACCTACTTCTCTATCAGTTTTTATAGAGGTTTTATCAGTAATGCAACCTCTAATGTTGTGTGAAGAAGTTCTTGAACATTTTTTTCCCTACAATAAGTCAGTTCATCTTTTCATTTTCAACTATTTTTGTGCCGTTAAGAGTTGTTTTTTTTTTTTTACTGACAACATTAACAACTGTAGCCCAACCTAATGACAACCTGACAATTGTAACCAATCACTCACAAATAACCCATGAATCAGAAAGCACATTCACACGTATTTTCTCCTCCCACCTGTTTGTCGCTGAGGTAATGCATCCCCGTTGCCACATCCACAGCAAACTGCAGCAGCTGCTGTGAGGTGAGGGTAGAAGCAGTACCGTGCTCTTTTGCAAAGGCAGGGTCCGTCTCTAGCACTCGACTCTTCCTCAAGAAATCAAGGAGGTTTCCGTAAGGAGCAAATTCTATGGCTATATAAAGGTAGCCTGAAGAAAACAAAAGAACAGATGTTGATATTTACCAAACTTTATATGGACATTGTGTCCCTGTGATCAGTTCCAATGTCCATGTTTTTTTTTTATTTTGTTTTTTTTATTTATGAACTGAATCCTCTTTGAAGTCATTAAAAAAGGTCATGACTGCTGCTAATAAACATTGTAATTTGAACAAGCTCAGCTTGCCTTATAATCTTTGTTTGTTTTGTGGCCTTGACTGGCCTTCTTGCATTGGCCCAATGGGAGAGCCAGCTACAGATGGTTAGGGACCTTGCTTTGAACAATTTGAACTTGACACAGCAGAGGTAGACCAGAGCTTCTCTATAAAACCTCACAAAATTCAACCAGATGGCTTAGTATTTGTCAGTAGATAGCTAGAGTTTCTACAGGTCATTAGGCATTTGTGGCCACGGTGTGAAATGTTTCATATTGATTTCACCAGGACCAATACAATTAGTCAGCACTGTACGTGGAAAGAAACAATAATGGTTTGCTAGACAGACTGGTAAAATAAGTTAAACCTAGAATGTACTGTATTACTTGCAGAAGGCATTTTCAATCTAGTTGAAAAGGGACCTGTTACAATTTCCTTTTTCAGGACAAGTAATTTAAATAATAATGAAATTATTTATTCAGAAATTTACAAATTAAATAAATGAAATTAAATGCTGTATGAACTCATGCATTCACTCCTGTTTTATAACAGGAAATACAAAACAGTTTAAGACTCTTTGCTATGAGTGGGGAAATTTTCGAACCTCCCAGCATCTCTAGATCTGTGCGTGGTTTATGCTTTTACTGGGTGACAAATGATGGATGTCTCTTTCCCATGGCTCCTTAAAATTTTTTTTTTTAAAAACTCCGTACATTCTACATATTTGTATTATATCAGCAGAGTCACTGGAAAAAAAGAAGGAAAATTGTATAATAAGATCTAATGCAGATTATTTATCTTCCTCTTGGCATTTGAATTGATGAAATATCTTCTGTCAAACTTGCCTTCCTTTCCTACCGTGCAACAGTTAAGTGCAGAATTCCTCCTGGACACATCTAATTCATCCAGCATGTTGCTATGAGAGTAAATTTGTTCCAGATCTCAGTAAGATGAGAATGTGAATGGGCTATAATCTACACCATATCATGCTACCTCTTCAAGTCAGTGGCTCTTGCAATGAAATATCTTTTAACAATTTCCCCAAGCAAAATGAGAGGCAGCTCAAGACCAACACAGATGGAGCAAAAAAGAAATATTACTTCCAGAAAATGCTTAGCAGCTTCTCTTTTTTTGGTCATCCTGACATTTTTATTTGCTTGATTTTCTCCATCTTCTCTTTCCTACCACCTCAATCCTTCTTTTCCTCTTTTTCTTTTTTCATTATTCAAAATAAAGAAAAAGTTTCAGTGATAAATGTTTGTATTATTGTATATTTGCATGCATGTATGCATGCTACCTGAGGTACATAATATCTATTTTTGTACTTGTTACTAACTAAACACGAATTAAAAACATATGCAAATAGAGTAAAGTGAAGGTCCGACTAGTGGACAGACACTTTAATTTAGTCAAATGTTTATATTTTAAGGCCATTACAATAACAGATTTCCTCTCTGATTTCTTATTATTCTTTGATCAAACAAAAATAATGAAATCATTTAATTCAGCCCTCAAAAGCTTGGAACAGAGATTCAAACCATTATGACCACCCAGATTATTCTGTCAGGCAAAGATTATTTATGTTGAACACATTCTGGTGCATTGCAGGTGTGGATGACAGACAGGTGAGGGAAAGGTGTAACAAATATAACCTCAAAGTCAAAGCTACACTTTTCAAGTACAGTGCTATGTACTGGGAAGAAATCAGCTGAATTAGCAGTATATTACATTTATCATGTAATGTAAACTGATTATAACCATACAACATCTATAGAGACTATGGGATCATAACCTCTGCTGTATTTGTGATGTTTTTCCATGACAACCACCTAAAACCCTGGAAAAAGTTTTCTTTAAACTGCCATTGTTTTATCCATATCATTTTATTCTAGTCTTAGCCTCGTAGCAAAACAATATGGGGATACTGGGAACAACTTGTAATCATTGGTATGGGTGTGTAGCATTATGCAGCCTAAGAAATTGTGTGTGAGAATAGGTGAATGTGGCTTATTGTGTCAAATTGCATTGAATATTGAACAAGGCAAGCAAAGCCATATATAAATACAGCCCATTAATAATTTTACCATTTATTCTTCAAAACACTTTTTTCAGCCAATTCATTTCAGATTAATATCCATACAGACCACTAGATGTCGCTCACTCACCTCTGTTCTCACACGCTCCAATCAAGTTGATGATGTTGGGATGATGGCCTAGTTTGCACAACACCTCGAGCTCTCCTGCAAAGTCTCTGTGGTCATTCTCCGAGGCAAACTCTGCAAAATGAACAGCATCATTAAAGTACAAGCAAAACAAGTTTGCACATAAGACAATGCACCACAATGACAATAATTTAGATAAATAAATGAGCATTTATCTGAACCACATATGTTTGAAAGTCTAGTTACCCTTTAGCATCTTTATGGCTGCACTCATTTTACTGCCATCCTTTTTGATCATAGCTTTGATGACCTGTTACGAAACTGCTGTTAGATCAAATGTTTAACTGTATACCAAAAAAAAAAAGGCACTGTTTAAGGAATGCTTGATATATTTGGGCAAACCTGGCCAAAGTTGCCTTCTCCAATAACATCTTCAAACTTTATGTCCTCCCACTCAAGAATTGGATAGGTCAGAGGTTCTGGAGTTGGCTTGGGTCTTCGTGTGAGTGTGAGAGTTCCTGAGTTAAACTGCAGAATAGTTTCTTCACCCTGGTGATATAAACAGGCTGAGATCAGCAAAAATATACATGCATAATGAGTTTTCCTAAATTCTGATGTCAGCGCTGGCTGATCCCCACCGATCCAGACTGGTAGGTAAACGTTCGCCGACGGTTGAGCAGCGTCTTCCTGATGAAGAAAAGAGCCAGCAGCGCCAGCAGTATAGTCACACAGGTAACAGTCACTGAGCCCACTACTGCCACCAACAGCTGGTAGCTGTCCCCAATAGGCTTCCCAGTCACACTCTGTGTGGTTGGCACACGATCTATTTCAGCAGAAGGGAAAAGATAAAAAAGAAAGAACACGGGGGGGATGGGGGCAAGTTGAGAGGACAAAACCAAGAAGAGAAATGGAGATGATTTTCAGTCAGTGGAGGTAGTTATGCTGTTTTATTGTAGAATTATTATGAGTGCATCCATGTCCCAGTGTGGGTGGTCTTGTTTAATTCCACCTTGGAAAAGCCACAAGCATGGCAGTAAAGAGATTTTCCACTTGGAACTATCTTTAGCTTGAAAATAAAATAAACATGACATAAAAGAGACCATAAGAAGTTCTTAATTTATATCAGTATCCCAGACTATTTGATCCTGAAGTTTAAAAAGACATCCCTCTGCCCTGAAATTACTTTTCTTAATCTTAGTATATTTCATGAAGAAAGATCACTCTTTTTTTTTTAGATTTTATAATATTGTTATTTAGAGTACTACTGCCACAATGGTAAGGCTCAGAACAATCCCATGTTCCAGACTGGAATATTTCATGATTAAACCTTTTTTTAGTTAAAATTATGCCAAGTTTATGTTAAGTCTAAAAAATCTGCTACTTTACACTGGCAACATGTACATCCTGATGTATTAATACGGTATAAAAATAATTGAACAGAAAATAAACTCCAACTCACCATCCCCTTGAGTCATCGCCTGAGCAAAATTGCTCCACTCTCCTGGCACTTTAGAGAACGCCCTCACTCTGAACTGGTAGAGTGTACTGCTGTTGAGTGTTGTTACATCTTTGGCGGTCTTGTTCCCATCATCTGTGTCCACCCAAGCATGAGGACTTCCTTGACCAACTGGTTGGTACTCTATGGTATATTTAGTGATCCCTCCATTTGGATCTTCTGGGGGCTGCCACCTCACCTGGATGGCTGACAAGGACAGTGGATGGGCCTGGATGTTGAGTGGGGATGATGGACCTGAGAAACAGAAACACTTCTGTTGTAAGAGCCATGAAACCGTTCTTCTGTTACATTATATCCTGATCCAACCATAAGCTTTCAGGATGTTTGCACTAAAGATGTTTTATTACCATTGATAAAAGATAAGGAATGGTTTCATTCCCTCTAACCTATGCTGTTCATCTTCTTTCCTCAATTCATAAAACATTTGTGGGCAGAGGGAGAGTCAACAGAAAGTCTCATAAACTCTTGGCTATTAAAACATTACAACCTACATACTGCATTCAATTACTTACTTCACAAACCCCTATCACTGTTTTGTATCAACTTCAGCTTTTAAAAAGAGTCATTTTTGCTGCTTGTTTCTTATGATTATCATAGGTTTTAGTTACCCTGGCTGTTGATGCGGAAGTGGTATGGTTTGGAAGGCGGTCCCTGGCTGCCACAGTTGATGAGGCGCACCACTACGGAGTAGTCTTGATGATACTCCAGGTTGTGGAACTTTGTGGAGAGCACATTGAGAAGGGTGGTTTCCTCCAGCAGTTTCTCGCTGTAGGGTGGTGGTGCGAAGAGTTGCACTAAAAAACCGCTTGCTGTGCCAGCTGCAAGGCCACTGTTGGTGGGCAGCTGCCAGCGCAAGGTAGCATTGCGGCCCTCCACCGAGCAGATGTCAATCTTAGGTTGAACTGTGGGCTCTGCAGCAACAGAGAACACAAGATGAGCTGAGGGGACTATCAGCTCCATTTGAATTTCTGCTCATATAACCAGCTCTCTAAATTTGTTTTGAGTAGCACCGAAGGCTTGATTTTGCTTGTTTTCATTTGGTTTGCTTATTTTAGCAGTGAACTGCATGAAACAGGGCGAGGGAGTAATGATTAGAAACGTTGGCTCACAAACGAGGAAATAATGGCTGTAAATCTTGACACAATCTTGTCTGTTTGTTACTCTACTGTCTTTTCCTACATGCATGAGCTTCAACACTATATTCTGGATTAAATGAAAAAATATAATGGATAAAAAAGTGAGCATTAAATCCACATTTAAATAGGACAATCTTCCTCAACCTCAACTAATGTTGATGTTACTTTAACTTTACCTGAGTATTTCAGTTTGATGCTGATTTATTTTCCTTTTACAACACATTTCATCGGGACATATATAATTTATCTTCCATAATTTAATTAATTTTTCTATACATCTATTCAACAATTTTCATTTCTACTGACTGTTAAGATGAATATTCGAAATACAATCTTTCAAAATATAACATGTCAGCCTGCACATGTAGCAGTATGTAGCCAAAGTAACATTTTACATGCCTTTGAGTGTTCAACAGCTCCACCAAGCAGATATTTTCTAAAATTCTCATAACTAATTGCCAATTAGTTGCTTCTCCCAGCCAATCAAAACTCAGGAGAAGCCTATAAAAGGATTGAGGAGTTGTACTTCTAGGCCTTTTTGGCCACTTTGCAATTAGATAATTAGTTATATTCCTTTGCTAGGGTTTTGGAGGTAAATAATAAAAGTAATTCAAAGTAACTTCACCAGCAGTGGCTAGAACACATAACACACCACTTGAAGGAATTATCTAATATCACATTATGAATCAGTCAATGAAACCAAACCAGTACTTTACTTGAGTAAAGTACTTTACATAAATTTTGCAGCCCATAGTTGTATTTTCGCATTACTATATTGGTAGTAATATTTATATGATCTCAATATGTTTTCCATCTCTGTGTCTGTGGGAAATTCAAGGTGTACTGCCACATAAATCTAACATCTTGAGTTTGATTCCAGCAAGGACAATCAAACCCTTCTCTTTTCTCATGTACAGTATACACTATCATAACCAGATTGTGCTTGTGCAAGAGACCAGCATTCCTTTGTGAAAAATAAAGGAATAGCTCATTAATATGTATGGATTGAACATTATATTGCCAAAGAGTCAAACTTAGAGAACTTTTCTTTCACTAGTGCAATCCAAAACGGGCACTTTTCTAGTTTTCTATGATTTTTCTCACACATGCACAGATATGCTCTCTCCCCCTGCACCACAGTCACTGAGGATCCTGCCTGCAGCATTTGAACACTGGCTGTTCTTACTCTTGAACAGTTTTGATATTCATGGATAACTGAAGCCAAACAGTGTTTTGCTTTGTTGTTGTCATTGTTTTGTTTGATCTCTATTAGTCTCAATCCAATCATGTATTTTTCTGAGAGTAATGCCCACAAGTCATTTGAGGATGTTACTGTATTTGCCCCAAAACTTGATTTTAGATTACTTACTGGGGAAAAGGAAATCTGTGTTATTGTCTTGGGAAAATTGTGGCCAAACACACGATCTCTACATGTTTTGTTGTTTTTTTGTGAGACAGAAAAATATGCTCCTGCCCAATATACTGTATGTGTGGTCTCTCAGAACCTGCAACACACTTACCAGGACAGTCTGTCTCCATCACAGCTTCAGGCCCTGGGGCCCCTTCTCCTCCTAGTCCAGGTCGACTCAACTGAACGCGGACATGGTAGCGTGTTGAAGGCTCCAGGTTCATCAGAGTGATAGGCTCTTTATCACTATAAACTGAAACAAAAGAGGAGTAGGATGAAGAGATTACCAAATACTGGCATTATGGCTGCAGCATTTGAACATAAAAATCAAAGCTATTGAAAGTAAAGCTGCACATACTGCACAAGACACTTTTCATGATGATTTTTTTTTCTTTTCAACTGGAATGTGTAATATCCTCTTAAACCTGCAGGACATCGTATAAAGGATGTAACTGCACTGCTCTTATCGTAAGTATGATGTAATCATGCTAGTCTGTCATTTCCCATTGAATGACAGCTTCTCTTTTTTAATGAATTTGTGTAAGGATTATTTGCCGTGATTATTCTTCTTGCTTTAGCTAGAAGTATTTTGCAGCCTGGTTTGTGTTGATTGCTTTTATCTTCCTTTAGTCTACAATATAAAAAAAAAGTACAAAATGTTCTGTGATAAGTGAAAAAAAAAAATATTCACAACGGTATTTTTGTCTGTTACCTATGATGGAAGACCAAGAGTCTTCATTTTCCACAGGCTTGTAGAGGAGTCTGGTTGAGATGATTGGGCCATCTCCTCTGTGGGACTCTGCTGGCATCACCAGCAGCTGCTTACTCCGCTTTTCCAGCAACTTTGGAGCTCTAGTGGGCACTGGAGGCTCTGTGTCGAAATCACAATAAATTTTAACCACAAACATTAGAAAAATCTACCCTCTTTGCATAATTTAAAATTTTTGCTCAACAGAAACCTCCCACTCAAACCTTTAATGGTGATGTTGAACTTGCGAGAGTCCTGGCCTCCATTGGTGAACACCCTGCATTCCCACAGTCCTCCAAGCTGCATACTCAGGGGAGGGATCTTAAACAGAGCTGTGCTCTTATTTGAGTCCATGATGGTTTTTAAGGGCTGAGAGGAAAATAGGCAAAATGGTAGAGCAGTGCAACACATGGTGAAAACCACATTTTAATATTCGGTGCCTATTAAATGCTGCTGCATAAATTTCCCCCAAAATGTCTCCATACTGAGAAATGTCTTTGTTCCTGTGGGAAATGCTGGTACAGTTCTTTATCAGATCATTTCTGTAATCAAGGAAACAGACCAGAAACAATAACACAGAAAATGAACATATCACTTATAGGCAATCCATGGTAACTACTGCCCTGTAGAGTGATACAGCCTTATCTGGTCGGAACATTGTGCTGTTGACTTCCTCAAAACGTGACCCGACCTTGAAATCGTCAGTATAAACTTCAAGGTATAGTTCAAGTCAACTTTTGCTTTATTCATTGGGTTTATTAATTTTTTCAATTTTTTTTTTGCATATTAATAAACATTTATAAAGTAAATATATAAGATTATAGCAAAGCTAATTTCCATCCTTTGTCCTTTAGCAGGCCAACATAATAAAATAACAATAAGAATATTTCTGCTTTGGCCAAACAGTTACTTGGGCTTTAAAAAAAAAAACATTTAAGGAAAATAAATATTCATTTGTTTTCTTGCAGTTATGTGGGAGTATCAGTTATTCTAAAGCTTGCAATTAAGTGAAAATGTTCATTTAAAAAAAGCATTAATTATAATAATGTGCACAGGTTGTTGTTGAAGTGCAACATTTCTGGCACTACTTTGATATGTAATATTCATCAATATAAAAGGTTCATCCATTAGATAGGAGAAACACTCTGCCCACATATAGGACAAATGGTTGATTTATAATGTTTATTTTTCTAATCCTGCACAGTAAGTAGACAGAAGTGTGTTCCAAAATCATAATTTGTTGCAATAACAATCATCCTAAAATTAATTTGGACACCTGAACAAAGAACATTGGTGAGTCCTGGTAGTTTATCTACACAGTTCATCCTTCTTCTGTATTTTACTCGTTCCAGTTCAGGATTACTTTACGTTATCTCTGCAGAAGTGCTGTTTGCTTCACCTGGTCTTCCTACCTTGATAACAGTGCTGTCCAACCTTCGAAGCTCAATGCTATGGTGACTGGGTGGGGGGTTGCCTGTAGCTGAACATGAGATCTCAGGACTGGAGTTCAGATTCCACTCCACATTGCCATCCAAGTCCAAAATCTGAGGAGCCCGATCTGAAGAGTGTGAGAAATGCATGGGAGAGAGACAATGAAAAAACAGGTTGGCTATAAGAAAGAAAATGAAATGGCAGAGAATTGAGTAGAGGAGAGATGTTTCCAGGGCAGCGGCAGCACATTGCAAAACCTCCGATTTTAAAGTTTTCCAACTATTCTGTTTTTATTTAAGAGGCAGGTCATTCTTGGCAAGTTCATGTGGAGATACAGGGGTCATCTAAATTTCAAAATGCTCAAGGATTACATAGAATCTTATTAAACAAATGAATACTTCACCATGTGTGCTGATATCATTACTTTCCCTGGTGTCCTCTCAGAAATGTTGCATAGGGAAATATATTTCAAACAATTTAAAAATGCATTTCTTAATTTGTGCCGCTGTGTCCGTTGTGTAGAATTATGGAAATGTAAAGAAGTAATGATAAAAATATTAACACATGTTGATGGCATAGGGAAGGCGGAATTAAAGAATGAATGGGTATGTGATGATACCCACCAGACTTCTCACAGTGTTGTCCTCTCCACCCTGCAGGGCACTGGCATCCACTAAAACGGTTACAGACTCCTCCATTCTGGCATTTACAGCTCAACCTGCAGTCTGGTCCATACATGTTATCATGGCAGGCTGACAAGAACCAAAACACACAGAAAAAAAACATTGTGACATTTAATACATTTGACTATGATGTACTGCTTATGGAAATTGGGTGTCATTGTGCTAACCTCTCTCACAGTGATTCCCAAACCAACCACTGGCACAGGAGCAACCATATGGGTCAGGTAGGCAGAAGCGAAGCCCCTTGCAGTTCAACTGGGAACCGCATGACTCCTGGCAGTTTCGACCAAACATTCCTTCTCTGCAGGCTGTAATCCAGCAGAGGAAGGCAAATTCACAAATGTGTTTACCTAAATTCCTCAACTTTTGCTGTATCATGTCATAATCTGCCTTGCAAAACACCACCAGCGTCAACCTTCTTCTAGTGTAACTAGTTAGGCACCGGCTGAAATATCTTAAATGTTAAATAATGTAGTAAAATTGGGTCCTGTAGAACCTGGATAAACCTGACAGATCCCAGAATTAGCAAAGACCACGTTAAGAAACAGATTTGAAAGAGGACAGAAAACAGAGTAAGTCTTACAAATATATCTTTAAATGCAGAAAAAAATATAATCTAGTGTTTACTTTAATTTCAGTTGTTTCAGCTGCTTATCACTGCAACTAAAGAGGCTCAACTATTTTTTTTCCAGTAAACCACGGGGTCACCAGTCAAAGACAAAGTAATGAATCATTTTGATTTAGTGTTAATGCAAATGTAATTTCCTTTAACATTGACATGATGAGTATATCCCTTGCAATGTTGGATGGACTAAGCGTATCCTTTTAAATGATCTAAACTTATCTTAAAACATCTGGGGGATTTATAACACAAATATACAGCTTGTTGAATTAATTATAGATTTTAATGACCTAATAGTTTAGTACGTTTTCTCAATCTGAAATTTAACTTGTGTTAAAAGATTTCATCAAACTGCTTTAACAAGTGCATCCTTGTTTAAAAAAAGCCACCGATTAATGCTAAGATATAATAAAACGCAGTGTAATAGAAAGATTTAATTAGGTTATTTCTCAGTGCTTTATTTCTAGAGTAGAAATAAATCCGCAAAGCAATGTGGGAAGGTGCCACATGGCCATGTTTTGTGTGAATGCGGTTGAAGTGAAGCTACATTTTATTTGATGGACACAGTATTCAGTATGTTGTGGTTCTGCCTCAGCTGATACCAAAAGATTTAAAACTCTGTTACAGAAAGCAGGGACAACATAGCTTTGTCCATCAGCACAATCAGTTTTTCAAAACTTCACAGCCTTCAGATATTTGTGGAAACAGCCAACCCAAAGAATAAAGAGGGGGAAAGTCCCTGGAAGTAAAAATATTGGGTTGAACACAGCTGAAAAGAGCAATGTCCTTCACTTAATGTGAAGGCTCCAAGAGAAGTTAAGATATATAGCCAGCAGTAAAACCTGAACACCCCAGTGAACAGTTAATAGTCTGTTACACCGTTTGTTTGGTTATACTATAAGGCAATCCAGTGAGGGAAATATCTTATAATGCTCATATAAATGATTTATCATTAAATATTTTTCAGTTCAAAATGTCTGCAAGCATGTGTGTCTGTATTGGCGTTGTGTATATGCAGTCAGATATTTGTTAAGTGTAATCATGCATTTATGCAAATTTACTGTGAGTCAAAATTACCGACATACCTTGTTTAGTTAATGCTATCTTTGAATGATCTGACTTCAGCAAAATACAGCACATCTTTTCATCATTTTTCTCTTCTTCTGCCTATTGGTATTTCTCACTCACACACACAAAAGCTATCCCACTGTATTAGTGAGTTCGTCACAGTGAGTAAAGTACAAACCTGTCTCACAGCGTGTCCCCATGAATCCTGGAGGGCAGACACAGTCTCCACCCTGATCATGACAAACTCCACCATTGAGACAATCTGGACAGTCCTTGTCACAGTCAGTACTCCACTTCTTACTAGGACAGGCTACAGAGACACAAACAGCTTAGAGCTGCATACAGTTACATAAAGTGTAATAATTGAACACATGCATTTTATAGCAATGGAGTTCATTTTGTGTTCTATGTTTTTGCATTAAAAGTTGACCTTTGAAAACTTTTTGCACAAGCAGGTCACACAAGATGCTAAAAGTTCGAATTCATATACTTTTGCAACTCAGACATGCAATTATGTCTATTTTGATTGTTTCATCATAATATCATGTTTTGTATGGTATTTAGTGTTTATTTCTAATAATGAAAGAGACTGTAGTATGTATAGTAACTATGACAATTATGGTATTTGTTATGAATCATTGGGGTATGAAGAAGGGCTTGCATTAAATAAGTGTGGCTTCATCCCACGCCTTTTGAACGAGGATTTTTTTATTATATTGCTATTTTTGGCTTAATTCCCTTGTTTTTGCCTTTTAATCAAAATCAAATCAATTCTTTTAAACAAATAAATGATCCTGTGCAATATTTTTTTTCATCATCCATTCGACCTCTTGATCACAAGAGCCCCCTGTGGGGGCGGCATGAGATGTGTGCAGTATCACTGGGGAGAAACTCAGCTTAAAGACTCTATAAGCATTGCCATCCAAATGAAACACAATTTCAACTCCAGTCAATTATATGGATATGTAACAAAAACATGAGAACGGCTCCGTCCATTTTAGTGCCTCTTCTAATTTCTCCACTTCAAGCAAATCGCGAAAAAAAAAAAAACTTTGCTGATTACAAAGATGCCTGTCTCATCACTGTGCGACAAAAACTCTACGAGCTACTATCAAAAATCGCAGTATCATAAAGCATGTCTTACTTTTGCTGTTTTGCAGTATTTTGTTTCACAAAAAAAAATAAAAAATGCTCCGATGACTCTGCCTTTGTTTGAAAGGAATAATAAGGGGCCCTGGTAAATTACATGACAATGAAGGGGGTTTTATTGTTAAGTATTCGCTCTTCCTATGTTATACTATCTTGGGGTTCACTTCTTTCTGGATTTCCATGTATTTCTAAGGGGAATTTGGGGGATATCCTCAATTCTCCTGACTATGACAATTTATAGAGGTACTGATCACCAAAATCAGTCAATGGGTTGCAGGGATATTCAGGCTACCTGTGTAACGCCTCCCCTGAAACATCTGTAGAACTGCTCAAGTTCACTTCTACTTTTGTAATTACTCATCAGACATTACTTTGGTCTATTATCTTGTGAGTTTCACTAAAAGTAATGGGGGTCTTTTTAGGCAGAGATAACCTTTTAAATTTTCTACTGTGTTCAAGGAGAATCAACTCCGACAGTAATACATTTCTCAATTCTGACACTTCTGTAGTCCTCCAAATGTCTTGGTTTTCTTTTGAGACCAAGATTGTAAATACAGACCTTTTAGTTGTGAAGATATATCCCACTACTTTATTTTGGGTATGTCATCATGGACAGTAGGCAGAAAAATTGGCTCTCTTATGAGTGTAATTTGCCATGTGGGTGTTGTGTGTGTTAATGTAAGAATTTAACAAACCTCTAACAATAAGTCTCATCCAGGCACCTTTGAGGGGACTGTCTCCAACATAGCTAGCACTGTAGATACCTTCATAAGCAAGATCTACATTCTCCACTGTCAGTACAGCCGTGCGGTTTACCACATCAATCCAGTGAGTCATATAATAGTAGTTTCCTACACAAAACAAGTAAGAATATTAATGACAGATTCAATCAATTCATTTCCACAAAATCCCTAAAAGCTGTTTTTTTTTTTTTTCTGGATGTTGATGTGGTTTCAATTTTTCTCTGTTCTCTTAGGTTAAGTTATGTGTGCTGCCTTACCATTGTATTTCCAAGTCACGTCTCTCTTTTCAGAGCTAAGAAGCTTCATGCTGAGGTGAATGGTCTCTCCTTTGTTTGCAGTCAGTGTAAGGGAGTTTGGAATGAAATTAGCTGTAGGAAACACAACAATGCACAGTTACTTTTTCATAAAACACTCCCTCAAACCTGCTTGCAGTGGGAAAAAAATGATAAATGAAAACTGTGCACACCTCCACCAATATTGTTAATCATTGTAACTGTCTCAAATGCATGTGGAACGTCCCGAGTAGATTCACAGTAGAAGATGCCGATATGGTTTAAATCGTGAAAGTTGGTGGCCAAAGCCTCTGTGTTTTTCGGTTTATGCACATGAAAACTTGGTCCTTTGGGTAAAATGAGGATTTTGTTGTCTCTTTTGATGTCCAACTGGGCATGGCTGCGTTCTTCATTGATGCACGTTATGTTGAACTGATTGGCGTGGGAGACCTCAGCTGGGGAGATCATGGTCAAGTCGATCATGGCATCTGCAGGACAGGATAGGACAATCAAAATTTTTCACATGAGGTTTTGTACTTTGACGTTAAAGAACTTGGGGGGGGGGAAAGAGATATTTTTATCTTATTCATGCAAGAAAATAAATGAGAAAACATCTTTGTTTACCATCTAAACCATATTGAAAAGATGTCTGATCTTACTGTGTGTCTGGTAATTAAACACAGTAAGACTCTCACCTGTTTAAACTGAGACAAGACTATATTTTCATGACCACATGATAATGATCCATTGTTTTCATTGCAAGTGATTTGATGACACTCTCAACCACACAAACTTTTTAAAAGTTGTAATTTCTTTGAATAATGTTTATATTTGATTTTTTATTTCTATGAGATCATTTTATGACTCAAATCAAATAAATTAGTATTCTGAAATGTTGTCCAAAATATCACTGTTTGTAGAAAACAGATTCACTGCAACTAAATAGAAAAAACGTGTAGCTAAAGTTGCAATGCATCTAGCAGCATGTCTCCCCATGTAATCTCATAATGTAAACATTTTTTAATTGAACATCTTGACACAAGAAAAGGTACTGATATTTTAGTTCAAACACAAAAGCTTTCAGGAATGTAGTTATCTGATTCAAAGTGCCAAACACAACAAACTCAGTATGCCCAACATTCCTTCTCCCTGATTTTTGAACACCAGATCCAAAGAACAATGGGAGGAAACATGGATGAGCTCTTTTTTCCCCTAGGGTTCAGAAACCGATGCTCTTAACAAAAATGGTAGTCATGGCTTTGATAAAACATAAAACGTTATCTAAAAGAATAGAAAAGAAAGGATGGTGTGAGCTGGAGCATAGATATAAACATCGGAGTTTCTTTTTAAAACAAACCAATATTTTGTTCACTGGCGATACAAAAAGCTTTAAAAACGCTTACCTGTTGAATGAAAAAAACAAAATAAAAACACCCACAAGATCCTCATGATTTTTCTAATCCTCATTGGGAAAACTTCTCAATAAATCAGCTGTCAGCTCCAACTTTCCGCGCTCTACATCCAAAACGGTGACGCTGCGTCACGATGATGGACTTTTTTACGCATAACTTCCTCCAACGCTCTTGTTCAGGTGTAAAATCTCTTCAGAAACGAAATAGTTGTCAGAGATAGAATCGCAGTGTCGACACACTAAACGCAGACAAAGTTGGTGTGTTTTCTGGGTGGGAAAGGAAGGAAGAGCGTCAGCAGACATCGGAGGACTATCTGGCGCTCCGGACCTCCCAGATCTGACTCATGTAGTTCTGCGTTTACATTTGATCACAATCCATTACCAGGAACATTTTTAATTGTCTTTGTACATGCAAACAATTTAATTTGGAGAATTGTGTGAACAGCTGTAGCCTATGATATAGGCTAATGGGGAAGGATTTTCAATCTCCTTAAAAAAATGTCATCAATAGATCAACTAATAAAGAAAACTAAATCTGAGGGGAAAAGATGATGAAAACACTTTTGATTTACTATTTAATTTACTATTACCATTAAACAGAAAAAAGTTTTCACGAGAATAATCGCATAAATTTTGCACTTGGCAGAATTTAGAAAAAATCATTAATGGTGATGGATTTTTTTTTTACTTTGTAAAATTGGTCATGGACTCACTCAACACTAACTATCTATAGCATGCATTCGCTTATATAAAACATACACTCTACATTCACCAGTCTGTCCTCCAAGACTAGCATTGAAATGCTTGTTAGCTGTGGAGATATGAGCACAGAGTGTTGCAGCAGTCAGAGTAAAGTTTTGCCAAATGCAACAGCTTTGTTCTTTCACTTCGATGAGCTTCTTGGCTTTTATGGTCAGCCAGACCCCTTCTTCCCTCATTATCAGTCAGCCTGAGGAAACGATAAACAATATGCTTGTTGTGTCTATTTCTGCCTCAAACTTTTCAAAGTGCTGCACCGTTCCACTCTAAGAAGTGTAGATGGAACAACTGCTCATGTCTTTTGCAATTTTCTCTCCAAATACTGCTGGGCTGATTTGATGTTTTCTCTACATTTCCTTGAGGCTTCAGACAATCGCCTTGAAGCTGACACAACTTCTTATTGTTCAAGATTTCCTGTTTTCGATTTTAGGAGCCCACATGGGCTTCCTTAGCCAAGGCACATTCTATTGTAAGCTTCTTAAAAAAAAACAACAAAAAAAAAACAAAAAAAACAAGGACTAAAATAATACGATGTCCAAAGTACTTAAGTATATAATGTAAAATATTACTTCGTTCAATCTCAAATAGTGTAGGCTATATGGATAACAACTTTAAAAACATAATCAGAGGAAGGAGATGTCCTGGTGTTTGGTAAGCTGAGGTCAATTAAAATAGAGGAACTCAAAATTTGAAATCCAGGTTGAAAATGTTTGGTCTTCAAAGGACAGTGTTTCTATTTTGCTCTTGGCAAAAAAAAGGTTAATGACGCTCATAGATGACTCAGGTCTATGTGGTAGCTACTTTCGACCTGTTATTATGAGCCTGAAAAACTTCTTTCAAAAGACTTATTCCCTTTGCACACACTTCAAAAACATCCACTGACAAGACTGGCCTCAGCAATAAGAACAATGATTTTGGACCAATCAGGAGACCACAAAGTGTATGCTTCTAGACAAAATGTGCAAAATATAACAATCTGCAATAAAATATTTCTTCAGACTTGTTTTGCACACTGATTTGAAATGCTTCTCTGAAAACTATTGGCATGTTCTGCAGAATTTGGAGAGCAAAGGCAGAATACTATTGCATGTTGCAGACACAGCTTGGTGGAGCCTGCATAGGAAGCCAAACGGGAAAAGACTAAAGGCTAGGTCAACACAGATGCTTCAGCCTCTGGCTGCAATAAACCTGTTAAGAGCCAAAACCAGTCATGAGTGCTTTTGGTGTGAGTATGTGCATCTGTACATTAATATTGCATGTGTGTCTGCATGTGGCTCTCCTGAAAGGAGAGTAACTCACTGCAAACATGAATGTGTACTATAACTTCATATATAAGCAGAATATTGAGTATGACTCCATGTGTGTGTGTGTGTAAATGCAAAGGAAATAGCTCTGGTAGGGTGGAGGCATCTATCTATACTCTTCGGACTTGACCATTGTATCCAATAGTCTTTGTTGTTCTGCAGCAATTATGAAATGTGCTTGTTGTTAAAGTGATAGCCACTTGCTTAATGACACTACCAGACATAGACATGGCTCAGTGGGTCTCCAGGGGCCAAGTTCAAAAAGAACAATATTACTTCCTGAGGCACAACAGTGCAAAAACAATGAAATGCCTTAATGCACTGTTGTGTGCATCAAGTGTTTAAAACAAGGAAGAAATAAAGAACAAGAAGTTTTTTTAGCATGAGGAAAAGAACAACTGCTATTTACTTTAAAAATGGACAATGTTGTATACTGTAGCATCCTACAGTTCAATTAACCTTAAAAACAACTGGAATTATATGCATGATCACATCATTTAAGTCAGCTTAGATTTAGCCGTTTTCAGTGGCTTTAAAAACTTGCAAAGCAGCCAGAATTGTCTTTAGTTTCATTATTTCATCAGACAACTTCACATGTCTCTCAATGACATCACTGCAGGCCTATCAGTTGCAGCAATTTATTTTGCTACCCTCATGTTAAAATTTTACTCACTTCATTTAGAAAACCTTTTGAGGTCAGCAGACAGATTTTGTGGAAACGCTCCTCTTATTTTGAAGCAATTAAATTTCCCACGGCACGTTTGTGGGTGTACTTTTAGTGGTTCTGACATTTTGTTGTGGTTGTTGTGGTGGTGAAGGAGGTGTTAAGGGTGTAGCTGAGAGGGCCTGGAAGTGAGACTGGCAATATAAGCGGGAGGTCTGAGAGACTTTGTGAGAAAGTTTGTATTAAATTCCCATTTCCCTTCATTGTGTGGCTAGCTGGCCTGGTTCCACACGCACTGAGTCTGCTAGGCCCTGGGAGTCTAAGCAAAGGTGTCACTCACACCTATTGGGGCCCCAAACCAACCCTCCCCTTGATTACTCTTCAACTGCAGTTACAAATCCCTAACCTCCATCCCAAGATAAGCCATGCTCACTGAAAATGAAACTTAACATATGGATCACAGGGCTTTAGAAAGAGAGGACATAGTCCTTGAAAGCAAAATTAGACAAGTGTTTATGTGAATGAAGAAAATGTAGGCGATAGTGAATGACGATGAAAGACAAAAAGATTCTGAGATAAAGCATGTGTGTGAAAATTTTTAGTAGAATTTGGATACCTCTATCACACTAAGTTGGATTTCCTCCGAGATAAAGAGCAATAACAGACTGATAGCTGTCCAGTCTTCCTTCTATGTGAGTTTTGATTGTGTTTACGCTCTCATATAGTCTATCTGTCAACAGTTTTTTAAACAAGACTTCCTAAGTGTACGTGGTGACACACCGACAGGTTTACACAACATTATCTCAGCTAAATTTCACACTAAGAACAAATCTTGCACATTCCCATGTGCACAAATAGATTTAAGAAGTTAGTGAAGTTAGGCTCTTGATACATGTGAGATACTTTCTTGGACTAAAGGAAGCATATATCTATAATGTGTTATTCATGGATTTCAGCAGCTGTTTTAGGAGTAATTGATTAAGAAAAACATTTCCGACACTGTGTTTGATGGGGCTTTGATTCTGACCTTGGTTTAGGTTGCTCATAAAAGACTGTTCAGGAGGCTTCTTATGAAACAAACCCAAGTTAATCCTGTAGATCAGCTTTATTCAGTCACAAAGTTGCACAGAGAAAAAGCTGTAGAAATATCTGTGAACATATTTGCGATAATTACATAGGTGTGACCATCTAAACCATCGTAAATTGGAAAAAAAATCCCTCTGAATTGTTCCTATAGTACAAGGTGTGTTGTAGATGACCAGTTTTAACAGGTAAAACGGTCCATATTTTTGAGGAAACCCAATTCAGTCTCAAGTCAAACACAAAAATTTCAAAGCAGTTTATTTTTTTTACTGTCTGCCTGTTGAAGTGAATACACCTAAAGTAATTGATTGGCTTTAGGAATAAAGATTTCTTGGTTAGGGTGAGAATAACACCATGGCTAGAAGTAGACTCTCTCACCACTATCTTTACAGGAGAGAAATCTCTCTTTTCTGGTTTAATGGGTGAGTCCAGCCCAATTTGCAAAATACACAAACACAGAAACATAAAAAAAAGGAAGAAAGAAATATCTCCATGGAATACATCACTTTAGAAAGTTGTGCAGGGCTTAATATAATAGTGCAATCACTGCCCTTCAGAATTAATAAAATGTTTTTAGTAAAACATGTGTCTACATAGGCTACTTTCCCTTTGAATAGTCAAGTACAAACCTGTTCTGAAGACTCCAAACACACCAGGCAGACTAAGTGAAACAGTTTTTGGCTGAGAAACACATGACGTTATTGGACCACCTTACAAATTAATTTGAGTCAGCATTATATGTTACTTTTAATTTTTTTTAAATCAAGTCTGCTTTGATTTGCTTTGATTGACGGAGAGACCAGAATGAACAATTGTTCAGCTGGAAAAGGGGGGAAAAATTATAGAAAGGTTTTCTCCATCAAAACTGAATTATGGGTTTGGTCACATGTGACAGACTGAGTAGCTACATCTATAGATGTTATCATGAATGTCAGCTTTCAGATGTATGTGATGAATATGAGGATAAACAAAGCGTTTTGAAAACTTAATTATCATTACTGTTATTATTTATGTCAGACTTGTTAGAAACATTTAAAACAGTGGTGCGATTACACTTAAAAACTTTGCTCATCTTTAGATCAGATACATTAAGGGGCAATCATGTGTTCAGCAACGGTATCCATACAGGAGAGCTGATGCACATACAGAAAAACACATAGCATAACAACCCCCTTTTTGACCAGTGCCAAACATATGTCGACCAAATGCTTTACAAGCATGAAAACTCAAGTATGTTAATGCCTTCACATGAATACATCTGTATGGTGCAGCTGCAGAAATGTCTGGAGACCTTCAACCAGCCCCTTGGCCAATGGACATGAAAGCAGAAGTGTGCTCTGATCATGACAACTGAGATCCCAACCTTTGTTCGCTTGTCACTTCCTTTTCTCTCACATGTTTCCTGCCACTTTCCACTGTATACTTTCTCACAGAAAAGTGCTGCCATTTAAGTAACCTTAAGGAAAAATGTTTCAAACAGATGGATCAGCATATGAAGTGATGGAAAATGATTTGACAGAGGTAAAGTGAACAGGATGAGAATAAGGAGTGAAGTTAATTGGTTAATAATGGGTATATATGGGTCATTTTACCTGAACATGTGCTCAGAGATGTGTAGCCCATCATTTTTCCTTACCTTCTCACATATACACACACTCCGAAGAGCCTGTCCCTTGGGGAAGTAGAAATACAATATGTTACTGACAGGTTTAAGGGCTTCATGATTCAGGCTTAAGTTTCCAATGACAGGAAAACTTCCTTTCCATCCCTTCCATTTCCTCTGGCTCCAGTGGCAATCTCATCACCATTATAATAAAGTTATAAAGACATTAACTTGATAGTTAATATCAAGCAATAAAACAGACTGACTATTATACAGCAGGGATAATATTACCATCCACATACTCCTGTTTCAGTGTAACCAATGAAGAGAAGGCTATTAACCTCAATAAAGGAGGTTCAAGACATTTGTAGAAAATATATGAAACTGTAAACAAAAGATATGAAGTGTGAACTTGGAGATTATACAGTGCCCTTGTCTAATATTCAGATATTAGCTCGGAATGTGAGTGGTTATGACTGTGAGTAACATCTTCTCCGAGAAGAAGACGAAAGATAGTCGGTTCATCAAATGCAGCAGCAGTGATTTTAAAAAGAAGAGTAAAGGGACTAAAATGGATCATGGCTTTTGTTAAAGTAATATTTTCAACAACAGACATAACTCGGTTTATGGCAACAATATTCAAGAGTGATGGCTGTAAATGCCTCACAACACTGCTTTTTTCCCCTGACAAAAACTTGGAGGATGTTTGTCCAACTTTTACATTTTGTTATTTTGTGGACTGTTTTCCAGCCATGCCATTGGGCCTTTCCTCAAGAAAAATGTTAATACTCTTTGCTGTGTGGCAACATGAATTATATTCTGAAAATTTACCTCAGTGTCAACAGACCTTCTATCAGTTGAACAAGAAAAGTGTCCAAAACTTTATTGTCCACCACCATAGAGTTAATAACTTCTATCTCCCCTAGCCCTTTATCTGACATCAGCCCATACAACATCAATAATTGAGGAATGTTTTTCTCATCAGGTATTCATCACCCTGTGTTTGTTAGGACCTGGATCAAACAAAAAAATCTAGCATATCATAATTGAATATAACTTTTATCTAACCATTCACAGTCCTGTTTTTCTTCAGCCCAATGCAACTTTGCTTTCTTCTGTTTAGGGGCTATTGATAGTTAACTTCAAAATCCTGCTGTTAGTTTACAAAGCACTGAATGGTTTAGGGCCAAAATACATTCAGGCTCTTCTGGTTCG
>JAOXYM010000015.1:9310760-9338105 GCA_028567055.1 Leptatherina wallacei | reverse complement strand
CAGAAACCTGCAGGTCTGCTGAAACTCTCAGCAGTTTTAAATCAGGGTTAAAAAATATTCTATTTGCAGCCTTTTATGATAACAAGTGATATTTTCACTGAGGGTTTCTTTCTTTCTTTATTCACTTTTGCTGTTTATTTTGTGATAATACTTTTGTTTTTAATTCTTCTAAATGCTTTCTGCACCCCTCTGTAATGTTTCTAATGTTTGTATGTAAAAGCACCTTGAATTGTCCTGTACATGAAATGTGCTATACAAATAAACTTGCCTTGCCTTGCCTTAATGTTCTGTATGCAGTTCTGTATTCAGCTCAGTAAGCAGTATTTTAACTAGCGACAGATGTTTGATGTTCAGACTTGTCCAGGTTGTTTTTGACATGTTGATTCCATAAATGTTTCCTCTAATTGATCCAAAATAAATCAAATCAATTCTATTAACATTTTTCAGCAATACTTTTCTTGGCAAGAATGTCCAGCTATTCAGATTGTTTTGTGTTAAAGCTGTGTGATTTTATTTACTTTGTTTTATTTTTTGCCAAGCGCTATAACTCCATTACCCTTTAGCTGCAAATATCTGATATTCATCACACTTTTGTGGAAATAAACTGTGAAATAAACTGCCATGGTGAAACCTATAAGAAGTTATTTTTATGTCCACACATGGAAAATATATATGTATAAATATAGTTGTGTTCCAAGACATGAATCAATAAATCACATTTTGTGAGACTTTTATGACTTCTTAGTGACTACATTGTGTTGCATTGCATTTCAAAAATTGAATTAACATGTGCCTCAAACACTTACGCAGCTCTATTGAGACTGCTTTCTTTTAAAAACTTTGTAATCTTTGAACTGCTTTTATATACACTTAGAGGACATGTATAAATTGCTGTGCTCCTCAGAGTTCATCTTTCCAATCACAATTTTTAATTAACATAAATCTAACTGTGAAGAAGGAACACATGCCTTGAATGGAATGTTAAATTTGCATGCTTTTTAAACCCTCATTGAAGCTACGGCATGTTCCAGTTTGGGTAAGCTTGGTATACTTCATCCAGTTTCTCAGAATGATGAAACCAGGGAGCATTTAGTGTCATATCAATCAAAGTCCTGGATAAAGAGGCTGAGAAAATTTAAGCTCAAATACCTGGTTGATCATTTTGTGACATGCAACGTGCTGATGTATATATAGGTTATATATGACAGAATGAGAGAAATTCCCTCTGTATTAATAACTTATAACAATGTGTGATTGAATATAAGTGTAAGAAATGCACTTAAAACCAAACAATTTCCCATCATAACTACAATGTTTCTTGTGTGTTTTATCAGTGACTAGTTTTACACATATCTCCAAGTTTTTTTCTGATTGTGTGTGCATGATTTACACACAGAAACCTGCACAAAAAATGTAACAGGGATGAAGACAGTTGTCCATAAACATGGTTTCCTGTCTATTCATTTGTCCCACACTGGAAAGAAAACATGGTCCACAACTGAGGCTGAGTGACCCCAAAGCAACCCCATTCTCCTAGTCTGCCTGCTGGGGTGAGGTCGGGGCACTGAGAATAGGGCCGGAGTAATCAGGGTCCATCCCCAGATGCAGAGCACAGTGACCCATTAGTCTGACACCATGCTAACCCTCCATGTTGTCAGGATGTTGATGTTTCAGTCCCTGCCGATACTGCACAGGTAGCACTGTGCGCACAGGCTGGCACCTTATTAATGGTGTTATGGAAAGCTTCTGGATCAGGCTGAGGAAGTTGTAATCATAACTGCATGTAGCCGACTTGTGGGCTCTATGTAAAAAGGCTCTGTAAAGGATCACATCGTACAGGATAATAGAAGCACGGCTAGATTAGAAGGAGGAAGGAGGGGGGCATATTTTTGATTTCTTTCTATCACTGTCATGTTTAAAAAGATGATCACATATGTTACATATAATGCTGAGAAACTGAACTTAAATTCGTTTTGCATGTCAACAAGTCCCATAGAGGTTTGGCTTTATCTTCTACTTCTGGTTCAGTCATAACTTGACCATTCAGGAAAAACTACTGGTTGTTGTTAATAAACCAATTCATGTTTTGTAAAAGAATATTTAGTTTTTTCTGAGAATAAAAGATAAATACTCCATTTGAATGAATATTCACAACCTTGTCTAATTATTCTTGACAGAAAGCCAGGTTCCATGGGGAGTGTCAGTGTACAGACATTTTTTAGTTCTCTCTGGAAATGATCCACTGAGTTCACATCCAGACTCTGGCTGGTTCACTCCAGGATTTTCAAATAATTTTCCCTGCAGTAACTCCTCGATTTTCTTGGCTTTGTGTGTTCCTCTCATTGAAACATAAAACTCCACCACAGTTGGAATTTTTTGTACTCTGGAAAATGTTTTGTCTTGGAGTTCTTTCTTTTTCTGCACCTTTTCTCTATCCTTCAAATCGGTTCTTCCTCATCACCTGGCTTGATTATACTCATGAAATTAATAAGGTGATGCAGAGAGACAATTTCTAGTCATTCAGACAAAACAATCAACGGAATATTTGGCTACTGCTGTATATTGGCCTGAAAGTTGTCCTCCCATCTCCCCATAAAACTATGGATCTCTGTTGTGGTGGCAATTGGATTGCTGCTTATCTGTCTGTGCACGGTTCATGTCCCAGATTTGTTTGGCTAGGCTGCCAGATCTAATAATTGAGATGATTCCTAACTTATTTCCTTTTAAAGAGATAAAAGCTGCATTGTTTGCAGGCTTTTAAAACAGGAAGATTATTGTGTTTGCAATCTGTGTCTTGACACAATCCTGTCCTTTGGATGCATGGACAATATTCTCAACCCTCTGACAATAATCATTAGCTGTGAGACTTTATATAGTCAGTTGAACCTTTCCAAATGACTCCAGTCAAGCTGTAAAAACAAGGAAGAGGATTTATGTAGATGTGATATGTAGAAAACATATCCAAAAAACTGGAAAAGTGGGGAAAAAAAGAGGGAAAGAGTGTTCTTTGGATAAGTCTGAACATAACAAAATGTGAAAAACTGAAAGAATCTTGAGGCATTATAAATATACTGAGTTTGTTTTATTTACCAATTACCAGGTGCTAAGTGTGCAGGTTTTGTTTCATGGCTATTGTTTAATCGAATTCAGTTTATTTATATTGCACCAACTTTAACAACTTTATCAGAGCACTTTGTTCAATTAATAGTCTAATCCAATAAAATTATAATACAATTTAACAGAATTAAATCAGAATTCAGTTAAATTAAGTTTAATATGTAAGACTGAGATGCAATCCAATAACAGAAATTGCATTTGTCCCAGTGGAATGAGGGTATCAAGGAAATTGTGGAAAGGGAGTGGTACGGAATCCAGCCAACATGTCTCTAGAATATTAAAGGCATTTTTGAGGAAGTCAAATAATACTCTGAGAGTGCTGTGCTGAAAGGCAAGATTTTATGCAAGTGTGCACTAGGAATATGGTAGCTAAAGCCTCAGAGACACAATTTCACAATGTTTTACCCAGGGAAATGATGTAAGATGATAAGTTGAAATGATATAATGGGCCAGGGAGAATTGTAGGTGATAGTTTAAGAAAGCAGAGAAAGCAAGAGAAAGAGATGGATGAGCTGTTGTCCGTTGTCCACAGTGTCCACAGGACTTGAGCCAGATTCAGGAAGAGGCACGGCTGCTGGAGGCTGATATGTGTGTGAAGGAAGTGGAGGGAGCGCAGGGGCAGGAATCACCCTACAGGCAGGAAAAGGCTGTGGAGGTGATGGTGGGGGTGGAAGTGGAGGGTCTCAGCTCCTGCCTGATAGCTTGTTCAACAAACGCAGACAAAAACACACACAGACATACACTCAGACATGGTCACGCTGTTCTGGAGGCCATAGGTTCTTGTTCCCATCAACTATAGGGTGGAGGAGGGACCCAGCAGGTCAGAGGTGGATGGCTGCTTGTGCCAAAACATGTGTGCACCCAGAGTTGCAAAGGAAGTTGATCTAAGTACATTTAATTATATGTAATAGTGTTGCTGTGAATACAATGGTGCCGCCAAATCCAGATTATGCCGCTATAGGAAATCAATTTCTTGTAGCAGACTTGATTGGTTTTGTAAGCAACAGGAAGATCCAAGTAATGTATTTATTGTACTGGCCTTGATGCTTGGTTTCAAAACAGAACACTTCAATCTACCTAAATCAGGATTCATTATACATTTCCATCTCTGCTGCCTTCATCCAACAGAGAGTAAAGGATTATGAGTATTCATTCATCCAATGCAGATGGGCTTGAATCCAGTCAGTCCTTTGCTAAGCATGAATTTAATGTTGTTTGGTTGAAATGTTAGCTTGAAATCATTTTAGGTGCTCCCAATTATTGTCTGCTTTGTGTTCTTAAAGGGGCCATTAAGTTAGCAGCTGGTTTTCTGTTTTGTTCTGTTCAGTTGTTATGGTTGCCTTTTGTCTCCCTGTCTCCTTTATCTTCTCCTGACTCTTTCCTTCTCTCTTCTCCTCATGATTCCCCCCTTTTCCCCCTTGTCAGGTCCAGCATTAAAATGTAACTTAGCAATATCCAAAATAAAGAACAATAATCAACTATCAAGGGGAACCTTATTTCCTCCATTAGGCAACCCTTGGCGAAGCAAATGTGTTCAGCACCAAAAGGCAGCCAGACCATATTTCTGCTGTCATGATGATGCACCAGACAAGTTAAAAATTAAGATTTTAAAAAAGCTTGAACTGAAAAAGAAAAGGTCCCAGCAGTGAAAACCTTGAAAAGAAGAAAGCAGAAAAATTGAACAAAGAATAAGGATGTTTGAGACAGATGATAAAACTATATTTTGCTTCTAAAACAGCGACACTAGTTCCTGAAGTCTCGGTGTTTAAGAAAGTTATTTTGCAAAAAATCTAAGCAGATTGTGATGAAACAGGTACGGTCCTGCACACGACTGCAATCGGTGGTGATAACAACTCTCCTTGTAGACATAACAGTTTGTTCAAGATTTCTTGTAACTTCCATCTAACATCCATGTAAAAGTGGGTCCTTGAGATTTTCCACCAATAACTAAATTTGTATGTCAGCTGAATAGAAGGAATCCCTAAATGATTTGTATACACAAATCCGATACTTAGGCTACATATATACTGATCTCTCCTGGAGAAAAAAAACTGAAAAAGTGTTTATAACTATATAATAAATGGTCTCTGACCAGGCTCAGGTTTCACATTAACTGACCTACAGCAATTGTAAAGGCATTAGAACATGCAGTTAAAGCTTAAGTGTGGTGACTCTTAGCCAAATCTCCCAAAGTTAGGAGATCTAACCACAGAGGAAGTGTATCTGTGCTACTGAGGAGAGTGTTTCTGTTTAACTTATTCGTCAGAATATTGTGTTGTATTTGTACTGTTGTATATCTAAACAATGATGGTATCCAAAGCAAACAGTAAAGTCAGAGCACAAGTACTGATTGCCATACCATTTGGATTAGCCACTTTCATCAGAGAGGAAGCATTTAGCTAATTAACATGGACCTGAATTCTTAAATAAAACATCCATTATCCAGTTTCATCTTTTACATATAGCAAATGTTTTAAGAAGCAGTATTTATTCATCCTGAATAAAATAAAATAAATACTCATTCAACCATCAAAGAGAGAAACTGTAAGACCAACACGAATAATATCCATTTCTTCTCTCAATGTGTATGGAGTATTACACTTTCAAGAGGTGGCAGGCGATCAAGTCAAACAGACTCTGTACTTTGCATGTTAGTGCGGGTGACTGAGGCATATAATGTTACACCACTGAGCACATAGTCATGAAACTCTTTCTATTAGATTAAATTAGAAGAGACTTAAACAACCTCTGAGGTGAAAATGGGTCATCAAAGCTGCACAATTAAGGAGAAAAAGACTAAAGTTGTGTGCAAAATAGCCCATGTAAGCCCCTTTGATTAATTAAATTATGCCTTTAACAACACATTAAGTCTAGAGTTTGATTAACAATGCTCCAGTTTTATTAATAGATTTACAGATTTAAAGCAGATGTGCAGAAAGCCTCTCACATTATCCTGTTCCAGATGGAAGCCACACATGGACTCTCAAAATGTGAAAAATGTGAAACCATCACCTTGTAAAATTTACACTTAAATCATTCTCAGCATGTAAATTTGTGTAAGGAAAGAAAATACTAAAACAGACCATCCCCCCAGCCAGCCTCCTGAGTGCATTGGTTTGTCTCCCCTGTATCCCTTATAGTCAGTCACAGGCTTGTTTGTCACATAGCTTTTCCTCCTCAAGTGCAACTGTCCATTGTTATGGGCAGCATGGCACGTGTTGTTATTTCCCCCCTCCTTAAGGACCTTGCAAGGTTTTCCCATCTTCCCCAAAGAAAGGACCGTGACCTCACACCCCAGTACTTCACTTATTGGACGAAGAGTAAACATCCCATGACAGCAAAAGTGGGGAAAGCCCGCCAGCCTGCCTTTAAAATCCTGTAGAAAGTCTGAGAGGAGTTCCACTGTTCCCAGTAGTGACCCATGTCATGTTTATGTTGATCTGCAGTAGATATACTAACAACAGTATCAGCAGAGATAAAATTGATAGATTTGGCTTTTGTTACCATCCAAATTGTTGCTTATATGAAACCAAAAAGGCAAGATTTCTGTGGTTTTCTGTATGTTGTTATAAACACTGTACTAGTAAATGTACACACACAGTATGTAAACAAAATATACACAGCTTTTAAACAGTTATCTAGTTATGTATTTTCTTTACATTTCAAGGTGACTGCAATAAATATTTCTATTGTTAATTTATTAATATTATTATTGTTGAATTATTCATCATCACGGCAATTTCATAATGGATGTAATCAGACTGTGTAAGGCAAATAATGTAGCTCATAAGCTTTGTTTGCATTTTGAAGCATTGCACTAGAAAATTTTTATGGGCTGAAAAATTAGAGAAAACTTCTATAATAAATGCCTGATGAGTTGAAATTACTCTAATCAAACATGGACAATATTTACTTATATAAGGTAGAAAGTATATCAAACTGAAACCTGGCTCAATTTCCCCTCAATTATGCAATTTCCCCTCGGGGATCAATAAAGTATAATTCATTCATTCATTTCTTGGTTCTTTATGACTAACTTTGTATGCTAGGTATCAAGCACCAGAGAACCAAAATATAAATGTGTCATGCCTAATGTGAATAGTGTAGAAACTATCAGCCACCATATGTAATAGCTAAATTAATACTGCACTTGCATTCTTTATATATCTCCAAATGAGTAAATAACCAACTACTTTATAAGATGAAAGTTAGTAAACCTTTTTCTGATTCTATCAAGTAAGTCAAAACATTACGCTCCATGTGCCACGTTCGTATCAATGTTCTGCTTTGTGCTGTTAATTATACCTTATATATAATCTGGAGTATTCAAATGTTTGATCAGGTTTAAGATACTAGGTATGCTTCATCTGAAGAGTTAAATCACAGGTAAAGCTGAGAACAAAGAGCTGTTAGCAGCTTTTCTGTTGTGGAAAACCCCTCTTGCATCTTTGAGATGATGCTGAGTTATCATGTACCGTCTCGACCCATCTATGTCCCCGCCATTTGCCCCAAGACATGCAGCTGAAGCATCCTGGAACATTAAGAGGGAAGGAGGGAGCAAAGGAGGAAGAGTAAGGGAGGGAGATGCAAAGATGCAGGGTGGCCAGGAAGTGGCCCTATTGTTTTCAGGGTCACCTCGCTTTTCCTTTCAGAATCCTCAGAGATCTTTTCTCTCCGCTAGCCTGTGAATCTCACATAAACAAACTTCTTGTTGCTGCAGCTTTATCTTGTCAAATTTCCTGTTTCATCTCAGGAAAGTTGAGAAAAAGGTTTATATTTCAGATTAACAGGGATAGGGTTGGCACCAGAGACAATAAACTACAAATACACACGCCCACTAGAGAATGCTAAAGATACATAAAGCAAATTTCACACAAGATTATTTATGCTGCTCACTATAATTGGTATCTGCACTAACAGATACACTAACATTTGCAAAATAGCTTAGATTAATAGATTATAGCCTCACTTCAAAATAAACTCAGTCAGTTACAATCCAACGCATAAAACACAGTATTTAAAAGTCATACACACCTTCTTCCTGGTTTGGTGCTGCTGAGTGACAACGCTGCCTCTGAGCAGGTCTGCTGCACCATTGGACAGGGACGGGCAACAGGAGGCGGGAGGGAGCACACCTTAGTTACAAAGGTTAGTCATTAACTTGCCCTTCTGGGAAGCAGCTGGAGAGCACACCTCATTCAACCTTTGCACAACATGTTCTCCACGTCACAGACAAAGCAAAAGAAAATGTTAAGGTTGGTGTGGAATGTGTGGACAGACAGAAAGCAGGTGAACTCTTAAGCCACAGGGATTTTCACAGACAGGTGACCAGGTAAGACCCGAAAAAGGGGCTTCTACTGGCAGTATTATCTGCTGACTTGGTAATAGTCAACAGTTACAGATTAATCTTAAAAAAAATAGGATCCCAGTGTGATAGAAAGTTATTACTCGTGCTCTGAAACATTAATACTAATATATATTCAGGTTTACTTTCAAATTTAGAATTATGTGGCAAATGTTCTAACTTACACTACAACTGTGATGTGAATTTCAGTAAAAGTAGAAATTGTTTTCCCCCTTCTTTTTTTCTAAACGCTGCAGTTACAAAGTGCTGAATCAGTGGAAGTGTTTACTTTTAGTGAACTGCACTGGCTTACCGAGACGCAGCAACAACATATCGTTTTGCCACAGAAACATGTTGTTTAAGATAAAATATGGAACAAGTAAATGTATCTACATCCCCAAATCTCCAGGGATGTATTATTTTCCCCAACTGGGTTTTTTTAAAACTGCCTATAGGTTGCAGTTCGTGCACTATGACCAGATCAGAGTGCTGTGAGGGTGATGAGCAAACTTACTGCACTGCCACAGAAACCAAAGAAGCCTAACTGCAACTAAAGTCATCATGCTATACGAAATAAAAGCTAGATTTAAAAACAGACACAGCCAGCCTTAGTGAAAGCTACTCAGTTCTATTCAGTTACATTAAAAAGCAGCTACATCCATTCATATCAGTTCATATGAACAAAACTTCCATGTCATTTCTACAGAAGATTAACCACAAAGTATAACATTTCCTTTTATAATTTATTGTGTGAGGTTTATGTCAATGATTAAATGCTCACTCAAAAAAAACACCATTAAAGCATAACAATCATTAACACTTCTTACACCAGCTAGTAGCTTAAAAGGCATTTTAATAGACTATTGAGGACAATGTGGATCAGACTTTCTTTGGTTTTCTTTAACCACAATTGGCATAAATGACATATCTCTGCAAGTGATAAATACTGATCCATATGGTCAGCCACTGTTTTCACCCCAAACAAAAGCACACCTTTAATAGCAAACACACGCTGGAGCACAAGCGTTTATCATCTTGTACCCTAAAAGCAAACAAAACCCAGCCATGTACTACATGTACTCAGTTTTAAATATTAATTTGTGTTCATGATGCATGTTAAAAAGTATGTTTTTTTTTTATTATCACTAACATGAAATAGCCTTTTTTTTTATCTTGTCGCATCTCTGTTGGCTGTTCCATTACTCTGTGGTTGAAAGGCAAAAATCAAGCATCTGAAAGCACCTTACATATCATATTATGAACGCACTGAAGAAAAGTACAATACATTTGTTACATGTGTTCATACTGCAGTCCTCACACTCTCTGATTTAAATAATCACACTCATAAACAATGTCTTTGCTGGTTATAATCCACTGCTCAATTAGATCTTATGCCTATTATCCTCGACATACAGAGGAACGGCCCAACTCCTCCGCACTTTTCAAAGAGAAAATACAGAACTTGGCAGAAGGATTAAAGAGAAGGAGGGAGGTTCACATGCTGCACTTTGGCTTGTTAGACTGAGGGTCAACAAAAGGACTGCTTGGGATTATCTGTAAAGTATGGATATCTGTAATGATTGCAGCCAGGGAAAGAGGGAGACATTTTTTGTATAACTTGCTATATATCCATAAATAATTGCATTATGTGAAAAGTTGTAAGAATAGTTATGTTCTTGTGCTATGCTGAAGGTCTTTGTAACACAAGGGGACAAAAGTTAACGTAAAATTGTAGCTTATTGAGTGAAACAGCTAATAGTGAATGTGTCTGTTCAAAGAAGTCCCATCACACTCCATGAGCAGAATATAATTTTAATATCTAATTCAGTTTGATGGCAGAGAGAATATTTCTTAACCCTCTGGCCATCATTAGTATCTATAAACTGACACTAGACTCACAATTTGGGGCAATGAAAGAAAGTATGAGTAAGACAAACAGCCTTCTTGCTCTGATAATGATATTCCACTGAAGACAAATGCAGAAAAATATGCAAATGTAGATTTTTACACATACAGAGTCAGATACAAGCACAAACTACAGCAGCAGCATACATCAACAGCACCACATCTGAAAGGCATATTTCTGTGTCCTCGTCCAGCTCTGCTCGGTGTGTATATTTTGTTGTGCTCTGCCTATGTGAGGACAGAACAGGAAGAGATAAAGACGGCCCTCTTGGCGTGTTTACAGCTAACAGTGCTGGAGAGAATAGCTTGAGAAGATGAAGGGGAAAAGGCCTGATGGCAGGCGCTGAGCAGCCGGGCCCGTCTTGCTGTGAAAAATCACCTCAGGGTCAAGAAAGTGAGCATGTTGTGCAGAAATCTTTTAACATGCCCAAGAAAGCAACAACTACATTTTAAGGATAGAAAGAAATCATGAATTAAAGAACAGAAATACATAAAAGTATTTTACAAGTCACTTTTAGGTGGTTTGAAATTTATTTTCCTTCTTTTTTCTTTTCCATAAGCCCACTGTAAGAACTGTAAGAACTGTAAGAACTGTAAGATGAGCTTATGTGAGTAAATCAGACACAGTTTCATAGCCATAGACTCTTTTCTTGTTGCCAGAAGCATTACAGTTGCCCTCTGTGTGTTATTATTTACATTACAAGTACTGAGTCTGAGGGCTTAAGCCAGTAGACTAATGAAACAGAGAGAGGTGTCATTCGACGATCCTCCCACAATTTCTGGCTTCTGAAAGAAGGTTCTGAAGAAAAACTTCTTTCTTAACAGCAGGAATTAGTACATCAGCAAAAGTGTGAGCTGCGAACCAGGGTAAAGACTGATGAAACAGGTCCATTGTGTCTCTTGAAATGAAAAAAGGTCAGAGAAATTGCCATTGTTTTTTGCCTCTTTTCATCCACAAGTTGATGCTCCTGTCAGCTGCTGAACTTTGGTCAGTGAGCAGATTTTACTTAAAAAGTATCAGGTTTTCAGTCACCGATGCAACCATCTCAGCAGTTTTTAGTGCGTCAACCCACGTTTCATGAGAGGATTCAAGAAGAAACAAATCATTTCATAGCTGTAATTACTACAAAAGTTATTTTCATGGATTTTTACACCACGGGAACTATGGCCAGAATACAAGTTCATTGGTATATTAGTATATAAAAATAAACATCAGTACTTGCTGCTTCTTTACTTCAACATTCCCATGAAATAAAAAAAAAAAAGCTCATGAAGCTATGGTGTGCCTCTGTAAGCTCCCCAGTCCCCATAAACCCCAGCACGCCCCAATACCTGTTCAGTCTAAAATGTGCCTACATTTACGTTGACAACTTTGTTTTGACCATTTGATGCAGAACTAGGACTTTGCTCTTTCCTGTTAAAAGGCAGAATTTAGTGGGCATCGGCAGAAAGGACTTTAGTTTCACCTCCATGAAAACAGTTCAAGTACCATCTGCAAGACTAATTGTTTTTCAGTGCTGCTCTCTTTCAGTGTCAGGTTCCATTTAGGTAGTAAAACTATCTAGTTTGGTTGAAGAAAAATAAAATGAGTTTGGATTAAAAGACACCACCTCAAAATATTAACAATTCCCGTGAATAAATTCTGAGTTAAGTTGAGAGCAGGTTCTTCAGATCCACATGTAGTAAAAGCTCAGCTGAAAGAAAACACAATTTTCAACATTGGTATAATATCTGGTCTTCTGCTGTGAAATCATGATTTAAAAAAATACTCACTGTAAAATAGTCACTGTAAAAACAAACTAATATTGTGTGTACTTTACAGGCTTGACCCACTGGTATCTAATATCCAGGTCAACAGAGTACAAATATGGGTGCAAACGATGCATGTTGAACATAATAGTGCATATCGGAGAGCAGCATGGACAAGCTTGTCTGACTGGATTTTGAAGCTCCACTGTGCAGTAAAAACAGGATGCAGTCCTATAGACTCTGCATGCAAATACCTGGACAAATTTGCAAATACCTTTACACAAAGGTCCTTTCTCCTTCAAGTTTGAGCAACAGTGAACGACTGGTTTTAAATTTGCTTTTAGAACACCATCAACATTATGGTGTCAGCTTATATACAGCACAGATGAAAGTGCAGCACCAGCTTGTTGGATCTGTGTAAACAGCTTCCTTTCTGTAAGCATAATGCTAAATCTGTCAACTGGTTAAATTAGATTTGGATAAAAGGTAGCATGGCTTTATGTTGGGAGAAATAAAGCCCTCATGTCTTGTTTGTTTAATACACACTGAAACAGTTTGGATTTGTTATTGCTTTTGTATGTGTGTGTGTGTGTGTGTGTGTGTGTGTGTGTGTGTGTGTGTTTGCTCAGTATGGATAAAACAAACAGGATGCAAGATGATGTTTTCATTTCTGATCTTCAGTGGAGGGAGTTTTGTCATCTTTCATCAAAGCTGATCTAGCTGTTTTCTTGTTTCTTGGGTTTGTGCTAAGCAAAACAAACCAAAGAAAAATCCTATAATTCTGTAATGTTTCTAATATCTCCTTTCTTCTCTTTTCCCTATACTCTGCTTTAATATAAAGTTATATTCAAAACACTTTTGCAGTTTTTGTTGCAAACAAATAATTATTTTATTGATGTTTGAGTATCACACAGCGTCTCTGTTGTAGGAAGCAGAGAAACACTCAGTCAGCTTCTTTCACACACTCACTACATGCCCACAAATTTGTGATTTTGCCAGTATTTTGTATCAGCTACTCCAACAAAGAATGCTCTACAGTATGTGGGACTTCCTGTTTGCGACACACTTTTCCTGTTGTGGATGAGCTTCACACAGTAATGGCTTTTGGAATCAGGGGATTATCATAGCATCTTCTTTTCATGATGACAAAATCACTTTTCATAGATACCAAGTGAAATATTTAGGTCATTTGATTGTTAATGTTCTTTGTGTGTGGCTCACTTATGAAATATGCATGTGATAGCAGAGAGAAGTTTAACAAATCCTAGCATCAATGCTGATGGAGTAAAGCACTGCTGTATTTTTGCTGAAACCCTAAAAAACTAAAGATGTTTTTTTTTTCCTTGTAAGATGTCTGGTATAAAAAGGCTGACACTAATCTGAAATTCTTATTTCTGTCTTCCAGTTTCTGCAGGATCCAATTTGTCTGCTACAAGAGGAACTGGTGAATGTTTCAACTTGAAACCACCCTTGTGTTGGCACAGAGGGGTCACTCCATCTTGCCACCTAGTGGAGCTCTGAAGGCTCAGCTCCTCTCTGGTCAGTAGAAATCATACAGACAACTACCTCCCTCATCTGGGGAGATGCCTGCCCTGCAACATCTCCTGTAAATATAACAGGAGAATATGACAAAAACCAGCCGGTGAAAACACTGAAAGCCATGAAATCAAGGTTCTCCCGGATCTTGTAGGCAGAACGTGACATACACTGTGTGATATACACCCGGAATCTGCTAAAAAAGAGTTAATGACACTCTTAAAGCAAGAGACAAATCTTATTTAAGAAGGAGTAAACCTAAAAACTCTCCATAAAAGAGACATCCCAAATAAGAGCCAGATGGACTCGTCAGGAAATGAGACAACTATCCTACCACCAACAACAACAAATAGTAAGAGCACTTCATTTTCTTTCAGTCAAACTGATGTTTTTCCCCAAATCTCATCTACAGATACAAGACACTCACATTCAAAAGAGATATTTTCTTCATCTGGATGAAGTCTACTGGAAGTTTATTTCAGGAATCATGGTGCTTTCTACAGGTGTGCTACATGAAAATGAAAGCAGAAAATGTGGTGTGATGTTATTTTTTGTGACACTCTTACAGACACTACAACAACCTCACCAGAGAAATATACCAGTCACCGCTGGGAGTTCTTGGTGGCCGTCCTGGTCACAGCCATCTCTGTGTCACTTCTCATCGCTCTATTGGCTAAATGCCAGGTGTTGAGGCGCTACCTGGCCAGCTACAGACACACAAGGCTGAGGGAAGCAGATAATGTCAGCCAGAGTGGAGCATCAGGTTTGCATTTGATCCCACAAATCTGCACCACATGTTAGGTTTTGACATAATACATTTATGTTTGACGGAATTAACATCAAGGGTCTGAAAAACACATTAGAAAGAAATGCAACAGCATAAAAAAAAGTGTTGCTGTTTTTTTCTAAATGCTATCTATCTCTACGTACAAGGCTGATGATGTCGTCAGTCAGAACGACACATTTAACCTACCTATAATTCTTTATTGTTTTTGTTGCCTTCAGGACTGGAGGTGGAGTTTGACATACGTGGGGGACGTGGAATGAACCCTCACTGTATTCCACCTGGAAGTGAAGATGATGACGACGGCTTCATTGAAGACAACTACATCACAGCCAGTGATAGAGCCAGGGCTGAGAGAGCAATAGACGACATAGATGAAGACACCGAGGAAGAAATGGAGGAGATTGAATTTTCCATCACTTAGTAGCAGCATCTCCACACACCTTCAACAGAGGAGTAGTTGGTCAAGCCGGAAACCCCCCAGTCACCAACACCACTCCCTTTTCTTTCTTTTGTGACAGTTTTCTTTCCCAGAATGGACACCTGGTGAGCAGCGGTTTTATAAGATACTTTATAGGTGCATTATTATGGTACTAATTCTCATTGTGTGGCCTGAAGACCCATAAAAACACTCGTAATAAATAATCAGCATTTCCTCAGGAGAATGCCACGGGAAAATGAAAGAGCAAGAAAGACTTTTATGCATTTAAACACTTGATCCTTTTTTAAATATGTCCTACACACACATCCAGTTCAACATATCCATAAAACCAATGCCTTTTTTAAAAGATATTAATATAATATTCTGATGATATAAAGGACATTATTCTGTGTAGAGAGTAAGAATACCATTGACCCAGGAATATAGTAATATCCAGGAAACAAAAACATATAACTTTTTCATAATCTGTTTGCTGAAACGCTGCTTCAAATAACCTAAGAAACTTTCATTTTTAGTTCAGATTACAGGCTTTGACTCGGCCATAAGGCTCTATGTCTTCTTTGAAAACATGCCCCTATTTGTTCATGTTTATTCTTATAATAATCCTACTGAAAGGTCTGTTACTGGTACAGTAATTTTGGCCTTGGAGCTGCACATTATCTAAATGATACTGAATTCATAACTAAATCAGCAAGCTGCTCCGTCCCAGATGCAGCAAAGTAATGCCAAACCATAATATATCTGCCACCACGTGTTTCGCTGCTGGTTTGAGTTTCTTCTCATGTTCTGCATCCAAAATGTTTACAGGTCCTGTGGCCAAACAACTCAAAACAAGATTAATCTTTTCTAAGAACATTATTCTGTACAACATGCCCCACCTTGTTCGTGAGTTTGGCTGAATTTGTCAGCTCACTGTTTAATCTGCAGAATAAAATAGGTTGACTGACTTTATTCTCCTCTACCATCGCTTTAATTCAATCTGTCACCAAGAAATTAGCTTTTCTCTTTTGGTTTCATAATCCTTACTAAACCTTAATTTTTGCTGTCATTATATTACAGTGCAAATGAAATGGCAGATGATCAATGCGAGTAGATTTCAAATATATAAACCAGAGATGCATGTAATTAGATTGCAAGAACCTGCTATTCTCAGCTTCTGATATGAACCAGAGGTAAGCTGAACTGATCTATATTAAGTTCAAGGAAAATATGAAAACATTTTGATAAATGAGGCCCAGGGTTCTTTGATGTGCACTGTAAACAGTAGATCCTGGTGTAAAGGTGTGGAGACTTCTTTTGGTATTAAATTGTTTGCTGTTGAACTGAATCACATTTGTTAATATGAACTATTTAAAAAGGATCAGGTGAAAAACATCAATGGCGTGTTCCTGTGTTATTCTTTTTTTAATAAATCGGCTGTTTTATTGATTTCTTGTTTGGAAAACTTAAACATGTATATCTAACAAGCATTGGAATCTTAGCTTCACGTGAAAATACTACATTTTTTTAAGGACTACGACTTTAAATACCTTTAAATTCATTGTTGTTGGCTGAGTTCTGACTGACTGATTTGCTGAGTTGAACACTCACCGTGTTTGAAGTTACAGTACAACAAGTTGTGCTACATGTATGATTTCCATAAGGGAATATCTTTCTTTGTACAGTCATTTTAATTGAACGGTTCATGTGTAAAACTGTGTAGATGTATCTTATAAAGAAACTAATCTGTGCTGTAATTTAAACGCTTTTTATGACTGTTTAATGCTCTGTTTGACAACAAAACAAGCGAATGTGAACCTCTCAACGTCAATTTTCAGATTATAAACAGAGAGAAAACAATCAACACAATTCCAACTAATCTTCTGTGTGTTCTGTTACAGTGTGGTGCATTGTGATGCTTGTTTTGCTTTTGGTGGCCTCCTTCACATAATGCCCTTTCAAGCCAGGACTGATGCACCTTTATTGTCTATAAAGCTAACACTGCATAGACAAAGAGACAACAGCTCTGGCATGAAGATGTAAGCTTACTCATAACATGCAGTAGCTGTAATCTTGTTACTTTCCACTTTTGACTTTTCATACAGGGGGGCATCCCTTCACTTGCTTATGATGACATCATTGCTGACAAAACTGCATCCACTGAAACCTCAATAAAAATCAGACTGTAAGCAAAACCGTGCCACCTCGTGTGTGTGCGCGTGCGTGTGTGTGTGTGTGTGTATCTATTTTCTAAATAATGAAAGGAACTTTTCAAGACCATAATTCATCCGAGTAGTCTTGGTTTGCCTCATTGAGACTCAAATCAAGTCATAGCTCTCACCTTTCTTTAAACACTATGGTATAAACATCAGTAATTAAACCTGACACTGCGTCTTGGGACGAGGCCTGGAGCGTTCCGGGTCCTGTGAGACCACGCAGCTGATGAGAGCGGTCTGACAGGTCTGTGTGAAGCTGTCAGGGGGAGCCTTCACCCGGAAACACCGAGAGTTAAGTTCACATCAAACCGGAAATGAGAGCGATACTGGTGTCAAAATAAAAATTAAGAATTTAACTTTTTATTATTTTATTTAAATGAACTTGGCGAGAATAATGTTGCGTGATTCAGAATAACAGCCAAAAAATAAACAATAAATTAAGATTATCGGGGTAATTTAACTCACTTCACTCCAGGCACTTTCGCACAGTTCAATTCAATCGAATAGTACTCCACTTGCATCAAAACAAATACATTTTATGATCCACATTACTAATTACTGAATTCATATGAGTCACTTCATAGAAATATCTGCCTAACAAAGAAAACAAAGAGATTGCATTAAAACTTCTCTTTTAATCAATCCCCCATCCTGAGCATGCACGGGGGCGGTGGGCAACAGTGGAAAGGAAAAAAGCAATCCCCCTTAAAAGGAAGGAAAAAACCCCAAGCAAAACCAGGCTCTTTAGGGCTGGCTATTTACCAGTTGTGGATGGAGAGGACAGGACAAAGAGGTCAACAGCCCCATAACAGTAAACCAGGGATAGCTGTCTAAAAAGAAAAAGAGACGCACATTTTAATGACTATAATAATGTCATACAGCTAAATATTCATGGAGCAAAAAAAGTAAAAAAAAGAAAAAGACAAATAGAGGGAGGTGCTCAGTGACTCATGGGACATCCCCCAGCAATCTAAGCCTACAGGCTATGGCAGCATAATTAAAGGGAAGTTCATGTAAAATTGTCATTCCATTTTATTCGATCTTTTTTTTTCAGGTGAGCATGTACAACATCTTAATCAATAAAGTATCAGCAGCCATCTAAAGATATCAAGTGCTGGAGTCCACTCAGTAGCCTGTTATCATTTGGTCTTGTCACTTGCTCTCAGAAATATCTTCTGATTCATTTTGATATTATTATACATTGTAAATGTAATTCCAAATTTTTTTTTTGTCTTTCAGTTTTACTGTGTAATTTCTGAATTGTCACAGGAAAGCAGGAAACCTTTTCCATCTTGCAAACGATTTTCAGTCAGTCAATCGGCAGTACTATGACAAAAAAGATTTTGTGTCCTGTTGCCTATCAGGCTGTGAGATATTCCTCAATCACATTACACAACTTTTTACAGTCTTCCAAACTATATTCTTTTTAGAGGAATGTTGTAAATAAGGTGCAATCTTTTCTTCTAAAACACTTTAAACACTTTAAATCTAACCCAAAATATAATTAAATTTGATCGTTTTTAAATAGTTATTTTCGTATTTTTTTCCTCCTTATTTCTTTTAAGGCGTTTAGAGACCTAAATCTTCACCTGACAACCGGAAGTTGAACTTTCGCGTGCGTAGTGAGTTTGACGCACCCGTCCGGAAAAGCAGCGAGTCGCAGCGAAACGCTTCGAATGAAAGGAGAGGAGGAGAGGAGGAAGGAAGATGATGGGAGTGAGTTTTATCCCTTTTATGTGACCCATATCACAGAGTAGACCCAGATAATATCTAGCCTACTTCTTGTTCTCGAGGATTTTTTTCTCCGCCAAGATGTCGGCGTCGGCGATATTCATCCTTGACCTAAAAGGGAAGGTAAGTTTGAGACGAATTGTTGGAAGTTAACATTGTCAACGAGACACCTGCTACAAGGAAGAGTACGTTAGTATAGAGGGTCTTTTTCTTTTTCTTTCATATTATCTATTTATTCATTAACACTGCAGATGTACATGGTTGTATTTCCTGACAACAACTTGCTAACTTAGTGCTGAATGTGCTCTAAAGCCCTGTTAAGAAGCAGACAGGAAGAGAAACTCAACTTGCCAAACTCGTTTACCGATATTCAGCAGACACAGAGGACTTGTTCTTGTGCAGCGATGCAGCCCTTATTGTACGTGATGTGTCCTATTTAAAAACTTTATAACTTTTCTATTTGTGGCCATAACAAGCTACCAAATGGAAAGGACAGTCCTTTTATTGATATGACAGGAAGTTTCTATGAAGATTAGAGTCGATTTCAGAACACACACACGAGGAAAAAACTGAAACGCATCAAATTTGCACATTTACACTTGAAAAAGTCGTAGGATTAGCATAAATGTACAAACCAAATATATGATAATTTCATTGTTTCATTAACGTCAGATACTTTCTTTCTTGTTTGCTCCTGCTTCACTGGTTTTATTTTGTTTTGTGACTTCCCTATGTTATGCTAAAGTAATGTAGCAGGTTTCTTGATGTAACAATTAACAGTTCAGACAACAAAATGTTAGAAATTAGTAGAAAAAATCCACACCAAGTCTTTACTGTCTACAGTCAGTACAGTTTGTTTGGTCAACAGTCCCAGTTTGCTTTACAGGAATAAGGGGAGGGGGAGGACATTTAAGAGATAGTGTTCATCATGTTTTTGTATTTTGACTGTTACCTGATTATCAATTCAGTTTCAAATACATTTTATGTTGATCAGTTTAGAGATAACATTACCAATTGATTCAACTTCAATTATAAGTTGAATGATTTAGATTTTAAATACATATATATATATATTAAAAGAGTTGTATAAGTTTTGAACGTTTTTATGTGATAATTCTTTTAAATTTTCTTACATTTAAACCCCACATGCTTGAAAGAAAAGGTATCTGTCAGTTTAACCAATGATTAAACATTTGTGGAGTCACTGTGAGGGTAAGAAAAGGAATGGCTAGAGAAGCCTTATCTGCTTGACGACAATATCCATCTGGGAGAAGGATCCGTTCCTCATTCCCTGGATGTCTGATTGTACAGATTAAAGGTTTTCTTTTCCTCTTTCTTGCTATCTATTTATCTCTGGCCTGGGGGCAAGTCGGTAGTGCCTCGCCTACAATTCTCCCCCTGCCCATCCCTCTGTCCTGACCAGATGAGGTCCCTTATTACAGCAATAAAAGTAGAATACAAAATTGTATTATTTAAATAGTACAGAACAGAGTTAAAATGTTCAAAACCATAGATAAAGATAATTGTTCAGGCATTGAACTGAACCAATAATACTCAAGCGGAATGGTCCGTTCAGGATTTAAAGCCACACTTGAAAGCACAGCTACTGTATAAGCCACTTCTACCTTGTACCCATCTCTTTCATGCCTGTCCCTTTCCATCACACCTCATGGGCACCAGACTGTACATCATTGGCTGCTGGGACCTGCTGTATGGACATAAATTTCAGGCCATTGAAATCAGCATGTCATTGTTTGTTCAAAGTGCTTCCCAATAGAATTTTTACTTTTTCAAGCTGTAGTTGTCGGCAAATTTCTCAAACTCCATTGAAGAACTTGTCTAAATGAGTTTAGATATTCCACACCTATTATTTGCCCTTTGCTTTTCATTTATCTATGTGCCTCCGGACACACCTTTTTTCTCTCCTTCAGCCCACAGTAGCCCAATTTCCACCGGCACAATGTTAGTTAACAGCATCAGTGGGTGTCTTTGTAATCCTGAGCTTCGAACTATCCGGTATGGAGGACATTGGGCTGATTGGCATATTTTGTTTGGCATAGGTTTTAAATGGCACAAGGAGGATGATGGCTTGTACCTCCTTGGGGTTGCATTTAAAGTAAACTTAAACAGTGTTCCCGAATGTGATGTGTCCAGATTGCCCACCCTTGCAAACAAGCGGAGCTAAGATAAACATTATAAAGAATGTCATTTTAACACCCTGTGGACATTCTCCCACGTGCAACCATGTAGTGCTGCTGCTGTGATTGTAGACTCTTGTTGATCTGCTCTGAAGCTCAGCTGGGAAAAAATGAGGCACTGTGACTATTCACAATGTTAAATGGTTGCAATTGATGGACCAACTCTGTGGAGCCTTTTTGCATATATCAATGTGCCATTGTCTCTTATACTTTGTACAAGTAAACTACGATTAATCCCAGCAGCTCTGTCACTTCATATTATTTACCCTTATTATTACTGGACTGACTTGGCACAGTTCTCACTATGATTGTTTTTCAAAGTGTTGATGGGTGATGCCAACTGACATTTGATTTAATAATATTTTGTTCTGGTTCTGTTTGCCTTTGGGTCATACTTTCTAATGAGGATTTCCTGGTTGTTGTTTGCCTTTAGAGGTCAGCAGTGAGTGGAGCTTATTGATTTTACACACTGGAAAAAGTCAGTCATTGCCCAGTGTATCTCAGGAACATTGCATTGTCTGAAATTCACTGCAGGATTGATACTGGTTTCAGAGCTTGACCCTCCCAAAGACAAGTTGGATTTTAACAGAACTCTTATCAAATGGAAAAAGATGAAGTAGACAGAGAAGAGAGAATTGAGCCGCCAACATGACTAAGCTCAAAGAGTCAACAAATTACAGCATTAAATATAGTTTTAATTTTTAAAATAAATGTGAGCAGTTTAATAGAATGGAGATGAGACAAGAGAGAGATAAGATGACAAGTCAGAAAGGAGAAAGAAACAACAAATTAAAGCTGCATATTAATCTGAGGTACGAGTCAGACACTGCAAGACCTGTAGTTAATATCACTGGTATTATTACCCCCGAAGTGTATAAATCCCCCCTATGCAAAGCATGTAAGGGGGGGAATACCCCCCTCCCCCTTTTTAAAAAAAAAACTGAATTTCAGGCCCTACATTATGTATTCCAGGTGTGATTTTTTTATTTTTTTTTTATTTTGCCAATTTTCAAAGACCATTATTAGTTTTAAGAGAGAGTACTTCACTGTTCTGATACAATAATAAAAAACTGAATTAAGCAGCAACAGATCATCAAAAAAATTGTCCAAAATCATTTATAGTATTCAGATAAATTTTCATTGTTATGTTCCTCTTTTCTGTTCCTTTTTTTTATTTTATGAAAAGGCTTTGAGTTACTTGACATTTATGAATGTCACATATAATCATTCAATGACTCATAAAATCAGACGGTGGCTTTAGTTGCTTAAAATTGCTCTCCCATACATCTTCATGTTATCATATTCCCAAATGTGATCTAATGATATGAGCATGTGAAAATACCAGCAGAATGCACCATGTTCCAGTGTCTTTAATAGACAGTGTAGAGAATGAACTTGGAAGGCATAAATTCACTCTACGTTTTAAGACATCCTGGATGTTAAGTTAACGTGTTCTGCTTGGGGCCATGGTATATACTGTTTGTGTGAGGTCGGGCGTTTATTTTCATGCGTCCTGTTTTCCTCTTTAATACAACACAATGGACTTTAATGCTGATAATGTATACAGTTGCTGCATTAGTAGGTACCGGCCAAGTCTGTCACGCTGTCAGTCAGGGGTGAATAACGGCTTTAACATCTGGTGCATCATTTGCTATCTGTCTTTCTTGTCTTTCCAGTGTTTTGTTGACTTTTTTCCCACTTTATTCAGCAAGTTGAGTCTGTGATGGGCCTGTCAGTATCCAGCATGCGTGCCAAATCAATAATTTCACCCAAATATTGTGTTTTTTCTTTTTTCTTTTTTCTATTTTTGTCTTCTTCAATAACGAACAGGCGAAGTATTGACAAACCTCTCCCACAACCAAGTTCTGACTAGTCATAACTTTGATCTGCACACACCTGACGGATGAGTGATTGAGAGTGATAATAAATAAAAACCTGTTTGTTTGTTTTTTTAATTTACGGTGTTCTAAAGTTTCTTTTGTTGACTACTGCACCTATTGCACTGAGGAGTTATGTCCTCTTCTGCAGGCATAGGTGGTTCATCCTAGCCGATAGGTGGATATTGTCGGATACTGTTTTTGTGGTTTTTGAGAACTTAGTTTTCTTTAGATGCTTGTAATTGATGGGATCCAATTGGGGGACATTTTGTTTTTATTTGCTCTTGATGGACATTTAAGAAGCCTGAAGACTGTTTTATGAAGATGTTTCCACACAAAACCTTTCTGATTGAATAACCAAGAACAACAACGACAGCTGGAGAGAATACGTGCTGTCTGAAGAATGTGTTTCTGAAGGTCATCTTTGTCTGTCAAGATTTGGTTTCAGAACTACAAAGTGAATCACTGGACCCTTCTTTTTCTTTCCAAGAGCTTTCAGTATTGCTGCTCTTTTTGATACACAGATGTGTCTATATCTCATTCTTTCTATCCGTTGACCTCTGAACCATTCACTCTGTGGTTTCTGCCTCATCTCACCCTACCTGTGCAGTGGCCTATCCATATCCCTTTTCTCCACCAGATTACTTTACTTTGAGGAATGTCCTTTTCTTTTTTTTTCTTCTTGTTTCCGCCTGCCTTTGTTGCATCTGCTCCTGCATGAACCCTGCACAACAGACTCCTATTAAAAAAGGAGGGAAGTATTTTGTGTGTGAGAGTGGTATGAGAGAGAGAGAGCGAGAGAGAGAGACGGTGTCATCTAGATCCCTCAAGCGTAAAAGCTTTTATCTCTTTCCGGAGTATAGCAATGCTGCTTACTTATATAAGTGTATTTTTGTGTGGCTGTGTTTCTATTAAGATTAAGAATTTTATCTTTATTCTTTGATAAACTAAGTGAAGATTGTCACATCTGTTAAAAACAATGTGGATTGTTTAGAAAAATTCCAACAAACAGTCTTGAAATGTCAAGATGGACCGTGATAATATCTCATCTGATAGGGATGGGGGAAATAGGTGAGTCTTCATGCCGTTCTGGTAAACCTCTTGAAAGGGAAGGAACCACAATCTGCCAAACACTTTGCTACATTAAACGTGAGGAGAATTACATGCACCAACATAACCCATCTGCTCTGTAAAGCTAATTAATGCGTCCATTAAAATGATTTGTCTAAGCTGTATATTTTTGTGTCTTCATTAAAAAAAAAAAAGCACTTTCGATTTAAAAGTCCAAACCTTATCTTCAAGGGTATGTTTCTAATATGGATCAGAAAACAAATGTAATTGCCATCATTCACATACCTGACCGATAAACCCCTTTCCAAAACAAATGAGATGCAAATGTATGAAAATAATTTAAACCCTATATTCATTTGAAAATAAACAATTAATTAGTTATGTTGGCAACGGGTCGAATTGGTTATGAAAGAGCTGACAAGCTGAGTCTGTGTAAAGTTAACATTGGAAAGGGTTTACTGTTCTGTGAAATACCGTAAATCTAAATAGTTGCATTAAGATTTACATTTCTCAGGGAAAAGTTATAAGGACTTTCTGTATTTCATTACCTACAATGCATAAACCTCTGTATGCAAGGGACAAAGCAAAAAACGTATGAATTATTCATGCTATCTGGACTCTTATGTGGCTCTGCTTTTAAGTCATACATCTTTCTGTGAAGAAAATGGATGCATAGGCTCAAGAACACTTTGGGAAACCATTGTCACAGTTCAATGCTGAATTCATTTAAGATGAGCTGAGATTAAGCAGAAAATTATTCTGTGGCCTGATCAAAGTTTTTATTTTTTAATGTAATGAAGAACACCTGAACATGGAAATTCAATCAGCCCGTACACTCATTAACCAAAGTGTTGGACAAATAAAAATTTTGATTAAGAAAAATAATAGTAATTAATCCTGAGCGGGATGTGAATTAATGTAGGCACATTGAAATAATTCCAGGCTATTGTGTTGTAATTTTTCAGTTTGAATATGATATATTTGAATAATATGGATGGATTTGTTAGCAATATTTTTTGGCATTTTGTCTTTGACTGTGATGGTTTACCACAAGAGGGAAGATTTGTGGCCAACGTCTTTGTCCACATGTTGAGATTACATTGTACACACCCTAATCCATTAGGATTAACGATAATCACATCCCAACTTTTCACCCATATTTTCTATGACAACTAGTGCGATTGTTAGACTTTTGTGCATAATAATCCTACGAACCTTGCCGGTCTGCTCTGATTCTTCTTTCCTGTTGAGAAACTGGTCATTCATCATTTATGATGAGATACCCATCAGTCCATTAAAGCTACAAAGAATAGATTCAGAGCTTGAAACACAGTTTGCACATTTCCTTGGGAGATGAGCTTGGAGAGGTTAGAGGTTTTTTTTTTCCCTTCTTATTTTTTTCTTTTTCTTTTGGCCTGCCAGTGTTTCCTGAAGCATCTTGAAGCTGGAGTGCAGGTTTGGTGTCTAAGCCAAAAGCTCTAAATGTTTAATGCTTTATAGTTCCTTCATAATATTGCCCTTTGTCTCAGTTTTTTTTTTTGCCTTTTGTGTTTTTTTTTTCCAGGTTCTGATTTGCCGTAACTACATGGGAAACATGGACATGAATGAGATTGACCACTTCATGCCCATACTCATGAAGAGGGAGGAAGATGCTGAGATGACACCGCTGGTCAGCCGTGGTTCATCACACTTCCTGTGGATCAAACACAGCAACCTTTACCGTATCCAAAAATAGTTTATTTCTGAAAAATATGTTTTGTTGTGTCTATAGAAGTCTTCATACTAAGATCCATGTAAATTGGATTGACAATTTTACTTTCTACCACAAAGTAGAAATACAAGAAATCATGTGCTTCAGGTTTGGGTTGCAGTTAGCGTCTGAGCTTCTCTCTATCTGTTTTAGTCATGTATCAGTCAGTGATATGCACTGTACAATATATTCACCCTTTTCCATTGCAAGATTGTGCGGGCAGAGTTCCCCACACATTATTAATTCAGACTCATATTGCAGTTGTGAGTAACTAGTATTCCCAGTGCACTGCATTACACAACTGAGCTGTTTCCCTCCCTGTGGCCATGTTCTTAATTGCTTTTTAATTTAATGCATTTTTGTAACTTCCTATTATGTTGCATTCATCTTGTAGCTTCTCTCTTTATGATAAATATACAACATGTTTACATGTACATGTTCATATTCTTACACTCATACAGTTGTTTCTTAACAATGACTTTTTTCAGTGGTGGCGATGACGAAGAAGAATGCTAATGCTGCTCTTGTGTACTCTTTTCTTTATAGAATAGTACAGGTGAGTTTGAGTGAGATTTATGTTCACAACTTTGACCTTTACTTAAACATCATCAAAATTATTTGGTACCTTCAGATGTTTGTTTTCATATTATCACAAATATACATTTTATACTTTCGTCTTTTATGTTGATTCTGTACTTTTTTTTGTCAGAACTTAACATTTTAAGTTATAGTAGTCTGTAGTTGTGGCTAGTCAATCCAATAAGTCAATCCAAAATCATGAGTTGTAACAGTAAGCCATATTCTATTGTTGTTGTTTTGTTTGTTTTTTGCTTCGTTTTCCTTGCTGTTTTCTCAAATGTTGCATTTTTTAGAGAAAGTATGTATCTACAGGTTGTTGTTTTTTTTTTTTTACAGACAATAGATGTTTATTAACATACTTGCAGCACAAAAAACCAGAATAACTTGCAAATAATATTGTTATTTATTATATTTTCTCTCTATAGGTATTTAAAGAGTACTTCAAGGAGCTTGAGGAGGAGAGTATACGTGATAACTTTGTGACGGTGTACGAACTGATGGACGAAGTCATGGACTTTGGGTTCCCCCAGACAACTGAGAGCAAGATCCTACAAGAGTAAGAAAAGTATCACACAACATGTCCTAACTTCTGTAGTGGTTGCCATGTTCAAGTGATCTAATACGTGGTATTTTAAAGACGAGTCAGAAATATTGACAAAACTTTTGGCTGAGGCATTTTTGTGACATTTGTTTTGTAAAGCTTTTACATTAGACAAAGCTTGGCTCACTTTCGTATGATTGTTCTGTGTTTTGGCATTTCATCATCAAGAATGATGAGCAGGTAGGGTTGAAGTTTAAACTCTCAAAATCAGTAATTGCTGCACTCCAGTCTGATTCTAATGTAACTTTATTTGATCAAGTGGCACCGGTATCATCCATCATCAAAGAGCTTTTCAGTCAGATAACAGCTTTGTATTTGATGCAATAAGTGAGCAGCAGAGAGGGAATAAAAACACATAAGGCTTAAGTTTGAAGTGCTATCGGCCTATTTTTTTTCCATCCATCCATCCATTTTCTGTACCGCTTAATCCATGCAGGGTCGCGGGTGGGCTGGAGCCTATCCCAGC
>JAOXYM010000015.1:9288590-9308741 GCA_028567055.1 Leptatherina wallacei | reverse complement strand
TTAATACAGACCCAGTATTAGCACATGACAACAAAATACCCTTTTCCTGGACAACCAGCTACCCCTCTCAGAAAAATTTTAGGATACAGCTGAAAAAAGAAGAACAGAAAAGTGCTTAGGAAAAAGATCATAGGGATAACATTAGACTGCTTTATATCGGGCAGTTTGGATCACTGTCTGTCTTTTTAGTATGACAGGGATTAAAGTTAATGGTTTAATTAAAGCAGATTGAGCCATGCGACTGCACAACATCTGTATCAAATCCTTTGGTGAATATTACCTAACTCTCCACAGTAATTTCAAGTACAGGTCGAGAGCCGGGTTCAGACTGTTTATAGTCAGGTGACTGAAGTACCCTTTTTATGTTTTGTTTTTTAATCATTCGCTCTGTTCATTCCACATATTTTTAAGTTGATGGGAAATGACGGGCTGCTTTTATGAAGTGTCATTAGCTTCTGTGTTTGTATTCCTCTGTCAGGTACCAGTATACAATATAATCAGTTTGGATGATAATGTAATTAAACACTAAAGAATGTATGCAAATACATATACATATAGATGACATGATTATACTTGGATATTGTATGGCTGCCCTGAAGAATAAATTAGGTCAATGAGAATTAAACAATGATGAGACAGGTGTTTGGCTAAAAACAGTGCCGGTCACATGTTGTTTATCTAACTAGAGCTCCTTATTCTCATGTGAATTTATTATGCCTCCCTGGAGTAAGCCAGGAGTGGTAAAGCAAACCATCTCACTAGGTGATGTAAACCAGTGTGTAGTCCTTGGAAATGGATGGATCAGTCTGTTTATGTCACAGTGAATCCAAGATGTTATTATGTGGAGTAAGGTGTACTTTAACTCATTACTGATTTATCTAAAGAGTCTTTAGATTATTCAGTAATGAGATTATTTTGTTCTTTAGATCAAGAACAACACAATATTTTTGAATAACTACTTACAGCTTATGTGAAAGTTCTTTATTGTAGTAATGAAGCCTGCAAATGATCATTTAACATCCTTGGTTCCTTTCAGCCTAGTGGGACATGGTTACCCGGGTCAATTTTGAACTGGCCGGTGCATTCACCCTGAAAAAAAGTTGGTTTGTTACCTGAGAAGTCTGTTCCCAACAGGCATAAAAAACATATTGGTTCTCAGTTGCGAACCATGACGTCATCAGTGGATAAAGGCTGGATTCACCTGAACACAGACCGCTATGCTACAGGTGTTTCAATAAAGAAGTGAGAAAAAAAGCCAAAGCCAGACCAATAAGGACTGTCTGTGTTGACAGAAGTGCTGTAAGGCAAGCCAAATAAAATTTATTTGTATAGCACATTTCATGTTCAAGGCCATTCAAAGTGCTTTACTTAAAACCTTAAAACCATTACAGCAGTGTTTTAGTTTAGTAAATTTAGAAGGTGATTATAGGCTGACTTTGTGATTCCCTAAATGTGGTTTTTAAAGTTTAGGTCTGAGTCCATCACTATACTTGGATTCCTGGCCTGGTTGGTGGTTTATAGGTGTTTAGAATGAAGATCAGTTGTGACCCTTAATCGTTTCTCTTTGGTTCCAAAGACAATCACCTCAGTTTTTTTTTAAAAAATGTACACCCGACTAAATAATCAGTCAGATTCAGAAAATGAAGAAGGAATACAGGGATAGAAAAAAGACTTGGGACAGAAGTGGAGCTAGACGTGCTGTTATATATTATGTTGCCTGCCAACTGATTTAAATGTTGGGAGGAGGTTTATATGAGCTTGTGTTGACATCCTTACATCTCATGAAATTTGCTTGGTTGTCTGATTTTATCATTTGTTTTGGGAAACTTTACACCATTTGGTTCCATCCACCACTTCCTCCACTCTGTACTCACATATATTGTATATTATTACAGCCAGATACCCAGTAACACTGCTCTCATTTGCATATTTAACACTTTCTGTTGTCAGATGGTGAAATTATGATTGAAAAGTATCCCATTGAAACTATATGTTAACTTGTGGTCACTATCAAAGCATTTCAAGACTGCTTCTTTGCTCTGATAATATCTTAAACCTTTATAAATGTTGCATCGTCTGACAAAATCACTATAAGTTAAAGACGGTTTAATCAATAAGCATGTACAATGATCATCAGAGAGAAAGTTTTCTGACACAATGCGAACCATCCTGACATTGCCACAAGGACAACACTGTATATATGTTAATCTTCACAGTACTGCTTCTTCTCTGTGCTAAGGAAGCACAGTAATGATTATGTCCCTGTCCTCTAAAATTGACCTAGATGGTTTGATACATATAAAACTTGCAGGAGGTGTGGCTGGCAAACTTTGTCTGATGTTGGAGGATTAAGCAGATATATCCAATATGCACTGGTATTTTCAGTCTGCAATCACAGTCAAGCTAAGTAGCACGCAGAGTATACTCATGATCTTAGTTATAACCATTTCTGTCTTAGGACATAACTGTCTGCTCCAAAGAAAGAAATTGCTAACAGTTAACAGTTACAGACAAATGAAAGGCATAGTATATGTCCATGCTCTATATGCAATCGATGGGTAAACCCATAAACCATGCATCTCTATTAATGATAATTAATGGAATTGCTATGTGTGCTGGTTGGCGCAGGCACCCACTGATACATTTTGAAGCAGTGCTCTGTTGTAAAATGATCTGTGGGAATGGAACCTATTAATATTTTGGCCATGTTGCACAACTTTTCATTGTGTAAAAGAGTCCTATGGATGATGCACATCATCATACTAAATGTTTAAATTCTTTGAAAATGTCAACATTATTAAAGCTGTTTCAGCATTTCTTCATGGTCTACTAACCTGAAGAGGACTTTTGCTGTGGTTTATTTACTCAAGCAATACTTAATTTGGCACAAGCTTTTGTTTGACTATTATTTCCATGACTACAGTCACAATGGATTTACGCTTTCCAATTACGTCCATGAATTGTCTTCAAACAAAATTATTACAAACCTCCTTTAATTTATTTACACTAGAGTAACTCATTTATTTTAAGTCATGGGTTGTGATTGATGCGAAATATAAATCATTCCACAAGAGACACTATGTTTATGTTGCTTGATAAATGCACTCCCTCTTTCTCACCATCCTATGTGGATTAGTTTTAGTTGAGAATTTGTGTAACTCTTCTGATTATTTAAGTCTTTGACAGATTAAATTATAAACCCTAAGTTTTTTTCATTGTCCTTTGACATTAAGAAACGTTGTCTCCTTAATAAATCAGTAATAAAGGCTACGATCATTATTCTTTGTTCTAAGATAATGAATGTACTTCACTAATGTTCAGGTATCCCACTCAGCAGGATTATGAATTGACATTGGACACATCTTGAGCTGGTTTATACCCTCTCTCTGTCTTTGTCTCTTTCAGGTACATCACCCAGCAGGGCCATAAACTAGAGGTCGGGGCACCTCGACCACCTGCCACCGTCACCAATGCTGTGTCTTGGCGGTCAGAGGGCATCAAATACAGGAAAAATGAAGTCTTTATGGATGTTATAGAGTCAGTAAATCTTCTGGTGAGGGCAAATCTTGCTTCATCAATATTGGAACCCCCAACATAATCTGTACAGGAAGGGTGTTGAATGTCCAGCACAGTTTTACATCTCTTTGTTTCACTTCTTGTAACAAAGTTACAAGAAGTGAAACTAAGCATCAAATAGAAAATTTAAATTTAAGTATCTATTGAATGCTGTAGTTTTTTCAGTTCATCGTCTACTATCTGTAACTGGAGTCTTCTCAGTAATGTGTTAAAATACATGTTGAAAATGTTTTCTTGAAGCTCGGCGGGTGTGTTGGTGTTAAAATCTCCTGTCAAAGCCCTGGCTTGTTTTGACTCCTCTGCAGTTTTCCTCTTTCCTTGAATTGAATTGCTGAGGAAACGGCTTCTAATGTCAATAACCCTCCATTCTGTTATATTATAGCATTACTTTTTTTTCACAGTGCTCCGTGAGGAGCAAGTAAATAATATGAAAAGTCAGAGGAACACATTTCTCTGCAAGTCAGAATACTGAGTGTTTTTTTAACAAGTGAGCTGATTTTAATCATCATTTGGAGTAATCATACTGCTCTAGAATTGTCTTTAATAGGGAAAGCATCATTTCTAACATATGTTAAATGGTGATGGTATTCTGTCTTTGGATTGAGGTTTTTCCCTATATTTGCTGTTTTTACTTTTCACCCCCCTGAAACTTACAGTAGACAATTACATAGTGTGATAATCTTGTGTTATTAGGCTACACAGCATTTTATGTTTTCTTCAAGGTCTAAATTGTCCTGCAGCAAAAGAATTGAAACACATTTATGTATATGAACATGCTGCGTCTTTAAGCACAAAATCAACTCTTCTCTCAAATGTCTTGTCCTTGAAAACGTTTCAGGGACAACACCACCACCAGCTGCAGGTTTTTATCAGTCGGGAGGAAACTAATGAAAGGAAGATATTTAACTGCTGCAATAAAGCTGCAGTTGCAGCTTCCTTTTCTGTGAACAGGGACTTAAAAATATTTTCATCATTGTCTAACTGTATGCAGTGAGCCCTTTAGTTTTGTCTCTTAGCCTAGTTATGTCTTCTAAAAGGTTCTGATTATTATGTATCTGTATGGAACATATTTTTACATTATGCATTGTGAAATTTATTTTCACGTACAAACATCGGGGTGAACAGTCAAAATGATCATCACAATACTCTTTAAGCAAACACAATTAAATGTAATAAAATGTAATGATTTTGTCTCCAGGTGAGTGCCAACGGCAGTGTTCTGCGCAGTGAAATAGTGGGCAGCATCAAGCTGAAAGTGGTCCTGTCGGGGATGCCTGAACTCAGACTGGGTCTCAATGACAAAGTGCTGTTTGAGATCACAGGCAGTAAGTATCGTTTAGATCGTGTTTACCGCCATTGATATTAGTTGCAGTGCCCCAAACTAGAGGTTAAGAACTCAATGACTTGAATTGATAATACCACGTCCACTTTAAGGCAAAGCAATATTTTATCAAATCTAGTGACGTGCATCAAAAGCATAGAGTTAGGGGAGTTGACCATACCATACCACTTTCATGCATATAGCAAACAGTATCAGAGATGGGGATGGAGAACTTACAAATTGTGAGCCTCTTGTTTTATTGTATTTTGAATAAAGATATTCTTGTTAAATCAAAATCTATTAAAATTACCGGCTGATTGTTGGCAGAGCTTGATGCTGCTTAGTCTCACCTTGAACTCACCCTTACACTTTACCTTGTTTTTCTGTCTGAATCCAATGTGCAACCCTCATCCTTTCTCTACCTCCCCCTCAAATTTTTTCCATCAGTGTTTCCCACAGCTACATCTTCCTTTACCCATCCCCTCATATACTCCTCCTCCATGTCTTCTTACTCTTCTCCCTAGCCTACACCCCCACACCCCTCACCCCCACTGTTCATCACTGAAGGGAAAAGGCTCCATCAATGTCTAGCCTCTTTGCCTCTGATTTAATCCTCACCCCAGGCAACAGCCCTGCAGATGAAAGGTGAGGGTCTGTGGCTATCCTGTGTTTGCAGCCCACAACCCCCCTGCTGTGTGTTGCAGTGTGGGAAATAACATATCCCAAGAAATGCTGATCACAAATAATGATCAAACACACTGGCAGATACAAACATACTCGCACTGCATATTAATACAAAAATTAGAATTCTTCTCATCTTTAACAGTTACACTTGGTTTAGATATCATTCCCCTGTAATTTGTAATTATTATACTTGCAGTTTGTTTTTTGTTTTTTGTTTTTTTATTCCAGCTGGATGCAGCCAATGAGAATATAAATCATTTAATGCTGCCCTCCACTGGCAGAAGCCCAGAACTGTCACAAGAGGAAAGTTTGATAAATAACATCCCAATAATATTTATATTGTGTACTAAGTCAGATGTGGTGCATTTAATAGCAGCAACTTTTAAAAGTCAAATAATGTAAAATAACTGCTTATTTTTTACACTTGGCCGCCTACTCCAGGCTTTGAGAAGTGAAAGGGCTCCTGTTTTTGAATTTGGTTGATGTAATTTCATGGAGTTGCTCTTTGGCTGTTTGGTTTTAAATTAAAATGATAGTAGCACAAATTTAAAAGCTACTTTGATGGTTTAGGGGGCAGGCTGCATTTATGACTGAATTTGCTTGCCATTTCCCGTTTAATCATCCAGTCCATTTAATGTCATAGACGATGTGACATTTTCTGTATTTTGATTATGTTGAAATGAAAATCAAAACATCCAGATATGTTTTGTTTGTTTTTTATCGTTTTTTTTTACAGCTTTATTAAACACAAAGGATCATAACAAATTTTCCCATTTCGAAGATTAAATGGCAACCCAAAGAAGTGTTAGATACTTTGGACATTTACTAAATGTCATTGTAAACTGGTTTCATGTAACAGACAGAACAGACTGAGTTTCAGTTGACTATTGCAGTGTATTGAAAGCATGGAAATATATGAGAGTAGCTGGAAAAGTGAACCTCAGGTGACTCTGCTTTGTCTTAAATCTTACTCTTGGCATGAGCACACACTTGCCCCCTTGTCTAGCCTCTTAGGTCCAAGCTATGGCAGAGTGTCCCAAATGACCTTTCCACCATGTTTTGTGTTGATAATTCTGCAAGCAAACATCTGTGTGTCTGTGGTATTTGAAAACCGACTGAAAAGAGAGAAACATTTTAAGGGGCTTCCTTGCTTTACCTGATGGTAAATGATGTGTTCTTTCTAGACCTCACCTCATCCAGTCCCAACTTTCAGGAATGTGGCACACACAAGCACGCACACACACACAAACAAGCAAACACCCACAAAACCAAAATCAATAGACAAATGAGCAAGTTTCCCACCACTTCTATCACAGGCATGCATAAACATTTGCATGTACACACACTTGAGGGAACAATGAATCAGGAAGCTGCATGCACGAATATGCGCATACACTTGGAAGCACTCTCTCTGACAGACCTTAGCGATGGTTCGAGGGCTGCATTCAATGCAGGTAAAGCAGACTCTAGCTGATTGTTGAATAGAAGGATTTAGCTGAGGGCCCACAGGCCCATGGTCATTACAGCTGGTTTCCACTACTCAGCACCCTCCATTAACCACAGTGGAGGTAAACGCAGGAGTTCCTCCAGCAGACTATAGATTCAGCCATTACAGAGGTTGCCTTTACAACTGTCTGTTGGAAAGGTACGCTGTCTTGCTCAGCCTGTGAGAGGAATATTTGGAACATTTCCTCTGTGCTCTGAAGTGATCAGACAAAATGAGTCATTTGAATATGCTGAATGTGTGAAAGAAAACCTCAGATATTTTGCTGAATAGATGATCTAATTGATGAATAAAAGAACTGATAATTCACTAATTAAAATAGTTGGTTTAAGATTTGTACAAGATTACCTGCGATGTAATTATTATCGGCCTCTTTTGGTATGTTAAGTTAAGCATCAGTGACAAAGGGATCCACACTTTTGCAAATGCTTAAGCAGTTTGGTGGTCAAACTAGTATATCATTCTCTGTTGGCTTTAAGACTTTAGATATAAAAGCACAAATTATTATACTAAAGACTTGATTATTCTAGTTGGTGACACAATCCCTCAAACAATGGAGCAGAGTGGTGATATTTGGAGACAGAAAAAGGGTTTTTGTTTTGTTTTTTTTCCAGGTTATCCTACAATATCGTAAAAATAATTTTGTTCCGTGGGTTATAGTGCAGGTGGGGCTGTGTTTGTGAGCCAGCTGATTGGGCCCCAGTGGGGGAGAAGATGATGGCAGCAGGTATTGAGGGCAAACCGTGTGTATGCTTGTGTATGGCAGCAAAATAATTGTTCAGTGGGGGACAGGAGGAGGGCAGATGGATGTGCTAGCACACTGCTTGTACAGTGTATTCGAGGGTCTGAGATTGAGTGAATGTTTGTCAGTCATTATTACCTTGACCTTGATTTCCCCCAAGGCTGCGTGGAACGCTCTCAATCTTTTGCGTGTATATCTGTGTGTGTATTTGTGTGTGCTAGGAGAGAAGAGCAAGACAGTGGAGCTGGAGGATGTGAAGTTTCATCAGTGTGTCCGTCTGTCACGCTTTGAGAACGACCGCACCATCTCTTTCATCCCACCCGATGGCGAGAGCGAGCTCATGTCGTACCGCCTCAACACAACAGTGAGTGGCAGACAAACAAAATCAGTCCTCTTGAAGAACACATACCCAGGCCACCTGCATTACCGCAAGTGCCAACAACACATTAATTATTTGTTTCACACAGGATGCAAGTCCCAAACACCTGCATCACAACCTCAGTTGTTTACGCTTAAATATTTTTATCCTCCTCTACTTTTGCTCAACATATGCATTTTAGACTGTAAAGCATTTTTGGCAGCTTGTGTCACATAAATACATTTAACCTTGACCTTTTGTATATATATTATATTTTCTTTTTTGTAGGCATTTCTATCCAGAGTGACTTATAAATGAGGAACAAATGGGGGGATTGTGTTGTTCAGTATTTCACCCCCAGGACACTTTGTAAGCTGAAGCTGGGGATCTGCCAATGATCTTCTAATTGTGTTCTTTTTTTGTTTTGTTTTTAACCTTTATTAACTACTCGCAAAGTTTATCGTTTCTCACCTAATATTGATCATTCCTGTTTACCGCTGTTAGCTTACTGGTTTGGTTACTTTTTGCCCTATGGACACATTATATTGTGAAGCACCAGCATTCTCAAGAAATATGCAGTATTGTGGAAATATTTCCTCTTTCCAGCTTCCAGGCTGTATGCTTGTTGTCAAAATATAAAAGTTCAGACTGGTATACTGGTAGCTATATATACTGGTAGCTATATATACTGGTAGCTAAGGGTGGATTATGACTGTGACGACAGTCGACTACTCACGGACCAATTGGTTGACGTTTACTTATGACTTTGAAAGACAGATGCTTCATTCACTCCCCTGCTAAATATGTTTGAAAGCGCCTGCGCTTTCCCAAATGGTGCCTGTGGAGGATTTTACAGATGGTTCTGTGAAACAAACCATCTGGTGTGTCAGGTTAATAGACACAAGCTGTACATATTAATTGAAAGGACAGGATTGCTGAAATGATTTCTGCCAAAAATCTGTGTCTGGGCTAAGATAAAGGTGGGATCAGGAGCACGGCCATTTAGTTGTAACAAGTTCGGGGGGATTCGAGCACCTGTTAAAGGATGTCTCAGAATATTAATATGAAATATCTATATATCTCAGGGTTTTATGCTCACGCTTCCTGTAAAATATCTACTAAGCATATAGTTGTTAGGATCTGCAAATATTACTCAATAGTTTTTGTCTTTTACTTGAAATTGATTGTTTTTCAACAAATAGATAAAAAAGACAATTATCCACATACCAACATTTATAACGATACATGGTAAAGAAAGGAAAATTAAATAATTTCATACACAGTAAAATGCATAAACCGAGTGAGATAAACAAAAAGAACCTGGGGGAGGGCATAGGATATTTTAAAAGTGATTTATGATGAATCATTGAGTAAGAAGATAAGCTCATCAGATAATTGGATAAAAATCTACAGAATTTGGTATGCATCACTGGAACCAAAAGGATAATGAGATATGGAAGAATTTACACAGCCACAGATTGCCGTCTCAAAATTCTTGGAAAGATGGGAATTTTTGGGATAATAAGCATAATAGATTTCCACAGCTGTTGTTCCTCATTATAAAGTTCAGTTAGATGGGAAGCAGCTCTTTTCATACAAAACATTTCTAGAAATGTCACAGTTCGTCTTTTAGTTGATCTGCATCTGTAAATAATGCTGAATTCAAAAACTGTTACTTTCCTTTCCGGTAAAATGATGATACTTTCATTTAAAGGCGTTGCATCGCAAATGCATGTTCTCAAGGCACATCATTCACTCAGTCCATTAATCTTATTGTTATATTAAGGGATATCCTTTCCTTACATAATATATCTTGCTTCTTTGTATGCTATACTTAGCAGCTGTTAATCACTATGTGTACAGTATGCTCTGTGCACTATTATATGAGCATCATTAAATCTGTGGTCAATCTCATGTACAAGCAGAGATCATTTACACATTTAATGGGCAGGTTGGTCTCGACCCCTCTTTCCTGGGGAAATAAAGTTGCCCCCTTCAACATTGCATTGTAAAATACAGTTACTATATGAATTTTAAAAAGTAATATGTAGTCCACTGAATTTGTCTTATTGACACAAAGCAAAGCTCTTAAAAGTTTATAGGAGTGATGTTGCTATGCTTCTCAGTGTCCACTGTCCTGTTGACTCATTCATAGAGCTCACAGTAGTCTCTTATTTTGAATGGCTGCGCTTAAGTTAGGAACTATTTTGTAGGTATTAAACTAAAAATAAACAATGTATCAAACAGTTTTCTTGTCTGGTAAACCTCAATACAAAAAACTATTATATTATACTTTATTACGTGTATAATTTCATCTTCAGCACCTTTCAGCAGATTTGTGTGTATCAGTTATATATTTGTAAAATAAGACACCTGTTTAGATTAAAAACTTGAGTTTTCATACATATTTTGTTGATTAATTAACACACACCTACAGTCGCCACTTATGTCTGACCGAATCATCTTATCTGTGATGCCATGGTATTGTCAGAGAGCTGTATTTACTATTAGAATGTACAAAGCCAGGACAGCCTTATCAGGCCAAGTCTTTTTCAACCCCTCTGGTCCTTCAAACTAGAATAAAGTCTTTTTATAAACACAGCATCTTGTTTTCTCTTGTGTCGCCTCTTATCACTGCAGTGATGTGTGCACCGATGTACTCTATGTGCTCACATTTCTGACCTTGTCTCTTAATCCGTCCCTGACAGGTGAAGCCTCTCATATGGATCGAGAGTGTTATTGAAAAGTTTTCTCACAGCCGTGTGGAGATCAAAGTAAAGGTAATGATGAGTGATGCACAAACACAATTATACACACATTAAAAACCATCCATGTCCTCATGCCCTTATCTGCAGTAGTCCCTCCACTGAGACATGTTTAGTATTTTTGACACATGCATCTCAAGTAGATTCTAGTTTGTCGTGTTTGATGTCTCAGTGGCCTTACAGGAAACAAGTACAAGTTGCACTGCATGATTATTAAGATTTATTTAGTTTAAATATAAATATCATTGCTGTTTGTTTTTTTTTTTTAATTATTAAGATCTTATACAAAATGTGAACCGTTCCTCTGTCACTTTCTGCAGGCTCGAAGTCAGTTTAAAAGTCGGTCCACTGCCAACAATGTATCTATTCTGGTGCCAGTGCCCAGTGACGCTGACTCACCCAAGTTCAAGACCAGCACAGGGAGCGCCAAGTGGGTGCCCGAGAAGAACGTGGTGCAGTGGAACATCAAATCCTTCCCTGTTAGTGTGACGTATAAACACACCATCACAGCTGATTTCCCACAACCCATTTAGGTATTCGAAAATAGTCTCGTTAAATTGTTCAACCACCATCATTTTTCTTTCATGGGCAGATTTAATTATCTAAGATCAATACTTTAAACGTAACATAGTGTGTTAGACCCATGTCCCTCAGCAGGTGGTGCAAATGCAGCTTTTTTTTTGTAATTTTGTTGCTCAATTTTTATCTTCCCTCTGGATGAGGTTTAAAAAGCAGAGCAACATTACAGTGATACAGATCGAGATAAGCTTGAACCAACCATAATATGATAAAATGAAATTGTGTTTTTTTTAAATTCTAGACAGCAGCCATTTATCATACTGTAATTGACTTCCACACACACATCAGCACACACAATCACATTTCATCTTTTTTTTTCTCCCTCTGTTGTTCCTTCCAGGTTCGCTGTGAGTCTCTAAAGGTTATTTAAACAAAAGATTGACTGACTTAAGAAAAAAAAAATCTTTGCACATTAATTCAGTTCAGGTTTCTTTTATCTGTCAACTTCTGCTATCACCTCGGTAATTCATTACACCTTCGGCCTGTCAAGGAGGGGTTAAGAATTACTGATGACATTTTGCTATCCAGCTCGTGTGTCAGTGCAGAACATTTTTCTTCCCGTCACTATTCACTTCTGAATGCTGTGAAATTACACATTTTAATAGGAAACTGGTTAATAAGTAATTAATAATGTATTTTGAGGAAACAAACCTGCAACTCTATGCACTTGCATCTAAATATATTCTATGAACATTGCAGTCCTATAAAAGGGACAGTGAATAAAACGTTTACAAGTTGATTATCCATTAATGCATCATTAATTGGGAATGATATTTACAAATATATTTCAGCTGTAATTCAATGAGGGCTTTGTAAATTCTATTTAATTGTTTGTTGGCATAAATGTAACTGTTTACCAAAGATGCTGAAAGCTTGTTATTTATCTGTTAATCAGCCTCTAACTGTGACAGATGAGGACCTGCATGAATGCACAATTTCCTGTCAGAGTTTGTCTTGATTTGAGGATGGGGGGGGGGGGGACAACTCCAGAGGGCTTGAATATTAAATGCCCAATACTTGACTTGATAGGCTTTAAAGTAAAAAAACTGTTAATAACTGATATGCAGCAAATAAAACCAAAGTACAAACTAATAAATTCAATGCTTGGGTGACGTTCTGAAGAATGATTAATCTGTTTTATGTCTTTCCAAAGGAGTTAGTTTGGCAGACGCCAAGTCCAATAAATCGATTCACCTTGTTATGACAAGGCAGTTGTTCCGTGCTGCCATGAATATAGATGTTGTTATCAAACTAAATAACCCAGCATTAACCGAAGTTAGACACACAGGAATAAGACTCAGACTAAAGTGTGTCATCTGAAAGGACTATTGAACCTTCCATTGAATTTAATGGTTTACCACATCCAGTGAGAGTGTCATTGCCTTCACTGTGCTCTGTTTGTGTGTTTGTAGGGGGGTAAGGAGTACGTGATGCGAGCGCACTTTGGGCTACCCAGCGTGGATAGTGATGAGCTGGATGCAAAGAGACCAGTCACAGTTAATTTTGAGATCCCTTATTTCACTGTCTCTGGGATTCAGGTAGGACTCTTTTTAACATCCATTACTCAGACTTTCGTCGTTTGTATTTGTTTAACTGCAAGTTAAATATTACAATGCTTGGCCTTAACACATGGGCGCACCGAGGTAAGATTAATAATATTGGATTAAGTACATAATGAGGTGTTCTCACAGACACAAGAATTTAGTATTTGTTTCCTCATGTGTTTTCACAGTTCAACCCCCACTTTGTCCTTTAGGATTCTAGTACAGCAGAACCCATGAATTGTTAATATCTTGATATTTATGTTGTATACTGTGCATTGACACTCAAAGGTTTCTAATTGAAAGCAAATTTGTTGGTGGTTCCAAATTGTTGGCTGATGCTATAAATGAATTGCAATAAATCTGCAGCAAACTTAAGGTGCTCTGGTTTACTTTTTGGTCATTCATCACCATCCTGTTATTAAAAGGTTTTATGAGGAAAAGGTTTTTAGCCAGAGAATCACACGTTTTCAGATCCAATTAATTGTTTTATGTTCATTTTGGATTAACATATCTAAGTAGATCTCATCCTATAGAGGAGAAATGAATAAGTATTTCAGGAAAAATTCCAAATCATTAAATCAGGAGATGCATGGATTTCTGTTTGCATTAGCACTACTGTTGGTAGACTGCTGGGAATGCTACAACAGACACATTATGTACAGTTAAAGTTGGGAGTAATGCGTGTAATTTGCGTGTGAATAAATGAAGTTATTGTATTTATAATGTTGATGTTCCCCAGGTGCGCTACCTGAAGATCATAGAGAAGAGTGGCTACCAGGCGTTGCCATGGGTGCGCTACATAACACAAAGTGGAGGTGAGAAAATATTATACTTGAATATAAAACATCTCAACAGTAAAAACATTAAAAACTGCTTATTAGCCACTTGGGATTGATTTTATTTATAGGGAATTTAGATAATAACTTTGTAAAAGCATTTGATGTGGCTCTTTTGCAGAAACTTGTTTTTATAGATATTTCGAATAAATTTTCCTAAATTAAAAGTTAATATTCACGAGTAAAACGGCAACAAAATGATAATAATAAAAAAAATCATACTCAGGTTTGTTTTGATCATCAGTGAGGAGCCAAACAAATGTTTAAGCATCTTGAGGAAAAAAATAGAAGATTTAAAGTGAAACAAGTATTGAAAGCCTGCATTATGCACAACTTAAAAAAGCTTTATTAACGTTTCACCTTTTTGAGTTCCAAGTATATGTTCCTTCAAGGCAGGATTGTTTTAAGGCTTAATCATTAAGGACCAGAGGTTGACTTGATTTTAATGTGTTTTTCCTAAGAGATCAGAGTCAGAATTTTTTTCCTGCATCAATATTCACTATATGCGCCTGTGATGAACCCGGCCATATAACATCTGTCATATCTTTTACCTGCCTCTAACACCACAAGCCACGTCATCACGGGTTTAGAGTGACTCAGATTAGTTTGTCTAGAATAAAACCTTTACTGTCTGGCTTTGTTTAGGCTTGGTAAAATGTTTCACTGCTGTCCTTGTTTGAACTGAAATGGCAATTAAATTTGTGTAGCAATGCTTCCCACCTGGGATCCAGAAATCATTCGCTGGCCTTAGAATGAACCCTTATCTGTCAAACTCAAGGGTGACTCCAAGGACAGCAATAACCAGGACATGTGTGTCTGTTTCGAGCCTGCTAACTTGAGATGTTACCTTTTCAGCATCTTTAAATATGTGGAAACAATCTACTGCCAGAAATCTTTAAGTTTCATACCATCCATCTGTAGGAATAAACCCAACTCCATTATGTTATATTCATTACCTGGCCTTGTCAGGTATGAGTTGGGGAGTGCAGAGGCTGAATGACACCCTCAAGTGCTGGGGGGGCGGGGGGCTCCCAGGGAGGCACTGTGCAAATGCTAAGGTCCCTCTCTACATGCTGTAACATCAGCAGGAAAGCAGAGGAGAGAGATTTGTGGTGCAGATTTAAATGATCATACATTTTGTGTTTCCTCATGCTGCAAGGCACTAAAAGATGGAGTACCTGTTTTGGTTATTATCATCCAATCTGTGGCCAAAAACATTTTCATACAAGTAGTATTGCATTTCTTTTTATGAGGCTGCATATCACCATATACCAGTATATGTTTTTCTAAATAAAAAAAAATCTTTATTGAGAAATCCTTAAATCAGTGTAAACATTGTATCAGACATACTGGTCTCATTGTTTTGTCACAGGAAGTGAGAACTGTCACTCACTTCTTATTGAAGACGCTTTGAGGGGATTATCTGGATGCTTGTCGTTTATTTTGAGAATGCTATACATTAAAGCCTGTTATTCATTGTCATGTTAAGATTTTATTTCAGAAGCAACCTTCAGTTTGTTTTGTGTTCATTGTTGAGATGAATTATTTGAATTCCTCTGCAACTTGAGCAAATTCTGTTTAGGGATTTACTGTAGTCGTGCTTAGATTGGCATTGATGTGATGTGCAGGGGCAATGAGGGGAAGAAAGCTGTGCGTTAATGCTCTGCTGTTACATTTCTTGGCAGATTACCAGCTCCGGACAAACTAAAGGGCACGGATGCTGCTAGACGAATGGATATTTTCTCCCTTAGTCCGTCTTCGTCTCCATGCTCTCCATTTCTTCAGCTTCCTGTCTACAGCTGACAGCTGAGGACAGGTGCAGGACATATGAAATTTTTCCCCACTGTGAACGGAAACTGGACATCATCATCCCCTCGTCTGTTGCTAAACTCAGACAGAAAAGAGTTTGCATCCTCTCTGAGCTGAAATTTCTTTCAATAATTCCTCAGTACTCCACTAAAACATCCTAGAATATGCATAATGAACTACGATAATAATGAACACCATCTTGTTCTGGGAAAGTCTTTTTTCTTCTTTTTTAATGTCATATCCATCCAGCTTCATTTGCGGCAAGTTTATGATACCATTTTATTTATTTTTTTTGGCAAAACCCAAACATATATTATATTGTGTTCAAAGCATGATCTGTTGTATGACGTGTAATTCAGCTGATTATGTTGTGCCAGCATATGGTAGCTTTGAAGGGTTATGGCAGGTTTTTATATCTAAAAGGGCAATAAGTATTGCAGTTCATTTAATTGTGCAATATATATTTTTTCTTTAAAAACATATGTTGCTTCATGTAGGATCATAACGACGGATTTAAATCGCTCAGTATCTCAAACAGTCAAGGTTTTTATTCTTTATATCCTTAATTCTTAATATTGCTGCCAAAACCTTTACAAAAGTTCAGTGCCCTAAAAAATGTCTATTCTCTATTAGCACTGTGAACATAATACCCAGTGCACTGAAACTAACACCAGCAACCAGGTCAATGATTAATAAGGCACATTATTGTCAGAGGCATTGACAGTGTAACATAATACTTAAGACCTGTGGGGCTTGTAACCTTGTCCTTGTTCTCGAAATCAGCTTTGAAGCTTTGAAGCAGAGACTTAAGGAATGAGTATAGTGCAGATATATCTCTCTTCTTTTGGTTAATGTTTTTATCTGTTTAGATTGTACTGGTTAGTCTGGTAAAAGCTTTGAGAATCTACAAATAACTTGAGATATTTCTGCAAAACATGACATCTACAATATGTTGGAGTAACAGCCTCTACAATTTTTTTTGGTTTTGTTTAAATTTTGCTTCGCACAGCAGTGGTGGACTTTACAGCCTCTGATGTCCATGCATCACATTTTTATAACCACATGTACTTTTAAAACCCTCTATTACAATCATGCCATTGTCTTATGTGGAGACCAGTTCAGGCACCAGTGGGGATGTTTTTTTAAGTATGTTATCATGTGCTCTTATTAATTTATGAAATACTGTTTGTCCATAGGAAAAAAAGGGATATATTTGGAAATAAACATTTTTTTGTAACTTGTTTTTGAATATTGTTGTGGGGTTTTTTGTATCATAGGATCATGTGTCTCCATGCGGTTCCTTTTTGGTGTGTTTAATGAAATTGTAATAAATGAACAGTGTAGGAACAGATCTGCATTAAGTTCTATGTAAAATATTCAAAAGGTAAATAGTGTTTGATGCTACACTGTACAATATTTGTAGAAGGTTCATTTAAATTATTGCTTGATGACCTTGTTCGATGAGAAGACTGATAGCTTTGTGTGAGTTTTAACTTTGCATAAAACACTGGAAAAGCCAACCTGTATTACCTAGAATTTCTAAGAATCTGTACTCCATTCTTGTCAGAGTTCAGTAATAAGCACATAAGAATGACAAAACAAAGAATTATTTGTTTAAATAATGCTCTTTCACTACCCTTAATGGACAGACTAAATGTACCTATTATGCAGTTGCTTTCCAATGCACGGTCTGAAAACCATGGGAGAACTAAGTAAAAGCAGAGACATTTGTAAATAATCTCTTTATGCTCTCTTCCAAAGAGGATGGGGATATGTTCATCAAACTGGATCACATAGATTTACTGCTCTCAATGTATCTGATATATGCTGTAAGACTTAACTATTCTATTCATCGCTTATTATGACCCCTTCATTTTTTGCACATTAGATTCTAAATTTAATTTTACTTTAATGAAACTGCACTATTTTGACTCCATTGAAAACACAAATTGGAAAAAATATTCAAAAGTTCTTTTCTATAGTATGTTTAAGTATCACTGCTTAGGAACTGTTTTGGCATTAATCCTTGTGTCTGTTCCGGCATGCAGATCTGTACATGTGGATTTAGAAAGTTATATCTCTCCTGGCAGTGAAAGTATCTTGAGCTCCACTGGACTGAACGGCTCACACAAAATAGCCAGTATACTTATTTTCTTGTTTCTTTGTGCCTTAATCCCAACCTCAGCTCTGATCAGACTTTTTGTGCCATTCTCCATCCACACCATCACACTACCACTAACATGCTTCATTTTAGGGGTCATGCTACAGTAGAAAAGGAATGGTCAGTGCTTTGGCAGCAATAATTCTTGGAGGTCTACAGCTCAAAATACTCCAATTTTGACTAATTTTCACAACGTTTTTATCATGGAGGTCTGGAGAGTTCCTTTGACCTCACAGCTTTTTTTTTTTTTGTCTTGAAAGGCAATGTCACTTATGAGACTTATAAAGACAAGATCTGTGCCTCCTAAACTCTGCCCAGCCAATTTATCTTCCCACAGCTGGACTCCAAAAATTATACGCATCTCTAAGTTAATTAAAGCAAACAGGATGCACCAGTTCACATCTGTGAGTGCTACAGCAAAGCTTGTAATAAGATCATCAAGCCCATACAACACAATGAATTGTACAAACAGTAATCTTAATATAGTCAATCCACTGTATAAGTATTGTTACCTTCTTCATAGTTTTAGTTTTCAATTATTTTTTCAGTTTGAACTGATGAGGGGTCTACAATCCCCCTCTGCCCACAGAATCCTCTCTGCTTGGTGTCCAGCCTGCCCCCCTTTTGCGGTGCTCACATCCTCCGGCTATCATGCACGGATACACAGCCTGACATTGCTACTGAGTGCACTTTAGGTCCGAAGACAGATTTATGTAAGTGAAGATTACAGTGTGATTATGACTCGGTAGTGAAAATGCAACAAGAACCAAGCTTTTTTTTTTTTATGTGTTTGTGTCAAGAGGAAGAAAGTGGTGCTAGCCTACCCCAGCCCCTAAAGATCACTGCCTTGTGCATTGTTCCTTCAGTTTACTGCCTGTCATCACACCAACAATGGTTAACTGTGTGACCTCTTTTGTCTCAAGGCAACAGCCTGTGAATGTGCAGACAGATAAGAGGCGTGACTTACATAAACACTCAAACGAAACACAATGTGTGACTTTTCTTTTGTTTTTCTGTGAGATGATGTGAGAACCAATTAATGTTTCCAGCACCGAGGGACATTACTACTCCTCAAAGTGAATTTTTTAATATTTCTGGAAACAAGTGATTTTCAATTTTAGGCTGCAATGTTAGCAGTATAGATATTTATTAATTCAATATTATTAATAGATCTGACAACATTATTGCATATGGAAAATCTATGAATGGAAAACCTGCATTTTTAAAGTTTGCATATTTTTCTTGAAAGAAATTATTTAAACTAATTATCCATCCATCCATTTCCTGTACTCCCTTATTCCAATGCAGGGTTACAGGGAGCTGGAGCTTATCAGCAGCTAATAGGTGAGAGGCAATGTAGACCCTGGACAGGTGCCCAGTAATATTATTATTTAAGATGGGGGGGGGTACAAAAAGGATTTCTGGAGTACCACTGTTTTATTTGTGGTAAAGCACTGGGAGAGGTTAATGCAAACACTTTGAGCATCCAGATCTGTCCTAGGATGAACTGTCCGCTGTTCATGTCGAAAAGAGCTGACGACAGCAGTCAATAATTATAATGAATCTTCTACGAGCAGTTTGGGATAAATCATTACAAATTCTTGTTAGAGTTTTAATATAACTTTTTGAAATAAAAAGTAATGTAAAACTAGTTTTGGTTTTCAAGTTAAAAGTTACTTGCTCTTTTTTTTATAGCAATCCATTAATGTTAAAATCTTACAGAATTTATGTTCCTTTAAATGCCACAAAATTTGATTATTAATCATTAATTTGAAGTTATGGAAGAAATTGATAAACATTACAGTGAAGGAATTGTTGGCTTGATGAGAAGCTCCACCTCATATTTGACAATAAATTCAGCAATGAACCAGCGGAACTATGAGGAAACCAGCTGCTGATTATGTGGTTGAAATGCTACATTTAAAAGTTGATGCACACCCTCCAGACAATATAGGCGTGAGCAAGGTATTGTAGCGGTGCCTTTTTTCTTTTAAAAATCATACAAAAACCTCTTAAATGTTACTTTTCCTGATGGATAACCCTTCAACATACCCAGTTGCTTTGAAATGACAGTATTTCTTTTAATAAAACAACTTATGCTCGCCCCACACAATTAGAGAGAAAGAAAAAACTAATTTACTCACTATTGAGGTAGCTAACTGCTAACCTGCTAACTAGCTTGTTCAGTATTGAACACTAAGAATTAGCTCTTGCTTTTATAGCTATTTTAATAGAATAGCTGAAAGCTTTTGGAAATGTATAATTATTTCTG
>JAOXYM010000015.1:9262057-9288365 GCA_028567055.1 Leptatherina wallacei | reverse complement strand
ACTAAGAATTAGCTCTTGCTTTTATAGCTATTTTAATAGAATAGCTGAAAGCTTTTGGAAATGTATAATTATTTCTGGTGTTCGAAGAACTGTCCTATTTATTGATAGAGCAAAGATTAGTAGATGTGTGTGATTTGTTGCTTGTAACAACACTTACATAAAGAACTGAATGCAGCTCGATGGCCATGCTAACTGTACAGTAAACAGCTAAAAGAAACAGATATAGGTCTATAACGTTTAAATTATATCTGATGCAATCTTTATGCAGGATGGCAGTTATAAAGAAGCAATGCACTGTCTTTGAACTACAGTAAAGAACCATCAAATTGTGTTTATTTATTGTCTCATTTAATTTGGATTCTGATTGATTTCATTTTCTTTATTTGATACTCACCAGCTGCAGTAATTCCTAGGATCTCAAGGTAGGCATATGTTTGCTTCTTCAGCTCTGTACTTTGGCAGCAATGTGGTGTAGCAACAGCGGGTTTATCCAAACTTTAATGGTAAAACTAAGGAAACTTGAGAACAAAAATGATCGGTACAGTAAAGGCAATGAGATGAAGATATGTTTGGTTGATCTTTCTTCATGACGTTCATAACATGACTGATCATTTTACAATACACAGAGGAATATCATGCAGTGACAGTATCAAAAACACTGATTAACACTGCAAGATTTACAGTTAAGACAAAACTGTGTTGCACAAACACACAAGTTATCAATACATTCTAAAATGCCATGAGATAGATCCATTGTCCAACAATCATGTTGTCTTCTGTTCTATGGACAAGCAGCTCCATGTTAGTCTGTCACAACAACTATAGCTGTACTGCATGAATTATTTTCAATGAATATGAAACTGAGGTAAAAACGGATGTAGCCTTATTGAAAATCTTACCAAAGAACCCCTGAAATACATCATCTAAATATGCTTGTGTAAACATGGGCAAAGATGTCACATCACATTAGATATTCTGACTTTTTCCATGTTTATACCGTCTCACCTGTTGGTGAATGCATTCTGTATTTTTGCTATTTGTATTTCAGCTGCTTCTCTTATCTACAGCAGCTTGAAGTCATTGAGCCGGTAGTAGTCAGATGTGTAGTACAAGGTCACTTTGACAGGACAGATTACTGATGTAACACATACATTATCTTAAATGTGTTGCCTCCAACATGAAATGAGCCCTCTAACAACCTCATGTCACCTTTAAGACAAGATAAATCTGGTGTAGGTTCTTTTGAAATTAAATTTAACCAATGACAGCAATGAATTGCTCAGCTCCCATCACAGTTTCATTTTGTTCTAATACAGTGTTGAATCTTTCTGAAATCAAATCTGTGCTTCTCATTTCTGAATATCAAAGAATAATTTCTAAAAAGTTTTATTTGTGCATTTATGATGATGGCTGTCAGGAGGAGGCGGGGTATACCCTGAATGGATGGCCAGGGTTGTTAGAAAGACAGTAATTTTGCCACCACAGCTCAAGGATTTACTGAACTTAAGTAACTTGCTGGCTACATGGAGGAGAAATTAAAATTCTAGCACTTTAATCTTCATTGTGATCAACTCTTTGTTGTTACCTTTAACTTTTTCCTCATTCTGTGACCGATACTGAAGTGCCTACAGCTAACACACCCACCAAGCAAATGTTCCAAATTCAACTCATTTTGTTTCATCCACAGTTTAGCCATCTGGTGAGGCATGTAAGGTATGAATCTTGTTTTAATCAGTTTTCTTTAAATATTTGGGCATGAAGCCTGTTCTAATTAAGCAGAGCCGGGGGCCAAAATATACTCCTCCAGTGTGGTTGCTTCTCATATAAGGTTAGCCAAGCTGGAGGTCGTCTCTCTGCGAGCCTGTCGGTCCATGTGTCCTGACACGGTAAAGATATTCAAAACCTGGTCCACAAGCCTTTGTCCGTGCCTTGTCCTCTCAAGCAGGATGACCACAACAGAGTATATTCCAACACCCACAACTGCTGCTCCCCCTCCGGCTAGCAAAACCACTCCAGAGATGTACATGTCATTAAGGGCTTGGCCAGGCTTTGGCATGTGGTTAGCCAGAGCCAGACGGAGAAGAACCCCTCCACAAATCAACAGCGACAGTCCCGTAATCAAAACCACTAGAAGGTCGGACAAGCCGCCACTCTTTAGCATGTCAATCCGCTGTCGGCTTCGAATGCAATTCATGTCCTGCACAGCTGAGCTGAGCAGCTGTTTGAGCAGGACCCCCAAGGCTAGCAGGCACAGGGCCGTGCCTGCGCCCAGCCGCCATTCACTTGACACACTGGTGGTGGTGGAGAGAAGGCCGACGCCACCCAGTCCACAGCCCAGGATTAGTAGCACGGCAACACAATAGCAGAGTAAAGACTTCCCTGGATCTCTGAACCACCACAGCTCCACCTGCTCCTCCAGGATGCTGTGCTGAATCTGGGCTGGGTCTGCTGGACCACTGAGGTCCACATCAGGGCCTCTGGCTTCATTCAGAGGGGGGAAGTTGTCCAGCTCTGGCATGCTGATGCCTCTCCCAGCGTGCTGAATAAAGATGATGCGGACACAGAGACAGCAGAATCTGTGGATAACTTCAGTCCCAGATGTCCGAAAAGACTTGATTGAGCTTTGTGTTTTGTGGTTTTATCTGCACTACTGTGTATAAAGGGGTTCCACAAAGTTAGTTCTGGTCTGTTGCTTCTGTAGGAATGAAAATCTTTATAGCTCACACTCACTGGATACAAATTGTCCTTCCTGCATCAGTATTCAAAGCAAGAATCCAAGCGGTGGCAGAGTTTCCAGTTTAGGTCTTCAGTGAGACAACAGTCACCTGGAAGATAAAACAGACATATTATTCAGCAGTGTAGGTTTTTTCTCATGGGTGCCGGCTCTCTACCACCAGATCTGAGATGACTGGTTAGGAGACTATAATGACTTACTGGTAGCCCAACGGAGAGACAAACAATGTCTTAAGTTTACACAAGCACAAACCCTCTATGTTTTGAATATTTAAAGCTCTGAGAATAAACAATGCATTTTTAATCTGTTATATATTGCACATTGATGGAGTTAAAGAGTAATTTCCAGATTTGTTTCATGGTAAATCATGATCAGAAAGGAGACAAACTCAGCTTTTCTGAATGTCATGCATCCAACAGCCTCCAGATTCCAAACACCAACTTTTTTGGGCTGTTAAAACATAATAATTTCAAAGTTCTCCAAGACTGTTTTGTTATACCTTTTGTGTCCACGTACATGAAAAAATAGCAAATTGTCTCCAAGAATACAAATCAATAGATCACGTTTTTGCAAACTACTGCGTGATTGAGTTGAAACATAACACCAGCTAAAAATCTTGTATGTGCCTACTTCCAGGTGTTCACCAGCGAGGTTTTTTTCTGAACACATTTCATTCACGATGCCACAGGAAATCAGAAAAGGTCAGGGAAAGAGTATTACTTAGGCTTTGACTCAAGAAGTTCTTTAAAATCTTAACTTTGTGTAACCTTGCAGTAAGTAATGGATAAAAAATCCACCAAATCAAAGACACCTACACACTTACACTCACACAGTTCCTGTGAAAGCTCAAACTTGCTGTTGTTACTGCGTTCAAAAAAATACTTGTGCTGACACTTGCAACCTTTCCTATTTCTCATTATCACTATGGTAATGAGTTGCCACTACAGAGGCGGCTTGTTAAGAGGAAGCATCAGCTGTCGATGGAATAAACAATTCACATCTAAAAGCAAACAAAGAAAATATTACTTTTTTTCTTTTATCCTTCCAAACATAGACTGACACAAGCTCACCATACAAATCCTTCATTCCTCCCTACTGTATAGATTATTAATACTATACTATTGTACTGCATTGTGTTTTACCACATATCAAGTATAGTCACATTGTATGTGACATGTGTTCCGTCTCTCCTCTCTCCTTTGGTCTCTTTCTTACCTCAGCATATTCACCATCCACAATATAGTTTGTAACCTCATTACAACCCCTTAACACAATCATGTAAATGTATACAGCACATACACGCACACGTACACCTACAAACATCCTCAAGGTTATGGCAGTCAACAGCCTGTCTTTAAAAACCTGTCAGCTGCTTTGTTTTTATGAAAGTCAGCAGTGCGCAGTACAAGCCTGAGCACCCAAACACAAGCTGACAGGAGTTACAGCTTGTCCTTACCGCTCGTGGATTTTGCTAACACAAACACCACGCTGGAAAATAGAAACTATAAAACTCTGAGCAAACATAACATGATCCCACATTCAGTTTTGAGATTGAGTTTTTTTTTTTTTCTACTCATTGCACCTTTGGAATTTGTTTCAAATACAATAACGAATGCAAATTCTCTCAGATGTTTTTGTGGCTGTTTTAGAAAAGATTGGACTAAATGCGGGCTCACATGTCTTGTTAGTGTGGACAGGTGTGGCCTTGCACTGAGGCAGAGCAGTAGCACCCTGACACGGGGAGATATAGGGCACATACACAAGGTGTGAAATGAAGAGTGAGGTAATTACAGCAGGGGAGGAGAGTGTTTATTGGTAACAAGCTGTCCTGAAAAGCTTTTCACATCCTGTGTCTGATGAAGGATTGGGATAGTGCATATGTTTGTGTATGTGTGTTTGCATCAGCAAACAGTTGTGAATAAGAAATAAAAACAAGATATGAGCAGAGTACGTGCGTTTTGTCATTTACGGTGTGCCGTGTATGTTTCTCATAGAAAGACAGAGATGTGTATTTAGTATGTGTGCTTGTGTGTGTATGTTTGGGAGTCACTAATTAATCCCAGCTGGTTTCAGCACAGTATCACTGACAGGTAAGAGCACAGAAATAGCGGAGTAATTGAGGCATGTATGTGTGTGCATGTGCATCTCTTTCTGGTGTCTAAGAGGTCGAGGCATGAAAAGTTTTAAGGCAACAACAACAATATTTAAGACTGCAGTATCATCCAAAGCTCATTCCTATCAAGGTTTTGGAAATGATCTTGATTCATGCGGTTTCTCCTCATGAATGTTGCTTTTGTTTTACTGAATAGCTCCAAAAAACGTGGAGCAGAGAAACCCCTGGATGATCGAACTGGAGGTAATGGCACGCAACAAAGTTTATATGATCAAATCGAACCTTTAATGATCCAAATATATCTTACTTTGTCTTGTGTTTGTTGCACTCTGACCCTCACAGACCTTTGTACGCAGAGACAGAACTGCTGAACTGTGTCCGTCTTTCTGCTTTTATCACTTATATGACCTCTAAACTCTCTCAAATCACCCGTGTCATATTGACCTCATAAATATCTCTAAGAAAGAACTGGTTTTCTGATTCACTCTCCGCCGGCCTCCTTTTAAGTAACAGAAAACTTGTATGGAGGCAAAAACAATTTACGCAACACATGACTTAGTTTTTCCAAGGACCACACTGCTCTGCTCATCTGGAAGTCACCACAGGGCCCAAAGATAACAATGATGAATGAAAGCTAAAAACCAATCTGTAAATCCAGTGCCGTGATCACTGATGCAGATGCTGTCTGACTTGGTTGCAATCGAGATATTATTAGGTCGTCCCACCATCTGAAATTCAATATACTTACACAATAGCAAAGGGTATTTTCAGATATAAAAAAGTTTACGACATTTAACTATTACTACATTTATTAGCTTTACTACCTTTATCTTGCCATGCTGTGTCATTGCTAAGGCTTATATGGAATATATAATATGCACTTTGTTGTCATTATCATCCTCTTCACTCTCAATGCCTGTTATTTTTATTATTTAAAAATCAGAACTACTTGGTTAGTTTTGGCTTAAAAGACAGAAATAAAGACATACGAATAAAGTGCCACACATTCTAACTCCACATGCATTTTTTCAAACCAGTTAGTGATGCCTATAGGTCCTTTTCATCTGAAAGATCATAAGTCAATGGAGCACAATATATACCATAGTAATGCATCTGATGATGATTAGATAAACATGCTCTACTACAGAGTTAAGAAAAAGAATGAAAAACAACCAAAACTTAAAACAGTGACAAAAACAACTGACGGTTTATTTCAATTTCTATAGTTGTGACCTCATGGTGGACATCTAACCAAAACACTCTCAGGTATTTCCTTTACCTCAGTAGTGATGCATACTTATATGATCATGATCAGATGCTACAACAAATATTGGTGCCTTTGTCCAGATTGAAGGCCTGAGGTCAGAGATATGCTTTTGGAGCAGGGGTGTGGGAAACCTTTATTTGTTAATCTTTTTCCAATCTTGTGTGTCTAATTGTGGTAATGGCTCACAAGACTCCCATTAAATCTTCAAAATCACACTAAAAAGTTGCATTAGAAGGTCAATCTTAACATTATCCATATTTTTACTCTTTACCGTATGGCTAAAGGATGTTTCTTTAGATTTATTAATGTATCTGATGATAAAAGTAACTTGGACTAACCATCTTAACTTTGCTGTGACCTATGGATTTGGTTATTTACACATTAGCGATTACATCAGCATATTTAATTGTCTAAAGAACCTCAGAAGCAATAGAAATCTGCAGTAGTGATCAGTATTACAGATTATTTGAAGTGAAAATATTTGAATTTTAAAAAACAGCTGTCTTTTAAGTGACAGGAATAATAAGTGTGTTGCGGACGTTCAGCCCTGCAGTAAAAACTAGAATGAGAGAGAACAGGCTGGCAAGCACAGTCCAAACGTTCTCTGTTATGCTAATGCACCAAGAATGAAGTTGAAAAATCCCTAAGACACTGTAATTGTAAACCTGAGACACAGAGTATCTTTCTATCGCTCTTTAGCTGTGTCTGCCTCTTCTAAGTTTTCAACCTGCAAGGTCACCAGAGGAGCTGTGCTTCAGAGTAAAAAACTGTATATGGCACTCCAATTACCTGGGTAGCTTTGGGTCGCCGGTATTCCCCCCTCTGTTATGTCGGCCAGCTGAATTCATTTCACCGGCTATTAGTGCTTCATTTTATCGTTGATGCGTGGCTCTTTCAAAATTGGCATTATGTGCTTATCAGAGTGCTGATCAGCAGAGAAGGTAAAATCCAAGGAAAGAAAGCAGGCAAAACTCCTCCAACCCTGCTTATTGTTTTTTTTTTTTTTTAATAATGGGATGTTCAGCTGGGAAAATAAAACTGCAAACGTCTCAGCATAAAGTGAAGCTTCGAACTGATAGAAAAGGTTCAATGCTGGACGTTGCAGTTTACAGAAGATAAAGGCACACCTGAGGTAGCTTTGACTGGAGTCTCGCAGGTATTTCCTTTTTGTTGCTGTGGAAGTCTTTTTCTGCTTTACTCAGGTGTGTGGAGCACAATAAAAAAAAAAAAATCGCAATCTGATGGGGTAGGTAGGCTTTTCGCCCGGTGACTGCAACTTTTTAACTGGATCACAGATGCAAGCGACTCTTAAAATGTGCATTCAGAGTGTAACTTCTTTGGTGTTGGGAGATACTTCAGCTCAAGACTTTAAGCTGAGCGACAGGCTTTTTTTAATTCAGCATCTGTGGTTTGCTGTTTCCTTCAAATGGTGATTACTATATTTCATATTTTGTTCCTGTGTGGAAAAAAAACCAAAAGAAATATCTCTGCAAAAGAATATAAACAAAAACATGTCAAGGGGAAAACATGATGTCCTTTTGCTCTTGATGCTGAATTTCCTGCTGTGTGCGTTTTTATCCAAGAGCCCCGGGTACAGCTGAAGGGGAGGACATGGGAGTTTGTGAAATCTGTTGCTGGGGTGACAAAACAATGCTTTCTCCCCTTCCTGTCTTTCCCTTCACGCTCGCACTCACCCCCTCTCCCCAAGTCAGGCGTTGATTCTTTTGGCGTCCCCACAGGCAAGGAGAGGGGTCAGGGTTGGCTCCATCTGTCTATGTGATGGGCACTGGTGCCAAGCGCCACAGGGGCTGGAGGGAAAGGAAAGAAGGCTCTTGTGGAGTGGGAGGGTAACGGATGTTTCTGAGCTGTCATGTGGGACTTCGAATGGGGCTGAAGCTGAGGTTGAGGCGGGAAAGGAAGAAGGGGCTGAGGGAGAGGGATGGGGGGGTAAGGGGAAATGCTGGGGGGGGGGGGCTAAAGATGATGCTGAGATTTCACTACTGGCGTAGCTGTTGTGGCCGGTCAAGAGGAATGATGGTGAATAGGTCTTTATGCAGACAAGCTGGATCTTTCTTTCTTTTCCAGTCACAATGGACAGCCGAGGCAGTCTGGAAGCCTCACTTTGTCCGGAAACAGAGAAGAGACAATGGTTGAGTCAGTATCGCTGTTCTCGCTGTCATGGATTACATGGGAAAACCTAAGACAAAGAGAGAGAAAAAGTTTGAAAATGGCTGTTGCCCATAATCTGCTTATTCCCTATGACTGCCCCCAGCAAGAATGTGTCCCTTCGTTCAAATACTAAAATGCTTTAATTTGAGACTCCTTGTAAGGTTACCATCAAGCTTAACCAATTCAAGAAACAGCATATTGTGAAGAGAGGGAATGAACAGATGAGCTTTTTTCCCAAACTAGTTATTTCTTTATATCTCAGCTCTAAAGATGGCACTGTTGCTAGGGGAGGTTGGACTACAACTTTCAGACTGCATTATTTCTACAACTATTAGACTATTTTGGATAGATATTCATGTTCTGACTTTTAAGAATACCGATATCCCGGTCACATGGACATTTTTGGGTTTGGTTATCTGCATAATCCATATATACCTGCCTTCAGATAATAAGCCACAATAAAGCGTTCTTGAAGTAAAGCAAAATCTGATATTTGCATGGAAACACTTTATACATGTTCGAAAATAGGACTGGGCACTATGTTGCATTTAATTCTGAAGTGAGATTTGATGTTAAACAGTGGACCGAAGGGCCAAGAAGATAACAACCTCCAACAGAGGTTAGGGAACTGTCCGCACATGTCCATAATGGAGTAACAAACCATGCATTCATTTGATGAAAAGTCAATGGCAGGGAGACAATGTGCCTACCCAGAGATGGTTTGTTTCAGTAGTACTGATCAGTGACTGCCCAGTGGACAGATATATATATATATATATATATACATATATACAAATATATAATTAATTAATCAGATAAACATTATACCTCATTAACATTTGTACAAAGTATTTAAGTAAACTGTTATTTCCTTTAACAGCCTCGTAGAGGTGCTAGTGCAGCTATAAACTCTTGGTATTAAAGGTCAATGAAATTATCAAGATAAAAACAACCTGCACCGTTCACATTTCATTTCACCATCTCAGCCAGTTATATTCCAGAGAAAGTTTTTTTCTCAGCTTATGGTTCAACATCACCCCACCTGGCACAAACAGCCAAGACCTTTCCAGCTGACAGCTTATCCACACGCAAACACTCATTTCCATCTGTTTTCCTTGCTTATCTCTCCAGCTTTAGGTACCTTTCCTCTACCTTGCTCATATGCTTCTCTGTCTCACCACCAGTGCTCCTTTATGTGACTACTTCTTATCTCTCCTGTCTGCTGGTGTCTTGGTTTGTGGTGAGAGAGTGGTGCATGAAGTGGTGAGATTACTCGTCTTTGCCACAGATCTTCCTATGAATCCAGGTAAGGGGCTATCTGGCTTAGATGCCCTTGTGGCATAATGTATGCAAGCACATACATGCACCTGTTTTCATGCTGCAGGGTCAACAAAAAATAATACACAAATGTATCTGCCTCAGTAATCCAAGAAACAAACAGATCTTAACAATAAAGGCCAAAACAGTCAAGACACAGTTTATGAAAATGCAGAAAATGATCTTATCTACTGTGGCACATATTTCCATCTTTTTAAACAGAACTTTCTCTTTCCAGAGGAGCCTGCTGTTGACTAAAATGAAGCCCAGTAGAGTCTAATTCAGTAAAGCACAGACTGCAGGTCCTATTCAACATTCTGTATACAACAGGAAGCAAATGAGGCTCCTAAATGCTGAGCACCACAAAATGGCTTGAATATTTGTGCTAATGTTAAACTAAAATAGAAAACTTCATTTTTACCCTTAAAGTTGGAAGAAATAAAACCTTATGATGTACATAAAGGCCAAGCAATGTAATAACCCCCTTAATCCCTGAAGTGATAGAGTGATTGTTGATTAAAAATTGGAGAAAAAAAAAAGGAAAAACCTCTGGCCAGCCAGTTGCTTTCCTGGGTTGTGCACAGCTGCAATATTAAAACACTAATCAAATCACCAATTAACATGCTGGTCCCCTTCTGCTTCACTCTTGCTGACGATGGGAAAGAGGCTGTCTCTTCTTCTTTTTTTTCTGTCGTTTCTTTAACCCTGCTCCCCTCTTCTTGCGTATGTAGAGGGGATATTCAGCAAATTGTAGTTTAATATTGGCTGTCTGGTGATAAAGATTGTAATGACTGAGATGGCTGGCTCAGAATGGCTGTCTGTCTTATTTGTTGACTAACTGATCTAAAATGTCGATAATGCAGCAGCACCTTATGACTGCCTGAAGAACTTTAATGCATGACCCATGTTTTGAGAGAATGAAACTTTAATGAGCCACTAACTTTTCTTCGCATGCTGCCATGATGTCAACATTTGTGTTTTGAGATGAAAAATCCTGTTTCAGTCCAGTCACAAGGTAAATTATAATATATTCATACAAAATTACATGAATTGTAAGTTGTACTTTTTGTGTTGAAGTGTTGAATATCAGTTGAGATTTCTTCCCTACATCCCACTTTGGGTCATTTGTAGATGAAGCTGTACTCATCATCCTGATAAACTAGAAAATGGAGATGTAGCAGGTAGCAACACTATGAGAAAATCTAGTTTAAGGCAAGCAATGACGATTTCCTAATCTTAACCAACTATTTTGATGCCTAAAGCTAAACAAATGTAGGTTTTTGTTTGTTTTTTATTTGAATTATTCAAACATGAGTTTTTAAGCTGGAAGATAAAATTTGGTCTCATACATGACAGTTCTGGATGTTGAACCACCACCTCACCCTCCCACCACAGCATGTCAACAGCACCACATCCAGCCATGAGACTCCTGTTCAAAACCTTGATAAGACTGTTTATTAATTTCCTTGTTCTCATTGGTTCTCATTATCCTTTGGTTTTACTCACCTTTTACATATTAAAACTACTGGATTAGTCAACAAAATTTCATGGTTAAAGTTAGGAAAAGATTGTGGTTTAGGCTAAAGTATATTACAACATTACATTCTAACACACCATTTTACCGGCTTCTGGGATGATGCCAACAGAAGAATTGATAATGTGCATTTATGATGATGCCCTGTTGACGTTACTAGTAGGGATAAAAGTCCTGCAGTTGTTACAGCCACATGGATCATATGTCCACTCCCCAATACAACTCATAATGGTGTGTATACAGTACAAGAAATCCAAAATGGAACAAGACGATGGGCCCAAAAAGAAAAAGAATCCAAGCAAACAGTGCTCAAAACTCTGTCTATTAAAAGACAAAAACACCCCCTTCATAAAATCAAAATATAGATTAAAAAATGTGAATAAATACATAAATAAAGTCTGTGCAAAGTCTACAAATCTGTGCAAACACTTCACCTTGTTCTGTTCAATAATGACAGCAGGAACAAGCTGTCTCCATAACGTTTTCTCATACATTTTGAAACCAAGAACCCCCATCCAGAGGGGAGAAGCTGGAACTCGCTGTGTAAGGAATGGTAATCATCATTCAGATGAAGAAGCTATCTGCTGTAACTCTCTGGTATACAGGGATACTGGTGAGAGCAGTGACTCACCAATCAGTCAAGAGGACCATGTAACTATCTTTTTCAAGCCTTTCCTCTCCTTCAATGACGTGTGATAGAATCTTAACACCAAGAAAAAAAAACTTGATAAAACCAAATTAAAACAGTCATTTTGAAGTGTTCAGAGTGAGATTGCAAAAGTTTCCTCATCAGCACACAGAAAGTTTTTTTTTTTACAGCTGAGTTTTTTTTTTTACAGCTGAGTTCAGTCAATAATATTACAATACTTTAATAAAACACCTTTGTCATCTGCTTATTGAATCAGAATCAGATGTACTTTATTAATCCCAGACTGGGAAATTTCAGTGCAACAGCAGCTATAGAATGTCAAGGAGAAAAATAGTCATTTAAACTATGATGCAAAAATACTATATACAGAACACACTTAACAGCTATTCAGGTCATTATTGGGTTACAACATTACTCGGTTGAGTAAAAAATCTGATCTGGGCTAAAATAGATTATTTTTACAGTGTAACCATCACTGGTGCAGATTTTACACTTCACTTTACACTTTGCTCTCACACCCACTGGAGGTCACATATTCTTCAAATGTAATCATTAGTTGTCCTCTTGCACCAAAAAATATAAGGCTAAAGCCTGCAGGCAGCCAACTTATGCTAAAGACTTCCTGGGAAATTGGTATTGTGGCAGAACATTAAGCAAATGAAATTGTTGTGGAAAGCAATTTAGACTTGAGATTAGAAATTCAGTATGAGTTTAAAGGAGATTATCACTTTTTTAAACTTAAACTGGTAATGTAACATTTCAGTGACTCCCACTGTGTTAAATGGAATTGATTCCGCTAATAGGTGGATATGCAATAGAAACACAAGTGGATATAGTCCACATGGCTGCTGTTGATGACACACTGACATCACACGGCAGACTACATATCCTTTATTTCTGAAGTGATCTTTCTCTCTCTCTGTGTGACCGTCTCACAAACACACACACTTCTTTACACAGGTCTCATAACTGCACTGCTGACTCAATTACTGACTTTGTTTTTCTCCTTTTCTCTCATCCTGTGCACTGTGTTGACTTCAGGCTCTTTCTTAACGAGGTCTATCACATGTTGTTTTCAGCCTGACTTGTTTTTAAGGGTTAGATTTAATCTAAACGGATCCTGAAACTGTTTACGGTGTAATGAAAGCGACAGCATGCACCCTACATCAAATTTCCTGTCATGATTAATTTATAGTCTACATTATGGATGATCTATATGCGGTCATGCCTGGACAGAGTATTGATCCATTCCAATCACAATATTGAATACAACTTCAGCAACACTTCCTTATGTGTGTTTTATGGATTTTCCACAATGCAGCAACACAGATATGACAGTGGCCCTGTGAATTGATGATCTACAGCTATTTCAGGGGTAAGTGCAATCTTTCAGTCGGTACAAAGGTTAGGGTGTAATACAGTGTTTTACTTCCTTGTTTTCAATGGAAACCAAACGGATTATTTGTTTTAATGGAAAATTCCAGAACACACAGACACTGCATGCTGCTTATGTGGGCAAAGTGGCAACAATACCAGATTCCTTTAATCTGTTAACACAATTAATTTATCTGTAAATTTGCAGGTAAATCTATTTTGATGTGTGTTTATGTGAGGTAGATCTGAAGCTACATTCTCTCTGATAATATTTCCTTATGATAATTTGCTATTAGATCAGAGAAATGAGCACTGCACGACCAAATCTATTTGGTTGATGACCAAATAGATTTTTTTGTCTTTAAGAGTCATTTAATAACATTTACTGTGGGTGGTATTTAAGCACGTTCTCACAAACAGCATGAATTGCTTCTTATTTCAGTAATATGGGTGATTTTGAAGATCAAAGAAGTATAACAAGGTCCTATTTGAAAATAAATCATATTCTACACATTAAAGATAAAAACGCAAAAATGAAATAAACACTGAAAGTTAATAATAGGCCTAGACAACAAACACACGTAGCCTATAGCTAAATGATATATAAGGTTTCATTTGTTTCATAAAAACTGAAGGTTATTGATTTCAAAATATACAGGAATGTTAAAATCCTGATCCTCGTTTAATATAAAATATAAAATTGATAATGATATTGATTATTTCCTGCCACTTGAAAACTAACATCTAAGTTGAAAAATTACATAAGCCTAAATTGAAAGGCAAAGTTGTTTCAAATGATAAGATATGATAAGAAATAAAAAGTTATTACAGGGCAGCTCCATTCTTTCCGGATGCTTTGTCAAACGCGTCCTACCTGCGCGCTCAGCTGTCCAGTCTGGATGCCTTGTATCCGGCACCGTGCTGTTCCGTTTCCTTTTAATTCCCAGCGTGTAAACACGGCCACAAAGTCTTACAAACGCCTGTCCGTGCATATCTTTACTCGCTTTGCCTCATGAGGTGTAGATTATTGAATTTGGATGCTGTGCGTGTTCACCTTTTTGCCTCCGCTCTCCGTACAGCTTCCCGTCTCTGTGTCTATTCGCCGGACGGACTTCCCCCGTTTAATGCAGGTGTGGCCGCGCGCGGCGGCGGGGGACGCCGAAGGGAGGGGACTGAAACCGAGAGGCGGCGAATTGTCCTCTCGCACTGCCAAGTCAGTGTTAGTAGGGAGCCCAGTAAATGGAACAGGCTATGAGTGCTTTAATGATAAGCGTCAAGGTGATTGGGAACTGAGCCGGCAGGCTGAGGGGTTGACAGTTTTACAGAGAAGAAGTGGTTTAACCCATCCAGTCCATAGAGCATACATCTCTGAATAATCTAGCTACAGGCTGATCAATAACAGCTGTAATTAACGGACTGATATGGTCATTATGACCTTTTTGTTTTTCCCAGTGATTATCATTCGGGAGTACAGCCTAATGATGTGTTAAGAGACAGACAGAAACCTCAATTTAAAGCCATCATTACACCTTATCTCTGCCAGGACTGATGTTTTTGCCTAAACATCCTCCAATCCTGTACTTTCAGTGGTCGTTTGAGCACCTTTCTTTGTGCCCCCTTATGAAAGAGAATGACCAAGTTAGTCAGTTATTTTTCCTGTAGTGCAGTTGATTATTATTTTGAACACCTTTAACAACATAGTGTGTCACATTATTGTCCAAAAAAAATGAAAAGATGACTTGGCTATCTTGAGGAAAACAAGCATAGCTATTTGTGCAGAATGCATGCATAGTCTTGATCTGTGGTCACAGACATCCCTTAGAATATGGATTGACTTGTGCCTCTTCATCAGTTGAGTATTTGTCTGGATCATATTCAGCATTTCAGCAGCACTTCTTCTTCAGGTTCGATATTTTCATCCTTGTCAGGGCAACGATCCAAAATTAGATCAAGAACCTCATTCACAGTTGGTCTCTTACTTATTGTGGTGCTACCACAGAATGGCATGTGCAGACAGAAAAATGTTATTTATAGACCAAAGCTACAGGAGCTGATTGCGTGCTTGTGTTGGATGGATGCATTATTGTGAATGTAAGAGAGAACATGAGAGTGTGAATGTGAATGCAGCTGGATTCAAAATAAACCTCTTGTGTCTTCTTATTTGCAGATCACACACATCCAAGCACCAATTTCTGTAGCAATATGCTCCTCTGCATTTCAAATTTTCTGGAAAAAAAAAGCCTTCACAGTGAATCGTTCATGCTGATAAATAGCCTCCTTGTGATATAACACATTGATCATGGCATCCCTGACACAAAGGCAGTTATTGATTGATCCTGTTTGGCTGAGCCAAGACACCTTGCATGCATTTAGCTCTGCTGTAGCCAAGTGACGTGCCATAATTGGACTAATCTAATAATAATATTTTATGAACAGAGCGGTGGTAGACTTTCAGTTGAATTTCAAAACTAAAACTGGGAAAGGCGAGGCACAAATGTGTCATTAAGTACTGTCATATTTATTTATGTATTACAGGGCTATTCAACCTCAGTCCTCGAGGGTCACTATCCTGCAGGTTTCAGGTGTTTCCCTGCTGCAACACACAAACACACCTGATTCAAGTTAATGGGTCATTGTGCAAAACTTGACAAGCTGTTGGATCTGTTCAATGCAAAATTTGATCCTCTATTTAAAGCTTCTGTAAACATGTTCACAGTTAATCATTAGGATGTTTCTCTATCGTTGCTTGTAGCTACCAAAAAGAAAGTTTCTGTGAATATTCAGGCTCTTATTTAGCAGCAAAGCACTTATTCAAGTTGGTTTGTTGGTCAGTTTCCATTTCAACTCATAAGATTTTTTATTCTTTTTTCATTTTTCAGCATCTTGCTGTAAAACACTGAACCCAACGATGCCCTCGGTGCCTTTATTGATGGGTGAATGATAGAGAAAACGTTTTGCATAGGCTTTCACGTACAACTTTGTGAATTGGTGAATGTGGCTTGAAGTGTAACTGCAGTCCATTTACTGTTAATAAATGGAGCCTTTCTAAGTGGATGATAAGGTTTGCATCTATAGCCAGCGGTGCTGGATGATGTAGTAACTCATTTCAGCTCATGTTGCTGCTGATCTCGCCAGCACACTCACTCAGGGAGCTGAGAAATGTCATGGCATGCAACTGAAGTGTCTGTCATTTGCTTACATTGGCAGCATTATGTGTTCTCTCATTTGGTTATATTAACACCTGCTGATGTAAACAAAATATCTGTTGTAACTGAATTTTAAGTGACTACAGAGAGGGTTGCTGATGCATTCTCACAGCTGCATATTTTCCTCACAGTGAAATCATATTGCAAAAAAGGTCAGATTTTCATTGAGAGGCCTCACACTCATGCACTCTATTGATTTCAGCATGATTAAAAGGTATTGGGTCATTAAAATTCAGAACTCTCTCACTTTGAGTGAAGAATGTCCAGGTTTATTCATTAATGACCCTAATATGATCTACAGTTCAGGGTTCATACTTGTATGTCCCCCTTTGGTTTTCTTACAAAAAGTTTTTTTCAATTTTAAAGACTTTCATTCATTTGTACTTTCCTAAGAGTCAAACTCTGACAATCCATTGGCACTATAAGTAGAGACCATAGGCAAGAATTGTTGAAATAATAATAAAAAAGGACTGATTCATAAAGGTGAATAAAGTAGAAATGGCCTTCTTTTCTTCTTCAGTGAGTCATGCACAGTACCTAAAAAGAGACTGACAGTCTGTGAGGCTCAATAATTATTTTTTTTCTTGTCTTCGTGATTTTTTCTTTCTTTTTTTCACTGGCAGGAAAACTCCATCTGTGTTTATCAAAATTATATAATATGTGTTTTATTATACCTGTAGTTCGACCTGGGAGAGAAAGGGGCCATGAACATACAGTGTGACATCAGCTGCCATAAGAAAAACAGAACATTTTCATCTTTATAAAATCAATATGATCAGATATTTTCCAGAATGAACTCATCCAGGAAAATCACGACGATATTTTCATTTAAATCACAGTTGCACAGATTCATCTTGAACTTTGAGACTACAAAGGTTGCATTCAAAGGTAATTTATTTAATCTTAACATTGATAAAGAAAAAAGATAGGAATGGTTTGAAGGAATGATAAGCAGTAAGAAAATGGCGCACAACCTCAGATGTGGCCACAGAAACAAGAAAGTAGTCGGTGATATGGGTGGAAATAAGTGAAATCATGAATACATAGAGATTCCACCCAGAGATGTTCCAGCTCAGACATCTGTACACATTTGCACAAACTTTGTGTCCACTTATTAAATAGTCATTTTCTTTAGAAACAATCTAACATAAAACAAACCTATTTTTTTTAAAAATCCTACTATGTACTAAGTTTAATATCTACTCTTATTTTCAGTTTTTATCCATAGCTAAACTATAATAGCTAAACTACTCTGGTGGGAGGCCCATGGGAGCTGAAATTCACCATTGCAGAAATTCTTGTTTTGTGCAAACCCAACTTTTCTGAAGTAATACTTGATGTTCAATCTAACCAGAGAGAAGTTATATATTTACCTCAGTACACTAGCAAATAGCTCTCTCTAACCTTTATTAAATTTTTAACCAAAAACTAATTATAAACTTAAGCCCCAGATTATCTGGACCAAATGAATCAGCCCTTTACAACAAGGTAGAAGTCCAAAATAACCTCACTTTCCAAACATTTATCCTCTTAAGGTGTAAAATTGGCAAAGTTGACACAAACACATACTGGATGAGAGGAGAGGCTGATCCAGCCCTGATCACACACCTGGTCCTCGATCTATAAGAACCAATATCTCATTTCCATTTAAATTAAAGATACTCAAGTTGGCAAGATGAACTATCAACAACAGTGAGTGAGGAAGTAGCCACTGATTGTTTATATTCTATATAATGATGGATAGATGGTTGCCAAAAATTGAGTTCAGTGAAAGTGGGATAGATTTTGAAATTGAAGTAGGTAACAATCAGTTTTATGTTTTCATAAAGAAAAAGGTACCCTCAATGATACAAAATATGCTATTTGTGAAGATTAAAATGCAGTATGTAAGGTATCATCAAAGCAATTTTATTTAGGTTATTGAAGTTTTATCTTCCTCTCTGGTTTTTTATTATTTGATAGCTAAAGTCATTTAGTGGTAAACAGCAACACATCAGCCACTGGCAAATTAACTGTTCAATTCCACTTTCAAGTTTCACAAGGAACAAAGCCACCTCTTCAGCTAGAAAGCAAACATGTAACTTGAATTTTTCTTTTATGTGTCATTAAGCAGGTACTCTGACAGTATATGTCTGGCAGTACCCGGTCAATTCTTCATGAACCTGACCAGGCTCTGTATGGTGGAGTACGAAACAGTGTTTTTGTTATGCTGGCATTCTGGTAAGTGAAAGTTGTTTGTTTTTTAAAGTCAAGAAGTACAACAAATGCATTTAGACACAGGTGTGCTGCATGGTCTAGTTAAGTCAGTAACATTCAATCACACTTTGTGGCATGTATGAAAATGCTGAGTAAGAGAAAAGGATCTGAGTGACTTTGAAAGAGGGTTCATTGTTGGGGCACAGCTGGAAGGATTTTCAAGGCTGCTCAGCGGGCTTTTTCAATTGTAAAGTCCAAAAAAGTGAATTGAATGGGGTCAGAATTTGAGACAATCTTACAACAAACCAAAAAGTGACTGGTGGGCCATATTTGATGACCGATGTATGTGCATGTGAGAGGGGGGGGGCGATTCTTGTTCTTCAGGAAGAAGTGAACAGTATTTCAACAATCATATAGAGAGATATTATACAAGCGCTACAGTACATGCAGTTATAAGATTAATGCCTATTAGTGAATTCAGAGGAGCAAAAACCAGAGGCACTGGTCAACAGATGTAGAAAAAGTGATATGGTCAAATGATCTACCCCTTGCCATACTCTTGACAAGTAGATGAGTGATGTGAGGTGTGCACAGGTGGAATAATATAGGCTCAACCCTAACAGTGAGAGGATCCAGTGGCTCTGGTATGCTTCAGAAGTCTTTCTGGTTGATTATCTTTATCCTGTATTGAAACATTTTTATCCTGATATGAGTCTCCTCTTCCAGGACATCAGTGCTTCCATCCATCTAGGGCAGAAAGGGTTCACTGAATGGTTTGATATATGTGAGGATGATGAAAGCCATATGATATGACCTTCACAGCCATCAGATCATTATGCAGTTGAACACCTATGACGGATGTTGGACTTTTGTCCAACATGGTCTGGACACAAAATAAGGAAATGTGTTTTTTAATTAACCTCGTTCCATCACAATATTGCTTCAAATATGTGCTAGTTCATTATGCTTTATATGAGTGAGTACCATTAAAATAAATGGTCAATAAAATGTCATGTTTTAAAATCTAGAAATAAGATTATTATTATTTTTTTTACTGCTAAAATACTGTTCATTAAGTAGATTTTCATCCATGTCTGTTAAAAAACCATTATCACGGTTTAAAATCAGTACACAATTCAAGTTTGAGAGATTAAAAAGATTTGGGAAATTTGTTTTGGTATTGCCTTATTTATGCCTATTTGGTTCATAGTTCTTAAAATAGCCTACTTTTCAATGTACTTGTCCACCAAAATGTTTGATCGTGCAATGCTGTACTGCCATGTTAGTTTGGCTATTTTAGGTTTGATAGGATAGGTCCTAACCCAGCTTTTAGTTGTGTGTGCATGTGTGTGTTATTTGTTTAATCTAACACTTACAGTTACACTTCCTTTGGAAACGGAAAAACCATTAACATATTACAGAGTTGTGAAGTCAGATCGAGATTTTTTATCATTTTAATCTCAATAAAGATAATTATTATCTCATCTGTATTATTAATATAATACTCAGCAGGTCCAAATCTAGTGATACTATCAGATTAAACCCAAATCAAATGTAAGTTGTGGTGTTCAGATGAATTATAATTAGTGAGGGTGAGGAGAGCTCCAAACCAATCTGACACCGTTGCATGTGAACAGCAGCTGCTGCACTCCAAGCAAATCTTTATTCATGAGATGGCTGAGGATTTCTGACTCGTTCATGCACATACACACTGAAGCAAAAGCACACTTCCTACTCACATTGAAAATGGAGGACTACATTTATTAGTTGCCTTGCTGCTGAGCTTTTCATGGAAAGCAGTGACAGTGTCTGATTAGGAAACGTGACGGATACATGTCTCTTCTTGTCTAAAACAGTAATGTGACAAAAAAAAGACAGAAATTGTGAGATGGAAATATTTTACTTCACCAGTTGTTTTGTATAGGGGAACGTTTATGCAATCTGATTCAAATATTTACCATATTTTTATCGTATTTTAGCCTAAACATGTTTTTTAATCTCTCACCTTGAAGAGACTTCCAAATATGAGCCCATGGGTTATATTGTATACAATGGATATTATGTTTGGAAAAGATGGTCGTAAGAGCTGCTGCATGTGAACAGTGAAAATGAAGTCCTGAGAGTAACAATCATGTTGTAAAAAGACTGAGTTTTAGCCCAAACAATACAATAAGCCAGCAGTTTTTATTTCTAACTATGACAAAGCGACCTAAATCCAACCAGGAAGTTAACTAACTAAGCATAACTTTAACACTCAAATTGTTGAAGGGTGATGTCTAACCACACTATCCGTCTTCTCCAATTCTGCCCTCTTATGAGCATTTTGTGGCTTGTTTAACAAAACACTGGAGATTTATTCCTGGTCTGATGTGGAAAAGCTCTTATGAGATGTATTTTCCTTCCACAGTTTTATGTTGTTTCAGTCACAGGACAAGTTAATTTATGATGTCCCATAATGACACAGAAAACAACTTATCAATGAGCAGCACTGTTAACCCTCTCTGGATGTACAAAAGAATGGTGATGAACAATAGAGTTGCTCGTTCCACAAAAAACTAATTCCAGACTGTCACACTTACTGTCAGCAGAGAGCTTTGTAAGAGAGGATTTAACTACAAGGAAGCCTGTAATGAATTAGTAAAGTTTTGGGACAGTATTAATGACTTTATTGAGTAAGGAGTCCACACAACACTGCAGCATTCCTTGAAGAGGTTGATTAAACGGAATTCTTGATGCCAGAATCAATTTTTGCCTTTAACTGTTTTTTTTTTACTTTTTCTTTTTTACTTTTCTCTTTACCTGAAAGTCTGTCACTCTTTCCCTTTTGTGCAAAACAATTAATGTTTCATTGTATTTGCTAACCAACATTAAAGTATTTACTTTAGATCTTTGTCTTGGAAAAAAAAACTGACAACATAAAAAAGAGGTGAAGAAATTAATGGTTCGTCCTGTCCTTTGAAAAGAATTGTTTATGATCAAGCTAAGGAAGGGTTTTTTTCTTTTTCTTTTTTTCCACAATTCTTTATCAGGAAAAGTTAAATAAAGCAAAACATAAAGAAACAGAAGAATCAGGAACTGAGTGCCTCTGTGCTCATATTACAAGAGTGCACCACAGAACCTCAGAGCTGTCATTCATGCCTTAGAAGCAATTATAGCATGATTTCTAGATAATCATAAAGAGTTCATGCCACAGCTGCTTTTTGCTTTAAAAAAGGCCTAATCTTTCTGTCTTTTTCCTCAAAGTTTTGACGCTTCACACTTGAGACTGTTTCATATTACACTACACAACCTTCATCTTGTCAGTCTCCATGTTTCAGTCATTATTGTCCTTTAATCTGTTCATCTAAAAAAAAGTCAAAGCTCTTGTCAGTAAGATTTAGATCTGTTAAAAGAAAAAAAAAAAAGCTTTTGGCTAAACAGTCAAAGTATACCAAGCAAACTGGCTGAAGGCCATTCAACAACATCCCAGACAGCGCAATAAGCTGTTGGTGGCACTAAGGGATGTAGAGACCTGATTTGCCGAGCGGTAATCAGAAAGATAGGGAGACAGGAGATAAATGAGTGGCCAATGAGTCATTGAAGGAGGCAATTACTTATTGGGAGGAAGGAAGGTGAGGTGGGATGTAAGAGCGAGGGCAAGGAGAGGAGGACAGACACAGATAAAAAGACAAGGAGAGAATGGAGACAAAGAAATAAATGAAAGTACAAATACAGAGAGCAAAAGCTTGAGGGAGACATTAGGGGGTGTTACAATGACAGGAAAATGCCATCAGCAACTCTTATTACCCACATGCATTGTCTGATGTATGCTCTGTTCAGTTTCCTGCAAACACTGCACACGCAGGCATGCAGATGGTGGGAAAAGAGGGAACAAAAAAAAAAGCAAGAAATGTCAAAAACTTAAAAATGAAAACCCAAGTGCTCAAGTGTGGCATCAGGTATCTGAGTGTGTTAAATTTGTTTCAGAACATACATTCAACTAATTTATCATAAATGAAAACTATCTATTTGCTTGTTAAGAGAGAGAGAGCTGAGCACAGAAGGCCTAAGTGTGGCCAGATGGACTAACTAGCTGGCTGGCAGGAAGTAACAGGCTGTACGTTTCTTTTTGATTGGCTCTAATTATGATCTACTACCGTGCCTCCCAGAGAATTGCTGACTGGGTGATGTGTGCTGTGTGTGTGTGTGTTTGTGTGCTTTTCTCTGGTGAATCCAATGTTTTCACAAGAAAACTAGGACAATCTAAGGTGTTGAGCGATTAAACACTCTTTGTGTGTTGATGATACAGTAGCCATATGGTGATACAGCAATCTGAGGTGAGTCAGCAAAGAGGCAGTTGGATTTGTTGCAGTTTTCCAGTTTCCCTGTTTTGATTTTACAAGCAGGCAGGCATGAGAAGATGATCTTCTAGGCTGTGTCAAAAAGTGGGGTTGGAAACTTATTATTTGAATAAGTCTAAATACCAAACATGAGATTTGTGAGGGATTATGTAAAAAGGAACAAAGACATAAACTTTAAAAAATGTGAATAAAGCTCAGCCCTTACAATAAGAGGATCCAGTGGCTTAGTCTGCCCTGATTAATCAACTAAATGGTCACAAATGGTGACCAATTAGCAAAGTGAGGGAACTACTAATTCTTTATTTAAAGTTGCACTATGTAACTTCTAACTATGATCCTTTTCTGACCCTGACCAAGTAGTGTTGATATCTAAACCTAAATGAGTGATGTTACAGCCTAAAGCCAGCCAGGAAAAGACAAGTTCTGCTGTAATGTGTTGTATATGCATGTAACTATGGCAGCTTCTAAAATGTCACTGATATAGCTGGCATGAAATTTTTGGAAAAAACAAAAAATTTTTAGCCCTAATATTGATTATTTTCTTATATCTTTCACACTTAGGAAATATCTTAATGTATTTTTTCTGAGTGTTTGATCTCCTCTGACCCAGTTGTTTTGTGGCAGCGATACAATCATTTTTGAGCAGTGCTAGTTCATAAAAAGTGTTTAAATCTATTTTGATATTATAAACTGTCATTCAGGTCAATATTTCCTTTGAGGTGTTTAACAATTTTGTTTTTCATTGCAGCTATGAAAGTAATCAGCTTAAGGGGATAACATTCAGTCCAAAGATCGTTTAGAAGAATAGTTTCTTAACCTTAAAAATTTTTTTTTTTTTTTTTTTACTGTACCAAACTGTAATTCTACTAAATTATGATTGTTGCTACGATTTAAATGATCTCCTTTGCAGGGTAATAACTTTTGATAAGAAAGGTTTAACTTCACTGGCTGTTGGTAAATTCTCCATCATCATCAGTTTTGGTTTACCTGAGGGAAGTTTCACCACAGCACTTAGCTCTCTTTATACCACTCCTTATTCCTCCTGATTTCTTCTTGCTCCGTTTTAGTGTCTTATTCTTGCGCATAATCTTTTAGCCTCCTCATCTTCCTTTTTCCTGTTCATCCTTCTTTTATCTTCCTCTTTTTCCTCCCTCCCTCCCCTCTTCTTTACTCATCTTTCAGCTAGAGCTGCTCTGCATGCCAGGCTTCTCCCCTCATCCAACCCCTAATCAGATCAATTCACTATTCCATTCACAAGGATATAATAAGGTGATTATGCATGGGCCCTGTGCGTCTCCTACCCATACTTTCCTGGCACATAGACAGACACATACATGCGCACACACACACACGCACACACACACACACACACACACATACTCCTTGCCCCTTTAGCTATGATGAAAGTTGACGTTGCATCTCCCATAGAAAATTCTGTGAATGTCCTCTGTAAGAAAAGGCTGGCAACCTGGTGCTTGCAGATTAATTTGTCTCTTCGCTTCTAATCAGTGTCAGAACAGATGAAGAACACAGAGGTGGAGGATTGAGGTAGAGGAGAATAAGGTCGGGAATTAGGAAAGAAAACAAGCAAGGCAGGCAAGTTCCTCCAAATGTTTGATTAGAGTCCACCGGAAGACCTCTTTAGATTAAATCTTAAAAACTTGACTCACAGATGAAAGAGTGCTGCAGTGCCTTCAGAGCCACAGCAACCACCTCAGATTCCCACACTTGTATCTCTTAGAACAATGCACATGGTTTGGGAAGATTAATGTGTGATACACAAAATAACCTTCATCTTCAGAGAAATTGCGCCATACTTTACCTCTTTTTAGTTATCTGACAAGAGGGGTCAAATAAAAGTGTGCTTTTAAAATGTATTGCACACCTCTATTATACTTGAAGGTGAAGGTGAAGTAGGATCTTATAAGATGTTACCGAGACTGAGTTTCAAAGTGTTATGGTGATATGGAGGGTCTTTCTCTTATTGTACAATTTTCTATTGATCTCAGTTCACAGACCGGTCTCCTAACTTTTAATTTCAGAATTAATTGTTCCATCAGTTGATTAATTATTGTGTCATTTCAAGCTGTTATAGCAAATGGTGAGGGTAAAACTATGTGGCAATGTTTGCATTCTCTCGAATTACGCAGCATGAACTCTTTATCACTCTTACTCGTAATAACTATACTCCTAGTAGCTATTTTGGAAAATAAAAGTCCTGATACTGCTGTCCTGAAGCAGCAGTCTCTTCTGCAGATACCCTCTAGTCATTACTGTGGACATGCTTGCTCCTTAAAACATTAGAGAAAAAATATCTTGTTAATTTAGAAAAACCGAGAAAAATTCTTTATTTAAAAAGAATTATATATTTTTATCCAGGAGAAAAAAACAACAAAGTGATATTGTATAAAAAAAAAAAACATTCAGAAAAAACTGAGGGAAAAAAAACTCATCAATTTAAAAAAAAAAAAGTATATGTTATTATTTCAGAAACAAATCTTTTTGTTTTTTAAGTCAATGCAATATGACAGGGATCTTCAATTATCTTCAAGGGCTGGGGTCCTGCAGGTTTTAGAGGTTTTCCATGCTGCAATACACCTGACTCAAATCAAAAGGTAATTAACAGACTTGTGCTGAGCTTGACATCAAGGTCTGCTCAAGTCTGGGTCTGAATCAGGTGTGTTGCATCAGAAAAACTTCTAAAACTTGCAGGACACCAGCCCTTGAGGACCAGGATTAAGGATCACTGCAATATAATTTCAAACTACTGGGATTTTTATTTATTTATTTATTTTATTTTGTAATTTTTTTTTACACAACATTTTTGTAACAACATAAAGAACAATGCACTTGGGATTACAAGTATTTTATCAAGTCCTTGTATGCTTCAGGACTTTTAAATGTCACCAATGTGCATTTTATATTGAATCAATTTTGTCCATTTATCTTCTATTTGAGTCTCTTGGAGTCTTTTAATTTATGTGTCAGCTTCTCTATTTTGTAAAATTCTTCAATAATTGCCACATATTGTTCCTTTGTTGGGCCTTCAGTCTTTCCCCAGTTCCAAGTAATTGCTTTTGTTGCTACAAGCAGTATCTTGATTTAGTACTTATCGTCTTTTACTACTTCTTCTGGGAATGAACAAAAATAAAAAATCTTATTTTGTCTCAGTAGTACTTTATAATCAAGGACTTGCTCCATCAGCTCAGAAACCATCTCCTACAACCTTCTTATTCTCTAGGGGCATTCCAAAATGCGTGCAGGTGGCTGATATGTTGCGCTCCAGTTTCTTCAGAACTTCTGTGGTGTTTGTTTTTAAGTGTTTGCTTTTTATCAGAATCAGAATCAGAATCAGAATGGGGGTTTATTGCCAAGTAATTTTCACGTTACAAGGAATTTGGCCTGGTCC
>JAOXYM010000015.1:9249034-9261957 GCA_028567055.1 Leptatherina wallacei | reverse complement strand
AGATGTCTGGTGGTGTTAATACCTAACTTTAGTCCTCCAGGCAAACTCTTCTGCTTTTCTTCTCTGGCTTGTAAATATCTATACAAATCATTATGTTCGACATCATGTTTTAATACCATATTTTGAAAATGTTCCATTTTGCCTTTAACCTCTATAGTACACCAAGGTGTAATTCCTTTATTTGCCCAGTTTTTAAATCTTGGGTCATATTGTGCCGGACTAAAATCTTATCAGTCATCTTAGTTTTACCAGGTTTATGTATTACTGTTATAATTGCTTCTGACTACAATGGTAGTATCTTATTGTTTTTAAGGATCCAGTTAAAAGTGTTGTGCAGTATGAGTGATAGTTCTTGGAATATTTTGTACCATTTTGTACCATTCTGCTGGGTACAAAAAATCCTTTCTAGATGCAGCGTGTAGCAGAAGCAGGTCAGGGTGCAGCCGGAGGGGGCTTCCTTTGGACCTCAGGACTGTTCAAACAACATAGACTGGAACATGTTTGAGGAGACATCCACACACAATCACTCAACATCCAGGAATACACTCAAGCTGTCCCTGCCTACATCAGTAAATGCATTAATGATGTCACAGAGACTATAACCATGACAGTACGGGGGAACCAGAAACCATGGCTGACAGGAAAACTCTGCATGTCTGACACATCGAAAGCACAAACTTTGTACCCCCTTGACCTGGAAAACCACAAATTCTCGTTCACCTTGACATGACCCACACCAGCCACTTTAATCGTTGAAACTTTATTTCCACGGCAGTACACACAAATATTTTTGTATATTTTGTCCCATATTGTTTATACTGTATATTCTTAGTTCAGTACTGTTTTATACAGGATATCAAATTGTATTACATCGTTCAAACGTTTTAATGTACATACTAACGTACTTTGCATTTCTTTTATATATATATATATATATATATATATAAATAAATATAAATATAAAAAAAATTTCTTACTTATAGTCTTATTCCACTGCAGAGAAAGAAACAAAATTTTGTTTCTCTATGTGTCCGGCACTAGGAGTGGAATTACCAAATAAAGTTATCTTGAACTCACTTTTAAAATCTTTTCATTGTAACAAAATTAAAGGTCAATGACAGAAAAAAAAATGTAATCTATCATTAAAAACTGTGTTTATATCAGTATCTAATCACGTTATTCTCATCACTGTTATGCTTTCCTTCTCTTAGATTGAGCCATTTAAATCTCGTTGCCGTGGGTTCACATACATGGCAGCTACCATATTTGTGACACCATTTTTACTATGGTGTCTCTGAATGGACAAACAACCACCTCTTATAAATTCCCTTCGGGGATTAATGTTTTAGTGACTCAGCTGAGCAATATAAAAACCAAACATATAGAGCTATAGCACAGTGCTAAAAGTAACTTAATGAAACCTATTTCTCACCACCTCTTTCAACAGAATTAGCTGATGGCTTGTGTTGTGACATTTTTACTGAAAAAAAGAGTTTGTGGTAGTATATCATGCATAATGATTAGAACATTTGATTTGATTTAAAGTTTGTTTTTTATATTGCATCCTCTCTTTTTTATTTCCCAAGAAAGATCTGGATCATACTTGTTTCTTCCAAGTGAACAACAATAAAATGTTGAGTTTGATTCCTCTGAGGGGTTTACTACAGCAGGGAAATGTCTAAAATGTTATTTCTATAAACCACAGCGCATAATGTTTTTCTTATCAATGAAAAATGGATCTTATAAAAATAGATGTTGTAGGCTACTCACTGGAACCGTTTAACTCACACCACTATCCCTTGTAGTTTAATTTTCATTATTGATTTAAAGAACTCGTATCTCTCCCAGCCTCAGGTGACTACACTTTGTGCATGCAAAGCAAAGACACCCAATATGTCACAGAGGATACCAAACACTATCAGGTCAAACGCTGTGCCCTTTAATTGTAGTTCGGACATAAGAAGTAAAGAAGTAGGTCAGATATCTCTATCTACAGCAGTTTTCCATACATTTTGTGATTTCCCTTCTGCTGGCATTTTAGACACATGTTTCATGAAAAATAACTTAATCTCACCGTTCCCATTAATTTAAATGAAAACAGCTTAAAAAATATGCTAAATGGTTCCAAACTCAATGGCTTAGGAAAACAGAAAAGAAACAAAGCAAATTGTATTTATAATTATCTAAGGTTGCATACTAATTATCCCTAACTGATTATACAAAAAGTGAACTGATGCTGGGAAGCTGTAAAAAAAAAAAAAAAAAAGCCAAAAAGCAACCTCCTATAATTTGCCTTTAAATGAGCTGCTCTTATTCTGTAATGGCTCCATTTTCCTTGTATGTGTATTGATATTGATATTTTATAAACCAGCAACCATATTTTAACTCAATGAACGTCTTGTGATTTCATAATAGAGTTGTAGCATATTGGCTCTTTTCCACTTTGATTAGTCATTGTTTTTCTGCTGTTTTCTTTGTTGCAGGCTGAGTCTGGCCCAGGAAAAGGTGGGACATCTGGCAGGGATGTGGGCTGCTTTTAATTTCCAGTCTCTCTGAAAACTCATGAGCATGTGTTGCCAACACCAGGGACCACTTATTCTCACAATCACTCTCTTTCTGGACAACATTTACTAAGCAGCTGATGATGGACTCGAATATAAAACTCTTTGTCACCTGGCCAGAGTATATTTTGAGGTCTGTGTCTGAAAGTTAGCGCTTCAGTAATTTCCATAGATAGCTAGACTTTGTTTCTTCACTCTGAACCAAACTTGTACGCTAACTTAATGAATGGTTTGACAGTGTCAGCAGTTCAGACTAAACTCACATCTATAGCTCAGGATCATTGACTTGTAAGAAAATTCAGTTTTCTGGTCTACTAGTTTCTGGTGTGTACACAATTGGAGGCATTTCCCATTTCCTTTTAATCCAAACAAGTTGGGGAAAGAGAATTCTGAAATGTTACACTCTTGGGTTTCTGGTTGGAATTTTTTCTATCACCTGCTGAACTGTATTAACCCGTTGGCCACATGCTTACATTGTGGTGACAACTGAAAATCTTCCTTGCAGGCTATGTGTGTCTGAATGCTAAAAAGAAAAAAATAATCCAACAGTACACATTCAGTGGGTTGTGAAATAAGCCAAATTTTGTTTAAACAGGTTTGCTTAAAAGTTTAATTGATGCAAAATGCTTCCAATGTTAGTATATGCTTAAAATAATCATGATTTCAACATTGATGAAAGCAGTAATGACCTCCTAAATAAAGCCTTTTATTCTAAACCCTTTTCCTTAATCACAACAGGAGCCTCTGAACCGAAATGTGTTTATATTCAAGTTCAATTTTAATGAAACACAGAGCAGATGGAAGAAGGCTCTGATAACAGGATGCAAAGACATGAAAATCTGTTTCCATCTCTGGTCTCTGTCTGCCCATCTTCACTATTGTTCACTTACTGTATTCAGTACCATCAAGCCTCCACTAAGAGACTATAAAAAACCAACCAGGAAAGCCATTCATGAATGCTGATTCAGCTAAACATGCTCATTCCGCTCCCTTTTTATTCTGTGGAAGTAGCACTGGGGATAAATTACACATTCTTAAGGAACTAAAGTCAATATTTTTTGTAACTCACAGACTCAATGTGCATTCAGAAATTAAAGCAATTTTTTCTCAGACAGACTAAGGATTGTTTTGAAAAGTCTCAACAACAACAACCGGATCAATTCTAAATTGGGATTTGGAAATTTAGTATAGATATTCATCTTGACCTGAGAGATGTCTCAACAACAGCTGGGTGGGTTGCTGTGAATAGTACATGTTCCATTTGAAATTCTATGAGATGAAAGAGAAAGTTCATTTTTACATGCTATGTCTTATTTCAAACATCTAAACACTATCTGGTCCAGTGGTGACAAAAGATTGTTAATGCTATTTAATAATTTGGCATAAAATCTAACCATGGAACATAAAGAATCTAGATGAAATGCTTCATCTTAGCTTTATTCAATCCAATTTTGTTTATGTAGCCCTAAAGCCTTTTATGAAAATGCTAGTCACATCATTGTGAAACATAAATATCATCTCATATTTACATATGAATGTTATCTAATTAGCAAAATAACAGGAGAGCTTTATTCCCCCAGTTCAGGTGGTGAGGATACTGGATGGTTAATAGTTCTACTTGTGGCAAACTACATATAGTCAGAGTAAAGTACAGTTGAAGGCCAACTCTCAGGCAGTCATCTCATGGATGCTTTGATAGATGGAGAGGGAATAAATATTCACTCAAGGCAGGTCAAATAAGGAAAAATTGATCTAAAGTATTAATATCTCAATAATTCATTGCAACAATTCTTTCATTGCGCGTCAACAAATCTCCATGCCTGGATTCCTCTTTTAGTCCAAAGCTTCAGCTGTCAGGAATCACTCGAAAATGAACTTGACAGAAGGAATACTGCTTACTTTCAATCAGATGCCAGAAAGCAGAGTGCCGCTCTGAGTTGAAAAGCGACAACGAGATGCGAATTTAGTGGACTGAATTTCAGTCTGGCTCAAGTGATTATAATGGAAATTGTGGTATTTCTCCTTTTGAAGGTGTCTCAGAGAAGAGCACTGACCACGCTGTGAATGAAGGAATTAAGGGTGTTGATGTACAAATCATACATAGCGATTTTCATCAGAAAAATAAAGATATCCCTCTGCTTTGAAGACAAGAAGGATGAGCAACTAAAAGAAAATGAGCACATCTTATTTGAACATTGGTTACCATCACTGAAGTCCACGGTCATCTGTCTATCTGCTGCATATCCTGTACAAGGGATGAAGGAAGGAACGTCTGTAGCCTGCTGGGCTCTGAAATAAATATTCATGTGTGAATTCTACGCTAAATATCTCATTTTGATGGGAAAAAAGAGATAATTCTGTTTTGAAGTTACTATTTCTTTTTCTTTTTTAAAAAACTTGTCTTGTCCAGCATCATAATGACGGTCTGCCTGCAGGGTTGTGCCGAGTAAATTTGCTTTGCCAAAGGAGCTTTATGAGTATAAAAGCTCCTCTTGATAGTCTAAATTCTGTTTTTTTTAATTTGTTTTTAGTAATGGTTTGTTACTGCATTTACATAATTTTGCTGGACCTGACCGGAGGGAACAGAAAGAGAAGAGAAGAGAAAGGAATAATTGACAGAGAGAAAAAAGGAGGAAAAAGAGGAGACAAAGATACACCAAATAGACAACAATGCAATCCAACCACAGACTCTAGACAACCTGCTACACTTGTACAAAAACATAACAAAGAACATCCAATGGCCCCTGCAGAAGCACAAAGCTGACAACCGTCAGGAGCACCAATGAGAGATGAACAAGTTGAAAAGAAACCATGTATCTCAACTAAAACCAGAGTAGAAACACACACAAAGAAAACTAAAATATAAGGAGTGAAGAGTGAAAAGAAGAGGGCTCATGCAGATGTGACCCCGCCTGCACAAGAGTCAGAGGCAGGCCAGAGGGACCTCGAGACCCAGGCGAACGGCAACCACCACGGTGCTCGGAGTCCAGCCACGCCACCATGACGATGACCCTGCATCCACCGAGGGGATGGCAGAGGGAGGCCCCAGCCAGAGCCCCCTGCAGCCACAGAGCACAGGCCCGAGCAGGCCAAGATCAGCAGCCGCCGACTCCGCCGGGCACCTGTCACCCAGGGCAGACAGAGAAAAGAGCCAGCCCGGGTCTATGGAACAAAAAATTAGCGTTATTATTAGCAAAGATGCTAAATTTGTTTTCTTATTTTAGATGCTAGGGCAGCTGGTCTTTAGTCCTCTGAAAAGATGGATGAGGTTTTTTAGGTGCCAGAGCAAAGAAGCATATTTCCAGCAAATAAGAAACTGGAGACAGTGTGCTTGTTTAGTTTGAAATTCTAACACACAAAATAGACAAACATAATATGAAAAGGCTGGTACACAGGTACTGCCCTTAAAACTCACATTAGACAGAATGAATTTTTATTTGTCAGGGTTTTACATTAAAGACCAGATAATTGACATTTTCTCCATTTTTGTACAACTACATACATTAATTTAAAAGTATCTCTGTAAAGTGCTACCACAAAAAAGTTAGACAACATAAACGTCAATGTAAAATTACTTTTATGATGCCAAATGAAACTAAATTTTACTGTCACACAGAAAAAATATATTGCTTATTTACAATTTTTAGGTAAATTGTGCAGCTCAAAAAAACGTTTCTTTAGATGCCTTGATTCTCATTGTAAAACATATGTGGTCAGTAAAACAACAGAAAACATCTATAGGTTGTCTTTCATTATATCCTAAACAAATTTGATTAAAACTCCACATTTCCTACTGCTACCCACTTCCAGTGTTGAAAATCTCTTTGGTAGACCCTTTTTAGTATGCACACTCTAACATAGGTCAGCTCTTAGTGAAGCAATAGGATTGAGATCCGTGTTTGACCACTTGAGATGAATCCCTTTCAAGTGACATTTGGAGTAAGATTGAGTTACTTTCATGTTCTCTGGCAAAAGCACATCATTAGCATTCAGCACGTGCACATTCTGGCTCTAACTGCAAGTCCTCTGCTCATGACTGCTATGTGACTACATAGGATACTGTTTTAAGGATGCATAAAAGTGAATTGCAGTGATTCCCATTCTAAGAGCTTTTCAAGCTTTGACATTTGAACCTGATTTTGCAGGTGATTCAGTAATCATTCACTGTCCAAATTTTAATGAAAAGTTAACATGATTTCCACATTATCTATGGCAGTGCATCAAAGGCCAAAGGGGCAGATGGTCCAGCATCTTTAGCCAACCCCTCTGCACTTACATGTGACGTGGGTAGTGGCTGCACAGTAGTGTGGTGATGAGCACGTTTTGCTGGGGCCTTTTCTTGTGAGTGGAGTGTGTTCTTCCATATGTGGGTTCTTTCCAGGTACTTTGGCAACTTTCCACCATCCAAAAACAAGCATTCTGGGATCATTGGTTATTATAAATTGACTGTGATTCTAAACTGAGTGTGAATGGTTCTTTCTGTGTTAACCCTATGATAGACTGACAACCCATCCAGTGTTTACTAGGGATTTCATTTAATAGCAACAGGAATATACTCCTACTCCCATGGAGAACCATGTAAGAGGGATGGATAGATATTGGTAAGCTTTACTCATAAATAAGGTAAATAGTGAAAGCTTGAGCAAACAAGAAACCACCCCAGAAATATCCATCTCTTAGAAAATAATCACAAAGAGATGTTTGCAGAAATTACTTTAAATCGGACCATCTCAGATTGTGACCATGTTATCTTGCTCCTTCCACAGGCTAAATATCCTTACAGTGACACAAAACCAAAATCTGAGTCCTGCCATGTCAAAGTGACAACTAACAGGGACTTATTGTTATTATTATTATTATTATTCGTGATAATGTGTTCTATTGCCTATGTAGGAACTGTTGTTCTCTCAACATATTTCCGGCGGAGGAGTGTGACAGAAGAACATTCAATTACGTCACTTCTTCCCCACGTGAACCGCTTCCTACATGTGAGGAGTCGCGGCACATACACAACAGTTATCACCACGTTTTCACTTCGCTGATAGCAAATTCTCGTCGTATGGTCATCAATAACAGAACTATGGAGTCAGCAGACGAGGAGTCAATGCACAGTCAGGATTCAGAGGAAGAAAACAGCGATTTATCGGATGGAGAGGTGAATTTTTACGTTACCATCAGCTATCTGTAGCTAACTAGCACAACTGAAGCTAAAGGGTTATAAACATGTTTTTTTCTTCCTGCTTTGAATATAAAACCACACATTGTCGTGTAAATCGTATTCCGAACTTTGTCGGACTGTAAATTGTATCAAATTTAATGGTCTAAACTATGGACATTTGTTGGAGCCGAAGAGATAACCTCAATGTATCTAAGAAAGTTATGCTATTGGTCTTTACATGCCTTGCATTGTATGGGTTCACTCGGCAATTAAATGTTGAATTTATCTGTCTTGCTTAGCTCCAAGAGGCCTTGGCAAAAGGGTTGTTGAAACCTGGGATGAATGTCCTGGTGGATAAAGCCAAGAAGTTCGTCAACAATGTGGTGAGTAAGTCTAAGTGCAGCAATGGTCACGAAGTAAAATGTTGAGACTATGGCTGAATTAATGATCATGCCATCTTGGACACGGTTTAGTTTACTCTTTGAAATATGTTGTCATACAGGAGGGATTGAAACTATGCCTTGCTGATTTGCGCAAAGATCTACCCTGGGTGGAGAGGTTAGACATCACCAACCTGCCCGCTGAAGATGTTCTATCTAAAGTTGAAGGGAAAGTACCAGCTGCAATGAATGGAGACCTCAATGCAGATGATGATTTCCAAAGGGAGATGTTCTTGTAAGTGAGTGACCATAATGTGGTGTGTAGTGTATTTAGAAATTGAATAGTAAGGCTAAAATGTGAAATGTTAAACATAGTGTCCTAAAAAAGATAAAATTTTAAAAAGACTGATAAAGGGGAGGAAGTGCCATAAATACGAGGGAATAGGTATGATCCTTAATCCACACTCCTGGTGGTAAAGCACCACAACCATGTTTCCCAAACATCATTGAATCAGTTAGAAGATATAGTTTTATACTTTTAAATAAGTGCATATTTTATCACCAAAGATGACAATATTGCAAGCTGCGCTCTTTAGCAAGTTAGCAGTTGGGTTCCAATCAAATTGTGTTAAATGTTGTTATCTTTCTGGAAACTTAATAACCTTTTTAGGCACAATGATTATTATAGGGTAATAACCTGTGTTGGCGTGCATGTCTTAGCTGCAGTAAGGTTTTTTACTCTCCACTCAACAACTATCACACACTCTGGTTACTCAGAAGAACAGGCACTGTAGGTAAAAGTACATTTGCATTGAAAAAAAATCTACTTTTGGGGATTCAAGGGCTTGTTTAGTCCAAGATGTAACAGTTAACCTTGTCTTTTCAAGAATTTCCAAAGATGATGATAATGTATTATGCAGAATAATTAATTTAGTTTTTCTTCATACATAAAGTAATGCCTGACACACATTGTGCAGCAAGAGATGACTCCAAAACTCTGACATAAATTAAACTTCTTTTGTGATTAATAATGCGACCATCTCTGCCACGTGGATTGTACTCTATCTAAAGACTACTTTTTTTCTGTCAACTTACAGCTATCGACAAGGTCAGGCTACAGTACTAGAGGCACTGCCTCTTCTAAGTAAGCACAATATAGCTACCAAGAGACCTGACGATTACTTTGCAGAGATGGCCAAGTCAGATCAACAGATGCAGAAGGTGAGAACAGTATGACCTCCTGCAACATGATGCCACTTTTTTTGGCAGACAAGTCATAAACTTATAATTCACTGTACTATTCAGTTGTAAAAACTGGTTCAGGTTCTAAGTAAAGTTTTTATTTTTTTTCATAAAGAGTTCAATCCACATACTGAAACAAAAATGCTTTTCTTTCTTCAGATTAGGCAAAAGTTGATCTCAAAACAGATGATTCTGGAGAGATCAGAAAGAGCCAAGAAACTGCGTGAGCAAAGAAAGTTTGGTAAAAAGGTTGGTTCTTCTTGTCTTACAATCTATTTATACGTTATCTTTTTATAGATTAAAAGACCCAGATAAAAACGGTCAAATAAATGAGGAATTAACATAAAACTGAATGTATGCCAGGTCCAAATAGAGGTGATTCAAAAGAGGCAGAAGGAGAAGAAGGCTATGATGTCTGCTGTAAAGAAATACCAGAAAGGTAGGATTTAACAGGTTTGGTACAAGTGTAGCTTGTTGTTTTTATGTGCGTTTCCTCACCACACTGCATCGTTTTTATCATGTTTGCTTCTAGGAATGACTGATAAACTGGATTTTCTGGAAGGAGACCAGAAAGCGGGTAACGATTCTTCTGGAGGTCCAAAAAAAGCATTGAACAAAAAGGGGTAAGGAGGTATTTTATTTACCTGTACACACAGTGGCTATTCATTAAAAGTTTGGTGTTTTCTTTTTTTTTTTCTTGACATTTTAGGTGTTTTAATGCTTAATGTAAAATTTTTATACTGTTATTTTGACAGCCCCAATGCTAAGAGAAAATACAAGGATCAAAGGTTTGGCTTTGGAGGCAAAAAGAGCGGAAAGAAGTGGAACACCAAGGAGAGCTATAACGATGTTTCCAGTTTCCGTGCCAAACACGCTAATGCTAAGGGTGGCAAAGGAGGGAAGAAAGGCAAAGGGGGGAAACAAAATGTGAGTGACATGTATATAAAAGCTCTGACTGATTTATTGATGGCCAAAGTTTTTCAAAGGAAGTACATTATTGTTAAGAAAACACGTAACTTTTGTCATTTGAAATTTCAGAAACGTCCAGGCAAGTCTGTACGCAGGAAGATGAAGGGTCGCTCGTAAAAACAGGCTGGTCTTCGATGTAATTTCTGGACGCGATTTACTCACCCAGTCTGTCTTCTTTGCACCTCAAAAGACTCGTATGAAACTATGTGCTCCTCTACACCTTTTTATAACGTGTGGATTGATACAGACTGTATTCACACAGAGAGGGATATCCTGACAGGACGAAGAAGGACATCAGTGGACTGTATAGACATGCATCTTTCTTATATGTCCATTACCGTCTCAATATACTTTTCATGAGGTGGTTTTAATTCCACTTCATGCTTTTTCTCATCAGTATCTAAACCAGCCTCTCTGCTGTCCAGTGGACACTGTGTATTCTTAGTTTGGCATATTGTTTTATCTTTTCTTACTCTGCTCCTTGATCATTGATTCTTACCTGTGTGGCATGACATTCTATATTATTGAGCTGTTGTCAGTTTTGACCTTTCCCGTTCATTAATATGATCAGTGTGTAACAGGCGAGTGTGCTTTGTATATACCTGTGTAATTGTTCCCCCTGCAAGAGTTTTGCTTACTTGCAAAGATGAAAATGCCTCTTCTTTGCCGACACTCATGTGTTGCTATGATAAACAAATATACTAAATCCTCCCTGCTTTTGAATGAATGAATTATACTTTATTGATCCCCGAGGGGAAATTGCATAAAACTTTTCATGGTTCATTTAAGTCGCTGAGCATGTTCTGCGTGTTCGGTGACATCTGTTTTGATTCGGGAGAAATTGTCTTGGCGGCTCAATGGAATCTAGAGGGAATAAAATGGTTAGAGTGTTAGTTTTGACAAACATCTGGACTTTTTCTTTTACGATTATAATACAATGTTAATAAACTTTTATTCTGGTTGCCAAACACAGTAAGTGGGTTACAGTGGAGTAAATGAGCAAATGTACCAGATTTAAATGTTCCAACATTAATACTGGTTTGAAATCTACAGAAAACTCAGGTTTTTAGCTTTTTTTTTTTTTTTTTTTTTAGCATTTTGCCAGACTTTTTAATGCTAGTCTTTTAAAATATTTTGGTTAAGTTTCATGAAAATATGTATCATGACTATAAGTCGTGTACGACAGCTTTATTACAGACATTAAATGTCCCTGGTCTATAGTATCAGTGCTGGTACTTAAAATGTACAGTATGATTGGCAAACTGCTACTAAACTTCTTTACTGTGATTAAATCATTACTTAAAAAATGAATTTATGTTCACAAAATTGCAGTTTCAGTATCCTGCATTAACAAAAACGTATGTTTAGCTTTAAAATATGCTACACAGTGTATGTTAAAGTGAGTGTGATAAGTTTCACACTGTAACATGCCAGTTCACAAACATCTTTTCTCATAAAATCTGAAGGTTTATCATCTTAGTCTTACTCTATTCAAAAATACACCTGGTCTGGTTTGGCAATAGTTAAAGCATTTATCAAAACAGACTACAACAGTATTCCTCACTAGTGTAGTTGAGAACCAGCCTATCTCCTGACTCTCAGTGACTGGCAATGGATATTTCTTGGTGGGTTCCATGTGGGCCTTGTGGAAAGCTTCAATGTAGCCAGCTGCAAAAAAAACAACCCCCCCCCAAAAAAACAGTCAAGTACTGAAAAGTTTTAGAAAACATCAAAACCTTTAATTTCAAGGGAAACTTACTATTCTCTGCAATTATTTCTGGAGGTTTCTTGGACATAGGCTTGTCTGGTAGGATATGCACTGCAGGTTAGAAGGGATGCAATATCAGGACAAGTTTTCTACCAAGTATTCCAAATGTAAGGAAAGTAACTTGACAATTTTTTTCTAGCAGTTGACTACAGTTGCTGAAGCTGTTCAGTGCTTTTAATTCCTCAAACATAGTTGGACATTTTAGACCAGCGGTAGTTTGGCAAACATGGAAGAATGTTGAAATTTAACGCTAGTTTTACAACAAGAAAAAGAAGGACGTATTTGTTTACTGACATTTCCGGAATGGATTGACGCTGAACTCCGTGTGCAGCTTCAGAAGGCTTTCCTCTTTTTTAATCCTTTCGACTTGAATTTTGTTCTGCTGAACAAAATCCACTAATTCCCTTTCTGCCATGACAGCAAAATATTGAGCCAAGGGATGGCAACATTGACGTCTCACACGACAAGAAGCATTTGGCTGGTTTGAATCTTTGTATAAGCGTCGCTAAGCAACAGTAAACAGCCATGAGTTGCAGCTGCGAGGGCCGAACACGCGATGGAGCCACGCGCCCAGATTTGGATGGAAATACTGCCATTCTTACATTAAGCCAGTAATTTTTAATAAGACAAAACGCTTAATGAAACCACCCCGTTTCAAAACATTTGCCTGGTTCTATTCCGACATTTTTTTCCTACTGATTAACAGACTTACAATCCAGGCTACATGACGCATGGAAGGCAGAATTTTCTGTCTTTATTGAAGGAATCAGGTCCTTGTTGAAAAAGGAGGCAAGGTAAGGCAAGTTTATTTGTATAGCACATTTTCAGGTTCAAGACAATTCAAA
>JAOXYM010000015.1:9182888-9201530 GCA_028567055.1 Leptatherina wallacei | reverse complement strand
CACAGAGGATTGTGGGGCGTCCTCTCCTGCTCCTGGACTCAATATACGACAGCCGGGTCCAGAGGAGGGCCAGTCGTGTAGTTGCAGACCCCACCCACCCAGGACACAAATTGTTTGTACCTCTTCCCTCTGGAAAGAGATTCAGGACCATCAAAGCCCACTAGAACAGACTGAAACGCAGCTTCTTCCCCGGAGCTGTTAAATCCATCCTCCCCCCTTAGTCACTTAAAAAATATTTTAATAATTATTCACTTAAGAAATATTTATATTTGTGTCTTAGTGTGTTTAAAGCCAAGAGCTGCTAAACAAAATTTCATTGTGCTTGTCATAATGACAAAGATTCTTGATTCTTGAATAGGCCCATATATTTTCACACAGTAACTAAAGCCCAAGGCCTCAGGTGGCAAAGTGCCAGTAACCTTTAGTTAAGAGTCCATACTTAGCCATAGGCAGAAGCGGCCCACCCGGAGAATTTAGCTGTTTGCTCATAAAGGGATGGACGATCAGATTTCACAGGTGTTGGTGGGTCAGAGCCAGCTGGGCTTGTGGATATGATCTCTAATGCTGTGCCACAGTTTGCTAGTCTCTCTTTTTAGAGATGTATTGTTGGTAAGGTGGAGAAATCTAATCTGAAACATTCTCAAATTTAAACTTGATGAATAATCATTTATAAAATCAAATAAGTATTTTAATTGCTAAAAAGTAAATGTTGTCATAGCTGAACTGTATTGAATGAAAAACATAATCATGGCAGGATTAAAAATAGATAATAATGTAAAATTTAAAAATAAAAAAAAAACTGTCTGTTTTACCACCAGGTTCAGTCTGTACTACCTCCAGTTTAGAGACTTGCATGCAGCTTATATTGTGACTATTTGAGACCATCCCTGTCAGGTGAAAAGCATCAGTCACAGTGACCCATATGTTTCAAAGAAGAAACACAAAGGAAGCAAAAAAATTGAATCAAAGGAAGGTATCTCCAGAGGCTTCAGCACTCAGGGGAACTGCTGGTATCCAAAGGCTTTTCATTTAAAGTTTACAGAAAAAGAAGAGAAAAAAAATCAATGTAGTTTTTAATGAACATATGGGGTCCTGCACAAAAGCTAAGAAGTTTTATTTTTTGCTATGGTCCGTTAGGATTTCTAAATATATAAGTAAAGTTTGGGGAATAAAAGGCAGGTAAGGAGAGTTCATCGGAATATTGCAAAATTCATTCACAAGAGCGTGAATTTTTTTTTCCTGCATTTTTTTCTTTTGGCAACATAATTCCTATGTAAACATTATTTATTATTAAAAGTTGATACCCCTTAAGGAAAATAACATTTGACTCAATTTAAAGAGGGATTTCTGTTATGGTGGTGATGTTGCTAATTGGGAGATTCTTTTCACCTGGTGGTGATGATCCAGGCCTGCCTATTTAAGTGCCAGCCTGCAGTCCAAACATCACCAAATTGTTGCCTTACCCCATGGTACAAAACAGGCCATTACTAAGTCCTGTGTTTTTTTTTTTTAAAATACTAGTGTTTGGAGAAATTAACTTATTTTTGTTTGGAACTCCTTCTTTACAGAAGACTGCCTTTTCTGGACTGCAAAGAACCCCCAGTGAACCTTTCTGCCAGCCTCTTCACTGCCCCCTCAGCCACAGCAGGTTTTTGTATTCAAAATAAATCTTTTGTCACTGATACTTCCTGTCTGCTCCTTCCTGGGTCTGACCTGTCTTTCCCTATCCCTAACAGAACAAGACTAAAGGTGTCACAGAAGTTACAAAACTGTAATGCTAAATAGTCTCAGTCTCTATTTAAACTCTTTCATACACATTTCAAAATCAGATTACCTTTTAAACAGAAATTTCCATTAGAATAACGTCTATAGAAATTTAAAGACCACCTTAATTAAACGAAAACAATTTGGTTGAACATAGTTAGAAATTTTGTCCAGCCAGCAATTTGTTCGAAGACCTACTCCTTCCCACTTTTTCTTCTTTTTATTCATGCAGGGATAAAACAAGATAATTGTATAACATTTGCTTTGCAGATGTTTTAAATTTTCTAGTGGATGAGTCCACAAATGGATGTATGGGTGAAAGGGTATAGTTGCTTTGGAGATGGCACGTACAATGTGCGTGGCACTGTATAGTATGTTCATGAAAAACAGTTAAGTACCCCTCTTATTGATAGCATCAGCTCAGCTGCTGCCTGCACTGGAGTGTGCCTCTCAAAGCCCCTTGACTCTCAGACAAATTGACTGTCATCAGCAGTGACATGGTGCTCTGGCATTCTCGTCACACATCCGCCTCTTTCCTGCACTCTCTTCAATGTCCTGCAGTTTTACTGAGTTCTGCTCATCCACTAACATTTTTGTTGCAGAGATGGAGTTAGACAGACCCCTTGGCCCCCACCATTGGGCCTGCCAGCAAGCTCTCCTCTACCTGCCTTTTCCTCATTGACAAAACACAAAAGACAGACAACCTGTTAGTGATTCTCAAGGACAAGGGGACTGCTCCAACTTTATATAAAGTGCTGGAGGAGTTTGAGAGGTAAGATGTGTTTTCGAATTCCGTCCTGAGCTGAATGTCAATTTGCTTCAAAGAGAGAAAAATAAAGACACTGGACTATGTTTCATGGTGCCTTTACACAAAGGCTTTAACAGCTTTAGCCACCCACTTTCAAAGAGCGGGAGACACCTTGGTAGTTATCAGTGTAATGCAGGGGCAATTAAGCTGACGGTTTTTCTTTTTTTTCTTTCCCTTTTTTTTTTTTATTACATGGATGTTTAACCTGAACCTTGGAGAATGTTTGAGTAGAGAAGCTTCTAAAGATGGAACAAAACCTGCTTAAATTTAACTTTATCATATTGAACACAATATGAAACGAAACCTTTTAATATGTTGTGCAAAGCAACAACACAGTCTTAAAATCTCTGACATGAACCACATGAGGAGTCTTTGGTGATGTAGAATCACTTGCTTTAGCTTGATTTTGAATTTTTTTTTCTTTAATAGAAAATTTTATTATTATTCCCTCAAGGTTTTACTCTCGGAGCCAATAGCCTGAATGGCAAGAAAATGGCAAGATTTCTTTCTTTTACAGAGGTTGATGTTTGACCAAGAAAAACCACCAAGATGTTTGAAAACCCAAACATCTTTGACCTTTGGTCAAGATTTACTCAAATACTTTTGATTAATTATATTTCTTCAATCACTGTGTTGTGGTGTTCTGGGAAAAAAAAAAAAAACGCATCTGCCATTTTTTTTTAGCCCCAGTTATGTCAGAACATCCCCAGCACCCCGTTGAACCAGAGCTGGGAACAGAGACAATATAATGTTTGATCTACATCATGGCACACACTGCTCCTGATTTATTCAAGAAAGAATTGCTGATATTTTTGCACATGGGTGTGGGCGAGAGAGATATGAAGACAGTCAGATATAATCAAATATGGAGCAGAAAATCTATCCGCCTAGAAATATTTTTAGGTTTGAAGGTATGAACAGGTTCCACTTGATATTGGACAGAATTTCTGAAATATCTTCATGTTCTATAAGTCATCTTAGTCAATAAGACTATGGTCATAGGACTAAAGTGTGGTGTGTTGATAGTATCTAGACAAAAAATAAAGGGAGGATAAAGGTGGGGAAGGTAGATGGGAAAATTCTTGGTTGAGCATCATTTATACATCTGAGAATAAACAGCGTAAAGCATTTGTTCGTTCTTTTTTCTCTATGATAGTAACCATAGTTATGTTTAAGTTTCCATGATGTGGTCACTTGATGACTAAAAGAAGATCTACTATTTGCCAGAAGTGGTTCTCTGATGGATGTGAGTTGATACCATGAGGTGCTGGCTTCATCTGCTCTTTAGTCCAATATTCTCTTCCTGTTCTCTGCTTCCATCTTCATGCTTTTCTATTTGTACTTTTCTTTGAAATACTCAAAACATTTCCTTTGATCCCTCTTCCCTTCCTTCCATCCTTTGCTCCCTTGTTGTCCTTTCCTACCTTTTTAAAGGATTTTGCCAGTCCTTACTGATCATGCATTAATTTTTTCATGACTCAGTCACAGTAATAATGCCATCATATCGTATGCATTCATTGGATTGCACTGCAGCAGAGGTTGGATATTTCAGTCCAATTAAAGGTAAAAATGAAAAGAATGGCATTTGACAAGTTTGTCATGATCTTGTGAAATGAAAAAAGGATATTTGTGAGCTAGTGATTTAAACCTCATTGCAAAAATCCTTTTTTATTGTGTTTTTGTTAATTAGCTCCTTGCATTTAAATTCCAGCTGCATTTCTACTTTAACGTGACAATCATAAGATAAAAAAAAGAAAATCAAAGCATCCTAGACAAAAAAAAGCCATATCACACAAAGGCATACACTAAGATCAATATTCTGTTTAACAAGTCTGGTTTCAGGCCATAATAATAGCTGGCAGATGATCCCTGACCTCAGTAGTAGTGTTTTATCTCTGAATTTTTGCGGGGGACCTGCTATGCCCCCCCTGAAATGCTTTGTGTCCTGCACTATTGATTCAGTCTGTTTCAGGCTCAGGTTAATGAGAGCTGTTAAATAATGCAGACCCAGAAGCATTGTGAACACATAAAGCATCTAAAAGCATGTCCCTTTTCAATAGACGCTTTTCTTTTTAAAATGTTTATCTTTTTACCTATGCCTTCATTAATCTGTCATTTTTATCTTCACAATTTCTCCTGTATACACATCCCAGCATCCTATAGATGAAGATTGAGGGAGGGTGCCCCCTGCTAGGCTCCCCGTCCTTAGTCTCTCGCCACCTCTGATCCATTGTCTTCCTGGCTGCTGTGAGATTCAAAAACAACCCCTACTCCCAGAGATGAGACTCCCCTGCTGCAATATAGAGCGAGCATGAGCATCCCAATTTTGTTGCTCCTTCTAGCTTTCATATCAGATTGAATATGTTTCTTCAGGTTTATTGGTTCCTTTGTCTTTCTGATTGTCTAAGTGAAAGTCCCTGTAGGTGTGGAAGGCAATATCCCAGAGACATACAAAGCAAAACACTCTCCATTGTGCAATTATGGCATAATGAGCAAGTGGATGAATAAGCTTTGAGTTAAGCAGGATTTCTGCGACAACAGTACTTCACAAGCGAAAATGCAGTTAAATTAGTTTAATCCACTTAAAAATGATGACAAGGATTCTACTTCCTTTGCTTACTGTGCACGTTTCCTGCAAGTGATTTATTTTGAGGCTGGTGAGAAAAATATTGAAGATTTTCAAATGAAAAGATTACTCAGATAAATCTGTGACTGGGTCTGCACCAGAGAAATGAACATACTCTGTTTTTGCCTAAAATAGCAAAAAGGCAAATCAGAACCCCCCAGTACTTCTTTTAAGTTATTTGTAAATCAGGAACTCTGTGAATTTTGCTTACAGTGGAGGTGTTGAGGTTCCAGGAAGATTCAGCAGGTGCTTTGCAATGCAAATCACATCATTATGACAAAATGTAAGATTATTCTTGGAAGTCTGTTGGCACCAGGGAGCTCTATTAAATGTCTTGTCATTTGACACCATCAGGATACAAAACTACACAAAATACACTAATGAAAGTAATCCCAGCTGTGCAGCTTTAAAAACTCAAAACTGGGTCTGCAACAAAAGTTATATAATATCTCTTTCACTAAAAGGGCCCTCAGACACTAGTTACATGTTTATTATTTGACATTTTGTTTTTTAATTTCTTTTTTATAAGAAGCAGAAATATTATGCGGCAATAGGAGAGGGGCTGTGCAGATGAGCTTCGTCTTTATATTCGCTTGTTTGATCATCAAAAGTGAGTGGGAGGAAGGTGGAGTTTCAGCCTATATCTCCAAAAGCTGTGTTACTAAGTGACTACCCTTGCTGCTTCTTTAAGCTTGTGAAGTATGTGATATTTCTGTTACTGCTCTGTGCTGTTTATGAGCAGTTGGGGGGAATATATGGAGAACAGTCACTGGGGGTACATTATAGATGCTCTCACGCTTCACTGTGTCTTCCATTAAATCTACTCATGAATCAAATTGGCTTTCTTTCCACGTCTGTCACTTTTTTTTAAAGCCCACCAAAGGCACTGGCACCATACTGTTGTCCTGATAAGCTGTGTGAAGGAATAAATAAATTGAGTTTTACTTAAATTGAAATGGTACAGTAGCAGTAACAGTGGTTTTTGGCAAATGGTGCTGCCTAATCAGAATCTACTGGCTGCTGGAAAGCTCATTAGCATACAGAAATATGCTTCTCCACTTATTCTTGTCCTAATTGTGGATTTCTCTGACTGGATGGCTGCCTCTCCCTGGATAATGATGCCATACCATCCTCCATATGGCAAGAGTCAGCACGAGATAGAGAGGACACAGAAAGGAGGAACGGAGGAAATGAAACACCCCCCCCCCCACCCCATCTTTCTTATGAAAGTTGAAAAGCCGTATATAGTGCCTTCAGTGTGTGAACCGTAGATGAGCAGAAAAAAAACTGAATAAATACGAAGTATGACATAGAGCTTTGGACATCAGAGGTCTTCTCTTTCAAAATGTCTACAGGAGGACTCGGCCAGAGGAGCTGAAGTTCTTCCCACTTCAGCAGAAATTAAGTTTTAAATTTGAGATGGGTGTCAGCTGAAGAAAATCAACACTTGTGTGCTCTCCTACTACTAAGACCTTAATGTATTTTTCATGAATTCCAGTTTAAAGATGCTCCTTACATCATATCTGGTATCCGTTTCTTTGCCCAAACAGTTTTATCTATGGTCAAAATTCAGCTCAAATAAAATTTCAGTCCTGATTTACAATAATTATATGTGTATTTGTTCTTTTTGTCAATTAACCTCTCACTCAAACCAACAAAACAACAAAGCTTGCAAATAGACACAGTTCAAACTAATTATTAAGACATCTCCATTGATTTGACAACACATACACTCTGAATAATCATTACATGCAATATATGCAATAAGTCTTCTTTTTTTAAAATTGAATGCTGGTGTAACATCAAGGCCTGGAGCATACCTAAGATATACGCATAAGGTGTCCTTTGGTGCTGGTGCTCTGATGCACCGGCAATAGCATTATTAGATGGTGATAACAAATGCAGCAAATATCATTCTGGGCTGTTAGAGGGGATTCACACAGATGTGCTGAGCTAATGCTTGCAGGCTGATGAGCACTTCAAATTGTAGTCTCGGAATTAAATAGGCTGGCACCTCTGCTGCCAGGTAAAAAGTTGAACTTTTATCAACTTTCCACTTCATGCAACGTCAACAGAATTACAAAATAGGGCCACAAGAGACCCGTTAAAAGTCAATCAAAGGCAATACTATCAGAAATTAATCTGTGGGAATCACAACCTTAGTTTGTTGCCAAGAAACAAGGTCCTCATAAGTCAGATGGAGGGGAGATGGAAGAAAGTTAAAAGACTTGGAAACATAACACCTGAATATTTTTCTGGATAACCTTTTTTTATATACTTCTGGTTAATCCGGAAAAAAAAGATTTTATTCATTTATATATATATATATATATATATATATATATATATATATATAAACATGCATACATACATACAGTGGTGTGGAATGAGGCTTTCCCAACATGTGAAATAGTTAAGGTGAATTTATTTGTATTTCTAAACTCTTATGACATTTCAAAATAAAGATTACTTTAGAATTTGAGATCAAACAGTTTTCATCTTTTTTTAAAAATTCTTTATTCAAGTTTTTTAATTCCAAACACACTTTCCAAAACACTGGGATATCTCTAGGACACATACCTGTTTTCCCACCAGATGTTTCAGCCGAAAGTTAAAGATTGAAAATCAAATAATTTCTTAATAACTATAGATTTAGGGTATGGAATGATTTGGCTCACTTTTTGGATTTTAATATTCAAGTGACGTTGCAGACATGCAGCAGCATTGATGCAGGTAATAGACCTGAACATTATGAGTCACTGGAGAACCCAGAACTCTTGCATTTATTTAACTGAACCTGACCCCTGACATCCTAAGAGATGGGCTCAGTTAAGTAAAACAAGTCCATATGCAGTAATACATCATTAAACAAATTTTAAAACTTTTTTTTTCTTTTTAATGAAGTCAGACTATTGAGCAACTACTGCAGAGTGTAGCCATACACTTTGAAGTGTTCCTGCTGTGCTTTGAGCACAGTCAAACAGAAAGTATATTGCATGTGTGAATACTAATCTGTCATGCATTAGCATTTAAATAAAGTTTTCAGCCCTGTTGAGGGAGATATTATAGTTGATAGAGATGGCTTATTTAGTCAGGAACACAGCTTGTCCTCATCAGGAGACACACAGTTAGCTTTTATATGTGAGAGTATGCCAGTCTGTGTGTATCTCATAAATTATGGTGCTCAGAAATGCTGACTATTTACCAGAGTTTAAAACAGAACAAGTGCCATCATCATCAAAGAACTGCTCATCTATATGTAGGGATCATAATCAGCCCGAAAGGACAATAATACTTAGACCCAGACGTGAATTATACTCGGGTTGTGAATAGTATGGCGCCATCTCTGATGTGTCCTAAATAATGGGCAAATTTAACCTGTGTAGCGTTTATGAGCAGGAAACACTCAATTAATGCTGTTTCACACAATTTAATCATAGAACATGTATTCAGGTTCATGTCATCTGTGAATCATGAAGTAGCTGATTTATCAACCTTGACCCAGAGGAGTTAGTGTGCATGTTTTTAGATGAGAGGAAGTCTAAAAAACAACCAATGACGGAATAATTGCTTCAAAGGTGAATATCCTCATATTATTATCACCTATCTGAAGAGCTAATTCAAGGAATCTGGTACTTTTATTAGGGGATATACAGTGTTTGCAGTAGTTGAGAATGATCCTCCACAGAATATGCCCATGCACAATACAGCAGCAAGTGTGGTTTCTTATTTTACACCCCTGTATCTCCCAGTACAACATCCTGGAAACTTTCTGTTGACACCACACGGTGCATATTTTCCTAATTGAGAATTTTGTGTGAAATCTTATATGTGTAAAAAAAATTTTTTTAGATTGCTGAATACATCAAAGGAAATTAATTTTTGTTGGCTAAAAGGAGGGCAAGAGCAGGTTTTAGGATCCAGTTTTTAACTGCAAAATTGTTCATCCTGATTAGGATCCTAAAAGAAAAATCCTGTGAGACTTTGCAAAAGTGAACTGAATAGTGTTTATTGTTGCTGAAATTTTACAGTTATGTCTGTATGAGTAGATTAAAAACATTGTCTAAAATACTTCTAAGAAGTCTTAACTGCAGAACCAAATACTCATGTTATTAAATATGTTATATTTCCTAATTCATGTCAATCATTTGGTTAATCTACAGAGGTATGTTGGTCATATAGCTTGAGATCAGTTAATGTCCCAAACTGACAATTGTGTAAAAAAAAAAAAAGAAATTGTAATTAGCACATTTTTACAGTTCCATGCAGACTCAAGACAAAATGTAAACTGGATTTTTTGTATTGAGAGATTGTCATGCATGCTCAAAAATAATACAATTACTACAATTATAATGTTTAAGGCTCCAAAAACATTATAACATGCCTATGTTTTTCATTAAGCCAAGCAAAACTGTAGCAAAAGTGACTTTAACATGTTAAATGCTTCTAAGTAGGTGATGGGTGTTACTGAGGACTGTACATACTCTGTAAGAAGCGAGAACTCCCAAACCAGGGCCACGTTCTTGAAGACACAGAACAAAAATAAAGTTTTTGCTTCTCATGGAGTTTATATCAGCCTTAACACAAGAGAGCTGAGTTTAAGCTCCATCTGAAAATAGAGTGTCTGAGGATTTGTTTAGTTTGACTTTGCCATCAATTGTTGTCGGTTGGGATTACATAGCCTATAACTGACATATAGTTGGAGTTAAAATATACATAGGCTTAAATTTTAAATCTTATGTGGTCACAAGATGGCACCATGCAAAACAGGCAGCATATAGTGTTACCATATCACAATTTCCTTTTGCCTTTGTGGTGGTAAAACTACTCTACTAAGCTATTGTTGGACGTCTAAATTAACATTTGTTTCGTTGGGGATAACAGTGGTTTAGCAGTATTGGGGTTACCAGTTATGAATAAGGTGGCATTATCTGACAGACATGCAGGGAGCTCTGGAAGCAGCTGCTTTTGTTGCAGTTGTCATATCATAAAGACTTCCATAGGCCACATTTGCATCTACAGGCATCTACCACAACCTTTGGCAACAGCTAATTTATTCAAAAACATAACAAAGCACAAAGCCGCACACTGTGTCAAAAACACACACACACCCATACAACAAGAATATTTCTTTACTCAGCCTTTTACTTCCTGTGCTTCCTCCTGTCATCTTACATCTCTCTGTGTTAAACACTAGTAGAATGGGATGTGCATGACAATGTGTGTTGAATGCACATACGTGGTACCCTTACCCAGCATTTAGCCTTTGCAACAATGCTCTAAAAACAAAGTCCACTCAGGCCTCTCTGACACTATTATTAGTCCCTTCTTACAATTACCATTAACTAAACATTGGTCTGTATACACTATGACACACACATGCATACTCACTCATGCGGATACAAATGCAAATGAGGCACATAGACACAATAAGATGAAATTTTGCAAACATGGAAATTATGATGGGAGAGTAATGGCTGCCCAACAACGTCAAATGCGACAGCAATAAATCAGGATCCACTTAGGCTATTGAGTGTTTTCCAGTGACGGCTGGTGGGATTCTATACAGGAAATTATGCAAATGAGTTTCAGACACATTTCCAGAAAACTGACAGGCTCCCTAACTGGAAATTAGCATGTGTTGGTTTCTCATTGGCTGGAGCTGTGTCACTGTCTGGTGACATGTGAAATGGATACAGCACCCTCATGGGTCTCAGGCATCTCATAACATATCCTTATTTAGTATATCCTTAAGCAGTTTAGCATAACCATGCAGACAACCAACCTAAACAAGCATGAAGTAACCATACAGACAAGGCTCAAACTTAGTTTAGTTTATCTTCATTTGTAAATAACATCTAACATTATCAGGATAGTGAAATTACTTACTATACACAAGGGATAATGAAGATAAACTTAATATCTGCTCATTGTCTCTAATGTAAGTAAAACTTCTATTAACACACTAAATCCTTAAACTCAGATAATCTAACAAAGTTCACTTTTTCTTGAGTGGTTCCCACTTGTATGCCAGTATCTCAGCCAGAGCAGAGATAATCCTTTTGACATAATTTGGGGATATTTTCTGATTTGAGCTCAGTCAGTGCCTCAAGTCACAATAAAACAGTTTTTAAAAGGCAGTAATCTCCTGGGCTGGCTGTGAACTGACCTTTCGGTGTTGATTCCATGAAGCTCTCCTTTAATCCAGAAAATGTGAGAGTAAACAAACTATAACTTTTTGTAATGTGTAATAGTTCTACCATATGAATTGAGTTTAAATAAAGGATTGAATATTTGAATTTTCCTTTAAAACTTGTGTTAACGGAGCGCATCTGATGACACTAACCACAAGCTGTTTACACGTGAGAAAAAGATGTCACCATACGACCACATATTATTAAATCGTAGTCACGGATTACTGATGCATGGGAACAAAATAATTAACCATGCATAACCAATCCATAGACAAACTAATGTCAGTATAGTGTTTTTGTTTCAAACTATGCTGCATAAGCACCTAAATTACATTTCTCTTACTATTTATGACACTGTACTTTATCACAACAGATCACAGAATATCATTATAATTTATTCCAAGCTTAAAACAAAATTATGTTTATCAAAATAATTCATATTACATGCTGTTTCTATAAAGAATCTATAGCACGCCCATTATCTTGTGTTATCTAGTGGCTACAATTTTGTTACCACGTACTACACATGACTAAATCAAATCAAATTTCATTTATAAAGCACTTTTCATACATTAGTAGCACAAAATGCTAATAAAATGCACATAAAAACAACAATGTCTGCCAATTGAAAAGAACATCGAATAATTGAAAACACAGAAGTACTCTTTATCCATCTCTCTTTCTCTCTCTCTCAGTGAAATGGATCATCTCTCAGTTAAAATGGGTTGGGTTCTGGTACATTACAGCTGTGTTATTTTTAACTGAGAAATCGTTATTTTTGCATTGCATCGAGGCAGAATCAAACGGTCAATTCACAGGGTGACACAGTTTGAGGTAGGCAAATAAAAACGCTGACTGGGGCTAAATCCTGGGCTACATTACTAAAAGGTTTAACAAAACTTAACAAAATAAATAAACAAGATAACGTTTATGTTACATATTGTTATAAAACAAGTTTTCTTCCAAACTTCTGCTTGCCTGATAATTAGGTCAGAGCCATAGGTCATGGAAAAGATGTACTTATACCATTGCAGTATCATATATTTGGATAAATTATTCATGGTAAGCTCAAGTAGAAACAAAAAAGGGGGAAAACACTCTTTTCTTTTCTTTTCTTTTTAAATCAGTGCCATCTAACAAGTCCAAATTCTTTTTTAACGGACTAATCCATTATGTTGAATAATCCTTGATGATAATTGTTCTGCTTGCAATTGTTTGATGGCGATGGACTGCTGTGAGTGGATATTTCTATGAGGAAAACAATACACTCTGTTCCTTGGCCACCAACATTCTCATCTGTCTTTCTGACCATGAAGCAGATTTCTTACAAGCACATCACTGAGGTGATGCAACACTCTAAACCGGACTGTTTCCAAGTGGAAAGTCTCAATTAGTTAAAGTGAAAATGGTGAATTCTCTCTTTTCCATAACCACACTGCATGTCACATTAGAAGTGGAACATTTTGTAATACTTGGCTTCCTTCTGCCTTCCAGTGGCGAAAGTCAAAGGTTTGACATTAAAACCTGAAACTCAGGGTTTTATTTACTGAATCTCCTGAGACTTTTCAGTTAAATTCTCTCACAGCTTTTTAATGGCCTTGATGGTTTAACTGGTTTGTTCCATCTTCATCTTGTTCCAGAGATAAGTGAGTTTCAGAAAAGAGTTTTATAAGTAGTCCCCCCCCGCCCTTTAATTCATATACAGTATAATGGGAGATACAATAGGATAAGGTAATTAGTTCTGATATAGTAGACATTTTACAGACATACATCGGCAATCAGTCATTGTTCATCATATTGTGTTTATCATTGCCAGGATATTGTCATATTTTTTGTTTTTAAAAACTCTGTAACTCTGTAACACCTTCAAACAAACCTGAAAAACTTCTGTTGATGTTTTTTTTTTGTAAAGTTGCTTAGTTGTTCCCCAAGCGGTGTAGCGTCTGTCACGTGTCATCAGGAATAACACAGTTTGTGTTAGTTTTGGCTGGTATGTGATGCTGTTTGATGATTATTCTCCAGTGCAAATTTTTCCACTGTCAGCTGACATGTAGTGCAGATTGAAGTGTGTAAAGTAAACACAGCGTTGACTGGTCTACCTAATAAAGACATTTGAATGTGTTTTTTGCTCAGCTCCTCAAGTCAGGTTGGACTTTTACTCATACCAATATAATTACAAATTTTCTATACCTTTTACAAATTCTATATGAGATTCTAGGCCTATAAGAAAAGGGTAACATCCCTATAAATAGGGAAGGAGCATACATGTCTGAGAGGACTGTCAAAGCAGAGGCAGAAATAAAATGTGATAGACAATCGGTTATGTCAGACAGTGATAGTGGTTATCTCATTTCATGTAAGGTACACTGCTGCTCTGTGGACTGAGCTTTTCTCCCTTATTTTTCATTAGTCATGTAATCTCTGATTTTTGTGAAGCTCAGCAAAGAACGCTCAATAATGACCTTTTGTTTATTACTTTATTTCCTATTTAGACAGTAATATGTTTTGTTAGATACATTACGCTTGGTAGGATCTTCAAAATTGTTTAGGGGAATATTTCTTATTACCTGTACAAAAGTATTCACTTGTTCACAAGAAGATTTTTTTTTTCCCTCCTGATTTTTCTTACATCTCTTTTTGACCTTTGATTGATGCTGAATAGCAAGCCACGATCTCGGGAACAAACCAGAAAAAACATTCAAGATAAAAAAAAAAAAGATTAAAAAAAAAGTATCACAGAGACACATCACAGAAGACATGAAGGGGTGTATGGGAGGGGGCTGTTTTTCTCTCCACATGAGCTGGACTTGATCTTTTCTGTTCTTTGGAGATAAAAACGCAACTATAAAATCTTCCTTTTATTTTGACTGATAAGATTGTGCACAGTGAATCCTCCCCAATCGAAATTGGCTGGCAGGCAGCAACATGTGATAAGATTTGATCGCAATCAAAAAACTATCATGAGAATGTCAGGGTTTTCAGCTCTTCAGTGTCTACATGCTAACATTTTCCACATCTATAATTCACTGCATCTACTGAGTTATTCTCTGGGGGGGTTAAGAATATTAAAGAGTCACAGAAGAAAGATCTTATGTCATGATGCACATAAAATGTCTTGTTAATATCCAGTTCTGTTCAAGTAGCACTCAGAGTAAGTTATGGACTCTTGGCAGAAATGATGATCAAGGATATCTGATTTGATCCAATCTGTCAGCTGAGCCCTGCAAATTCAATCTGATCTACAACTACACAAACTCTACTGTAACATCTCTTACTGGGAAGTGGAATAAAAAAAAGTGTCTGGTTTATTCTGATTTTAAATCTGAATTAAATAATTTCTCTATCATGTATACGTGAATTCCGCTTTAAATAAATTTCAGTCATTCTGCGACTTGTTCCCTTTTCCTTTCGAAATGACGCACATATTCCGCGCTGGCAGTCACATATTCTGCGAGCGTTGGACTTGAGCCGAGACTATTCAAGTAAAAGTGAAGTAGTATGCTTATGTCGAAGTGCTTCAAAACTAGAATCAAAATCAAAGCGAAAATGGAACTCATTGTGTGGTCTTCCATGTTGTAGCCCAAAAGAAAAGAAGCAATAACTGCAATTTGCTTTTTTACGGTAGACATAAATATGCCACGTCCACCCCCTGTCCAATCCGAACCCTTCCCAACCCCCAGATCTGAAGTGGAATTAAATAAAGGCAATTAAATGTGTTTCCATGTAAACCTGAATTCAGAATTACTATTTCCATGTAAATGCGAAAGACAATAATTAATTCCGAATTAAAAAACACCATGTAACCATGGCCATGGAGAGACTCATCCTGGACCAGATCCAGCCTATGATCCAGTTACATATGGATCCACTCCAGTTTGTCTAACAGCCCCAGCTTGGAGTTAAGGATGCCATCCTCTACCTGCTGAATGCTCACCTGGACAAGCCAGACAGCTCTGTGAGGGTCATGCTTTTTTACTTCTCCAGTTTGTTTAACACCGTCAGGCCATTATGGCTATGTAGGTGGACTCCCCCCCTTATGTCCTGCAAAGTTGACTACCTGACTTGTAGCATTCAGTACATGCACCTGTAGCAGTGTGTATCAGAGTGGTCAGCAACACCAGAGCTCCACAATGGACAGTCCTTTCTCCCTTTCCATTCATTATCTGTAAAGCCAGTCATGTTGTAGGTGAGGAGCTAGCCTCTCTGAGGTTGGTGTCAGATAGAAGCATGCTGTCCAAGTTAAAAACTATACTGGACAACTATTCACACCTTTACAACATGCTGGACAACCTCAGGAGCAGGTTCAGCAACAGACTCATCCACCTTGCTGCGATACAGATCGCCACAGGCAATCATCCCTTCCTGTAGCCATCAAACTCCATATCTTTGCACTGTAGAGTAGGTCTGCAGCATAACTTCTTTGTAAATATTGTGAATATTTGTCTATTTGTTAATATCTTTGTTGCATTATTTATATTTTGTTTTTATTTGTTTAACTCATCACATTACACTACCTCTCATTTATACTCTTGTTTTTCTATTTTCTTTATTTTTCTCTTCCTGTGTGTCATTGCATTTAATTGTTTTAAGGAGCACTGCAATTCAACAGTTCCCCTAATAAATTCCCTAATTAATAAAATATTTCTGATTCTGTTAAGAACTGGTCAAATTCCCGAAAACAGCATCAGCACCTTTTTTATTATCTCCTCTGGCATAGAAAACACTGGCTTATCCTTTGTGAAAATAAAGAAGATAATTCTGTTCCACAAATCCTTGTGAATACAATAGTCAAAGCAATGGAATAGTATTTTCATACAGCTTTACTATGTGGTCTTGTATAGAACGTGACAGTATCTTTACTGATACTTTTACTTTTTGATATTATTCTATGTAAGATACATCCTCCATAAAACAACTTGAACGCATAACACAAAGTGTCTAAAGTGCTTTTTGTACAGCATTATCAGCACTGTTGACCCACATCACAGCTTAGTTCATGTGCCATCCAATTCTTGTTGAAGCACAGCTGCCTTTTCCCAAGTCCTTACAAATTTCTCTTACCTTTCTTGAATCTCATGTTTTCCAACAAGATCAATCAAGAGAGCTTGAGAAAAGACTGTAGGAGGTCCTTTGTGGACTATTTGGCTCTAAAGTAGTTCTGTGGTGAATGAAGGGAAAACCCCATCTGAAGAGCCCTGAAATGTTCCAAATCCCAGAGAGTTCACTGGTCAGGAATCTACAGAAGCAGCAACAATGAATTTTCCAAAACCTTTTACATTTTAGTGTTTTTTCATTTTTTTTTTTTTCATACCAGCTGGATAGTGCTGTTATAGCTGACTGAGAGTGTTGCCTCTGTTTTCATCTAGAACAGTAAAAAACTATATTCAAAGTTTATATAATCAGGAAGAGGAAATGTGAAATGTGACCAGCTGTCATCAAATAAGTTGTTTAACATCCGAATCAGAATCAATTTCATTGTAATTGAACCAGCGTCCCGGTACAACGAAATGACTTTCCAGTACAATATGATGTGATTATAGCTGAATATGTGCTTTGGTGTAATCTGAGTATTTCCCTTGAGCAAAGAAATTTTAGAAAAAATTACAAATGAGTCTAATGTGTCATCTTTTCACATCTAACAAAGGAAATATGTAATTGGTCCAATAAAACTGGTAAATAATATTTGATGAGCAGACGTCACTGTAAATGTCAGCCAATGAATCAATAAATGAAACAAACCAACAAAAACCTGGACTAATAAGAGGTTGTGTGCTCTGCACCAAGAGAAAAAGAAGTGGAGTTCCTTGTCTTCTCTCCATTTTAAAAACCTGCAAGCTGCAAATCTGTGCGCATATGAGATGGTATTGGCATGAAATGTACATCATTCTGAGCGATGAAATTTTAGTACTCTGGTATTTTTAGATTAAACAGTTTTCATCCTGCTCTGCAGTAACTATGACAGTTTCTGTGAGAGAAGCTGAACATTGGCATGACTGCTTTTCTTCACTGCTGTATGCTTGTAAGCACTGTTGCACCATAAAATCCATGTGCGGTAGAGGTCTTACTCCTAACATATCACAAAATGCTGCTTTTTTAAGACACCTTGGCATTAAAGTGTAGCCTACTGTCAAGGATCTTTTTCAAAGTAGCCTACGTAGTTTATATTGTGTGAAGTTGTGTTTTAGGCCAAAACATGATACTTTTCTAAGCTAAAGCTAACTAGTATTGTTGTCCAAACACATGCAGTGGTCGTGTCTACTGCTAACCAAACAGGGAATGATGTAAAATCAGAAAATAATTTCAGACAGGATCTGCAATAAGATCTTCTCAGAAAATGTAATTTTTCACTCAACAATAAGAAAGTGTTTGCTCACAGCTCTAATATTGTTGAAGACAGTGTGTCACATAATGGATACAAAAAGAAACCTTGGACGTGTGGTGTTTGCGTATGTAAGCATGTAACCTTCGGGGTCATCCTTGTCCTCATCTATTAAATGTCATTCATTGACAAATGCAGAGGCGGCCAATGTGTCCTTTGTGACTGACACTTGGGTGTGACATGCAAAGATCACAATCTTGTTTATTCATCGACCTTTGCCAGCCAAGCAGAGTGTCCATGCGTATGTATGTGTGTTTGTGTAGCTGAAGTAGACATCCTTCACACACATACAAAAACACATACAAGTAACTTCCCTTCTCTGTAAAGTCAACAAAACAAAAAGAAAAAAATAGTAAAAAAAAAAAAAAAATACTGTTTTGCTTTACACTTTCTGCCAGCCGTCATCAGATGCTCACGATGTCCCAAAACATTTTGTTCAGCTTTTCCAAAGCAAAGTGAGGGGAATATCTCTCCCAGCTGTATACGAGCTGACACCGGGATGTTTTAAACATGCAAACACACATAAACAGCATGCTGCCAGGAACAACAAAGAGATGAGAAGAGACAAGGTTGTAACGTGAACCTCAGGGCCTGACTGCATATGTCAGTCACACACGCATGCTGTCAAGAACAACATCATCATTTACTGGGAAAAGGGGGTCAGATAACTCTGAGATGCAAAATGTGTCAGTTTGAGCCCATGTGTATAATACACATGCAGTGTACTATATATGTTCACAGTAGTGTAACAAGAGAGTGATAATGGTAATTGTTCATGTGATCATTCAGCAAATCAAATCAAATCAAATCAAACTTTATTTATATAGCACTTTTCATACATTGCGCATCACAAAGTGCTTCACAATCATAA
>JAOXYM010000015.1:9132740-9146323 GCA_028567055.1 Leptatherina wallacei | reverse complement strand
ATTTCCATAATGTGTTCAGCACTTTGTTTTCAACCAACGTTGTGTTAAAGTGCTTTATAAATAAAGTTGAGTTGAGATATGACTTGACAAAAACATTTAGATGGGAGAAATGTTTTCACTGTTTATCCCCATAGAGTAGCCAAATAATAATTTTTCTTAACAGTAAACTCCCATGTAATTAATTTTATTTTAATGCCTTCACAGCACAGAAACATTACTGGATAATTAAAAAATGTTACAGTTGATTTAAGTTACGGCATTAAGTCTAATAGTTTATTTATTCATTCATTTAATTTTTATTCCTCAAGGCTATCCAATCCTCAGTCAGCGTTTGAATTTGGACTCTACCAGCTCTTAAGGGGGAAAAAAACAAAACACATTTTCTCAATGACCCATTATCTGTAAAATAATTATAGAATAGGCTGCTTTGAATCACATTATGTGTTGTTAAGTGTCTACAAAAGTAGTTAAACAAATAATCAACTGGACTTTATGTTAATTAGCAAAAACAGACATTGTTTTCACACAAAGACTGTACAATGCTCTGAGAATCTAATTCATATATTAGGCACTGGCCCCCTTTTTTACAGGGAGCAATCCGTGATTATTGGGGAAAAATGCAGCTAGGGAGGACATGATGCAAAGAGCTGCAGAAACTGCAGCATTTGTTTTGCTGAACACTCAGATTGGAGGACATGGCTCCTGGCTTATCCATAATAATGACTTTTTGTTTTCAAATCAATATCAGATGTATTTCTTTGTATCTGTGATATCAACGAAGAGAGTGGAAAGCAAATTGGAAAGCAGCAGATATCATCAGCTTACACTTGCTTTCTGTGAATTCTCTAGCCAGTTGCTTGCCTTTATTCAAAGATATTGGACATTATCTAGACAATTTGCTACGGATGTGGCAGGATATAGAAGTTTATAGGGTCTCTTTGGAAAGATCTGAACATTTAAATTCTCACACAGTTCTACCAGGTGAAGCACAGAAAACTTCAGGGCTGCAATGAAAGCATTAAAATGACTGTACTTCATTTAACGTTGTACATTTTCTTTCTCCACAGGCAAACTCAACACATACCCTCATAATATGTTGGACTTTTTACAACCTCTCTATCTTTATCTTCTTTCCTCTTTATAGAAATCTTTTAAATGCTTTAGGAAATGTTAGAGCATCATAATTTAATGCATCTGATGTTTTTATCCACTGAATTATTTGAAAGCAATTCTGTATTTTACTAGACGTTGCTCCTGGCAACTGTTTTTTGTGTCTGGGCAGAAAACTTGCTCTTGCTCTTCTGCTCTAATTCAACCGTTAGCTCATCCTGACTGCAAGGCTGCGCTGGAGGTGCAACACACATAGTGTAATCCTACGGGTTTGTTGTGCATACATAAAACACAATGTGCACAACATGTTAGTCAAAGGATGGAGATGTACACATACAAGAAATATAGTAGACTCAACATACGCTTGGTCGTTGAACATTTTGATTAGAGTAGTTTTAAGGACACACATCTGCACGTAGTTAAGGGGAAAGTTATGCAAAACCTTATTTTGACCATTTCCCTCAACTGTGTCAGCTTTTTAATGTTTCATTCACACTTCTTTCTTTTTATTGAATAATGTATCAGATGCCAGAATTGTGTTTTCTCCTCTGTTTATACAGTAGTTTTATTCATTATTCATATGTTGATTCATGTGTTAAAGTTATTTCATGCACATGAGCTGTGCTGAACTGCAGCAAATCAAAATTGAACACTAGCTGCATACTGTAGCACAGTAGCACAGAGCTGCCTCTTTCTTGCATTGCGCACACTTTTTATTCAATTTAAATTCTAGTTTTAATTCTCTCCATCTTTCTATGTATGGTTGCAAGTGAATGCATGTAATGTATATCTTGTACATCAACACCACTGGGTTCTTGATCATAATGCAACATTCACACAGCATCATGTTGCTACATGGTGATCGTATTTTTTTGGCCAAACTATTTACATTTCATAAATAGGATGTAACTGTGCAAAGTTAGATGGGCAATAATGCTGAGGAAACACTGATAAAACTTTGGATTTGTCTCAAAGCAAGTTTTCCATGTTACTGATCAAGTTTTACCCTTTAAAGCCCAAACCCAAGAAAAACTGGGGAGAAAAGTTCTTTTAAAATTAAAATAAAAATCTTAACTCTTTATTAGGCCCTTTAATAAAATTTGTGAAAAAGGTAACACTTCTTTTTGGGTATAGCTTAATTGCCATTTATTACTGTGTGAGTTGTCAAAACTTTTGAAGTGCAGTCTTATGCTTCCTGGTATCCATTAGGGGGGCAGAAAACAAGTATCATATTGTATACTGCAGGGTTTTGAGCAAAGTTTTTACCATAAAGTGATGCAAAATGTCTCAGAAACTGTATCAATCAAACTGTATCCCTATAAAGCCAAACATAAGTGTTTTTGCTGCTGTGATTAAAGCTTCACAGTGCAGGATCAAACATAAAACAACTTGTCATCGAAAGATGTTTGTTTTTACTAATTTCAAAGTAATGTAAAAAAAAAAAAGAGTCTTATTTACATGTGCCACCCTTTCCTCAGTCTGTGCACCAGCCTGTCCCCCAAATCAAAAATATTCCCTGCAGTTGATGTATAGTATATAGGATTAGGGATTACATTTTCTAATGTTAGTACAGTAAAATGAGTCTTATGCAGTATATTACGTCACGAGCTTAAAAAAATCTATTAGAAGGAATGCCAGTGGGGCAGCAAAACAAGAGAACAATAAAAAATTGGAGCAATATTTTATAACACAGACCAGATAACACATAAGGCCGTTAAAGTTGTTGTTCTATGATCATGTGGAAATTGCAGGGCCAACCGGAATCCTTCCAGCAGAATGGAGACAAAACAGGACAAAATAAAACAAACCTTGGCAGGAGTGAGGTGTAACAGCTACTCTAAGTTGCATTTGTTATTTTAAGGCATATGGTATCTTCATTTTCTATCTATCTTGATCACAAAGAACCAATGTCAGCATGCAAACTCCTGTTTCCCAGTTTCATTTCTGACTTCCTGAAACTCTGCTAAAGTGACACTAACGCTATTGATATAAAATAGAAGCGTGACTAAGTTGTTTTGCAGGTGTGATTGGTACGTTTAGGAAACTTTTTTTAAAATTCATTTATCTACTCCCGTAGGCACCCTCACAAACCATCCCGCCCACAAGCGTCACCGATTCAAATTGCAGCCGAGGCAGAGGAAGAGAAGGCTGCGAGCCAGGCTGGTCACACTCACACACTGCCGAGCAGAGGCGGAGAGAGGAGCGCGGAGCAAGTGAGAGGCTGGAGATCCTTCAGTGGTTTTTCACTTGCATGAACACACACAACCGCAGACCCCCCAGGATCTTACGATGTGGACCGAAGTCGGAAAGCTCGTGCTATTACATCTGTTACTTGTGGAGCTCCACTACGCTAAAGGTAAGACACTTGTCTCGGAGATGGAGGGGAGAGAATGTGCATCGCTGCACGGACACACAGCAACGCTCTGGGGACCGCTGCCTTGTGAGAGACGACTTGTCTGTCAATGTGGTCTGCATCTCTATCAGTGCAATGCTACAATGCCTTAGAAAGACTTCTGCGGATACAAAGGTTCAAACCACGGTCGCCACTTGAGTCCGCGCTTTGTAATGCTATTACAGGTGACACGAGGTGACAATGAGCTGAAGACAGCGTGGCACAAGCAGCAGTTGATACTGTAACGGTAGCGGGTGTAAAAAGAAAAGACTGTGGTGACATGACATGTAATGGTCTGCTTTTAATGTTTTTGCGCCTGCATCTAGATTGTTGTTAAATAGATCCGCCTAAACAGATCTGAATGTGTAAGTGCCAGCAGGACACCGGTGGAAGGCAGCCACTGTCGCACTGAAGGCAACGTAATGAAACAACAGGCGAGGCATTCACGGGCATATTGCAATGTCACAAATTATACTTTGATACAGCTAAATCCTTGAATTAGCAATAGTACACGGGAGGAGAGTCCACTATTTAGTCATTTAGAGCATCTACCATAGTTTCCCAATTTACACCCTCATTGTAATATAAAATAAATGCTTGACTAGTGCAGACATAGTTCATCAATTTACTTCCTGAAGTTGTAGTAACAGTTTAAAGTGACCTAGCCTATGTTTATGGTGTGTTTCTATTTATCTAATGGCCTATTCACAATCCTTTTACGTTCACATTGTAATCACTCAATGAAGCAAAAAGGTCCCTGACACTTTGTTATTCCTTGATAATGCAGGAACTCATACAGAGTCTGAGTGTGAAACGGGGCAGTTCCAGTGCAAGAATGGACGGTGCATCCCGAGCCTTTGGAGATGTGATGATGATGATGACTGCTCAGACAGCAGCGATGAAGAGAACTGTCGTAAGTAGCCCTAGAGAACAAGGGTTGATGCCTTCGCTTGCTTCTCAGAGTTGGAATGTTTTTTACAAACAGGTGTTTTCATAAGGTTTTAGACGGATGTTTTCACATGGAGGATTTTTAAACTGGCACATATGCCGTTGGGTATGATATTTCATTTGGCTGACAGAACAGTGTATGCCATACATAGCTGACTGCATTAACTGTAGAACTTCTCAGTGAAAGAACATGGACTGAGAATAAGCTCCTTATCATTTTACTTTAGGGCCCTTTGGAATCTCCTTCTCAGTTGTTAGTCCACAGACATCAGTGCAGAAACTGCTGATCCTGGATCAGAGTCACATGGCCACTGGAATTTTTTCTAATTTCACTTCTACAGCAAACCTCTGATATAAGCAGAGGTGTGGCGTTAACTAAGCTGGTCCAGTTTGTATTATTATTATTTATATTGTCATTACCTTTGTGCTTCTGTGACTGTGTGAGGTTACATCCGTTATCAGCGAGACAGCTGTTCTACTGTCTCCTAACATTTTGAATATACAGTACAACAACAGTTTCATAGATTGAGTCACAGCTGAATAAAAGTGATCAAGTTGCAGGGTTATGTGTCATAATATTTAATGCTGAGTAATGCTGGCTGCTCTAATGCAATTTTGTAGATAGGACTCAACACTAATTGCATGCTTTTTGAAATTTTGAGGAAGAATATGCTTCTGCAGATTGTTATTTCTATGCCTATGTCTATGTCTGAAGTAGACATAGAATAATACAACTTAATATCAGAGTTTACTTCGCTCATAAAGAATACCAGCAGTATATAATTCTGGTAGAACTGCCTGTGAATCCTATCATGTAATTGTATGGACAACCAGCTGGGTAATCATAGCGTTCTCATAAATTTGTCATGGTAGTAATTGTGGGAATGGCTGTATTAGCAGCAAATTGATTCATCACTTATCTTGGGGAGCACCACACCAAGCACATGATTCTCTCATTTCACATGCTTGCCATGCTGCGCTCCCTGCGAGCATGTCATGACAATTACAGCCTCTTCTCATTGACTTCAGAGATTTATTGGGATTATTGGACAATTAGAGGGAAATACTTGATGAGAAATGGAATTAGATTTGAATGAACTCACCTTTGCGCTAACATGTGTGGTTTACTTTGTTTTGTGTAAGTGTTGCTGAGAATTGTGAAATGCTGCTTAAGCCACAAGGTCACACTGCTCTTGTAGTTGAGCCACTTTTTTGATAGAAATGTGTTCTGTACGTTTTTTCCTTTCCTTTCCTCTCTCTCTCTTCCCTGCATATCCTTTCAGCTTCTGTTGTGGATGTGCTTTCCTCTGGGGCTTTCTGTCGCTCTCTCAATCTCTCCTCCTGCTCCGTGTCTACCTTTTCTTACTTTTCCCTCTCTTGCTGTGCCTTTTTACTCTCTTCCATCCCTTGCTCCCTCTCTTCATTCCCACCTGCTTTACACTCTTTTCTTTGAAAGCTTCAGCCCTTCGTCAGTATTGAAAGTGACTCTCCCTGAAAAGCTGTCTCATTTCCCCCGCATTGTAGCTCCCATTAAGGGGCTTTCCTCCCCAATTTCTAAATCTCTTATTAGCACCTTGGCAGTGCCAATGCCAAAAAGGTTATGCCCACTCGTCTTACGCCCACAAAGAGCATCAGCTGACAGGTTGGTTGGAGATAAATCCAGCAGCATGACTCTCGTTGCTGGAGTGATGCTCAGTGGCTGGCTGTGTTCCAGCCCTTCGAACAGATGCCAGCACTGCCACTGTGATCCCTCCCTAAAAACCAAATATCACCAGCAAGAGCTCTGCAGAAAGGGGGAGGGAGTTGAGGAGGAGAGGGAGGCAGAGGAAAGATTAGACTGATTTGACTGAGGGGAAGAGGAAAGTTGAGAGCAGAGATGAAATAGTGAACGCATGGACTAGATAAGAGGTGCCCAATGGGGAATTTCTAATGGGCAATAAAATGACAGTAGTGTGGAGCAGGATAAAACTGATAATGGGCTAATTGACCAGTAGCCTCCAACCCCTTGCAATATATAGAATAAGGTGTGTTGCAGTAGTCAAACATCTAAAACCTGCAGGACACTGGCTCAAGATGTCTGGAGTTGGTAGTCCCTGGTTTAGTCTATGTAAAGTCAAAACCTGAAACAGCTTTCATATCTTGTGGGAGTAACAGAAATGCAAAGAAGCTTCATCAGAGGAAAAGTAATATAACTGGGAAATAAAATAAAGAAGGAACTAAATAAAAAGGGTTTTAGGGTTTTTTCTTGTTGCTAGGCATTGAGAGGGAATTTGAAACTATATATACAACTTCCCATCATGTAAGAAATCTGGGAAAACACAGTTCAGTAAGTTATTCATAGTGCTGCAATCTAAGAGAACCAAACACAGTTGCACAAAGAAAATTCCGTTACTGTGATGGATGCAAAGTTATGCTTCATAACTGCTGCTAAATACAGGTTTATTTAGTAGGTTTCATATTTATGAGTGTCTCATTCGTCTTATATTTATCTAAAGCACATTTTGAATTGATGTAAATGAAGTGTGGGTGAGAAATAGCGTTTAAAAATGACAAAGATAAATTTACAGTTCTCATTTCCTGCCTGGGACCTTTACGTGTGGTTGCAAAGTTTGATGGTCACATAATACTTGACACATGACTTTAGTTTGATGGTAAAGGGCCCTTACCATCTGATGTGTAATCCTATGTGACTGGCAGAGATGGCAGATGCTGTCGTAGTTTATAAAATGTCCTTTTGATGCAGATGAATCAGCCATATCAATGAATTGATTGACCCTTAGACCAAATTGCAAGCTCGTGCATTGGTCTGCTTTTGGCTTTAAACAATTCATTTTCTGATTAGATTCATGTACTCTTTGTCCTGCTGGTTGAGTCACTAACAAAGGAAAGAAAATGCTCCTCTAGTTATAGAATGGCGTTCAGTTAGTTAAGCTGTCAAACAGGTTTACTAAGGAAATGAAATGATATAAAAGAAACTAGTTCCCATGCTGCGATTGTCTGCTCAGAAAAGCTTTTCTCATGTTTGTCCTCCATTTTCGTAACTAACAACGTGGCATTAATTCATCAGTCGGTCAGTACGCTGTGCAACAAATCAAGCAAGTTATTGTTTGAATTTCATATCAATAGTGATAAAACTATTAAACAGTGACTTTCATGGAAACACACAGGACTCTGTTATACAACCATTATCAATCAACAGTCATATTGTCCATAGAAACACATGCATGTCTCTAACAGAAGAGATTAACCCTTTGGCATCCTTCTTCCAGCAGTTGTATTAGAATAAATCTCGGTGGGTTGGGACGTCTTTTTGTGCCTGTCTCTCTCCTCATTGATTCCCCCTTTTCCTCCTGTTGTTCCCTCTCCTCCTCTCCTTTACTTCACTCTCAACATGCCTCTTGGTTTATTCTTCTCTTGTTACCCGGGGAGACGGTAAAGTGGGGATGGCTGGTTTCTGAACATGTATGTGCTTTCGTTGTTGTGAACAAAGCACAGATATGATGCAAAAATGGACACATACATGGTCCAACTTAAATATCTCTGTAAGGTTGCGTACGACCCATTTTAGTTGTGGAATCCAGAAAAGAGAGAAAGAGAGAAAAAAAAGGCCCTAATCATTTTTACAGCGGATTTAAGTGGATTTAAACATGCCTAATGCCTAAATCACTGCATATCTGAACCTCATGTTGGCTTTCAGTTGTTATCCCTTTCTCCCATCGCTGTAGAGTATTCAGACCAAGGCCATTTGGAGCAGAATACTCTACAGTTTTATAAGTATTGTCAGGTTTCATAAAAAAAATATGTCTTAAAACTTAACCGATTAAGTATCCATCACTGAAGTCAAAAATAAAGAAAACACTCCCTCTCTTTCCTTGTTACATGTTCGGTTTCTGGTCAATTTAAAAACAATTTTCAACTATTAAATCATGATTTATGCTATCTTAAAGATGTGTCAAACGATAAAAACAATTCTTCAACATCAAATCAGAACTCTTAAATCATGAACCTTTTTAAATGAAGCCAGAGAACAAAGCGTTTAAAAAGGGGTTACAAGCGGGTGGATGGAAAGAGAATGAGGGTGGGAGAAAATCGCCTATATGTTTATGTGCCCATGTGGGTGTCACAGCAGGATAATGAGTCTGAGCAGGTCTGAGAAGGAGAGCGTCTCCTTTGCGATCTGAAACCAGCTTTCCATAGAGGAGACATCACAACATATTACACGCTGTTGCCACGGGTGTGTGTGAGATCCGCCTGTTTCTCACACACACCCATGATAGTGTAATAAGAGAGAGCAGAGAGGCGCTCCAGGCATGAAAGGCATTGTACTGATAGACTCACAAACACACATTTTGGTCACCTGCTGACACAGACGCACACACACCACCCTCTCTTACAGCTGGGGTCAGGCATTTAATGAGAATGTGAGGTCAAAGGGACCAGTAGCCTAATAAATTACACACAAACACACTGCTGCTGCATTTCAACCCCCGCCACACACACACACAGGTTTAAATGTATAAAACATCAACATGTTGTGCTCCATCCAGCACACATACCTATTAATGCTACACACATACATATTTATCTAATGAAAACAGACATGAGGTCTCAATGACATGCTGTGTCGTCATCTGGTTTTCTTTATTAGACCAAGGACGTTGAAAGTGTGTTTGTGTGTGTGTGTGTGTATGGTGGGTGTACAGTTGCAATACAGTAGTCTCCTGAGAAAAAGACCCACTGCTGTGCTCTGTGACTTCTGAGTGTCTGTGGATCTATGCTGGTGTGTGCATGCAAGTCTGTTTCATCTGTTTGGAATCTTGGAGAGAAAACAATAAAAAAACCAGTGACTTCATGCAGGTCACTGGTGATGAACTTGCCACCAGCTTCATTGTTTTTCTCTGACAACTTTCAATTACAATTCAAATTTTTGTTTTTAAAGCTTGGCAAATGTCAAGAACATAGAAGCAAAAACAATTAAAGAGCGAGCGATACATCGGCCGGCCAATATATCGGGCCAATATCATCGATATCGGCAACATTGCAGATACCATGTTTATATATATATATATATATATATCATTTTTATTATGTAAATAAAGGGAACAACAGCATATCAGCTCAAGAAAATCGGCATCCCGTATTGGCTATCGGTTAAGGCTAATGTAAAAAAATCTGTATCGGCACCAGCCCTAAAAAACGAAATATCGGTCAATCCCTAAAAACAACACACTCTTATTCCTTACTTTTGCTACCCATGCAATCACTTTCCCTTTCAAAATATATGACCAAGATATGCAAGAGGAAGACAACTAAGACAGCAAGAGCTGATGAAGATGTTGGGTTGTTGGCTGCAGAGGAAACTGTCCAAATAAGGATAGAGAGAAATTCTGTCTGTGAAGCTACATGTTGTATAGGCTGTACAAAGCCACCTTGACAGGGTCAACAGTTCTGTGTAGGTTTGAGTGATGTCTGCCAAATATGAAAACATCGTCTCAGAAATAACCATCCAATACAACATCAATTAAATTTGCTGGCAGCTTTTAGCCAACACTCAAAATGAAATCTGCTTTAATTTGTGCATTGGTTTTCAGGCTGCATTAATTATGCATGTGTTAAAGTAGACCAGTAAGAACACAACTGGGATAAGTTTGACATGACTTGTCAGTTTCACTAGTTTATTCCAGTCATATCAAAAGAGTTTTGCTCTTGTCAGAGCATGAAAGAAAACATTTAGTTAGTCTTATTTATACGAAGAAAAAAAATCCATCTCAACCATAGATAGTAGGTTTATGGTGTCGTTCTGTGTTTCTGTTTTCAAACAGAGAAAAACACTTGGAACTAAAGTTATCAGTCTGAATGAATGTTGTTAAAAGCAACATATGCAACCAATGAATTTGCATAACATCATTACGTAAATATGTCTCTCCGGTCCCGGTTGCTATGTCGACACATAGGCAGGCGAATCCTCCTAAAAAAAGATTTACATATGGAAGAATTGAATAGTACATATAGATACATTGTCTTTGGTGCCTTAATAGATGACAGGCCCAAAATGGCCAGGTCGCCACCTTTGTCGGATAATGCTCCATGCTATACAAGCTGACAATACCTGGTGTGCTGAATAGGTGTTGGGTGCAGCGAAGCACAACAGCAGCAGGGTAATTTCAGCTGAGGTCAGTCCTGGCCTGAGGCGTTTGCGCTGACTCTATTTCTTTCCTTCTGTCACCATCTGTTTGTCTCTCTTGTTCATTTCTTGGCCAACACCTCTGCCTGTTCCCATCTTCCTATTTCTGTTTTTAAACCTCTCTGTCTTTTGCAGTGCATGTCTTTATGAGCATTTGCAGTAATGACTTTGCATTGACAGGAAGGGCAGGAATAGAAAATGGAACCTATAAGAATACTGGGAAGAATAACACAAACGCAGTGACTGACTGCCCTGTCCATCTACTGTATATACTACTGATCCAATTAGTGAGGGCCTCAGTGGGTGGAGGATTTGCACGGTTGCAAGTGTGTGTCAGGGAAAGGATGGATAGGATTGGAGAACCTGTGAGTTTACCTCCAGAGCTTGCACAGATGCACACAAAACCTCCATATATATTGAAATATTTGACAATATCAGTGATACTAAAGTAGAAGTTGAATATCATACCCACATGGTAACTTTATATTACCCATAGTTCTAGTATGATGCTGCCTGTCTTTCAGACGGTCAAGGTTTTTTTACAAAAACGTATTGACTTCTGTCTAAGGGAGAAAAAATCTGACCCTGAGCAGCTTCTGCCTCATGAATGACAGAAGAATAATGGATGGCCGCAATTATTCAAGGTGAAACGGAGAAAACACAGAAAACTATGAACTGAGAAGGAAGATGTAAACGGGGGGGGGGGGGGGGGGGGGGGGGGGGGGGGGAGGAGGGGTGTAAGGAGGCATCAATGAGCTGAAGTTTAATTTTTGTTCTTTCTTTGCTGTTTTTCATTATTTCTCTTCCTCTATGTATAGAGCACACACATCCTCCCGGGTGTGTCATTCCTGTCAGAATTAGCTTGTCGTTTTCAACAGATTACCTGCTTGTGTTTGCTTACTCTGCCGCAAAGTGACTTATTGTTCAAAGTCAAACTCAGATAACGCTACAATCCTGTTTCCGTTCCAGGTTTATGTGTGCATATTTAGCTATGTGTTGGCTGGGTTGCTGTGCTGCTCAGTCATTATGGCCCCTCCCCAATCCAGCTGAGTCTGACAGCGTATCATAGTATTAATCCCCAACTCAGATTAACCAAATGGTTTCCATTTTTATTATTTACATTTGCTGTAATCCTGTTTTTCACCTTGTGCTCTGTTGCCTGGTGCTTGTAGTCAGAGAGCGGCATATAAAATGACAAGTAAGAATACTGATGAATAAAACATGGCTGCTAATTCCAATCTGCTGGGCTGAAACTAAGATAGGGCCCCTGAGTGCAGTGTGTCAGAAAGTTTGAACACTGAACTTATAAAAGTGGAGCAAAGTGAGTTCAGCCTGACTCTTAGAGTAATGCTTTTCATTTTCTCACTCTTATTTTCTTTCCCTCTTTCATGCTTTGTTTAATAATGTCTTCACTCTGTAAAGCTTTTGTTTCATCTTTTCTCCCTCTCATCTCGTCTTCTCTCTCCTCCCGATCTGTCTCTGTGACTGCTGGTTTGTTCTGCTGGGATCATCACATCCCACTCTTTTTTTTATTGTCTCGTCTCAAATAAAACAGGAAATCCCCCCCCCCCCAGCTGCGACGGCAAAACAGGAAATCAGTTTGGTGAAATTGTTGTTGTTGGTGTAGCAAATTTGGTGCTGTGCTTGTATGTTCGCGGGTGATGGTATGAACTGTTTCTTTGTCTGTGAAACAAGATTTTCTGGCCCAACACCTGCTGACAGAAGAAGGCTTTGTAGGTGTCAGAAAAACAAAATGTCTCAAAAATAAGTGGCAGAATAAGATCTCAGCCAAATATATGAATGGTTAAGAAAAAGCCACATGACACCAACTGAACCTGGATTATGTCTTTAATAGTGGTGTAATTGGGATGCTTTGAGTTTATAAAAATCAAAGTTGGAATGTGGTGTCATTTATTTGTCTCAATGTTATGCAACCAGTCACAGTGAGACATTCATTCATTCGTTCATTTTCTGGGTTGCGGGTGGGCAGGAGCCTATCCCAGCAATTAACAGGTGAGAGGCAGGGTAGACCCTGGACGGGTCGCCAGTCCATCGCAGGGCCACAGTGAGACATGCTTTCCTCAAAAAAATGAAGAAGCAATTAAAGCAGGATTTGAGTTGATGATGTTATTCAATCACACATTTACTTGTGACAATTTGTACACGTCTCTTACGGGAAGGTGCTTTTCAGTGAGTTTTTCGAGGCCCTCTTTTTCAGTCAAATAAAAATCATTCCCAAATATATTTCAGTAACTCCTCGTGTAATTGGCATAATAAATGAATGCTCATCTTTTTAGATAATTTTTGTAAGTAAATTAAATCCCAAAATTTTTTTCTGAAGTTGCTGGACTTATAAATACCTAAGGATGGCAAAATAATTGGAGTCAGTATTTTGAATAATTAAAGACTTAGCTAAAAAATTTATGAAAGTAAGATAAAATATCAGTTTGTGAAATACACTGCAGCAATGTTTACTTTTGAATGTTGCATTTCATTAAAGATTTAATATATCAGATTTTTAGATTAACCCTGACGAAAGAGGTGTTTTTTAGATGTTTTTTTTTCTTATTCTCACATTTGCAGTCAGATCAATTAATGAATCAACAACTTGAAGTTGTTTCTTTTGTTTATAAACCAGCAATAAAGTAGTACCAATTGCACCGACAGGAATTTTTAAATAGGGATCGACTGATATGTATTTTTCAGGGACAATGCCGATTATTTTACATTAGCCTTAGCCGATAGCCAATACGGGATGCCGATTTTCTTGAGCTGATATTTGGGGCTGATATGCTGTTACTCCCTTAATTTACATAATAAATATGCTACAATGATACCAAATGTTCTTATTGTTGATACATATGATAACCATATATACAGTGTGTGTGTGTGTGTGTGTGTGTGTGTGTGTGTGTGTGTGTGTGTGTGTGTGTGTGTGTGTGTGTGTGT
>JAOXYM010000015.1:9101730-9121825 GCA_028567055.1 Leptatherina wallacei | reverse complement strand
CGTGTAAATACTGTTTATGTTTGTTTTTGGGTTGTTTTTGTTCAAGCATCTCCACCCCAAGACAAATTCCTTGTTTGTGCAGAGAGAGAGAGAGAGAGAGAGAGAGAGAGAGAGAGAGAGAGAGAGAGAGAGAGAGAGAGATTTGTACAAACAAATTATTTGTCAACATGTACCATGGTAGTTCATCTGCTTTATAAAACTGGTGCACTATGATATAAACACTGAAAATGACTGAAAGCTGCAGGCAGAATTTCTACATGTCAGGTGGGGTCTGAGCCAACCAACACAGTGCTGCAAATTTTGACTGACTTTCCCAAAATCTGATGGTGACAAGTGCTGTCTAGCAGAAGTGCTAACAAAAAACAGCGTGGATGAGGGTGCCCGTTTACCCCCGTCCTTACCTTCTGTGACTCCCATCTGTTTGTCCTTCCTTTTTCTTCGCAATTTAAAATTCAATTTATAATTTACATCCATTGTTAACTCTTTAGTTTATTGGTTAGGTGGCTGCGTATGAATCCTTATTTACCAAGCTAATTTACATGTTATTTAAACCCAATTCTCTGCACAGGCTTGCGGTCTGAAGATTTTGGCTCAGTTTGGTTCTCCCAACACACACACATTTTGCCAGTGCACAGATTTTAAGTCTGCCCTGTTTAACAGGAACACCCCCCACCTCCATCTCTCAAATTCTTGGGATGTGTAAAGGTTATTGCATCCAAAAATTACTTTCGGCTACCCCCATGTGAAATGCTACTGTGGGAGCCCATCTGTCACATGGAGGGGAGCTGCCATTTAAACACACAGAGTAGCATGCACATGCACGCAGTGTCATGCTGAGGTAGGGGAAATGGCTGATTATCCTCTGTGTGAGTGTGAACGTGTATGCAGTGAAGCAATGCAAGGGCATAACATGCGGCTCAGATCCCAGCTTTGTCTGAATTGAGGTAAAAGTAGAATAAGAATATAAAGTACGAGTAAATTCAGTGTTAACAGGAACACACAATCATATTCTATATTCAACTTTTGACAAATCCTGCTCTGTTATTCCTTGTATGTAGCCTATGCATCAGATGGATGGTGTTGACCTTGTGGTTTGGCAAATTGGTCGGGGTTTCTTTGATGCTTCTAGAATTGGACTTCTTAGCCTGCTCTCAGTAGCACGCACATGGTTAGATGTGCTGTTTGAAGTATTTGTGAAAAAAGGAGATTTATGATTTGCTATAAATACTACATATATGAATCATTTAAGGTATCAAGAGACTGCCCAGGTCCCTTGGTTGTGTCACACACAGAACACACACATACACACACGGCTATCATCAGCTCACACACTTTTTGAATGCAACAGAGCATGTAGCCTATTATTAAAAGACCAGTGACCTCCATCTAAGCAGGCCTAAATCAGTATTATACTGCTGAAGAGAAAACACTCATCCTTCTGTGTGGTCGTCACCTCATTAAACAAGAGAACCCAATCAGCTCCTCTTGTGATTTCTAAAGCTACATGCGCCTCTCCTTGTTGAGTATTGTGTTGCTAAATGTCACGATACCCAGGAAACAGATGCAGGTGGGACTGATTCTGATGAAAAATAAATGTTTGGTATTGAAAAATGCTGCATTTGTAAATAATTTTGGTAGCATGGATTAAACTTTAATGGGTTTATGTGTAAATTTGATGAATCTGACTGTACAGCATTTTAGTTATGAAAATTAATTAGTGTTAAATGTATGTTTGACGATACAGGGATGTCTTTTGAGTCATAATAAAAATATGTATTATGTTATAAATATGAGTTTTAGAAAATGGGCCCAAAATGACCATAGATTAGTAGAAATGAGACCTGTGGAGCTGTAATAATTTTATTAGTATTGCACTAAGGCTGGTTAGCTTCCGTTAGGATAATATATATATTACAAAGATAGTTTTTCCATGAAGTAAGACATTCCCAAGTGTATTAGTTTGGGTAGAATTCCACTAAAAGTCAACTTTAGTCTATTTTTATGCATATTCTAATACTAACAAGCATGCACAGATGCAAAATGAAAATGCATCTCTGTCAATACACCTGAAATTATACTTTTGACATATTTGTTTATATATCACGTGACGTCACATTGTTCTCACAATATATGACATCATCACATGTACTCCTCAAAATGTGAAGCCCTTGCTTCAAAATATTAATTTGAGCTAAACAAATCAAAGAGAAACAATGAATGTTTAGAAGCAAGGATTCTCACATGTCCAAGAAAAATGTCTGTCAACATTTTCAGTTCACTTTTTAAAACAATGTGTCCCCTCCTCTTCGGCCTTTATGCCAAGGCAAGGCAAGTTTATTTGTATAGCGCATTTCATGTACAGGACAATTCAAGGTGCTTGACATACAAAAGCCAAGCAGGGATAATCACTTTTACTGTTTTTTTTTTCATATTGACAACACAGACATGAAAGTGCTATCGATCTTCTCTTCTCATTTTTACCCAGAAATGAAAATCTCACATTTCCTTAAATGTCAAACTATTTCCATAGTGTACTGACACAGAGTTGACATAAACTTTGTCTGCTCACCATTGGAAAGAAACCTAATAAGATCTTATAGATTTTCCCCTCAACTTTGGGAAACCTTGCCCTAGAGGAGACTCTATCCTCTTTGCTAAACTTTTCCTTTCAAATGACTTTCTAGACTCGTTTTGACACTTAACCTTTATTGTTTTCAAGCAGCCACATGCATAAATAAAAAACATCTTGTGCAGTCAACTCCCAAGATCCTGCTTATCCCATCTTACTTTGTCCCTCTTCCAGATGGGGCGGCCCACCCCATCATACTTGTGTTATCTCTTCTCCTTGGTCTCTCTCTGTCCCTCCATCTCCCTCTGCCCCCCTTCCTCGTCTGATTTGGTTTTCATTAAGTCTTAATCTAAGTTTGGGCTCCAGTGTGTCACACAGTGCTCATTGTGTAGGATCGATGTGTTGCTCGTCTCCTTCCCGACGGGGCCCTTATCAGCTCAGACAAACCACAAGACCCCTAATGAACGCCACCCTTTTCTCCATGCAAATTCAACATCGGCTGAAGTCTATTGGAATTCGACTCATTGCCTGCCAGCCAACTTAATGAGGCACTCAAACTGAGGGGGGAGTTGTGTCACGTTGTAGTGTGGCTTCACTCATATCACTAACAAGACACTACCTCAAATTGCTCTGGAAAACTTAATTTGTACTTTGTGAGGAAACCTGAAACTTGAAGCTAACACTGTCAATTATAGACATTTTCCTTTATCCACGAGCAATATCCAGTTGCTTAAAGCTGTCTTACATTATTGTTTAATTGTGGATTTTGCTAAGGATATTAGACAAAACACATGTTTAACTAAATATCCAACTCATGAGGTTGATCATGCTTTATGTCATATTATATATGAAGAGTTCTTTTCCAAAACGCTATAAATCTATTTGAACAGTTTTCGGGAAAATTACATTTTATACCTAGACCTTAGATTGGTTTGTGTGTGGAACTGGATTTTCCAGTCCATTTAAAAAAAGGAAATATAGAGTAGGTTCAGTACACAGCAAAATGGCATGACAAACTCTTTTTTTTTTTTTTTTAATTTGGCTTTTATAGTGCCTTGGAAAAGAACTCTTCATATATTCTGGGCAGTGCTCACATTTAATCAATCAGTAAGAAGAAGAAAATATTGCCTTTTAATTGCCATTGAAAACTTTTCAAGCCAGTTGTTACTCAATAAGTTAAAGATAGATACAGATATATTAATGTAAGATATAAATAACATTTCCAATTTCCTACAGTGTCTGATAAAGAAGAGTGTAGATACCGTATCTGTGAGGGGGGGGGGGCAACTTGTGTGAAGTGAATTTTAATTCAGTATGTGATGCACATGTTGCAGGTAAAGGTTTTAAACCGGAGCCACAAAATAATTAGATGCATAGATTTGCTGTTTGTTAGGTGAGTTTTGCGAGAATTTCTTTAAGTTTTCGTTCATTGATTCTCTCTCTGGTGCTGGATGGATGCAGCACTGTTGCACAGTTCTGCTGATGCAGCTCTCCTCCAAATCAAAATCTGTTTGTGATGAGTCGATTAATTACTCAGTTGATGGACTGAAAATATGTCAGCATTTTTCTTAATGATCGGTGAGTGATTATTTGCCATGTTTCAAGCAAAGTTGCGAAACATTCACTGATTTCTGCTCTTCACTGGAGTTATTTCCTGCTTTTCTCTGTGGGAAGTTGAATATTATGGATGTGGACCGAGGTCTGTAAGATACTTTGACTCTCAGCTCTCATCTTACATGCCAGTCTAAATCTAATTGAAAATTGATTAAGTAAGATTTAATCTGTGTGAGTCACTTTGCTTTGTATCAAACCTGCCTAAACCTGTCTATCAAACTTTATAGACAGAATTGTGTGTAAGTTTTGGTGTGCAACAGGAATGCTGCATTGTTTTATGCCAAGCACTGAAAAACAGATAGCAGATAATAGAAGGATCTATGATGAAGATTAATGGACATGTGTTGTGCTAACGATGATTGTTAATCTTCACCCTGCTGCCCCATTCCCGCACATCACCCACACATACACACACAGGTATACTTCCATCCATCCTTCTGTGTTTAATCGCGGGGTATCAATCTGTTGAGATTAGTATGTTCACATACAAAATAAATGGCATCAGATGGTGTGCTTTGGGGTGTCTCTAGGGGTCTCACAGTGACTGGCCAAGTGTTAGTTCTGGGTTCAATGACATGCCAACATTCAAGGAAATCATCTGTGAATGATCATGGAAAATGTTGACATGACAGTGGCAAAAAAGTATGTAGATGGAAGATGAATTAAATTTCTTTGTTAGAGGAAGTTTCCTGTTCATTGAGCAATCCAGCATCAGACTTTTGAAAGAATCACCTCCAGTGCATCTGTCAGTACATCTCCTGCCTACTCTGTTCATTTTGTTGAGCCTTTTTAACAAGCACTTAAGTCAATGCATTTGAACCCAGAACATCTTACAAATCACTCAGCAACTTTATTCTTTACTTCCTCTGATGTGAAACAAATGAATCTCTTTCTTCTTGCCTAGTTATTCTGTGCAGCCTTCTCTTTACCTCCTCAACAGTAGTACAGCAGTAGTCTATCTATGATGCTTCTTAATATAGATATCCCCTCAGGGTTCTGCAGGAAGGTTGCACATGTCTCCTTAATCCCTTTTTAAATGCAATCCATTCACACTGGTATGATGATGTTAATGTTTTGGTTTTTTTTTTAAGTAAAGGTTTAAGTTTACATGTGTTAGTATGGTGATAGTAAATATTGTTTGGCTCCACTAATTAGATCTATTACAATTTATAAAACAGTAAACACTAAAGTAGGGCAAAGTCAGATTAGAATTTGACACCAGATCGATTTTCCTAATGTTTATACACAGTGCATACACATTCAGTTATATTTACTTCTTTCTATTTTTACATTACTTTAGATTGTGGGATTAGGTAACATCTACCCATTTTAAAGTTTGACCATTTTACAAATATGTAATTAGTTGATATGTGAATGTATAATGTAATATGTAACATATCTATAATTCACCACTGCTATGCCTGTCTCGGCCTCATCTATTGGCCAAATTTTAGTGATCATTATAGACATTGGTGAATACTTCATCAGAGTTTCACCCACTTTAGATGTTAAAGATTATTTGATGGTCATATTCAGTGTATGTTTGACACACAATTCAGTTTTTCTGTGTTGTTCTTTATACTTGCCACTGCTTTATGGTGCTGACTGTACTGGAAAAAAGTAGAAAGTGGAAAGCAGGGTGTGCTGAGCAAAGCTATAATAAGCATTTTAAAAAATTAAAAAAGACTGAATAACTTTTGCCAATTGGGAGTTAATAGAAATCTCATTATCAAGATTCGTCTTGAAAGTCTTGCACCTGGGTGGATTGTTGTGCTGACTCCTGCAGAATCAACCTGTGCTCCTGCTCTGCTGCTCAGAGGAGGTGATCAGTCAAGGTCAGATTGTGAGCTCCTCTACCTCTCCGGCATGACTAAACACACAGGGCCTCAATGTTTTGCTCATATTTGTCCCTTGCCCCCTTCGAAATCCAATTATTCTAATCCAGGATGAATGGATGGATGACTTGGGCCTTTGGATCCACCCCAAATTCAAATTCAATAACTTAATAACTCCATATCAATGTGCATGCTTATTCTCATATGAGAAAGAGGGGGAAAAAAATCACCATAAGTGTTGTGACCTTTTGCAGCACCATATCACAATAGTTCAGTGAAAAGGCTTAAAGCTCAATCAAATGACTTCCATGATGAAGTAAGCTGTCAAAATCCACCAAGTGGAGGAATTAAATTTGCCCTTGCAGGTGTATTTATTTATTTATTTATTTTTTTTTAATGAATGGCCATTTGACTTTTTCTAGACCTCCTCCTCTTTGTTTTTTTGACAAATATGGTCATCAAGTCAGGATTTTTATTTTAGAAATAGGAAAACGAACATGCAAGACAAAACTTTGCTTTTTGTCGGTCAAGTGATGGGAGCCAACCGTCTTGCTTATTAAAACTTGGTAAAAGAGGGAGGAAATGTCTCTTTTATGCTTTTTATTTTCCAGAAGAGACGGGCATCCCACCAGAGGTAAAGCATGGTGAAGTTTGTATCATGCTGTGGGGTTGCGCTTTGTAAGTCTGAATGGTAGTTTTCATAGATTAACAAGGGGATGTTTGAGAAAAAAATGTGTTATACAGTGTCAGAAAACTTGAAGTGAAAATGTTTGGCCTCTCAGCTGGACAGTGACAGAAACACACAGAACGGAAGAAAGGTGGAAAAAGTAAAACATCACTATTTCTAAATGTAATATCTTTGAAAACATATAGTTTAAATCTGCCTTAGAACTTATGTTGCAAACTTTGGAAATTGAACACATGCTAAAAGCAGAGTGGTAGATTCATCCAGAAAACAGATGCAAGAAGCTTTGAAAAGGCTGAAACTCTGCATTACTGCATTTCTGCTGCCCAATACTGCCTGTCAGAATGTATTGGATGAAGCAGATATGGGTGTGTATAGAAATGGTATTGCTGGCCAATCAAAATTAATTTAGTTTTCCTGGTTGGAGAAATAATCAAGTCATGTGTTGTGAAGTTATTTTTCCATAATATTTTTATTGCCACATTATGTAGTGAGTAATGTGGAACACATGAATGGTGAAAATGGATGACCTACCAGTCCTATCCATAGGTTTGTAACAGGTTGCACATGTAATGATCACAGACTGAATGAATTCAAAGGTCACCAATGAGACTGGAGGGCTGAATATTGCATATCTATCATATTTACATCCATCCAGCTCACTGATCCATACAATGTTGTTCTCTTGCTGAATATTTAGCCTGATGTTCATTTCAATTTAATGACCTTGCTTGCCTCAATGTGCTATGAGATACAACTATGCTGAAATCATTGATAAGAGGACCATTACCTTAGTCTGAGGGATGTGATTAGTGCAATCTATTTGTTAGTATGATTCTGCAAAAACTACCAATTTAAATGAAACTCAGTGGGCATGCATAGCATGGACAAAGGAGCACCCTGATAAATGTAACATTGGATTTGGATAACTTTCTTTAACTGCAGGATGGAGCCGGAAAGTGTGGCCTGGGCCGAAGATACACTCTCTCAGTTCCCTGAAGTTATCACGCGGTATCTGTTTGGCCTCTCTGGCAGAGGTTTTTATTCAAAATTGAATATATATATGTGTGAATATTTTACCCGTGCTTGCATCAGACTTTGCTGAATTACATAGTTTTGCAAGTCTGAAATGTGGCCCAGGTGCAGCCACACACACATGTGAATGTGCTGCTGTGCTGACAGTGGGTAGCTAAATCTCAGAGCAGTCATCCATGGAAACAACCCTGCAGGGTCTGTGCGAGGCACCCTTACAAACAAGCAGCTCCCGGTTAAATGGTACATTTGAAGTTGGAGCATAGAAGATGATCTTCAAAACATTTACAGGAATTGCTATTTTCTATTCTGAGATAAAGACAGTATTTTGTAACCCAGATGTCCAGGGCAGGGTCAGTGGAATGAAACAAAGTGAAATGCCTTTTTATCTTTGTAACGTACTAGACATAAATCTCAAACCCTTTGCTGAAACCTAGTTTTATAACTTACACATAATCCCGTCGTTCTCTCAATCTCATTTGAAGTGCATCAGCCAAATGCTTGCTGTTGAGAATATTGATCAGAACTGGAATGCCTATTTGAGCTTCTCTAAATCTGCGGGCTCACCGTTCATAGAGGAGAACAACATGCTGTTCTGTCGCTTGCTGTGAAAATGTCATTACACCAGCTGTCTCGGGCCCGGAGCCCACAGCCACTCAATTGGCTGCTAAAAATCCCAGAAACACTTCAACACACACATACTCACACTGAAATACACAAAGCTGCATCGTGGGAGGATTCCTAATAAGATGTTAATATGCTGATATTCTAACCATCTAGAGAAAGTGAAGTTGTAATGATAAATGATCTGTAATAATGTCATAACATGTATTTAGGTACCAGTTTATTTGGGGAACTCAACATCTGCTTCCAGTAGATAGAGAAGGCTGGTCGGCACAATCTACCACATCTGTGTAATATGACTAATGGATTAGATTAAGCTGGGATGATATGCATGCACTGCATATGCGTATGTGTGTGTGTGCGTGTGTATTTGTGTGTGTAAGAGGGAAAGAATGGGGTGGAGTAGAATGAGAGGTTGCATTTGTAAGCATTTTTACTCCCTTAAGAGTGCATGTGTGAGAGAGTCTGCATGCATGCCGTTTCAATAAATCTGCATGAATTAAATATTGAAAAAATATGAGAAAAATAAGAAAATTTCCAGAAGACGTGCAATGCACTGTATGTTTTATAAAGCCGGAAAATAGAGATTTTGTTGGGTTTTTTTAAACTGATTTTTTAACATAATGAATTTTTTTGTAATGAGAAAAATCAAAGCACAAAACAATTATTTCAGCTTTTTGATGCAGTGAGATTTCCTACAAACAAGGAATATACACTGTTACACTGACTTGCAGGATTTTTGCTTTCATTTCTTTATCAAACATTTGAAAAAATGACGAAATCACAACAAGCAGGACAAGTCCGCAATTAATCGCATTCAATCCAGATTTCCCGAAAGATCAATAAAATCCCCTGTAGTCTTAGGATATAGGACAGTCAATACAAACTATTAAAAAGCAATGTTTATTTGCCCTCTGACACAATTTAATCTCCCGATGCTCCACAAACAACTGGACCTGATTACCTCAAATGACACAGATAATGCAGACACACAACAGTAAAAGTGGCAAACGAGCCACCAAAAAGTCTTCTTTCTACATGTTGTGCTGTTCAACAAATGTAAATTAAATTAAAATCAGAGTTTCTGTCTTCTTACCTTCAGAACTGTTTTGGTTTGTAACCAAAAATATGTAAAGATATGAATTAAGCTGAAAGCTTAATGGACCATATAACAGATTTAAATGCACAATAAGATTGTGTAATAAATATTCATCTGGTCTTTTGAACCTGAGGCGCCCTCTTTCCATTTTTACTTGAGGCAGAAAATCTTCAGGCAGTAGAGAAATGACATCATCTACAGTTCTCAGACACTGGGTACCAAAACAGGGCGTAGAGCTTTATGATGAGAGCCTTTGTTAGCCAGTGTTATAGTAGGTACGTGTATGTGTGTGTAGATGTAAGTAATGCCCTGGAGATGAGACCTGCTGTGGGCTTATCTGCTTTCAGCCTTTTTATCCCCACACTTTATCCATCTCCTTCATGTAGTCGCCTGTGGGGTTTCTCTGTCACTCATAGTTAATCTGTGTCTAACATAAGAAATATTTCAGTGCTACAGTTAAGATGCTGATTGAACTAGTATTTTCATAGTTTTAGGCTTAAGTTCTTCCTTTGATAACAATACATTTAGTTGCTTAGATTCAGAAATATAATTACATAGGGGACAGTTCAAGAGACTCTTTTTCCACCTCAGGAACTTTTTTTTAATTTGTCCAGGATTTTAAGAAATATTTCCACTGACATTACCATTAACAAACTTTCCCATGAAAAAAGCACTTTATAGAGGGGTGGGACTTTTCAGATTATTCAGAATTCTTCTGGGTTGGGGCTGTGTGCTGCAGAGCGATGGGATCTGATTGGTGGAACATGCTTGCATGCTTCACCAATGATGTTTATTTTACTTTTACAATCTTAACTCTGTGTTTTGATTATTTGAAATATGGAGCTATGAGAAGTGGATGGACGACAAGGTTCGGGCTCTTTGGAGCGTATTTGCGGTGGATGACATTCAGCGGAACTTCGGGTCTCCAACTCAAAACAACAAATTGTATGGAAGAAAAACAGATGAGCTGGCAGAGCTGAATGAAGGGCACACAGAAACAAATTTAGGAAATGACTACTGCTTTTATGATCACTCGGAACCCCCGCAATTTCGGTCTCATGGACTTGCATTATGTAGTTTGCAGTTTGGGCAGACACAGATTTTGGCCTGCACATGGGTCAGTGTGGACCCTTCCGGATTGGTGTAAATGACAGAATTTACATCATGCAAATCCACAAAATCCCTTGTAGGAATGCAGTTGCAGAAATCATGAATTGGTCCTTGACCAACCTCAAGGTTGACCGAGGATGGAACTTCCTTCTCTCTTTACTTTTCATTCTTTTTATGTGAGGAGCAGCAAATTTGACAATGCACTTGTCATTTCTATACCTCTAATAACCATTTGATCTGCAGTTCTGCTTCCCAAACATGTAATGTTTTACCCTAATTGCTAAATGGCTAGGTTTGCCCATAAGAATGATGATCTCATTGCTTAAAACTCTTTTTGCATGAATGCTAAAGTGCTTCAAATTCTAAAACACATTTTCTTCTCCAAATTAAATACTCCACTTATAGTTAAATAAACCAAACCGTTTGAATAATGAATTCCCCTCCTTGCCTAGACGGCAGAGTTTGCTTCTTTGATGTGCATCAGAGTTCAGTTGCGCATTCACACATCCCCAAATGAACCATGGCTTCTGAGTAAACAAACTATGGTTTGATTAAGAAGGGCTGGTGTGAATGCACTTATTAACCGTTAATCAATGTCTTTCCCAATCAGCTGTCATTAATTTTCTATTTAAACTGGTTTATTTTTAGGATAAATGCGCTGAGAATTAAGAAGTAACTATGGTGAGACCCAAAATCACTAAAAATCCAACAACTAACAAAGTTGAAATGATGATTAGTCTAAAAAAATAGACACATAAGACACGTGCTAGAAAATGATTTATTAAATCGGACAAAGTGTTTTGAAAACGGATGAACAAGTTTTTCCATCCACTGAGTTAGAATAAGCTTCTTCAAAAAGCTTTAAAAGTTCAGTGAACATGTTTCTGAAATGTAGTGCATTAGTGGAAGCCCTAAATGGTACTCGTTTGTATGCATCATATACTGAGAATCCAACTCCCTGAGGAAGCCTTGCTCGCAGGAAAATAATTGTGGTATGAAATATCCGCATTTCTGAAATATAAAGACATTTGCAGCAAATAGAGCAATTTGTTAAAAAGTTACTTGTCTGTAGCTAATGAGTTTTGAAGAAAAAATGCATGTCAGAGTGTCAACCCTCCTCTTCTGAAGAGTCTCCCCCCTCCTTGACCCAGTTACGCAAGTGCAGTCTGACATAATGACTTATCGCCATTTGTGTAGAAGAGGGGAGGGTGTATGAGAGGAGAGGAAGTGACAGAGAGAGGGGGCATGAAAGAGTGATGAGGTGTAAATGATCTCTATCTCACGGGCATGTTTCTTGTTTGCCATCCTACCTCCCGCCCACATTCTCCATGCAATGTGCCTGAAGACTAAGGCTGGGTGGGGTGGGGATTTTGCTGCCATTGCTGCCTCACCAGATCTGATGTGAAAGCTCACCTCCTGCCTCATCTTTACCCTTGTGTGAGCCTGTTTTCCCTTTTTGCCCTCTAGGCTTCGGGTGCACATCAGACTGTGCTCATTTCCCCCGTCTTTACCCTCACCCATATTCCACTTTTCCGTTTCTTGGCCCAGTTGTCTGATTAGTCAGATTTCATCTTCTTATCTGTATCTTCCTCTCCATAGTTCTCACCTTTTCTTTTTTTTTCTTTCTTCTCCCAAAAATATGAGCATCATGAATGTATTTGGCATGCTTTTTCAAAACATGCTCAGTCGTCAATAATTCTTCCGAAACAGAATCAGAAATTTATCAGGCGTTGTATGACTGAGCAAATGCAGGTCATTAGTTTGGTGAATGAAAGAAGTCAGAGATGCTAAAATAACATCTATCAACTACTTTTAAAGGCTTATGGTGCGTTCAGACCAAACACGATGTCGGCATCAAAAAAGCTCTTGACACTCAAAGTTGGACGCTTGAGACTGGTAATTCAGACGCTTGACATCCAGCATCAAAAATGTTCTTGATGCCCGAGATGTGCGTCTACAGGACCCGGATGTTTTCCTTTGCAGAATACATCATGACACTGAGTCGCTCTGATTGGTTGACGCCCCGCATTGAGCGGCAAAAGTTCAGATTTTCCAACTCCGGCATCCACTGCCGCCGCCTTCGAATTACACTTGTCATGCGCGTCAGACACTCAAAATCTCAAAACGCGCAGCGCCTGACGCTCAAAATGTGCCGCTTGAAGGCTCGACGCTCCCTTGACACGCGTCGGCCATAGACTTTGCATGTAAACCTGACGCTCCTGATGCCAACATCATGTTTGGTCTGAACGCACCATAAGACTTTAAGCACTTGAACACACTTGTGCACTGATTTGTAGCCCATGCAGTACATTTCCTGTCCCTTGTGGATTACTGCCATGTTGACTAGTGCTCCTTTGTTCAGGATTTAACTTTAAAGAAAAAAAAACACACACATCAAATTGTTTGCCCTGCACTGAATAAACCAGTTTCTTATATTCCAAAAAACCCTCCCACAAAAAGAGAGAAACAATCAATTCGCCATTTGTCCTTAGATGTGTGAAACTTCTGGTTTCACTTTCTGTTTGAGCTCTGCATAGGACTGAGATTCAACTGCTCATGTATGACACATTGGTTTCCTGTCATATTTTGGATTTTTAAGAGAACAGAACTGCAGAAAACCCTTTTGTTTTCACAAGACGAACACTCATGTGGCTCATTAAAGATGTGGATGTTAAATTGCTTGTGCATAAACATGAATCCACTGCAGAGTGGGATTTTAGAAAACATATTCAGTTGAACGAGTTTACCACTACATACAGCATGTGTAGGGCTGCTGTAGCTCAGGTGGATAGAGCTGTTGTCTACTAAACAGGAGGTCGGTGGTTCGATTCCCCTGACTATATGTGTGAATGGGTGAATGAACATGTAGTGTCAAAGCGCTTTGAGTGGTTACATGACTAGAAAAGCGCTTTACAAGTGCAGTCCATTTACTTTAGTATTTTGCATTTATGATAATAATGATAACACATTTAATTTAGAAGCAAGTTTCAGGTCACTCAAGGCTTCTGTACAATACAAGAGAAACAAGCAGAGAATAAAAACAATAACAGCAAAGAATAAATAAATAAAAAATACAGGTATAAAACATGGGACAAAACAGAGAGTATGCTATCTTGAACAGGTGAGTTTGAGTCTGGAACAGAGGGAGAGAGTCAGTGTTACGAATGTCCAGTGGGAGAGAATTCCAGAGATGAGGAGCAGAACGGATGCATGCTCTGCTCCCCATGGTGCTGAGGCAACTGAAAGGCACAGTGAGGTGGATGGAGGAGGATGACCTGAGGGAGCAGGAGTAGGTGGTCTTGTGCAGGAGATCTGACAGATAAGGGGGAGGCGAGGTTGTGGATGGCCTTGAATGTGTGCAGGAGGATTTTGAATTCTATTCTCAATTTAAATGGGAGCCAGTGCAGCTATAGGATTGGGGTTATGCAGTGAAAGGAGGGGGCTTCGGTGATGTGAGTGGCTGAATTCTGGACCATCTGAAATCTTACAGAGATATTTCTGAGGGAGACCAAAGAGAAGTGAGTTGCAGTAGCTGATGCAGGAAGTGAAGAGGCTGGGAACAGGGATAGAGGCAATATGGGGGGTGAGGGAGGGGCAGAGACAAGAGATGTTTTGTAGATGGAATTATGCAGAGTGAGTGACATTACTGATGTGAGCATGAAATGATAATGAGCTATCATGGATAACACCCAGACCCTAAACCTGAGGGGAGGGAAAACAGGAGCTGTCAATAGAGAGGGAAAAACTGTCTGCTTTGGATAGTGTAGTTTTGCTTCCAATTAGGAGGATTTCCATTGTATCGCTGTTTAGTTTAAGGAAGTTTGAGGTAGACCAGGATTTTATTTCGGATGAGCAGATGGCGAGGGAGAGAGTGTGGAATTGGGTTTGCTAGAGAGGTAGAGCTGGGTGTCATTCACAAAGCAGTGTAAAAGGATGTTGTATTTGCTGATTATATTGCCAAGGGGAAGGAGATAGATGATGAAGAGAAGATGCCCCACAACTGAGCCCTGGGGCACACCTGATGTAATTGAGGAAGGGCGGGTTCTGAAGGACTTGAGTTGGATGAACTGAGTGCAGCCTGAGAGATAGGAGTGGATAACTGTTGAAGAGGGATAAACATTGATCTGTTTAAAAATAGGTTATTTTCTATTAGTCTGACATACATCATGACCTCATGTTTAAAAGCTGCACAAAAATGCATTTTTCAATGCACTGTAAAGTTGTTTTCTGAAAAGCTTATTAGAGGATTTGTGGAATCGTTTACTAAGCCAGCATCTACTGTCTCACTGTGAGCCGGTGAGCTAAATTGTTGTGTTTATAGATGTTACTAGAGAGCCCCTGACTGCTTAATAGCAGCACTTATTGGTTGCCGAACATTATCACCTCTAAGGAATGGCTCTTTACAAACGTGTTAAAGAGACCTGTCTGTCTAAGGAGGAGCTGGGTTAGATGAGAATGTAATAATAATGATGAACGCTGGAACCAAACCCGCTTTTCAGTCTCTATTATAGCACCCACCCAACAGCGTCTGGATATTTCAACATGAAGATGTCACTTAGCCCCTGCTGTCTGATGCGATGATATTCAAGGTGTCAGTCTGGATTCATCCATGCATGAATTCATTTATTTGCAGAGTGGCTGTGTTAAAATATTAGCATATTTTTGTCCTGGTGTGTGGCCACGACACATAGTCTTTAGTCATTTTTCATTTTTTATTATTCAAGTCTGAAGGTAAATATCCTGCATTTTTTTGGAAATTCGTAGAGGGAATATTTGAACAATCACAGGATAAATATTTTGGAGCAATAAAAAGTAAAAAGGCCCAAAAACAAATATAAAATGTTTTAATGTTTTTTTTCTTTTTCTTTGAAGATCAGCAGTGAACAAGATAGTTATAACCTTTGCAATTGTTTTTTAGAACTTTTTAGATCATTCTTCTTTCTCTATATGCACTTTATTAGGGTAGATAAATGCTGCTGTATCATATGTCCTACATCACATAACATCATGATGCAGGTTATTGTGTCAGGTAGGACAGGTATTACATATGAAACAGCTCAGAAATCTTGAGTTGAAAGCTGTTTTTTCTTTTGTGTTTGTGGATTCTCTCATTCCATACACAAGTCTTGATTTGTTGGGTAGTTTGTGTTTTAGGCCACTTGTCCAGAACGAACAGTACCTTTTTGCCATATGCATCCTGGGAAAAGGTCCAACTGGATGTAGGCCTGAACAAGCAAGTTTAGAAAATGAGTGTAATACCCCATTAATCTTATTCACTCAAGTTGACTACAGACAGAGGGAGATAGCTTCTGATTTTCAGATCATAGCAACACATAACCTGGCTCTGTTTAAAGATAACATTACCTACTTGTCCGCATCATTATTGCTAATAGTTAGCTAATACCTCACTTTGTTTAATCTCAACCTAACATTGAACATTGATTCTATAAACATTTACCTCTGATCTTGGCCAGTAAACGCTGCTTGCTTATTCTTACAAGCTTTTTATTTAATCATTTAATTCATCATCATCAGGTGGTTCATTTGCACCTCAGTGTGCTGCTGTCATTGCAGGCTTTGACCTGAACCTTATTACAGTACATTCTCAAGAGGGCAAACATAATCTGTTTAGGTTTATGGGAATTTTTGAGTTGAGCCTTTTTAAACGTTGTCTCGCTATGATAATGTAAACTTTAAAAAAAACACTCAACTGATAGCCCCACAATAAGGTGGTAACTTAATTTTACTCAAACTTGCACATTTGCTTTTTTCAGTTTACAAAAATAAAGCAATTTTCAATCTGGAAAAACAAATGGATGCATTGTTTTTTGTTTTGTCTTTTCAACGTTTGATGAAACAGATAACAGCTACAATTACTATCAAGATCTACATTGTACGGTCATCTGGAGTCAAAAGAGCCTTGACATAGTGTCCATTTTTTGTTGAATCCATAAATGTCTTTAAAAACTAACTTTTGATCCAGATGAATTCAAAACTGGTTATGAATAATATAAGATTCAGGACTCAGTCATGTGATAATGTCATATGCTGCCATATAAAAATCTACAAGTCAATTCAATTCCAAAATTAGGTGCAGAGATGTCTGATGAATTTGAAATACAAGAGGCTTTTTCCACAAAGGGTTTATGGGTAGAAACATCACAGTTGAATTAGGCTACGATTCAGGTTGTAATGCGATTATAATATGATTATTGAAGCATCTTGATGTGTCTTTTTTTTCCTGTGTGACAACTTAACTACAACTGCTTTCTGAGTGGCCGCGGTCGCGGCTCCTAAACTGTGGAACCCGTCTGAAGACCCATTTTTACGACCTGGCCTTCAAACCAGCATGAGACTCTGGTTTTGTTTTTATTTGGTTTTTATTTTGTTGTTTTCCTGTGTTTTATATAGCGTTTTTTTATTTTTTTATTGTTTTATCGTTTTACCGCTATTGTTCCTGTTTATATTTTGCACTTTAGTTGATTTTCATAATGTATTTAGCACTTTGTTTTCATCCAACGTTGTGTTAAAGTGCTTTATAAATAAAGTTGAGTTGAGTGGAAACCTGTATCATGGATTCTCATATTTGTCATTACAAACAACAAAGAAGAAAAACGTATTCATCTATGTAGAACACAATAGTGCCCTGCGTTGAACCTGCAACGCCCTTTGCATTGTAGCCCGCTTCTTGTGTTTAGTTCACTTGAAGCTGACCGAGATGCACACTTTTAGGCGGAGTTCGCTTCTTTGATCCTCATCAGAGTTTGTCCAGAGTTTGTGCATTCACACCTCTCCAAACCAGACTTTCTGAGCAAACAAAGCCACTCATTGAAGCTAAAGTACTTCCACACGTTAGCTTTAGTATGGAGGGTGGCGGTCAGATTTCACTGCTCAGCCGTAATGTCTGTTATGTGCACACCACAGACAGTTGCACTAATGCAATTTGGAGTTCTGGCTTTTGTGTTCCTAAACATTGTTTAATTAATTAAAAGTTAAAGAATAGATTTTTTAACATTAGTACATCGATCCAGAATTGTCCACATCTGCTTTGCGATGCATCCTCCCCCCACCCCTAATAGGGGTATATTTGACATGCATATGACCTTCTCACATCAAATTTTTAGAACCATGTTCCTTGGAGTGCACATGTGGTGTACCTATAATGTACCCAGATATCTCAAGATTGCAGCATTCTGACTGTCAGGGTCTTTTCTGCTTGAGTGGGAGTTGATGAAATTATCATTTCTTCTCCTACCCACATACACCTCAGCATGATCCCCTTTTCTGGCAGGAGTGCTGACTCACAGCTTTCTTGTTTCATCATACTTTTTCATCACAGTTTGTATTTCTATCACAGTGAATGCACTGGGCATCGCCATTCTTATGTTTGTTTCTTTGGTCTTGAGGATGCTACTTCGCCCGTGTTGTGTTATTTCTGGAATCAACTTTTAAGGAGCAGGCTGTTTCTAGCAATTCTTCCTAGCTGAAGGCTTTTCCCAGGCCTTACAAGACAAAGATCTGTAAACATTACAAGAGCAGCTGAAGTGGAGGGCAGTCCTGCTGATCAATGGGTAGGCCACAATGACTCTGGCACACAGGATGGTGAAGGGTTCCTTTCTTTTTCTCTTCCATTAATGTCTTGCTTTCTAGTTACATTTGGTTGCTTTTTCTCTGTACATTTCTTTCTTTCCCTCCACATCCTCTACTTTCCTCGTCCTTTTTAACTGGAAATGAAGTCTTATAAAGGCAATGACCCCAATACCAGTTCACTGGGGAAGAAGAGATGAATGGCAGCAAAGGAAACACAAAGACTTCCTCTACCCTGCTGAAACCTCACACTGCTGCCCACAGGATGAACTAACAGATAAATGCCCTTGCATCCACCAGAACACCTGTGGTCATTTTTTAAAAGCATCAATTCTGTGTGCCCCCTTTGCTCCCATTTAAGCAAAGTTTTTTTGATGGCAGGATTGTGTGTTTGTTCACTAAGACTTTGTTGTGTGTAAAAAAGACATGCAGCTTTGTGTGTGGGCACTGGCAGCTTGAATTATTTTAGTCACTGTCCTTTACCTTTCTAGGGTTGTTGCTTTGAGTTGAGGTTAGATTTTTAAGTTTTTATACCTCCCATAATCTGGTTAGTTAGAGTAAATAATTCACAACTCAAATACTGAATCAAAAAATGTATGAATCCATGTCTTTCTAAAAGAATAATGAGTTTGTGTTTTATATCAGAGTCCGTAAGACGCAATTGAACAGTGTTAATTACACTGGTTAGCTGGAATTGTTTCATGCACTACCTCGTGCATTAACAGCCACCCAGAGCCGACTGAGCCACTCTGTGGCTTTAATCTTACTCCCACTTGCACACTTTGAGAAGGAGTGTGGGTGGTGTGATTCCTGAGAAGATCAAAGTATGCTTAGCAAGTTCTGAGAACGCAGGAGGGGATATACTTCTCACTACGTTAACAAAAAGACAGAGTATACCTGAATAGAGCTTTGTTTTTACTCCGGCTGTTACACCTGGCAGACTTTGGCTTGTTTCTTGGTGGTAGCTGAAAGACAGACAAAACAAAGACCTTTGAGGAATAGATAGGTTTTGATTCCATATTTAGAACTTAGCTGATTGAACCTTAAATGGAAAATTTTATTTATAATGTTTAGTGTTTGAGTTAGTTGTTTCTCATATAAACTTGTACCATTGCACTTATGGAGACATTGCATTGATTCTCATTGCTCTAACCTTACCGAGACATAATTAATACATTTGCATCATTGAGAACATGCCTTGGTTAACTTGAGAACTATTGGTCCTGATAAAGTAGGTATAAAGGAAAATAAAGTGTACACACACACAAAGTAAGCTGCAGTAATGAAATGCTTTTCTGTCAGCAGGACTGTTTAAAATGGTCTCCTCTTATATTCCCCCTTCTCATAAAAACAGGATTACTGTTTTCCCAACCTCATTGTAGAGCAATGATATAAAGGCATGGCACTGACAGACAGTTACATATGGAGCTGAGCCCTGAGAGTCAGTGGAACAAACCTGTTTGATCAAGAGGAAATTTTTCCATTATTGATCTGTCAATGTGAAATCAGTCCTTCTAACAGCTGCTTCTCTTTCCTTATCTCTACTTTATGTTAAAATAAATTTTTTAATGAGTGCTTAATGTGCTGCTTCACAAAAATGTAATTCGTTAAACATATGCTCAGTTGGAAGCATTTTAGACATATGAATTCATTTTCTTTCTTCTAGTTCATTAATAAACCTTATCAGGTGACAGGGGATTAAAGTCAGGATTTTTAGCATCAATTTTGATGGCTTCATGTAGAGGTGTGTGTGGAATGTGAAGTGTTTAGGTTAGATTTCACAGCAGAACAGTGGATTCTAACTATAATATATTAGGGATCGACCAATTATCGGCCTGGCCGATAATATCGGCCGATATTTGCCAATTTTATGATAATCGGTATCGGCCATTTTTTTCGCCGATAGCCGATAATATAAGTTTATTTTAAAACGCGCTCCT
>JAOXYM010000015.1:9089759-9101630 GCA_028567055.1 Leptatherina wallacei | reverse complement strand
TCGGTTATCGGTCTCCTTAAGCACCAATAATCGGTATCGGTATCGGCCCCAAAAAACCAATATCGGTCGATCCCTATAATATATAGTGTTTGCTGCATCTGTTTGGTTTGTGGCAAATTAGTGTATATGTAAATGTTTATACCCAACACATAAAATTAGATACCTTGGGTCTCAATTTACAAGGCAAATTTTCACTTATCATCACAATAGGTACATTTTGAAGCATGATTAAACATATATTTGAATTTTTGCATTAGAAAACAAACAAGGAACAAAACAATAAGCGAACAATCCCTATTGTTATTAATTTCTAATACTCACAACACTTAAGATATTTATTGTTATACCCACTCCAGGTAAATGTATTATTGATGATATTTAATGATGTTGAATTATCACATGGAAAAGACTTGTGCTGTGCCTTGAGCTCTCTTCCTTGCATAACTCCCTTGCATAAGATTGTAATATTTTTTCGAAACTCCTGCTATGTAATGAGGCAAGTGTTTATGCACTCTCACTTTCACTAGAGTAAAGTGCCCTTAAGCAGAGCCAAAGCACTGAGAACGCTTTCACTTTGATATGGAAGAACTGTGTGCACAGTCGGGGGTCATATATACCAATTTTAAATGTGTGCCTGTGTGTTGTTGTAAGCTTATATATATATATCCATATTTATATTTATATTTGTATAGGTTTACAACATTCAGTCTTAATTGTGTCACCAGCTCACTTATATTGCTGTGAAACAGTGTTCATATTATTCTTTGTAGAAGTCTGTGCATCCTCAGTGACCTATTTTAAAAAAGATTTTAAACACTTAAAGTTGAATGTCTCGTTGAAAACTGTATGATGTCTTTCATACACTTTACTTTGTGCTGCTACATTTCTGATTCCCTTTACATAATTTTTTGATGCAGCACGTTTATTCCAGACTTAGGTGAGACTATTCCTGCCTTCCAAGTCTGACATGTTTTCCTGTTGTTGGCTTCAATCTTGCCAGAGGAAATCAGAGACATATTCCTCTTTGCCTCTCATCTTTTATTCTCTGTTCACTGTGTTGTAAAGAAGAAGCTAAGACAATGAGGTGTACAGTAGAAATGTGGCAGAAGGGAAATGAGGAGACATTATCACTACTGATACCCCCCCCCCTTACTGTTTTATAATCTCTGTCATTTTTGTATTGTGTATAGTTTCTTTCCCCTCATTCCTTCTCCTCTTCTTCCATTTCATCAATTCTGGATCCTGTGAGACACTCATAAATGAGTTCACTGTCACTTCAAATGTTTTCATCCACTTCTAAAACCTGCTTTGACACATCTGTTTCCCTCAAAAATAAAATTGTCAATGTTAATTTCTACCTGGAATATAGACGTCTACAAGCTTCTTCTTTTTTATGTGCTTGATTTCTTCATTTGAGCACTGCTACATTAACATTATTAAGAAGTTGAGGATAAGGATAAATTAAGTTAGGTGGAAAGAGATTTAGGTGTTCAGGGTAGCTGAATGTGCATCTAAAAATGACCTGAAAACATTTTGAATAGATTATACAATAGTCTGCAGCAAAGGTGATCAGCAAGTAACAAAACCATAAATGAAAGCACAAAATCAGTACAGTTATCTGGACTATTTTGAGTATTTCTTTTTTTTTTTTTTAGATAAAACCCTCTTGATAAAGCTTTTAGATAAACCTCATCACTCTCAATGCTGCATAGTTAAATTCTTGTTTGATACCTGTTTGCATTCTCACATCTGTTCCCTTAAATTTGTTTGCAGATGTATTTTGTTTTTAAATACTGTTGCTAAAGAAAAGAAACAAAACGCATTCATCAGAGACAGACAGCTCACATTATTGCCTTGCATTTTGTCCTCAGCAATGAATGTAAATAAAGAAAAGAAGTTATGCTCTGCCTCAGGAAACGATTGCCTTTTCCTCTTTTTCACTTTTTTAAAGGTGGCACTTCTGTCTGCAAACTGTTGCTATTACCTGGATTTGTTCATGTAAAAATGACATAATGTTGAATGGCTGGACTATATTGTGTTTTTCATACAGTGATGAAGGGTCTTGCACTTTTGAATAAATGACTTGACTTCTGGCTCCTGGTTGTGCCAGAACAATCTATATCTACACTTATTACATCATCACCTTTATAAAATTTTATGAATTTGTTCAGAAAGCATAATTTACACACCCCCATGGCCCCAAACATATTTTCAAAAGCTGATCTTGTTTTAGAATTCAGCCAACTCCTGCAAAAAAATTATCTCCCTCTTGGCGGCTAAAAGCTTCAGAGTGTTCACTTGTTGTCTTCGTTGTCCACCTGCCACTTATTACATTGTAGGACGTGTAAAGCCACTTTATATTTAATTAAAACGTGCTTACAGTGACAATGATGTCAGGGGAAGTCTAACAGTGAATTCAGAATTATTAAAGCCACATTGATTTTAGAGGCTAAACTGTTTTGTTATGCTGAGAAAACTTGTAGAGTTTGGAGATAATTTTCTTTGCTTTGGTCACTTTTCACATGAATTATTTCATCTTTTCACTACACATGGAAATCTTATTTTTTTTAAAAGATGGAAGTCTGTTTGTTAATGATCTGGTGAAGGAAAAGCCATAACTGCTATGGATCTTTCTCGGGGAAAAAAAAATGCAATGTGAGTTTTATTCAGTGACTGAAGGTAAACAGACACTCTCACACACACACATACACACACACACCCTCTGACTCTGATCTCTGCTGGCGGGCACCACAATGCCAAGGCAAGGTCATGGCAGTTTTCTGCCCTGCCGTCAACCTCCTGGGCATGCAGAGTTCAAAAGCTTCTCTGACTGTCTCTTTTGCTTGCTCTCTTCCTCCTGTATCTCTCCCTAGCATATTCAAAAAGAATCTTACATAATTATTACATGGCAAAATAATATTGTGTTTAGTCAAGATGCTACTTAAACTTTGTTGTGACTTGTAGGAGTTTAATGACTCTGAACGGCTACGGTTAGTCACCCTGCCGAAATCAGGGTGCTATAAGTTGCTCTGTCAGATATTACTTCAAGTTGTGTTTTTATTTAGTGAGGGATGACTCCAACCAGTCCTGAGGGAGTTAATGGCCTACTAACAGTAGCCTACGCACACATACATTTAGACATTTGCTTATTCCAATGCAAAAAAAAGGAATAAATCACTTTCTTCCTTACACTAATACTTCTTTCAGCTATTCTGACCTCAATCTGGGTAGCTGCTGGCTGCTTTGTGTCAGAACACGTTGTTTGTGCAAACCGCTATGACAGGTGTTTGAATGTGTTTGCTGCGATAAGCCCTGTATGTCCTTAGATCCCTTTTCTCACATAAAGACATGAAACCTTTCACGTTCTTTTGGGAATGCATTTACCAGCGTCTTTGGAATAAATTACATATAGGCTAAAATGTCCAGAAAATCAGAAATCAATTTTCTCAGTTTCACTCAGAAATAACCTTAAACAAAGTCCTCCAAAGTCCTCGTATTCAGAGTAAAGTCAGGCTCAAAAAACCATCTCAATATCATATTAAGGGAAAATAAAAGGAGAATTAATCTGTAATGTACCTTGTCAGAAATGAATGGGGATTTGCAGAATACATCCAATCTTTTCACCTCTGAATTAATTGCGTTACCACCTTGAGATCATCCCATCAGAGATGTAGTCAGCTTATGATCCAGTGTTGACACAAATGGGAAATGAATGAATGATGTACGTTTTATAACAAGGCACATTTTTTGGACAGACATTACTAACTGACTGCAGATATCTTTAAAATGAAACTATTTTAACTGGAAAAAACCCCACAGAATTTAAACATCTGAATAGTAAAATGATAATCATGATAAAATGCACTGTAATCTATGTGTTAGTTGTAGTTTCTCAAAGACAACTTTGTGAATATTGAATTGTAAAGTCACAATTATGGGTTAATAATTGTCTTTCAAAAATGAAAGAGGATTTGATATTGGAAAAAAATTGGTTGCAAAGTTAGACTCTTTCAAACTTTCTTTCGCTGAACTGTGATAATCATGCAGATATTACTTGGGAATTTCTCAAGTGCTCTAGACCTGGAACTTTGATTGTGCAAAGCTATAAAAAAGTTATGTGCCTGAATTCTCATTGATCTAAAATTGCTTCTTGATTCCCTCAATACTGATGGAAACACACGGAGAGGCAACTATAGGGCTGAAAAAAATTGCTTTTATGTTTTATGTACGCCTTTGTAGCATTATGGCTGAGGCTGTTAAAGAAGAGTTTTCAGAAGGGCAAAATTGAATACACGGTAAACTGAATATATTTTGTGCACTATTGGATCTGGAAAGTCTTTGTTATCTGAGAATTAAAGTAACAGTAACCTTTGTTTTGGTACAGGTGCTTGCTAAATTAGGTTTACAAGTGAGAAAAATGTATTTTATACATCAATAACTCATTTCTGTAGCTTTGGATGTCCAGAGTCTGCACTTAAATCTAATTGTAGGACATTGTAAATGGGATTCAAACTGCCTTTCAGATCAACAGTGATCTCTGTAGCCCAGACGGAGATGCTCATCCAGCAACAGAATGCTGCATATTAAATGGTGAGAGTTGGGCATTGGCCCCATGAGAAGGAAAGGGGAAGGTGGAGGCCAATATAAACCCCCCAAACACACACAGTATACAGTGCAGAGGGAGGGAAAGTTGTTATGGTGGGCTTCCATTTATTCCTTGCCCAGTGTTGGCAAGAACAGAAGGCCTTGCACACTCACACACACAGACACACACACACACTGTCATGCCCCTTAATAACCACCCTCTCTGTAAATCTGCTCTCACACACATTGGACTCCTGAGTGGGTTCCTGGCTTTAGTCACTGTGAAAATTGAAGCCTTTAGGAATCCTGTTGTAAGTGGCCAAAATAACTTCCACACAAAGTGTTTGTACACCTACCTCTATGCGATACTACTGAGCAGTATCTGTTTTTTTTATATAAAACTGTAAGATTACATGTAGAATACTACCATTCGGATTGTACATTAGATTACCACTCATTGTGTCCATCCACATAAGAGGTCGACCGATATGGTTTTTTCACTGCCGATAGGAATACTGATTATTAGTAATTATGGAGGCCAGTAACCGATATTTAGAGCCGATATTCATTTGAAGTAAAGATTAAACTTTTGACTAAACAACATCAAAATGGCAAATATCCACATGAAAGCTGCATGGTGACTTTATCGGATTATCCACGACTGAAGTATAAAAAGTACAAGAAGAAAAACAATTTCAACCCACTATGGGTGGACAAAAAATATAAAGTAGTTAAAAGAGCTGTTATTGGTCCTTGTCCTCCAGGCATTTGTAGAAAGAACAACTGCTTCTCAGGTTGACTGATCTGATCATTCTCTGCTTCGTCTATGTGGATGGAGGCAACTTTAAAGAGGAAAATCTGCTTGAATTGCCACTTCAAATCGATAAGCCATTAGCAACCAAAGAAGTAGCTGTTGTCAATGTTTGTCCTGGAGCCCTTCAACTCAACCTGGCTGTCAGATTTTCATTTTGTTAACTCTCACACGTCTTATGTTGATGTGTCATGGACCCAGACAGGTGGACTTTGCACCAGAGCCTCCTAGCAGCTTTGTTCGGGGTGTTTCTTCACCGTTGCGGTTTTGCAAACATGGCAGTGAGTCGTGAAATGAGATTTCTCTGCTATCATTACCAGGCCAAGGAAGAAAGCCACATCTCAGTCTGTGTAAATGCCTCACTGCTTCTCCACTCTGCCCGTTCTCAGCACAGGCATGTCTAACCATCACTAAGACGGATCGATAGAGCTGAGCTCCGTAAGCTGCCCACCGCCAATACAGGAAATACTGTATGCTGTAATGAGATGGGGATATTAAGCTGCTAAAGAGGATGGTTTTAGCTAAGCAGTAGTAGGACGTGATTAGCGTAATAAAAAAAAAGCTTTGTTTGCATAAGTTTTACAAGAAGAGAGGCTTTGATCTCCTTAAAGGGCTGCTCGACAGAATAAAGGCATGAGAGACCACATCTCTCCTCTTGCTGTTCTGTGGGTTCTGCTGATCTGACAATGCAGCCAGCCAGATATTGAGCTCCATTGTTTCCATACTGAAATTGATTCTTCTTCTTTTCTTTAAATATAGAAGAACTTTAATAATATCACAGGACTCCTCTGCATAAAGAATAACATTTAAAGCTTGCATTGTTTTCTCAGGGTGTTTCTTAAGGAACTTTTTTGTTGCCTTTTTGTTTTTTTTCATTGTTTATTTGACTGATGAGTAACAAGCTGTGTTAAAGGGAATGTTTGCTTGCTGTTCTGCTGTGCACTGTCGTAAATTATTCTGTTGGATCCCTAAAGGAGACAGTAAAAAACACGGCATTGCCAAGAGTTGAAATTCTTTTTGAAGCAAAATCTCAATCAAGCGAACATCACATCAGAGCACCAGCAGAGATCTTTGAACATAATCATTCTCACCTTGCTTGTCTTTTTTTGAGCAGGATGAAAGTGCATAGCAAAAAAATAGAGTTTGGATAATCTAGCCGTGCTTCCCATATACTTGGATATTTGCCAAAGGGCATGTTTTGACATCAAAGGTCCAGCTGTCAGCCTTGAAGAGTTTGTAGTGATGACAGATGACGGTGAATTGAATGGCAACCAAAATCTGATCAAAGATCAAGTCGAACATTTGGAGACTGTATTTCTCCGACTATCCAAGGTTTGTAAAGTTCACATAGTCTGTTTTTTGGAACAAAGTTGTCTTTAAACAATAAAAATCATTGATATTTCTTTAAATTAAAATAAGCATAAACCGTAACACCTAAGTTTTCTCATCTAGCCTAATTTCAGATTTAAGAAAAACAAAAAAACATACAAAACTGTTTAGATCCCTCCATCCACTGAAGGTTTAACATGTTAACAGCACTGGCACTGTCTTGGTCACAGTAGAGGTCATTGTGGTCATTGTCCAGGTGGCGCCAGATGCTTCCTGTTGCTCCTGCAGAATAGCAGGATGTGGTACCATGCCAACCATGCTGTTTCTTCTGACCTGGATAACTCCCCTGTATTCCCAGTATTTTTGCTTGAGGATGATCACCCATGGTGGATTTGTCTCTGTGTAATTAACAGCAGCTTTGGAGCTATTTGTTGAAGGTCATTCATTAAGGGTTACATGGGTTTTAGAAAAATTTGGCTTTCAGAAGACTAGCAGCAAAAAGACCAGCTTTTGATTGCACTAAATTCCAGCTGGCTTTGACATAAGCTGCTATTTGACTCTTAACAAGCTTTACATTTAGAGGCTGGATGCAGCTTGTTCATGAGATTATCAGAGATTGTAATAGGTTGATAAAGTCCCATTTTGCACTACTTATGCACAGATGCACGGTCAGTTTCAGTTGAACATTACTTCTCATAGACAGACACATTTGCCTCTTGATTAATTTGAAACAAATAAAATGTCCTTTTTTACAGTCTTTTTATTCCATAAAAGGACTTTTTAGTAGATAGGCTTAGCTTTGTTGTATTGTTATTCATACAGCTCTATCATGCATTCACACAGCCAGGTGATTTCTAAGATAACTTTAGACACATCTGCAAAACTTGCACTTAAAGACCAAAACTGGAAGCTGTCATCATTGATAATTTAAGTTCACTATTCTTAGAGACAAGTTGTACTGATGATTAACTGAAGATATAAACCCAGTGCTGACATGCTTACATTTCATACTATCCAATGATGGAAGGTCTTTGAGCCCTTTGTTTGGCTGAACGAACAGACTAGCGCTTCATTAGCCAGTTACAACACGCAAGATTTATGGTTTCAGATCAAAAAGATTCAGCAATTGTGAAGAATCTTTCATCCCTCTTTCTAAATCAATGCTTGTTTAAAAGGTATGCACTTCGTGATTCTGTTTAATCAAAAGTGTTTTTTCAATTAGCTTTTTCTTTGAATGATGTAACATTGTTTAAGATAAAAAAAACAAAGGTCAAGTTAGTGATATGAAGGATAACATGCAGTCCAAAGGGCTTCTTTTTGTTTTTGTACCCTCGGAACAGATGAAAATCGTTCTCAGAACTTTGTTTCAAGGTTGTTTTTCAGCTCCTCATTTTCTGATTCAATAAACTATACAAAGTCCAAATGACAGTTGATGGTTTAAAGTTTGTGTTCTGGCCATTTTATTTAAGCTATTTTACTCTCCATTGTGATTTGAACCTATGCACAATAAAACCCAATGAGACTTGATTTGTCATTGCTACTCTGGGTGCTCATGGCTCTGGCAGAGGGGGTCCACTAATGAACAGTTGAGTTCCCAGACCCCTCTAACATCTTGTGGGCAGACACTGATACAGTGAGCGTTTGTATATGGGTGAGTATGAAACACACTTCTTCCGCAGAGAAGAGACAAAAGTTCAGCAAAAATAGAGTTGTGAGTTGGTCTTCTTTACCGTTTTACAGCCCAGTCTTTGTGTGAAATGGGCCACTGTAACTTTGAGGACTATTATAGCCCTGATGCTATGAGCTTTGACAGGAGCGGAACTCAGTAGCATGAATTGAAACAATCCATGCTGCATCGACTAATGTTTAAGCTATCATCGTTGAGATGGAAACAACCTAGTTCATCTTTTTTCCTGCTTTCCTGCAGTTTGTCAAAATGTCAGTGTAGTGCAACATGTCTCTCATGTAATAATGCTAACAGCATGGGGGCCTGTGAGTAGAAACAGGATTGATGGCCCACACATTGCAGTTCACATTTTCAAATGGCAAATGGAGAGCATTATGCCTTGTACCGTTTTAATCTTTCTGCTCATGTCTGCGCTGCAGCATAAGTGTTTGTCTCTTGAGTGTTTCCAGAGAGGCTGCTATGTTTGCCTTTTTTTTCCTCTCAGCATTTGTGTACTTTGTATCATATTTGTGTACAGTATGCGGAGACATTTTCGGCGCCGTTGTGTGTTCACGTTTCTGTGCGTGTTTGCTCCTCTATCGATTTTAATTGCAGCAGTATATTTAGAAAGCAAAATAAGCAATTCAAGCAGCTGCACCAGAGCATCCAAAGCACTCAGCTGGCTTTCAATATATCTACCATGTGAGACAAATACATGAAGACTATGTATATTTGAAGATAAACATAAGGAGAATAAGAAGACACCTTCAAATTGTGGTTAAAACAACTTCTGTGCATCGGTAGTTGGATCGTTTCACTCACTGTCGCTAATAGAGTCTACTTTTTCTGTCTTATTCAAAAGGAGGTAAAGCAAGATACTTTTTTTCTTAGTACAGTGCCCGACAGGATAATTCTTACTGACTTTTTTAGATAAACTACTCTCCCCAGTTTCAATCAGGAGTAATGAGACCATTTGTCTTACAGGGCTGCATAAGAGCAGAGCTTATCTGTGTGTTTGCCATTAGAGGTGCTTATTGCCCAAAGAACAGCTACCTACCATTAATACCTGTCGAACAACTTTACAAAGTTTTACCCATTCTCTTCTTAATGTTTCTTTCAAGTCTTTCTCTATACATTGCTGTTCAGAACAGATTGGTAGACATTGCTTGCTCCTCATTTGTATTTTTTTTAAATTTGTTACGAGAAAGCTCTCAATATTTCGCATCACTCAGGGCTTCAGAAGAAGGTGTTGGCTCTCCTACCAGCACTATCTGGAACCGATGCTGGTGTCTAATCTACTTCACAAACTCTCCTCACTTTTTCTTCCCTTTTTACTTCCATCTTATCTTTGGTCTTTTATCATCCCCCCCCCTCCTGTCCAGTGGTTGAGATCAGCAAAAAGGAGAGAAAAGCCCTTCCATGGATGGAGAGATTCATTATCTTTTCTTCCCGATGTGCAAATTGCCGAGTCGCCGTTCACATCTGATTGGCTGATAATTGCATAGCTCCTTAACTAATGTACCTCCTAACCTTTTCACAAAGAACTTAAAATTTTTTGCTGCACTCATCACTACCACTAGGTGCTCTACCAATTAATCCCCCTCTCGCGCAGGGTTTAAGGCCTGCGCCAACTGTCACACTCTCAGCTTCAGTATGCACCACCAACTCTGGGGGTAAAACTTCCAGGAAGAGCATTATACTTTACACAGAGGTTAATAGCTTTGAGAGTAATATTGCTGAAGTACAGAAAAGTAAAGATTCTACAAGCACAAGGTTTCAGGTGTAGTAAACTGGCCTAAGCTCAGACTTTAAGAGTCAAGCTGCTGTCTTAGTTATAGGCTGGTTTGAGTGTTACACTCTGTATGTTCTGCTACCTGCTTTTGTTCAGCATGGGCCATGACAGCCACTTCGTAGCTTGATCAGCATTTGAGGCTACATTCCTCTCGCCCTGTTTGGGCTCGCCTGCCAAATTGTTGTTGGGAGGTTGTGTATGTGTAAGTGTCTGGTCTAAATGCTGGGGAGGAGGCCTTTATAGAGGCCAGGGCCCATGTTAGGGACAGAAAGAGGGACAGCATTAATCTAAGAGTTCAAGCCTATAGTTGTCACCCTGTGCTGATCGGGAGGGGTGAGCAGGGCTGAGACATTGACTTAAGGCCTCTAGTCTGAACAATGGCTACCCTGTGCGTTTGGAAAAAGCAAGAATCCACAGTTCAACCCTCCACATCCTTTTCTTTGCCTATTCTGTCATGGTATTTTTTTTTTTTTTTTTACCACGTCTCATTTACATTTGCATAACACGTTTCCACAATCGTTTTTAATAAGAGCAGTCTTTGTGATAAGCGGCCCCGTTGTCTTCTCTGACAGTGAAACAAGAAAGGCAGTCTCATATATGCAACGTCTCCTGTGTTTGTACTGTAGCAGCAGTTCTCTGTTTAGATGTCATGTTTGAATAAGCTGCGTCAACATCCAGCAGACTAACACTTCAACATGTAGCATTGCTGCAAAACTGATAAGCAGATGAAATTGACATTCGGAATTCAAACAAATAATTTTTTGTGAGCATGTCAAAAGCATTAATGAACAAATGAACGTCTGGTTAAAAAAAGACATGTTGATTACTTATTATTACATTAGATTGACATATTTTTTAAACCCGTCAACCTTTGACCAACTGCATAGTGGCTTTTACTCAGGGAGGTTTCCTTGTGGATTATTGTAGACAAGATTTGAAAAAAGAAATATTTTTGTGCCATTTATAATAAAATGACACCCCTCATTTTCTAGGTCATACAATTAAACTCATTTGAAATTAAGCAAATGCATATCCACTTCAATTCATTGCATAAATTCTTCATCAACTCAAAAGATTGTCCACTTCATGTGAGCATAAACATGTCCGTGTTTGGGCAATTTGGTCATATTTGCTGTTTGCATCTAACCATTCCAATCTAATAAAATTTTTAAGGCTTGTAACGTTTTAGCCGTGAAGCTTGTGGGAAACAGAAGGACAGTTTAGGAAATTCATGAGAGCGAGTATGGGAAGAAGAGAAGGATCACCTCCAGACTGTCAGTGAAAGGATTATTCTCCTTTTGGTTCAATCAAAATTCCATTTCTGTTTCGCCTTCATCAGGTTTGGACGCTCCCCACGGCCCCTCACGCCTCCCAGTAATGCAATTAAGATCTATAAGCTTTTCCCAGGAATAAAGGGGCTAAAAGAAGGATTGTTCCACGCTTCAGTGAAGTTGGGAAAATCTGTGTGCTTTCTCGTGTTTGTGTGCTAAGATGGATTGATAGAGGGGTGGAGCGAAAGAAGGTAATAACAGGCATCTCCCTGCCCCCTCTCCATTCAACCATTTCTCACAAACAGACATGAAGAAAGGGTTTGAGTTGTATTGTACCTCCTCAGACAAACACACACACACACACACACACACACACACACACACACACACACACACACACACACACACACACACACAC
>JAOXYM010000015.1:9058393-9078064 GCA_028567055.1 Leptatherina wallacei | reverse complement strand
GCAGTGACGTCATCAACGGAGCGTCGTGTAGTGTCCGAAAACGTCTGAGTGAGTTCCCTAACTAGTGCACTATATAGTGAAACACTATATGGGGGTTAGGGATTAGGGAGTGAATGAATGATTTCGAACAGAGCCATGGAATGGGAAAGCGTGGCGTTTGCGCAGCTGTTCACTTTGGGAATCATTTCAGAAAAGTATCGTTTTCAGACCCCAAAATGGTGGACAAAACACTCAAAAGATAAATACCGGTTGCAGAATCACCTAAACTCGTCCTTGTGTGGTTAGGGCCTCAGAACTCTGTGGTCATAGTAGTTTGTTTCAGAGAAAAATCTCTGTCTTTTAGTAGCATTGTGTTCAAAATAAATTAAAGGAAGAGAAAGAGGAAAGAGAACAGACATAAGCACAATGATTTGGACCGTGTATTTGAACTTATTAAATACTGAATATACTGTATGTGTTGATTCAACAGTTTTGGTGATAGGAATGTCTTTGGTTTTTACACATTTTGCTGATTTAAAACACACACACACACACACAGAGACGAAGTGCGGCAGATACACAGGGTTTGCAATGGGAAATATTTGTGTGCAGAACTGGAACATAAAAGTGGAATAAAACAAAGGCTGGCACTCTTCATTTTCTGTAATCATTTTCAGCCCATTATATTCAATTTCTGTCTTTGATCACTGTGGCTCTGTATCTTTCTTCTTTCTTTTCTTGTTCCCTTTCACTTGGAATCAACTTTTCAGATGTCTAATTCTCCGTTAATGTAAGGAGGAGCACTGATTTGGCACCCAGAATTTTACAGTCTTAGGCGTTGGCTTTTTTGCATCTCAGCCTGCTAAATTAATTGAGAAAAGAAAGCATTGATAGACACAGTTTCAACAAAATATAGTAATGCATGCATGCATGCATGCATAAGGACACACTGGAGTCCTGAAGTCAAATTTGACATTTTAAATAAATGTCAATCTGATAGCAGAAGACAGAAACATCCAGTAGGGCAAAGGGGAATTGAGCTGTCATTTTAAAGTGCTAATATTTGGTCAAGGTGTCAGGCAAATATGGTTAACTTAGAGGGTGGGCTTTTTAATTATTCTTTCCCATGTGAGCAAAGAGACAGCAGGCTACAGGACAAATAGTTGCTGTAAGTTTGTGTTTGCTGTGAGGACTCTTTGCATGTAAGCTTTTATAGTGTGTAGCTCAGTGAAAATTTTTTTTTCTTGATTTATTTTTTTGCACATTTTTTTGCAAAGTCTTAAAACTTGATATTGAAATTTCTATCAGTCTTCTTCAGCACAGTCTTTCATTACCTCAGAGCATACTAAGTCATAAGGGTTCTATTTCTTTCTGGAAAATTAGACACAGAGAGCAAGACACAAATTCTTTCAAAATTCAACCCCAATTCCAAATAAATTGGGACACTGTGTAAAATGTCAATACAATTGGAAATCATCCATCTGAAAATCTCATAAATCAACATTTTATTTCAGCATCATATGATGCTGATGACAGAACTACATCTCAAAAGAGTTGGACCAAGGCCTTGTTTACGATTGTGTAGCATCTCCTCTTCTTTTAACGACTGTTTGCAAATGTGTGGGACGTGAGGAGACATGTCGCTGGAGTTTTTGGAGAAGAAAGGTGTCCCAATTTTCATTCTTCTAAAATTGTTTCACAATCTCTAAATGCAGTTTGTCGCAGATTGGTGAACCTCTGCCCATATTTACATCTGAGAGGCTTTGCCTCAGAAATATTGTTTTGCTGTTCTGTTTCCAATCAACCAAATTACTTATCAAATGCTCCTTGGCTTGTTTTTTGTACTTGTGGAATTATTACTTTTCAACCCTTTCTTCTTTTTTTCTGTCTCTTTTGAGCTTTTTTGGGGATGTTGTTGCCATCAAATTCAAATGAAGTTAATGAAGATGCTTACTTTCCTCAATTAATGTAGCAGGCTGAGATGCAAAAAAAACCTAAAGCGTAAGACCCTTTGTCAACTTCTGGGTCCCAATTCCATGCTCCTCCTTACATTAACGGAACATTAGACATCTGAAAATGAAGATATGAAGTTTCAAAAAGTAGTTCTGACTTTTTTTGCACTATTGAAGGTGAAATTCACCTTTTCTTTATGCCAGTGAATACCTACAAAGTTTGCCTCCATCTCTTTCATCTTTTCCACCACTGATCTTTGGGATACTTCTTCACCATCTAATGCAACTGTCACTCAGGTGCTCTGACTGCTGCTCAGTTCTACGTACATCTGATGCTCAATGTGAATGATTCTTTTGCTTTTTTGTAAAAAAGAAAGAAAATCTGGATCCTACCTCTTCCCCTATGGGCATGGCTCACCTGTGTCCATACAGGGGATCATAAAATGGTAATGAGCTTCTTTGAACTGGTAGGTGGTATTTGATGTAGTATGTGGAACACAGTATATTGGTTATTTGATCTGGCCTTTGCCTGGACTGCAGGTCTGCGAGTCCCCCTCACTCGCTGGCCTTTGTAGTGTGGACATCACACTTTTACAACCACATATACAGATGCTCTGATGCGGATACTCATATTTTCTCGGATTAGTGGCATTATTTTGATGTTGAACTTTGAGGCTGATGATAGCGGATAGACCGAATTAATTTCAACTCTAACATGTGTTTAAAGGTACAAATTGGATAGCTGAGCTTTCAAGAGCTGGTGAAACTTTCTGTTTGGCAGTTCTAAAAATTGAGTTATCCTTTCCTTTTCAGTCAGTCAGTGGGTGGATAAAGTGTTAATATTTATGGTTTTTTCACTCACTGCCTGATGTTGGAATTTGAGTAAGTTATTCAAATCAAAACATGGTCAAGTTTAAACTTATTACTGGAAAACAAGATAGCTCTTCCTTGCAGCCGATCATAATATTCATGCTTTTCTTTCTTTTTGTTCAGCTTGAACATTCTATTGTATTATGTTGCTTCTGCAATATCTCTGTCTCCAACTGATTATTGGGGAACTGGACAGGCTCTTAATCTCCTCAGAAGACCAATATTATACTTGTCTACTTTACTCCATCACACTGTCTATGCCCCACTCCCTCCTTTTTTGTGGTTCAACCTCTGCTGGCTGATTAACGGCCTCCTTCTCTCTCTTGACATGCTCCGTTTTTTAGCTCTTTAGCTGATCATAACAACGTGGAGGACCATCCATTTCCTCCCCTCTTTCTCCTACAGTTTCATCATTTTTTTTCCTTCATTTCCACCTTTGATTTGCTTACTCTTTTGTGGGCATTTTGCACTCACACAGTGTACCATTTCTGTTTTTTAGTCCTGTTTTGTGTTTGGTTTTGGAATGTATGGTGTTTCAAGAAGAATTGTGTTTGTACTTTTTCTCAGATATGAATACAGGTTCTTTGAACACACTGATTACACTATTTATATTATGAGTAGGATATCATTGTTGTTAGAGTATTTACTCTGGCTTTAATCTGAGAACTTGGTGTAAACTTGCAGCACAAATACAGTACATAATACTGTGTTATGCCCGAGTCCCCAGCCTAATGATAATTATTCTGTTTTGACTCTTCAGTTTCATATTGTCACTTACATACAGGCTTCATAAAAAAAGATTGTAAATCTCAGCAACCTTTAAATCAGCTTTGCTTAATCATATATTCATGAGCTCTGTAGCCGTTACAGGTAACCTACCCATTACAGTGTGAATATTGATAAATAACTTTTATGTGACAGCTAGGCTGTGAAGTCATGTTGCATTTGCAAGCTTCACACAGACCAATTTTCCATAAATGACCTAAATGCTGTGATAAAAAAAAAAAAACACAGGACAGAAAAAAGTTGAACTTTTTAAATGTCCTGATGAAAATGGTTTCATTCAGTGGGGTCGCTCTAAATATTCTTAAAGTTCAGATCTGAGATAACGTGTTGGTGTTAATAAAACCTACAAAGATCTATTCTAAGACATAAAATGGTTCAGGAATGACTACAACGACGATAGCTCTTCAGCTTGTTCAGCTGTGCGTGATTCAGTGATGGGCACGAAGTTCTCAGCGTAACACCGGAGCAGGAGAAACACCCCGGCTGTGGAGCGCGAATGTTCACCTCTATGGGAGTGTTTAAAAAAACTCATATTTTTGTCTGACGTTAAGCTGGTTGGTGTATTTTCCGACGTGCACACTGACGGGGTCCTCTGCTTCATAACAACTCATGTCTGTTGTTTTAGCCGACATCTCTTCTCTCAGTTGGGGAACATATCTATTTGTCCTTGAGGTCTAATAAGTGGACATTGCGAAGCTTAAATACTTTGAGATTTAATGTTTTCTGCTTTTGTTTAAAGCCTAAAAAATATAGACAAAAAAGCAAGGAGTGAAACCAAAATCTCTTAAGACCAAGCTGAAAAAGTCTTGTTTGTGAATGTTGTAAGCATATTTCCTTTGTTGGATCTAAATCTATTCAACTGAGTCAGTTGTGTATTTGAGGTCATTGTTATTGGAGGAAAATATACATTTCAGAAAGTGGAGTCAACATATCCTAATTAGAGGTGACACAGTGTTCCCTTTGCTATTACTCTGCTAGTTGTTCTTTTATTTCCATTTCCCGTGCTCTCTGTGTATGTGTGTGAATGTAATGGAGTGGGTAAATTGAATGACTTCAAGGTAGGGGGGTGTGACCTTTACCTGTTCTCAGGTCGAGTAATGTCCTGATTCATGTCGTCAAGAGTACGTGAAGAGGAATCCTAATAGGTGGGAAGCTTTTGTGGTTCAGTTGGAGACAAGATGGACATCAGTAAGTCAGTCTAGTCGCTCATTGATCACTGTGCTTCTCAGAGTGACATTAGTTGAATGTCAGCAGAAGATTAACACAGTATTATCTACTTAAGGGCTAAAAGGCAGCAGGACCTCTAAGTACGTCCTTAACATGCCAATTCTGTCGATATTGGTTTATAAATAAGACTGGCATTAAATTAGAGGTTCGGTTTTCATCACCCTTTATTTTCAACTTACAGTATGTGGATTGCCACAAGACTGATCATTGGAAGGATACAGTCTACAATGTGCTTCAAAAGCAGTTGAATAGTCCTTTTTTCCTGCACCGGTGTATGTGTGTCCACCTGCAGGTGGATCACAGACTTCCTGTCCAACAGGAGGCAGCATGTACTGTAAAGCTGGGAAAATACACATTCAACTTCTGCTTCATCAGCACCGGCTCCCCCCAGGGATGTCTTCTCTCCCCTCTACTCTTCTCCTTGTATAACAAACAGCTGCACCTCCAGTCACCAGTCCATCAGACTCCTGAAGTTCCCAGATGACACCACGCTCATCTGCTCCTATTCTGGTGGGTATGAGTCCACCTACAGGAAGGAGATCTATCACCTGGTGACCTGGTGCAGCAGACACAACTTGGAGCTCAACACTTCAAAGATAGTAGAGATAGTTGTAGACTTCCCGAAGAAAACAGCTTCTCCCTCTTCCTTTACCCTGCATGACTCTCCAGTCACAACCGTGGAGTCCCCCTGCCTTCTGGGAACCATTATGTTCCAGGACCTGAAGTGTGTGGAGAACATCTGCTCCATCATCATAAAAAGGTCAGCAGAGGATGTACTTCCAGCTGAAGAAATTCAGGCTGCCCTGGTCGATGTTGGTACACTTCTGCACCTGCAACATTGAGGCCATCCTCACCATCGCCATCACCATGTGGTACCCTGCTGCCACCACCAAAGACAAAGGCAGACTGCAGGGCATCACCCAGTTTGCTGAGAGAGTAGCACCACCACCCCAAGATAAATTCCTTATATGTACAAACTTATTAAGCAATATAGCTCCATTCTGATTAATATTCTTTTTAAAATTCCTAGGGCTGTCAAATGATTAAAATTTTAATCAGATTGATCACAGCTTGCAAATAATTTAATCATAATTAATCACAATTCCCAACTATGCCTGAAATATGCCTGTTTTAACTGTATTTTATCAACAGAAAGACCAAGCCAATGCTTACAAATGTTTAATGTTAACTGACCTTCCCTTGGGTAAACGTCAGTTGTCCAAATGTCAGTAAATGCAGCATGTAATATATTTCTGTATGTTGTTCTGCATCATCTCTAATTTTTTCTGGATCATAATGCTGCATTCATGCAGCATCATCTCACCACCCGTCTCCATGGTGATATCTGTTATAAAAGCACCATATGTGACGACTGAAGTTAAACAGCCAATATTGATTAAGAAACTGATAAAACTGATGATCTGGCTAAAAACACATTTATCTTTTTATCATTTAAGTGTAAGTCTTTGTGCAGCAGTGATAAAAGTCAAACAATGCGGCATCACCCAAAGTAAACAACTGTTAATAGAGATATATCATTGGCTGTTGTTTTTATTTTCTTAACTTTTTTTACATTAGACAGTCTCTTTAGTTGGAATAATCGGTTTAATATTTCATATTAAAGTCTCATTTGTGCCCATGCCTGGCCTCCCATTAAAACTTTTCCAGACCTGCCCCTTGCATATCTGAATTATAAATCCTTTCTACCACCTGTCAAATACTTTGTTAGAGATGAGTCCTGCAAAAAACAATAGTTTGGGTAGAAATGTTCCGGTGTGAACCATGAACAACTAGTCTCCTCCTTCTCAGCTGAACGATAAAACAAACCCAACAGGAGAGACGGTACTTGTGACAGAAAAACCGGTCAGCTGATTACGGACAGCCGCGTTGGAACCATGGGAGAGGAGGAGGCAACACGCTGCAAAGACAAGAAGAGGACTAGGGAGCGACCACGTTAGTGCAAAATGACAGATGTATCTTGTTTGTCATGCCGCACTAAATGTTTTAAGAATGTTAACTCATTTAATTACATAAATTAGCTACCACTGTTAACGCGTTATTTTGGACAGGTTAAAACTAACATTTTCTCTAATTTGCTTCACAAACATATGGGAACATATTTAGCTTAGGTATGATAGGTTGATATGTCATATAATACAATTGTAGATGATCCCTGATCACTATGAAGTTATTCCTAATGGTATTATTAGAGTATAAAAATAACACATGCAGTATGAAACCAAATCCTCTTAATTATGGAACTGATTGTTGCTTCAATTTGGCACATTTACATTGTAATGGTGTTAATTAACCTTTATCATACAATTATTTGGCTGAATACTCATTTTTGACTCACTTAGATGGTCCACTAATACCTGATAACTGACACCTGCTAAGTCATTCCGGTGAAAATGCTGGTTTACTTTCTAAATTAACATGCTGGATGAGCTTTAATCCCAACATTGTGTGGGCCTCATTATAAACGATAAATTGGAAAAATAATTGAATCATCTGAAGAGTCAAGAAACAGTCGAGCTGAAAGAGCCGCGCTGTCCTTCGATGATCATCTCATCCCATTCTCTGTTCAGCTTGCTACTTCAGGCAGTTACCAGCGGTATGCAGCCTGCCTTTTAATTGTGTATTCTATGTAATGTCATTGGCTTTGTGTCATGCTAGCAAAAAGTCAGCTTTCTTGCTAATAGCAGACAGTGTTGTTTTTATTACAGTGGAATGGTGATGTCTGTTTCCCTAAAGTGTCATAAGAAAAAAACAAAATATGGCTTATAATTTAAAAAAATAAAAATAAAATAACTTTAAAACTAATTTAAATACATATAAAAGTATATTTTCTCTTTGAAAAGTAACCATGCATAAGTAGGATAATGTAATTAGTTATTATATAATGATTTTTAATGATTGGTTATTTGATTTGCAACATTTATTCATAATCTCTGACATTTCTAAGAGCACGATCCCTTATGTGTAATGGATATATCCCAAAAGATAAATGACGCTGGGCTTTTGTTACCAACAAAATAGTAATATTGTGTGTGAAATGTAACCATGAGAAATACTTAATTAATTTACAAGTGAAGTTGAATGATGAAGTTAAGCTGAGTTTTTGATGGTGCAATTTAAAAGTAAACAAAGTTATTGATGGCTCAATAACGTGGATAAAATCCACAAGAGAAGCTCCTCTGGTGTGTCGGCTGTCTCGCATAAATATTCATCACTTTCTCCATCAAGAGACAAAGAAGTAAAATGAATTGTTGTGTTTCAGCTGTAGGTGGAAGAGTGGATGATGGTATAGGGATGTGTATCTGGATAATGTGTGTGCACATTCCCTCTCATAAACTAGCTTTAGGCTGTTCCATATGGATGCCACTCATATGTGTCAGGTCTGGGTGCATCATTTCAGATAACGGCAGGTGTTTGTGTGTGCACATCAGTGACTCTTGGTAAGCGGAGCAAAATATATGCAGACTTTTTACACAGTAATTTTAACATTATTGTATATTTTTTATGATCATTAATCTTTACAGTTCATTCTTGTTATACTTTCATCCCACTCTTTAGATCTTGGCCAAATAGTTGAAAGTCACATGTTTCTTCCTGTAGTAACTGAAAACTCAGTATTATTTGAATGTTTACTTTATTACATGGAGGCCTTCTTTCTCAATTGTTGTACACCACATCCATCTGTAGCAGCTGGATTTAATTAATACAAAACGTATCCTCTACATGGTCTAGATTCCTTTGTTCTGTTGTTTTTTACTTCCATCCAGTGATACTTTGGTTTTCTGTATATGAGTGTGTGTGTCTGTGTATGCTTATATCTGCAAAGGTTAATTAAATGTGTATTCTATTTGCTCACTGAGAGAAAGCTTTTCAATGATTCTGCTAAGTAGGACCAAGGTGAATTGTGATGTGTTCCTTTTTGTCCTCGCGATAAGAGTTAAGACATGAGTTGTTGGAAATTGTTAGGCTTACATTTACTTGCTTCTGCATTTGAATTAATCCTCATGAATATGATATGTTGTAAGCCTGTCACCTTCACCGTTTTGCACCCTCAACTGAATTTAGCAAGCTGTTTTTTTGGAGAGGATTAAGATGACCCGTGAGAACAGATGAAATATGAAGGTGAAGGGGAATCCTAATGTATGGATATCTGACATGAGATTTATTGTGATCTGCAATGGTATTGTGGATTTTTACTGCTGGCTGCATGGTCTGTGTGTGCTACACCTGTCTGTTATCAGTCTGTAGACAGAGATGCAGGGAGAGATGAAAAACGGGGAGGACAGACTGCAAGAGATGGGATTATGCTAACATGCTGGTAGGAAGGAAAGGGATTTATGTGGTCCTTTGTGAAGACCGATGCCATTACACGAGACCTCACCTCGACGGCCTCTTTCTCTCCTGTCTTTCGTTTCTGTACCCCTATTCTCTTCTTTCTGCTCTTTCTATTTACCTTTGTCTGTGGCTTTGACTACTCAGTAATCCTTCGAGACGTGCTTCTCATTTATTCCAGGCCCACACCTGCTTCAATTCTATCCCTGTAATGTCTTTAAGCCTCCCCTGTTCTTTCTTCTCTCCACTCTAAATCGATACTCTGTGTTAGTGACTGTGTGGATATGTAGTTATCAGGGTTTTTTTTTTTTTTTACCAACCATAGGTTGTAAGTGGATTTTCATATACATATAGACAGCATTGGTCCTCATGACACGGTGTCAGTGTTCTTAGCTTGTTCTTCATTATTATGGCTCCCACTTCTCTCATAGGAACCTTAGAACACAATGCTTAGGCTGTACCAAATCATTGTGTCGTTTATTAATTTGAATTAGTGCTGTAACATTGATTTACAATATTTTTTGTTGAAGCATAACCATGACCACATATATAGATGGAAAAACTAACACCAGTTGATTTCTGTGTGCTATGAAGCTGTCAAAGACACAGCTTGTTTAGCCACAGTTTCCAGCCCAAACATAGTCCCATACTTAACATTCATTACATATTTTTTTTACAAATTAAACAAAGATGTGCTACTTTGTTTAGTCAGATTTAAAAAGCTCTGCTAGGTAGATTTGTTTTTAGTAAACCAACCAACACACGTATGAGTCGTTGGGCTGTGTGACACAGTTAAAGAAAAGCTCTCAGATGGGAACTCACCAGACTTATTGTCCTGACCCAATAAATCAAAGTCAAAGAAGAGGCATCATCAAAGGCTGGTTAATCAGAGGCCCCTCAGCTTCTGTTACAAGCTGCGCTTGAACACACCACCAGGAATTCAGCCTGTGTAAAGCTGCATCAGAACATTGTTTAGATTAAGCTTGAACTGAAAAATTGGTTTGAAGCTGGAAATGAAGAATTATTCTTGACTTAAGTTAAATTTTAATTGCTTGACCTTTTTTGAGTGGATTATAAAACTTTTGGCATGTTTCCCCAGCACTTAACTGTATGATTTCTATGGTTCACTTGAGAGTCAGTATGAAGAGTTTTTCTATCACTTGCTGTGTTAGAGCATTTATTCTGTTTATTATCAAATATATTATATCGTGTATCAACGACATGGTGCACCTTTTAAATTTCTCTCAGACAGACATTTGATCATCTCGTATGTTTCCTCTTTTTCCACAGCAAAGAAGACTTGTGCAACTACAGACTTCACCTGTAAGAATGGACAATGCCTCCCTGCTAGGTGGCGCTGTGATGGGGAACCAGAGTGTGCAGACGGTTCGGATGAGGCTGATGCAATCTGCAGTAAGTACTTGTAGTTACACATATTAGCAAATATTGGCACAAAATTAAACACTGGGAAACCAGCAGATGGAAGGCCACAAACACACAGCCAGGCAGGTCAACAGACACATGCAAGAAGTTGACCTCCATGCACACATGCATGCTCATTCTTCCTTCAGCGTGAAACGTTTCCAAGGTTGTCCATTTCAGCATGTCACGTTTTGCCCTGCTCTGTCTGCTGGGTTGACCTTCTGTTTCTTGCACATCGCTTCAGAAAATTGCTTTTAGTTGCTTTTTGTTGTTTGCTGCAGCATCATACACAGGAGCTCTGTACATGGTTAGATCAGAGCTGCAAAGGGCAGAAATGAACACAAGATGCCTGCATCTTTTAAAAAAAATTTCCACAGAGGAAATTTTCAAATGAAAAGTGATAATTAGACATAATTACAGTACCCTGGATAAGTCTCTCTGTCTCACTAAGGAGCTCATGATGCTTTAAAAGAGAAATACTCTAAATTATATGTTTGGCAACACAGTTTATATTAACTCTGCTTTTTCATCTTGTTCAAGTTCTTACACTCTCTCGAAACCCCTGATAGGAGGTGCACCACCAGTTTTAAGTTATGTTGCTCACTAGTTATTATGGCTACTTTAGCATCCCTGAACTGACTGATTGAAAACACTATTTCCTTTACCATAAAAAATTTTCAACTTGATTTTTATATTTAAGGTTATTTTGAAAACTGTAAATGCAAGAGAGTTGGCTACTGCTCTAATAGTAAATTGGTTAAGAGAAGATTTTTCATCCTTAAAGGAAAAAAAAGTCAGTTTTTATTATGTGCAGTTGCGTTATAAGAAACCTTTTTCATTACTATATTCTAGAGCTGGGTTAAAAAAAGTCAATTAATTGATTTGAACCCATTCAAATTTAATTAATCCAATATCGATTCATAAAACTCAGGGATCAAATTTTTTTTTTTTATGTTTCCTTTTCTGGTGACAACAGTGACCCTACTCTTGTGTTACTTACTGATGAGCTTACATACACAGTTGAAAGGTTGCCTGTGTCGCTTCAGCCCACAATCAGCTTCTCTCACCCAGATAATTACAAATTCAGATTTTTTCATTCACTTTTGGATTACATTCACATTTTAACTATTTAGCAGCTTATTACGTCTCATATTAGCAGCTAACCCTAATACTGTGGACTCTGCCATGTTCAACAAACAGAATTTTTTTTAAATAACAGGAAATTACATCACCCCGCACATATGGACTCCAAAATAAATCCGATAATGGACCAACAGTGTTTCCCCAACCATCATAACGAGACCCACCGCAAGGTCAAGATAATTTATTTTAATAATTTTAATTGTTTTCTATACAGCACCAAGTCACAACAGAAGTAATTTAAAGTCTCATTTCCTCAAGAACAGGTTTACACTTTGTCCTTTCCTTAAAAAAACAAATAAACAGTCTGATGTTATTAATCTGATTTACATGACGGCATGAGCTGCTCTCTTTGTCCACGGCGGAGTTCCACCATGATGCCACATGCATTGACACAGGTGATCGCACTTCCATCAGTGGACAGAGAGCACGTGTCAGAAAACATGTCAACCAGCTGAACATCAGACCTCCCAGGGAGGTGCAGATGGAAACGCTCTTGCTCCAGTGAGGAGCAGCTGGAGTATTTCTCCTGCTCTCCTGTGTCACACCAAGAACATCGTGGCTATCACAGGATCTGAACAAGCGGAATCTACCGTCACTGCAGTTATTTCTGAGTCGTATTACGGCTTAAAATAGATGTAATATTCTCTGTAAGTTTTCTGAGATCTGAACTTTAAGAATACTTAGAGCGACTCCACTGAATGAAACAGTCTTCATCAGGACATTTAAAAAGTTAAACTTTTTTTTTGGTATCACAGTTGTTTAACGGTGATGGTTTTAGGTCACTTTTAGTATGTTAATCTATTTTTCAGAAAGAAAATCCTTGAGAAAGAATTCTATGACTTGCACATTAGGTATTTGTGTTATAGGTATGGCTCAAATATGAGATTGGACTGGAAGAGGAACTCCATCCATTGGCTGTGTTCAAAAAACAATCAGATTGAGGACTCTCTGTGGGGGACGCGATTTTGATTCTAGAAGTCGAATTGGCCAAATAAATTTGGTCGTTGGAGTCTATCAATAGCAAGAGAAATAAATAAATATAAACGCTCCAGAAGTATCCAGTGGCTGATTGGGAGCCTAGTGGATGAGAGCCATATGCGGCTTTCTATCTCTCAAATCTGAGCTAACCTGTAGTTTAAGTACCAAAAGCTTGCTTTTGCTTCATAGATACAGAATATAAATAAGCTGTTTGTAGCACACCCAGAAATGTGTAAAACTGTTTTGACCTCAACTAAACATTAACTTGAACATAATTTAACTGGCCAAAAAAAAATACTGTTTGCTGGAGTTGATTTGAACAAGTCTTAAACGTTATATACACACCATCATGGTCCTTAGTCAACAGTCAACAGAGGCAGGGGAAGAAGAATCCTGATTATCACACAGAATTTTCATATTAATCTCACACATGGTCAGTGTTTTGTCCTAAGATAAGTCAAACAACAGAATTGATTGAAGTCTAAGTTCCCACTTCTGCCTCATCGCAAAACTTTTCATATAGCTGTAACTACAAGCACACTCCTATTAGATTTTTTTTCCCCCTTATCACGAGGAATCTCGAAGAGGTGATCAAAGGCCGCTTTGAAGATTCTGAAAGTGATAAATCTGATTGGCATAGGCCAAGAGCATGTGTGGGTGTGCATATATGCACTTGCCTATAAATGCAAGCGTGTGCACCCGCATAAATGTGTGTATGGAGCCAGAGTCAATACTTGTATTTAGTATTCATCACAAGTTGAACCTGTAAGTCATTTCATCAGATCGGTGGACTTGTGGTTAAGTCTCATTATATCTAATCAAGGTCAGACACTGTGAGAGCATCACTAACTTTTTCAGCCACATTGATCATCACAGCTGTCCGAGTGTTCAAGTACATGCAGCAGAATGAGGGTGTTTCTCCAACTAAAGGTTTTCTTATCAAAGTGAAAACAAAACACAAACTTACAACACCTTGGCCTGTGGTTTCTGGACATTTTAATTAGCAAAATAACTGTTACAAATGAATTTGCAACCATGATTAAGCTTAACAAAAAAAGTTACATTTACTGTAAGATAAATAAGAGATAGGAGGAGATGACAATGATAGAAAAGAGCTGCGTGAACAGGATTGATGGTAGTAGTACATATCCATATGCATCACTCCCATCCAACATAAAGAATCATGGGAAGTCAACAGACACTGAGAAGCTTGTACATAGTCATCCAAAGTGTTAAAAATGGAGGTCCCATTTTTCATCCATCCAGTGTCTATTCCTGCTCATTCCAATGTAGGGCCATGGGGGAGCTGGAGCCTATCCCAGCTGCTACCAGGCGAGAGGCATGGTACACCCTGAACAGGTCCCCAGTAGGTCACATTATATGAAAGTCAAATGCAGCTTAATTGAGATTAAATCCATTCTGATCATCTCCTAAGCTTACTTTCAGAGGAAAAAGCATGAAAGCACACTAAGAACACAGAAGCATAGATAAAAAGCTCTGTTTATTGATCCATTTGAATAATCTGAAGTATTTTTAACACTTATTCCACCACAAAACCTTTTGTCCAAAATTACATCCGTCTTTTCTGCTAAAGGGTCAACTTAAATGACCAAAGGTCACATCAACAGAAGCAAGAGCAGTCAGCATCTTAGGTTGTTTTTCATGTTTTGAAGAGTGCTCCTGTGTTTTAGCACAAAGTGACAAGTAGATGTGTGTTTGTGTAGCACCAACACAGAGCAGACACACAACAATGCTGCGACAGTTACAACTCTACATTTAGAACCACTCAGTGACAATTATCCTCTGTGATACGATAGTATCGGCATTCGTTTTTTTCTCTACAGTTTTATTTTTGTTTTCAGCTGTGTGAATCACCCAGCTCCACCTGCCAACATTGTCTTATCTGTCCTTATATAATGTGATCAGACCCTTTGGCTATTTCAGTTAAAATCACACTTGCCTTCATCCCATCTTTGTTTCTTTCCTGTGCTATAACCCTACTTCTTTTGAAAATTTCTCTGCCAGCTTATACCACCTAATATCATATTCTTGGCTCTGTCCTCTTCCATGCTGTGAATCATCCACTTTCTGATCTGAGTTCAGTTTAAGTAATGCCTTTGATAGAATTGATTGCTTGGGAGCAAATCGATGGACTGATCCCCCAGACTTCTGGTTGACTGCTGATTAACTATGGACGTGCAATGAGGCCTCCGAAACCACACACATACTTAGGCCCCTATGTAACTGTCTGTAATTACACATTGGAAAATGAATCTGGGTCTGGAGGGGATTCTGGAGAAAAACGCTCAATCAGACAAGTGGTGGCTGATGCATGAAAGAGTGCACGTGTCTGCACCCAATGTTATGCAGCAATCCAAGGTACAGTCATCACTGCTCAACAGTGGTTGGAGCTGCATCATTAATAGTCACGGATAGATGTCAAATAAGCTTGTTAATATATAATTTCTTGAACATGAGAAAAAGTTGTGAAGCAAGTGGGAAATTAATTAAGAGCACATTCACACCGGAGCTGTTTGGATCACTTTAAGCGAACTTAGTAAACTTCCACAGATAGTACGGCTCATTTGGAGTGGCTCATTTGGACCAAAGAAGCATACTCTGGTATTGCCTGCATTAAACAGTTACTTGTAATAAAAAATTAAACACTTAACAGAGATAGTCAGTAAGACTTGTGGTCATGTGTACCTCTTGAATTCAACATCAGGCAGTTCTGATTTTCCAGGTTTTAGACTTTTACGTAGTCAGTATTTGTTTACTTGGAGTTGCACCAACAAGGTCCAAGTGAAGCTGCAAACACTTCCAAGTATTATTCAAACTCCTTTCATGAGTATTTACATACCGGGGTCCAAAGTAATGCCTTTCTACCATCCAGCCGTGCTAGTGAAGGCAAAAAGCATCTCATAAAACACTCTGCCTCTTATACATCAAAGGTTATTGCACAATATGTAACAATCCTTAGACCTTTGTGGGATATTGGAAAATCTTTTAAGTAGATGAAATACTATTCAAGAGTGCTTTAACTTAATCATACTTGGAAGACATGGAGGACATTTTATATCCATAACTTAAACATCTGTATCATCTCAGTAAGTAATCTCTATGTCTACTCAGGCATTTCTCCTACATGGAGCTATGCTGATAAAGGCTCTTCTGAAAAGCCTCCAATCCAATTGAGAAACAGTAAAAGGAAACACAAATGAGAATTTGACTGACTATAAAAATCCATTTTAAGTCACGTTTCACTGTAGCAGTAAGAGGTTTGCCATCCCCTTGGTTGCCATTACGATATCAAATGCGTTTGAAATGAGAAAACAGGAAGGATTCTGAAACATTTCTATCAATCTCATCTTTGTTGCAGGACTATAAACTCAATGCAATGGAGCTGTTTGTGTCCTCCTTTTATGACCTGATATTCTGAATCTAGTTTTAAATCTTAATAAGTCCTGATGTGTTTATTACTTTTATTGATCTTCTCATTTTCATCTTTCTTTTAGACCAAGTAACCCAACACCTCAAGGGTTATTTTATTTCAATCCAGCTGATGAAACCCATTTATCTGAAGAGAAACTGTCAAAGCAAGGCCTCTCATCACAGCGAGAGTTCTCACCCGCTTGAAGTAGGCAGGATTTATAGAGCTCATATTCAGTGACTACTGACTTCTTCAGATTTTTTCTTATATGGTGATTATATCATACACAAGAAGGAAATATATCTGAAGTAAACTTTCAGTGGTAAGCTTTCATAAGGCAGTTGGATGGCAGATGCTGTTTTTCTTGCTTCTATTTATTCAAACCGGTATTGTAGCCTTACTGAGGCTCAAATGTTTATATGGCGAAGCGACAAGGATCTTTGTTGACTGATACGGCTGGTGACTACTGTTTGACTTTATACACTGTGAGTCAAAATAAATAGTTTCAAAAAGCTGTGACGTTTAAGTACAAGGTTGTAAAACTACTTTATACCAGTCGGCATGTATTGATCTCTGGGGAATTCAGTAAATATATACATTCATGTTTATTAGTGTGAAAATGATCGAACCTGGATCATTTTGGCTGTAGACGTCATAATCAGTTGTCATATAATAATGATCACTGTATCGTCATAAGCTTTGATTAGAACTTGAACTTGGCTCCCTCTCTTGTCATTTTCCTCTCCAAGCCTGCTATCATCAGTTCCACTTGCTCCTGTGTGGTGAAGTGGGCTTGGCTTTGTCTGTGTGTGGTGAAACAATGGGCAGGTCCCCATAATACAGCAGGGAGGCAGGAGGTTGTGCTAGTTAATTATTTTGGAATACGAGCAGCAAGAATTCAGTGAGTTGCATTGTTGGACGGCTTCAATTTCATGCTTGAGGCAGCAGCTGTCCCAGTCATAATTTCCCAGGTGGCCCGTCTCTTGTTCTCTCTACCTGTGTCTGTCCTCCTCGCTCTTTCAGCCTGGTCGAGAGCCAATGACCCTGTCATCAAAAGACACACTAGTAACTACACGTTTAAGAGAAAAAAATCACAAGCTCTTGTAGAGTTATGGAGACTGGAAGTATATGAGTGACATTTCTGAGTCTGTTCAATCACTTCAGAGACAGAAAGGTCTAATTTGTCTACAGTCTCTTGCTGCATGTTCTTTTAATTGAAAGCCACTGTTGCCCTGAGCTGAATTTCACTCACTGGTTACAATATACCACATTCAACCTCAAATGCCCAAACACAAACATTATTATTCACATTCCCTTTGTCCACTTGTTAGCTCACTGTGTCCTGTATTAGTTACTGACTCAACTACAGGAGGCATTGTGAAATTAAAGCGGCAGAATTTTTCTAGGCAGTATGGACATTGAAGCTCTCTAGAATCTTCTTTTACAATTCAGTGTTCTGTGCACAAAGTTGTCAATTGATAATGATCTTGATCATGCTATTGTTTTGTTAATGCTGTCAGTTTCAAAAGTATAGTAATGACGACTGCAAGGGGCATCATGTATTTTGCAATATTTGAAATATAAAACAGCTCATGTAATGTGTGCTTTGTTTGGAATGTTTTTCATGTGGGGTGGCCGCCACAAACAATGAGATGATGCTTCTCTGTGTGAAGCTTGCGTTGCAAAAAGTGGAGCACCAAGTTGCGTCGGCCCACATTTTCATGCTTTCATGCTGCATAGTTGTTGGATTGATATCTCTTCAGGTGATGAAATTAGTCATTTTTCCCTTTTTGACGGTCACCAGCTGATGACAAAGTTTGCACATTATATTAATCTGTTTTAACCATTTCTACTGAATCCAACCCCCTTTCATATTACTGATGAAGTAGGGCTTTTTCTACCAACTATTATGACAGTTTGGGACAAAAATGCAAGTTCAGCCCCTGCTTTTGTGGCTTTCTTTAGCTACATTAGCGGTCTCCTTCCGCAATGTGTTGGCAGTTCATAGTACATTTTTTTCCCTCTATTTCAGGGGAACCAGGTTTGAGGTACATTACCGCCAACTAATGGACTGGAGTGTGCTGAGAAATACACATTTCACTCTGTAGATCAGGGGTGTCCAGCTGCAGTCCTCGAAGGCCGCAGTCCTGCACATTTTAGATGTTTCCCTGCTTCAACACACCTGATTCAAATTAAAGTGCTCTCCTCAACAATTTGTTGTCAATTTCTGCCCAAGCACATTGACCCATTGATCTGGTTCAGGTCTGCTACAGTATTAAACATGTAAAACCTGCAGGACAGCGGCCCTGCAGTAGATGGATCAACATAAATTTATCAACATAGATTGAGTATTGAGTTGTTTTGTCACCCAGTTCTAACAAAAAAATCCACTTGCTCGTCTGTGGCTGACTGCAAGCTCCCAAAGAAATTGTAACTTCAGACTGTGTGCTGATTGCACACACACATGTCCAGATCAGTCTCTCTGGGAAAAAAAAAAAGAAAGAAAAAACATCAGAAGCAGATGACAAGAATAACAACATTGGCGTTTGTTTTGTGGATAGACTTTGCAGAAAAAAATGCTGTTATCCACGTCTCTGCCATGCCTTTGTGGAACAGTACAAAGACTGATTGCATGCTCAGCTTGAATGGGAAGATTCTGTGCAGTTGACCCAGAAGGTAGTATACAAAGTGCTAATCGTTTTCTAGGAATAAAATACCACTAAAATACCCCGATTTAATTAGAATTTCAAAGGTTGTCATTTCCATCTTATGTCTGTTCGTATTATGACTCAAATTCTAAGCCTATGACTAGCTTGGGGCATTCATCATCTCATTAATTACAAGCATCTTAAATTTGAATTATATAACTGATCTCATCAGGAAAACACAAAATAGCCACCTCACTATAACAAACATAACAGAAAAATGAAATAGCCCAAGCATGAAAATACTGCACGTTCCATTTTCATTGCAGCCTTCTGCAGCGATGATGCCTTCAAAGGTAAAATTCAATGATCATAATGGATGTAACCTTACTCAGGGAAAACCTTGTTGTATTACCATTGTGTGAAGTTGAAACAGCTGTAACAGCAACCTTGCTTCTTTGTTTATGCTGCACATGTCAATAAAAGTTTAAAAAAATTACTTATGCAGCAACTGCCATCACATGATCTTATTTGTCTGTTCCATTATACCATTCAATTAGTGGCCATTGCTTCTGGCCAGTTATAATTGATCCATGGTTAATATGTTATAACTCACAACTGGCATCATGTGGGGGTAGAACAGCCTGATGGAGTTGCCTTTGCTATTGTTTGTCAGTCATATTTGTAGAGTGTCATGCATGATCACAGATATATTTTTCAGGTTTTTTTCATTGTAATCCCCTTCTCTAGTAATGGTTTATTATAAAGTTTTATGAAATCTGTCTGGAAGAAATATCTCACACACACACACACACACACACACACACACACACACACACACACACACACACACACACACACACACAGACACCCCTCCATATAAACCCCA
>JAOXYM010000015.1:9031169-9046943 GCA_028567055.1 Leptatherina wallacei | reverse complement strand
CTTTCTTTCTTTCTTTCTTTCTTTCTTTCTTTCTTTCTTTCTTTCTTTCTTTCTTTCTTTCTTTCTTTCTTTCTTACTGTCTTGTTCATTTAACAGGTACAGTGTGCAATTACATAATTGCACCAGAGTTAGCTAAGAGCTCATTTGCATTTGCAGTCCCTGGGCAGGTAAACAGACAACAGTAAATACAAAATGGATTTAAGACATTACATGCAGACAGATGACAACAAATTAAGACAAGATACTAACAAAACTATAGAATAGATCTATATGAATAAAACAGTGACAATATAGTCTAAATAACACAGTGTAAAAATATAACTTTTACAAAGCATAAATATAAATAGTATTAAAAGGCCCTACTGTAATTGTTACAGCATTTTTAAATGGTCGAGCCCTGAATACAATTTTGGCACTAATTATGGTTACAGTCTGGTATCCTGGTATTAGTCTACCCAGTTTGTATCTCAGTTATTTGTACATTCAAACGATCCCATCATAAATCATCACTCTAAAAGTGCTTCCACATACGCAGTAAACTTCAGCGGGACACGTAAGCTAAGTTTATAATTCCATTGGCAGTGGTAGCATTTTGCTAACATGGCCTATCACACAAGCACAGGTGAAACCCAAACTTTCTTTCACATTAAATCTCTGGTTCTCAAACAGTTTATTCTCTTTTTAAACACCCACATCGCACTATAATGTATTTTCTCCACACATTATATTGCAGTCTGTTCTGAGCATCATTTTCTTAATTTGTTTACAAATGTTGTCTATACAGAAAAATTACATACAGATCTGGATAACTTTTATTTGCCCATGGTTTGATTAAACATTGCTGGACCACTATATGGACAACTGATGGCTTTGAATGATGTGTAAATGGCCAAAGTTAGCAGGATAAGAATTTTAAAGAAGATATAAGACTTGAGCTGAGAAATAGTCTGCCCCAAAAGGTACCCAGGAAGTGTTTTAATTTAATGTCATGGTTGTCAAAAAGCAAAATGTCTCCCTTATATCATGGTCCTTGTTCATAGCAGTTGCTTTATTAGCCATAATTGGGGGAAATCAGGTCACTTTTTAAACTTACAGAAAATGAGAGAGATCATTAATAACATACATTTATTTCAAAAGTTTGCCTTAGTTACATTAGGAAAATGTAACTAAGTTCTGTTCATACAGTCCTAAAGTGGTTTGGAATAAAGACAAAGAGTTCTCTTTTCAGGCAGGTATATCATCCACAGCGTGTTGAAGATGTGGCAGTACACTTACTGCATATCATTCTGCTTATGGTGCATGCACAGTGCATAAAAGATTACAGTCTAGAATATTATGTAAATTAGCAGTTAGGGGTTGTCGATCATATTTACTCCAGTCATCCATTTTAAAATCACGGTGCCCGTACACAAAAGGAAAGCCCATTGTTTCAATCTTTTAAAACTCACACCACTACATAAATTTTCTTTTTTTTATAGAGAACAGAAGCCCCAGTTTACAAGCTTGTACTGCACATAAACATGGCTTCGAGAATGCTTTCTTGAAAAGTTATAGAATAGTGTTTTCAGCCATCTCCAGACACACTCTTATGCCGCTTAACCTGGAGTGCCACCTCATACATACGCTTTTGTCACTGCTCCAAGCCCTTACCCTCACAGCCAGTAAAAGGAGCATCGAATTTCATCAGCGTAAACTTGTGGCCTACACCCTTATTGATTTTAAGCCTGAAACAAACACACACATGCACACACAGCACTTTTTCCAAAGAATATAGATTAGATGTAAGATTTGCCGCTACACAGCATGTGTTCTGTATTCTGAATTGCCAGGAGAAAAAACAGAAAAAACATCTGTACATGGCACTCTTTGTTAGAACGAAGGTCCAAATGTATTAAATGTTGATGAAGGGGAATTCATAGGCAGATGTTTCCGTGTGTACAAAGGGCCAAATGGGAATTTTAAATGTACTCATTTATCAAGAGTCCTCATGAATGTAGTACAACGTTATGTGTGCTTGTGTATCTATGTTGTGAATATTGCACTGTTTCTATAATATTGCCACAATTCCTCAGGCACTTACACATTCATACTTTCTCACATGAAAAGTGAAGCAGGAGTGCATTCATCTGCATGAACAATGAAGAACAATAATGCTCAAACATAAACTGGAAGATAATTTACAGTTATCATTACTGTTGAGAGTTTTAAGACTGTCTTTACTTGTAACGCAGTGTAGCAACATGTATGAAAAGAGTGGAATTCAAAAGTTGAGTCAAACTCTGTTACTGGTAATAGCTTGGATAGTGAAAGACCTGCATCCCAACAGGCATAAATGAAAAACTCCAACTCTTCTTGAATATTTTAAGCAAGATAAGTTTTTATCAGCATATTTTTTAACTTGAAAGTAACAACAAGGTAAAAAAGAAAAGGCCTGAAGTAAAGTTTTTGACATCCTCAATAGCTGCTAGTAAGCAACACCACCTCTGGCTAGTGTCAGTACTGGTAAATGTTTCTAGATTTTTTGTTATCCAGCTGTTCTTAGGGACTCTGATTTGTCTTTGAAATATTCTCAAGAGCTGTTTTATTTTTTGCAAGATACGTACAAACCTGGAAGTAGCTGACTGAAAAGCTTAATGGAAACCAGTTGTTTAATTTATTTGTTTTAATCAATTAGGCAGCTACTCAGAGGACCCTCTGGCTGCTGATTGTTTGCTCAAGGTTTGAGGAGATAACTCATTTATTCACTGCCCCAACACAACCCATATATAACCCAAATATTGCTGCATTTAATTAAACAATGAACCACAGCTCACTGAAAGTACATCACACACTTCTTCTACGCTGTTAAAAAGGGTTTTCACTACAGTTATCTTCTGTTTCCACTTAAAGATCGTGGAATTTGAAGCAGCACAAGTTTAAAGAAAAGGTCTGTTTTTTTTTTAATTAGAATTCCTTCTCTTCAAATGGTCTTCCTCCTTTTTCTTTCATTCTCTTATCTTTGATGACCCTGAATTTTTTTAGTTTTAATGATAAAAAAAATCGGAGGTCATATTATACCGCCCAGGTGGGTCTTGTGACACCCACCATGTGGACCTTAGCACCTTCACCCCTATTTGAAATTTACTGCCACAAATTTGGGGATGAAAATGGATGGTGACATTAAATTTGACACTCAGATCAGCTCTATAGTAAAATCTATGTCCTTCACAGGCTCCCTGTCTGCTACAGATTGAATTTTTAAATTATTTTATTTGTTTTTAAATGTCTTAACAGCCTCCCCCCACATTATCTTTCAGACTTGCTTCATCCATACTTTCCTACACAATCTCTAAGGCCAGCTCGTCAGTTGCTTTTGGTTGTTCCAAGGATGAGATTAAAGCTTTTTCAGATGCAGCACCAAAGTTACCTCTACATGTTAGGCAGGCTCTGTCAATGTGTTCTTTTACATTTTATTTAAAGACTCATCTTCTCTCCTTGGCTTTAAACACACCCTGAGTTGGTTGAATGTGAGTCACTGTGATTTGTGCCAGTGGTTTATGTCTGTCTTATACTCTTCATGTAGCCTACAGCACTTTGGTCAACCATTGTGGTTTTAAATGTGCTTTATAAATATATTTGGATTTGAATTTCATAGATTCGATGGGCTGTGAGAGTACACGTGCATGTGCATGTGTGTGAAACCCTTGATTTATATTTGGAACGTGAAAAGTAATGGTCGAAAATAAGAAGAGAAAACACTATTTTGGGGTTGTCTTCAACATAACAAAAGAAAGCTATGTATAATCTATCCCCAGAAAGAAAGAGTTTTGTAACTGTTTGACATTCAGAAAGTGTATTTGCACTGACTGTCAGCCCAACAGATGCAAACACACGATTTCAGCCATTTTCCACAATTTGCCACCGTTTGCCAGAAGCTGTGCCTACATTTTTAGGTAGTTGGATAGGAACATATCTTCACTTATCTTCCTTTCTACATATTCTCTCTACTCCGTCTGCTTCCCACTATCTCTGAAAGTTTCTCTCTGTGTCTATACTGATTCATTTATCTCCATTAAGTCTATGAGTTGCAGACTGCTGGTACACAGAGAGATCACATTAGGGAGTTGGTGGCCGCAATCTAATGAAAACAACAGCCGCTATCGATTTGGACACGCAACCCCAGCTGCCACTGCATCATTCGCATACCGTCAATGTCTCTCTCATGTACAGTTTAATATGTTCAAAAGAAAGAGTGATTTCTCTCTTCTCTTCATCCTTTCACAGCACCTGCACTCCATTCTCTTTTAATTTGACACAGAGGGCAAACAGAGATTATATATTCTTTCCAGTGCTTTTCATCTGTCTGACCCGTGTTAGCCTCCGTCCATTATTGCAGAGAAAAATAAAGTAGTTAATAAAGCTGTTAAATATTTCATAGGATTCTTGATGATGATTGATTTCCTGCCTTATGTGGTTTAGGTGTCTGGTGTGTTATAGGAGTCTTGCTGTTATAATAACCTGCAGACATCGTCCTTTGATCTATCATTTAGAGATGTTGTGATGAATATTAAGTAGTTCATCTGATATGTGGAGAAACATTGATGTTATCTGAGTTCACACACAAATGTTGATTTAAAGGTCATGCAGTTAATACTTTAGGAGATATCAAAACAATTTCTTTGCTGTAATACTTGTTTAAATACCTAAATATCAAAGCTGAAGTTATACCACAGGAAAATCCTGTAAAGCAAGCAAAAGTTCTGGAATAATGATCATGGTAAGTGCAATAGCAATGTGTTCAACAAACCCTCTCACCTATGTCAATTATGTTTAACTATCTGCAGATGTTTGCAATATTTCACCTCTGCATGATAAAAGATGGTTTATAAGTCTGTCAATCACGCTTTTTCTCCCTTTTATTTTTTTAACAAAGGGCATAAAGATAAAACAGACTACCAGCTAATAATGCAGCTGACATCTAATCATCGGAAACTAGGTTTATACTTATCTTTCCACACGGATAAAAGTCAAACAAATGGTTGTAGAGTAATGCATAATGACACACCCAATCTGACTTTGTCATTGCCAACAACTCTTTACCACAGACATCAGGGCTACTTATGTTCCTCATTAGAGGCAGTATTGCAGAATCCATTCTGTTCTTCTTGGGGCACACAGAACATTTTTACATTCTGACAATCTACAGTACTTTTAAAACTTGTGGAATTGCCTTTACAGCGTGCCTTGTTTTGACATTGAAATAATTGTTACAAGCCAAGTGCAAGAGCAGGAACATGAGTATAGTCTCATTAAACACCATCAACTTCCTTTTACCCTTTAAGCCCTGAGCCTATTTTTAGGATTCTGCTTAAATAATGGCATACCCATAATGACCCGAGCATATCTCTGCAACCACAAGGTCTATCAGAATACTTCTGGAGTCGTAGTAAAAGGAACACTTGTGAGTTTTGTTAAGATGTGGAAATATCTGTATATGTGTTACTGGTAGAGAATAAATGAAGATGGAGCAAAGCACAAATGAAAAAGTTTCAGGCTTGCCCAAACAAAAGGACAGCAAGATGAATATCTGTAGCTCTAAACCTCTATACCTAAAACTCATTGTATAATATGTGAACATTATCTCTGCAAAGGCCAACTCTCATAAAGTAAAGCAGAACAAAATTAGGGAAGTTTCAGATATAGGTGAAGTCACCCAAATCCCTATCCCTGCAGCTACTAGGCAGAAGGCAGGGTACACCCTGGACAGGTTTGCAGTCCATCATAGGGCCAACAAAAAGACAAACTCATGTTTGTCTTGGAGAATTTGAAAACACCAATCTACCTAACAAGTGTATTTTTTTTAACTTTGGGAGGAAGCTTGAGTACCTGGAGAGAACCCATGCATACACATGGAGAACATGCAAACAAGAACCCAGCTGATATTAGAACCAGGAACCTTGAGAAGGAACAATGCTAACCGCCACACCACCATGCACCCCAAAAATGTCTCCATTTTCTAAAAATATTAAAAAGTTCACTGATCACTTGGGAAAGAGTGTATAAGCCCACACACACATCACTCTAAGCTAACATCAATGCGTTTATGAAAACATACCTCCTCCTTTAAATCTTAAGCTTCCATCCATCCTTACGTGTACCTTCCTCCACCTTTGATCTCCTCTCTCCTCCTTCCCTCCCTCCATCAGCAGCAATAGTTAGAGGACAACTAATGTTAATTATGAGTCCTAATTGAGCATATCCAAATGCTGAATAAAACATGAATCCAGGAAGAGAGGTTCTTTATTAAATTTAGAGAAGGCTGCTTAAGAAAGTTTATAAGCCTTTAATTTATGTTAATGTGAAAACACATCTGTTTAAGGACACTGTTCCTGTAAGTTGTGTGCGTATGTCTTCCCAAGTGTATTTGTAGGAGAAAATCATAATTTTATGTTTGGTAAAGAAGGATGGTCTAATTTTATATATGTCAAATTACTGTTTTATACTTTCTTTTTCTTTTTAGGTGAAAAATTAAGTCCCCTCACCGATCAACTTTTGATTTTAGTTGATGGGATTGTGGGACATCATGCAAGTTGTGTTTTCCCATTTGAATGTGAATGTAGGTGTGTGTGTCTGTGTTTAAGAGCATCAAGTCCACAAGCACAGGGATAATATAGCTCGATTAAGGAGCAGCTATTTTTAGACATTTGCCCTTAAATGTTATTGCCATTTGCCTGTCATTGGGGGGGGGGAGATGTTGGCAGAATTGAAATGAAGAGGTTGAGTTCATTGAACTACAAGCAATGGAATAATTTAATCAAAACCATCAATTAAATGTGAAGAAAAGAGAGCAGATTTTTTCACCTATGTATGGTGTGAGTCTGTCTTGCACTCATTGTATCCTTTGCTTCCCTATAGCACTTTCTTATTTGTCTGTTAATGCTCTACTGAGCAGCTTAGTTTTATTACTGTCAACCAGGTGAAAATGTGGCCAGCATCCTAAAACAAAGCCAAAATAGATTCACTTTTTTCACATTAGCTGGCAGTGACATAGGATGCTGTTAAGATTTCAGATATCATAGAAGGCTTCAGATATATGGTCTCTTAATTGTTTTTATCTGTAAATCCATGGAAAATATTCAGTAAATAAAAACATGGTTGTTGTCTCTGTGATGTCACCTAGTGGTTTGCAATTGGCAGTTTGAAGCCTCAAACGGCATTTACCAATTGCCATCATGTGTTTGGAGCCATACATATTAGAACAAGGGAGTACTACTTGAAACTTCAGTCCATTTTTTTTTAAGCCTGACTTAAAAGAATGGGAGTCTTTTTCATCCAGACTTGATTTGGAGCCAGGGTCACCAATGGCCACAAGGTCACCACTTCAGATGATTTCATCAAATATGGCATTGGATGGATGTGTTTGTCTTTTAATTAAAGTTAATTATACAGTTTTTGTGACACTCATTGAGTATTATGCTATGGAGTTACCTCTATTTTATATTAGCAAACAACCTACCTCAAGCAGTACAGCTTGTAGACAAAAAAGGGGTGGTGCCATCCCCTTCAAGGCCCTGTAGGCCATCTCGTATTAAAAGAAATAAGAAGTTGCATGGTTTACATTTATGTTTATAAATGCTAATCTCTATACATCTTTATGCATGAACAGCTTGCTTTGTGTCCTAAAACAGCTCAAACCAGTGAATCAAATTCCTCCCTTTGACAGGTTTATGAAGGTTGGTTTTTTGGATCGAGTTTATTTCTGCTATCAAAAGTGCCAGTTCTTGTTCCAGAAACGTTTTCAGTACTCTGTTGACAAGGACAGAAACCAGTAACACAAACATGGGCAGACAGAGAAAATAGTCAGAGTGGCTTCAGCAGGCCCTGGGGACCTGTTGCTCTTTTTTTTTTACATCTGCCTGTGCTGCTATATCATATTAGGGCAAGCTGCTGCTGAATCGATGACCACCAGGGATATGTTTGCTGGTGTTTTGTAGCCGGGCAGTGACGACCTCAGGAAAGGGATATCGTTTGTTTGTGCTGTACCGTCTCTTTGTGTGTTATTCTGGAAGAAATAAAAAGGAGGGGAGTGAGTAAAATGACAGGTATTCACACAAGTGTCATATTTAACCCAACTTTAATACTCCACATTTTCTCTCTGATTACATGATTATATATACTGTGCTTTCAATTTAATTAGCTTGTTGACTATAAATTGAACTTTATTTCTATCATTTGATAACAGATTTAAAAAAGAAAGACTCTGATGTGTTTTCCCTCTTTAATCTTGCTTCTCCCACATTCCCACTAGAGGAGGCGACTACATACAGTCCTAGCCTGTTGTCTTAGAGTTGTCTTCCCATTACACTCTCCTTCATTTATAATCCTTTGACTGCTCTCGCTGTGTGCGTAGGTGTAATGTAATGGAGCACTGGCACACAAACAGGCTCAATGGGCACGCAGAGGAAGTTGCACTTCAGGCTCAAGCAGAATGTTTTCTCCAAAGAATGGCTTTAAGAACATTACTCATCCCTCTTTCACCCGTAGTGCCATCCATTTTCATACACACATGCATAAGCACTCTTTCATGCATTATATGGACATGGAAACCTATTTGTGTGAAAATTGACCAAGGTGAAAACACAACTTAGCTCCAGCCTAATGGGGATGCAATAGTACAGAAGAATTAGAAAAAAAGATTATTTTCTTTGTGTTGTTTTCTTGGCCTTGCTCTTTGTTTATAAAGGCTAAATCCGATTTACTTTGCTATCAGCTGGTCAAAGTGGTCTGCAAACACAATTCCAAAACACAGATGGAAACTGTTTAATTTTGCAGTGTGGCCCGTGGGAAGTTACAGGTTCAGCTCCCCCTAGTGGCCAACAGTTATACGGTATCCCTTTAAATGTTTATATTCTTGAGTTTTATTCATATTTCACATTGCCCTTGCAATAAATATATTAATGCACACTGTACAATCGTGATTATCCTTTAAGGGGCAAAAAAAATATTGATATTGGTATCAATATAGATGAAAACGTACCGTAACGTAATGGCATTGTATCGACAGGAAAAAATTTGGTATCGCCCCTCCCTAGTCAACTATGTCCAATTTGTCTTTTTATTGACACGCTTTGTAGCTTTCAGACTTGAAAATTGTGTTTTTGACTTGTTGTGATGGTGCACTGACATTTATTCGATACATTCCTGGAGCTGTCATTGCCCAGCATCCTCAGGCTGAGAAACTGCACTTCACAACTTTTTCTTCCGGGACACTGGGTCAGATTACAGCTGACTTTCACTCAATGCATCATGTCACACGTCATACACCAGCAAGTGGATATCAACACACTGGCCATTTTGAACATGCACCATGGCTGATTCATCAAAGAAACGCTAGATGACTTTATCAGAGGAGGAGAGGAAAAGAAAGAGATAACGTGATGGGGGAAAATAAGATTCAAAATAGGACTTACTGAGCTAAGAGTAGAGGTAGGATGTAAAATGGATGGCGAAATTAGCCATGATTAAGAGGTGCCTTGTTAAGAAAATTTGCCAAAGTTCATTAGTGCTTCTTCAAAGAATTAAATTACAGTTGTAATGTAAAAAGAACAAAAAAAGTGTATTTTAATTTCACTGTGTTCCACAAATTTGACAGTAGCTGTAATCAGATAAGCATGTATCCACCGTCCACATTTGTGTGAGATGTGTTTATGTACTGGCACCTTGATAACATCCTGCAGGTTGATGACATGCTGTCAGCCTTTGTTAAGATGTTACTGCTTTTTGGAACCACAGATTTCCTACGTGACATTTCAAAGTTTTAAGTCACATGCTTACAGATGTGAAGAAGTCAGTCATGACAACTTGCAGTTCTTTTATAATAAAGCCATTTAAAATGGTAATCGTGTCATTAATATGCAGTATCCACAATAAAAGCAGGGCTATGTATTCATTTTCGAGATGCAATAATTGCACATAATCTCAGTATCCTATTTTTAATATATTCATAGACTTACAACTTGTAGATTATGCAAGGGAATACAATTCCCCAAAGGTGAAAGACGTGTTCAAGCACGTGTGTGTTAGGGGGTGAGGATACTGATAAGATTTAAGACTGTAAGGGGCCATGAGAATCCAGTGATGGTCATGTCAAATTTTACATTAAATGGCAGAGTTCTTATGAAATATGAGATGTTTTTGCTAATGGTGCCCATAATACCCATTATATGCCACCTAGACGTAAATAGAGACTCGAAAGGACATTCATTACACGCCACCTGCACACACACACACACACATACAATCACCAGTTATTGCTTGTAAAGCAGTTAATATTCAGGTCTAAGCTGCTGTCAGGTGGCATTGTGATTGAGCCTTTGAAATATCCTGTTTTATTCAGTGTGCTGCCCCTGTTGGGATGTGCATGTGTTTGCATGTTCATTGTATGAATGTGCAATCTCCATAGTCCCCGTTCATCATGAGGGTGGTTAACAAATGTCTTTCCCCGGTGGATACCAATCAGGCAACACAGGAGAGTTTCAATGTCTCTGTGAATTTGGTTCCATTTTGTCTTCTCATCTAAGCTTCCATTTCACTTGGATTCCCCAGACCCTGCTGCCACGCTACATCAAGGCATTAGTCTCAGTGGCTTTTCACACTTACTTTGACATGTTTTTACTCTGAACTAAAACAGTTTAGCCAAGTATAGGTGAACAAACACTCAGTTTGGCAGCTCAGAAGAGATGATGTTGGCGTGCTTTATTGGGAGTTTTCGGTAATGAATTTATTTAGTTGATCTTTTCATTAGTGTAGTCTGAAAAAAACTCAAGTGCTGCAGATGATATAAAACTGTAATCAGATTTGAACAAAGGTTGAGGTTCAATTTAAGTGGTATGAATATATTTGGATTTAAAGATTAATTTGTATCTATTATTAACAGGTTTATATAAGAATATTGTTTTAGAAATGATTTTAACAGATGTTTTTTGTATGTGTATGATTTAAGAGACCTCAGTTCAACAATAGCTGACAGCATCAGTATAAGCAATCACAGATCAATATGACTATTGCCACAGTTACATATATGAGTAAATCTCTGGGTCACTGCAAATCCAAAACCACATCACGAGCACTATCTTGTATCATGTACCAGAGCATATTACTGACATATGAGATGATGTTTCCCCATCAATGCTCCAAACACGCACTGTCTGCTCTGTGCCTGTTAAACCTCATTTGACTTCTATTTGATGAATCTATTTGAAATTTCATCTCTTCACTGTCAGTTCCATTAGGAAAAGAAAAACACGTTCATGTTGCAGCAAGCCGAAGAGCTGCAGACTCAGACTGCCTGTCTGGTTGTTACATGCATGTGTGTGTGTGCATGTCCTGATGCTTCAAAGTGTCTAATACAGCCAAAATACACACAAACACTTTGGGAGAACTCTGTAAAAACACAGTTTGTCCTACAAACAGACACACAGAGGCATAAACTGTCCAGCAGACTGGGTTGTGTCAATAACATCATTTTTTTTCTTTTTCATATCTACTCCTTAGTGTTTAGACCTCAGCTACTGTAAGTAGAGGGGTTAATACTTTTGAAGCCTACCAACACACAATTATCCTGTTGGTGAGATGATAGAGGAAAGGGAACTCCTCTGGTACCATTCATCCTCCGGCAATTTAATGTTTTAATGATTTCATGGGTAATGGTGCCGATACACAGCAACTATAAAATGCTGCATTAACTATCTGGCCTGGAAACACTGACTCAATATATGAAAATGTGTCTTGAATGGAGTGCAAAAATTGACGTGAGATCATTTGAGGAATTTTTTCCCCCATTTATATCACTTCCTCAGTAATTTCATTATTAGATATGTGCAGTTTAAAAATTTGCACTCCACAATTTTGTACATCGTTACCAAGAAAGGAGATGTTCTTATATTATTGCACTTTTTAACTCTAGAACGATGGCGTTGTGTACTCTAGCCATTTAAAACCAATGTAGTAGTGGTGAAATTCACCCACCCTTAGTGTTCTAGGGTTAAACTTATGCACAGTGGTGTTGAATATATTTTGTTTGGTCTCTATGTATCTGGTGAATAATTTCCTTCTTTTTTCATCTTTTATATCTCCATCTTTACTCCTTATAAGCATATAGCAGATGATTTGTGTGCAATCATCATCATGTATCTGGTTGCACTATAAGCCTACCTCAATACAGATTTGTGTTTTAGTAATACTCTTTTGCGAAAGATAAGAGATATTGATATTCCATGTAGTAATTGAACATATTGCTCATCTACTATTTGGTCCATTAATCCTACTGACCGCCCTGATGCCTTGAGATATTGTCTATTTTCAGGAGTTTGTGGAGAGAGTGCACTTCTGCTCTCCTCAGTTAAATGCAGCACAGGGCTGTGAAGTAGGCTACATATTTGATACTACTTCTGGTTGTTAAGAGCTTACCTGTGATCTTCTGCTTGCATTTCTGTAAGTGCACCTGGCAAACTGAGATTTGCAGACATAGCGTACGTGGGCAAGATTGCGTGCGCACGCATGGACATCACGACTCAGTGCCTGACATGTTAGACCAGAGTCTGATTGGATTCCTCGCTCCAGAAACATTAAAGTCAGCGACTCGTAGAGAAGATCTGTGAGGTCAAGTGGGTGTATGTGTGTGATTGCAGTGTCTGTGCATTTCATTAGTTTGGGCGTTTTTTAGTGTCCATCTTTAAATGCCTGGCTGTGGTTTTTTTGTTGAGGTTGCATATGTTTTTTTCCTCAGACTGTGTGTTTGCATAACTACTTGCTACATGTTGGTCTCTACTGGAAGGAGGTTCAATTGTCCTTCAGATCAAGGTGAATGAGGTGTGCCCTATCTCACAGCTTCATCTATTAGCTGTCCAGTGGTGGGTCTGGGGATGAATAGATAGAAAGCTTTGACCCCAAGTTAAACACAGTCACCTATGGGGGAAGGTTACACTCTAGATATAGGCTAATCAGGTACGGATTACTGATTGCCTGTTTAAAATTGTAATTGCTACAATAATCTGTTGGATGGATGTGTTAAATTAACAGGCAAGAGTCCAGCTCTGTTGCAGACACTGATCCCCTTTAGCTTTTTGTGGGGTTTTTTCAACAAAACCTGAATAGTGGGACATGTGCAAAAGAGCCATATTGAATTTAAATAGATATTCATTGTCAGTTTGTTTTGAGTTCCATTGTTTCCAATTGTATAGTTTGATGACTATAATCTGAAGTACAATATGAAGTATGTTTTTTTTTAACTCAGCATCTATCCTGTCACTTTTGATCCCTTTATCTGATATTAAATCAAGCATGGATAGTGATTTAGATTGAGTCCTTTTTTTACTTGGAAAGGATATTTATGATCCCACATCTGCAACTAGAAATAGTCAAACAGTAGCAGGAAAATATTTAGGCTGCACTAAAATAAGTTGTCAAAGACTTCTTGGAATCCTTTTCCACAGTTCTTCTCTGCATTAAGGCTGCTTCAAGGTCTTGTTTTTCTTTCTGTAATTGTAAAGTGACTTGACATTGAGATCCAGACTCCTGTCTGTAACAAGATTCCTCACTACTTCTGTTCTTGAAGACAACGCTTAATAAAAATCATGTTTGGGGCTGTTATTCTGCAGAAATACTTTAGAGCAGATCACATTCCTCCTTGATACTATTGTGCGAACAGTAAACAAAAAATGAAAAGTGCTTGAACTTTTTGAGCAAAGCTGTGGGTGGTGATGTTTTACTGTTGAGAGATACAAATATTGGCATTTCCTCCCCAGTGAATTGTATTTTGTGTAAGTGCTTTTCACAATCTACATAATAACTAAGGGAAATAATGTATAATCATATAAAGGCTGCATTTAGTTTTAACCCTGTAAAGTTTGCACTAAGAAAAAAGCAAGAGAAAAACATTTTTCTTCATTTTTTTTCAAGTGGACAATAAGAAGAATTGCAAAGCATGCAAAAACAATGTTTTGTTGCAAATACACACCACAATTTGGAGATATTTTTAGTTTGTATACCAATAATACGAGATTCAGTAGGAGCAAAAAAACATACCAGTTGGGCAAAATGGATAAATGAAAATCTCTAATAGCAGAGTTTCCATAGCTATTGACTTGATTAGAGCACATGCATGTACACTGATGAGCCAAAACATTATGACCACCTTCATTTTATGTTATTGTTGGTCCTTGTGTGATGCCAAAATAGCTCCCATCCATAGAGGTGTAGAGTCTTTAATAGCACCTGGTGTTATCAGGTACCAATATGTTAGCAGTAAATCCCTTCAAGTCCCACAAGCTGTGAGATGGACTCAACATGAATCAGATTTGTTCCTGCGCATCACCCAACTCTCCCTGACAGATTTGCAGTTTGTGGCTCCTTAAACCACTGCTGTGAGGCACTCTGGGTATACAGTAACAACATGGGCCTTATCAAAGTTACTCAGCTTGTTGACTTCTGAAGTTGACCGTCTGACATGTCACAAGGTTGGAAATGCTACACTGTAAAAAATAGCCACATTAAATGTGTATCTAAATCTCAATCGTTAGAAAACCCTCATTCCATGTTTAAGGCAAAGTGTATAAAGGAATCAATTAAAAAGAAGACCTTCATTTTTTAGCAGCTTTTGTCAACAATCTGTTTTTGTTGGTGTTGAGCACCTCGATGGGAACCATACTATCAAGCTTTTCATTCCAGTCTTGCTGTTTATAGCCATCACCCGAATGACCAGGCTTTCTGTATAATCAGAAAACGCTGCAAAGCAGAAAAAACAAAGATGTTAAATCTGACTTGAGGTACATTAATTACTCTCAGGGATGAAATAAAGTATTTGCATAGATTTCATGAGAAAAATGTGCCTCTTGCTGTTTGCATGGAAAATTGTGAAAATGATCATTTTCCCAAAGGTGACCCCCAATCAACTGAGTTTCTGCAGGAAAGCTGCTGATGCTCTAAATGTGCTCATGTTAATTAAGTTGCTTAAATCTGAGTTGGGGTGATTATGCCAGCAGTAACAGTGAACAGGGAATCAAATAGCCTGTTACCATAATGGGTCCCTTTGGTGCCCAGTGTGGGCAGGTAAGGGCAAGACTGTGTGAAGCGACAACTCTGTCAGGTTTTTTACTTGAAAATGCCAATGCTTTGATGTGGCAAAAAGTAAACACAGAATCTTTCCATAAAATGACAAACAACAGCTCAGAGCGCCTCAAACAAAACCTGCACACACCTGCGAAACAATAGGAATTTTATCACACACTTTTAAAGATTTCTGTAACAAGTCTTCTGTTACTATAAGAGAAATGAAAAGACAGACTTTGATGAAAAGGCAGTTTCCACAAATATCTCACCTCAAACATCTCGTCTGGATGGGGGTTCTGCATTGCAGCAGACACCTGCTGCTTTGTCCCAACTTTACTCTCGTTTCAATTCTGCAATAAATGCTTTCAACTTTTAGCTAATATTATGTTTTTCTGTTCATTTTAATATAATAATGGTGCACTTGTCATTCAAGTTTACAACAATAAAGCCATAAAATCTGTTTTTTTGTGACACTTTATAATGTAGATTTCACAGTTATGCCTTATTTCTAATTGCTTCTACACATGCTACACTTTATTCTGTATTCCAATTAGGTATCGACCGATATTAGTTTTTTTGGGGCCGATACCGATGCCGATAATTGGTGCTTCCGATAACCGATATTTCGGGCCGATATTCATTTGCAGTAAAGATAAAAATTTTGGTGTCAAAATTGAGAATAACATA
>JAOXYM010000015.1:8995900-9026382 GCA_028567055.1 Leptatherina wallacei | reverse complement strand
AAGGTGAGATCTGTGTTGTAGGGAGGTCTCGTGGGGACGAGGCGGTGCAATAGGCCAAGCGGCGCCAGAGGTGCGAGAGCCTCCATCGCCGCTCGCGGCTTTAATTTTTTTTTCTTTCTTTTTTTTTGGAGAATCTATAGTGATGGTGTTATTTGCTGCAACCATTTTGACTCATTATTATAATGAATACAGTCAATTCTTATACAGTATCTCTACCAAAACCTACTTGTACCCAAATGTTATACAAAATATATTTTCATATGGGTTTAACCTGACAGAAATTTTGTCATTTTGTCCTTTTTTGCTTGTAATTATATGCTAGAGTCCCTAAACATTGTAGGTTTCTAGCTTAAAGTGAAGTAGTACAGCAGTAAAAAGTTATTGTCCTGTTGTGTCTTCTCCACAGTAACAAAATGTGACGGGCCTAAAAAGTTCCGCTGTAAGAATGGGGAGTGTATCGACAGCAGCAAGGTGTGCGACAGTGTGAAAGACTGCAAGGATTGGTCCGATGAGCCGATGAAGGATTGCGGTAAGCTCTTTTCACTCCATCCCTGCTGCACACAAAAACCTGCCAAGCAAGATGCTTGTCAGTTTTCACTGCTTTCGATGTATGAGAAAAACATACAGTTCCTGGCAAAAAACTGGAAAATCTCAGCTTTTATGATGTTTTTAGCTCTTTCATTCTCTTCCATATCTGATTTATGCTGTTTATGGTCACGGTGGTGATGGTGGTGGGTGGGGCTCTTGAGTCTATCTCAGCTACCGCACGGTAACGGGCAAAGTACATCCTGAACAGATCAGCACTCGATCACAAGCTGATTTCGCTTGTTATTCTCATTTTGCAAAAGAGAATAAAAAATTGAATCGACATGAACATGTATGTGACAACAGTTTTATTTAAAGATGACGGGCTTCATGTTTTTGCTAAATATACCCAGACAGATTAATAAGATTATTGTAATTAACCGCAAATTGTTTTTCAGATCAAGTGCAGGGAAATATTATGGAGTCACTCGATCGTGAGGGGAAAAAAGTGGAATCATGAACCAAAGAAATGCAATTAGTCACTTTCTCTGGCTTTTGTGACAGCTTCCATTCTTTGAGGCATGGAGTTTACTAATGAAAAACAATGTTATTCATCAATCATTTTCTAGCTTCCTGCTTTGTATACCAGTTGATGCTTCAGTTTTACAGGAGCCCATTTTTTCAATTTCCATCTTAAATTTTGAATTAGATTGAGATTGTTTGTTTTGAGTGCTTGCTGGCTATGACATTGAGTTGATAAAATATTTTTAATATTTTTACCAAGAAAAGTTTGAACGCTCTTTGCCGAACTTTCAAACAATTGATGGAAGGAGAATAATGTAGAATATTTTACTGTTCACTTGTGCATTTACTGCATAGGTAATGGCTCCCATCTCCCCTGGCCCTTTACCTGACATCAAAACCACATCATCAAAGATTTGGGAAATGTATTTGTTATCTTCTGGAAGTCATCTTTTACATTTTATTGAACCTGCATCATCTCCTTGCACAGTGCAGACAGCTTATTCATCATTAAATATCACTTTCCAGTCATCCACAGTCCATGACTGCTTCCCTTAGGCACAATGTAACCTTGTTTTTTTCTCTTTAGGGGTTAGTGATGTTTTATTTGAGCCGGTTTGCTGCAGTTCAGTCATAGACATTGACTCCCATTTGTCTCAATTTATTTTTAGTTTATATTGTTGTGCATTTTCTATGTTCATGGCATATATCTTTGACTTTGCTATCCTTATGCTTTTGCATTTTCCTTTAATTTAACTGTTTCCCTATTACAACCATCTCTTTTTCTTCCTTTTTTTTTTTACTTTTTCCAAGTTTCAGACACAGCTTCATGGGGTAAAAACCCTTTTCCCCCCTCATACATGAGTTTAATGACTCTCCTGAGCAAGTTTGATAATCAATTCCACTGTTTCCACTGCCAGCCGTCGTGTTTGTCAGTCAGCCAGGTTCAACAGCCCTAACAGCCAAGCGTCATATCTTTCTTTTCATTTCTTTTCTTAATTATATACAAATGAAATATCTTTTACTTTAAGCTTTAGTTTTAGTTTACTTTTAAAGTTATTCAAATCTGGGTGATCACTCTCCAAGTTCAAGGGAAATTCATTTGATCAAGGCAGGGTAAATCAATACATATCTCTGCCGTCTTGTTATGATCAAAGAGCCAAGCAACGCTGCCCACTATTGCAGTCTTAGCCATGAAAACGTGACTGCACTGCAGCCACACAGATTATCCACGCACCATACTTTATTACCACTTTGCGGTCCACAGTTACACTTTCCCATGAGATGCAATGCAAACAGAGAAAAGAACCTGAGAAAATCCCACCTGTTAATAAAATCTTTGAAGTCAATGAACCCCATGTAATGGCAATTAAAGTAACTTGTCTCCTATCAATGATAGCCTGCGTGTAAAGTGTGTGAAGTTACTCAAAGAAACTGCACTTCATTTGTAGTATGGCTTTTCCTCTGAAGAGAACTGATACTATCATTCCAGTTGGTATAAGATTATAAGTGAGCATGCCGCCCTTTCAACTATCTTTTATCCTCAGGCAGATGGATACATGCTTTGATTACACAGGCCAACATTTATTTCATTGATGCTGAATGTAATAATCCGTTCTTCAAGTAAACCAGCTGCTCTTAATTTTGGGAGAATCTGTTATTATCTAACATCCTAGAAAATATGAACATACCAAAACAATGATAACATTTAAAAAGTACTTTATTTAAATGCTTACATGCGTTCGATACAGTCTGCCATAAAGCACTGACTTTCATCACAAAACGTAACACTCTTACTCATAGTTGTGCTTTGTAGGTTCAGATTCAGGGGAATTCTTCCTCCCATAGAGTCAAACATTAGTTTATTTGTACATACATGAATATGCTTGTTCTGCTTCCACCTTATTTCCTCACATACATCAATCAAACGTGTTCGTTTCCATGAGTTATTCCTCAAAGATCCCTTGAGTATGCGCCGAATTGAGGAAAAATTGTGTGTAAGCATGGAGCTCCCTCTGCTTTAAAACGGTTTAATGTGAACAGTCAAAATACAATAAAAAAGTTGGTTTGTCAGTTTTGAAGGTGACTTCTACAAGCCTTCAGCAAGGTTTGTGGTGCTCAGAGGTTAATTTTTTTTCCATTTATATTCATTTACACAAGAGAAATTGATCCTATGATCTGGAAATCTAGGTGGTGTTGAATGACCCATGCAGATATAGACAGGTTGCTGCATACATTTGATGAAACTCCCACTGAATTAATGGGTTTCATTTTAGTTAAATGACAGCCTCTACTTCCCTTTTTCCCTTTCAGTCTCTCTTGACTTCTAATCTTGCCATCCCTGTGTTTTCTCACCCAGGGTCTGTCTCACAGCTGTACCTGTAGCCTTGAAGCTTAAATCTTTAATGTAAATCGGTAATGAAGTACCAGCTTTAGCTCTCTGCGGCGATCTCTCTCAACTCCCCGGAGGGTGATTTGAAAGAAAAAAGGATAAGTGGAAGCACTGAAACGGACACAAAAGGGAAGGGGAGGATGAGTGAAATGATCCAATCTGTTCTTCTAAAAAAGAAAGAAAAAAAAGGAAGAATAGACAAGAGGATGTAGGAAAGGATGTACTTGTGCAACAACGGGCATTATAGTGGAGTGCCACCTGGTACAGGCCAGGATCCCTGTATGAGAATGGATCAGTTCCAAGAGCTTTTGGCTAAGACTGACTCTGGGACATGAATGCATACATATATAAACTACAAACACACACACATACTACTGTATCTTTTTGTATGGTTTTTAAGCTTACTGACTTTTCTTCGAAATAGACATTTTGATGCATGCAGACATCCTTGACAGGAAAGAATTATCTTGACTGGCAGGTTAATCAAAACTATCCATACACACCATCTGTGGTGTTTTGTCTTTCTGTCCAGCTCTTTCTTTGTGTGGTGCGCAGGCAGAATATTTCTGTCCAAAAAACCTGCTGGAGTTATCTCATTGATATTCAGCTCTTCTTTCAACTCCTCCTCCAATCACATCCCTGTCCCCTCCTCTGTCCTCGTGCTCTAGGTCTGAATGAGTGTGCAGACAACAATGGTGGTTGCTCCCACATCTGCAGGGACCGGAGGATCGGTTACGAGTGTGACTGTCCGTCTGGATACAAACTTCTGGACAAAAAGACTTGTGGAGGTAAAGAAAAAAAAAAGTTCTGCAGCAAAACTACTGCATTAATTCAACAGAAAATTAGAACTTTTCATGTGCAGCGTTATGTAGTCCCAACCGGACCAGCCAAACTTGATGGTTTTTTATGTTTATTTCCCCTCAGCTTTACAAGCTCAAGGATGCCCCCATTTTTATCCCAGATCATTTGACTTGTTGGGGTTCTGTCAAGTATTTTACAAGCTACTTCTCAGTTATATTTATATTCATATTACAGATTATTATGCAGGCAACAAAATGCCTTAGTAATTTCTTTCACAGTCACATTGTCAGCTGCCAGCATGCTGCAGTCCCTCTAAAAACAGCGGTTAAGTCCTTCTGTTCTGTAAATTTGGCTGCACGCAAAAACGGAACACACCTGCAATACTTCTCTTCTTTCTTCTCTCTGCCTGCGGCTGGAGCAACAATGTAACTCGGCAAACTTGGTTCTATATTTATGTGTCTGCACATGAGGATGCGTTGGTCATTTGCTGAAGACAAAGAGGGGCTCACTATTTTGTTTTTTTTAAACCAAATTGGTTTAACTTGTTCTCCATCATTGTATTATTACATTTTATGTCTGCTTCATATCACAGTAATTCATTTCTCTGCAGGACATATTGTTTTCTTAAAGAAATGAAGGAATTCTCTCTACCTGACCTTATCAAGTTTATTTGGAAGAAATGAATCATGCTAGAATAATAAGCATGATTTTTCTAGGTGAACTAAAAAAGTGCCTTTTTGATTCATTTTTAATGCTTACAACTAGTTTAAACCTTATCAGAGACTGGAGTAAAAAGCCATGTCCTGTTCCAGCTCTGCTCAGTAAGCAGCTTTTGGAGAAAGCAGCATGCAGAATGTCGTTTAGAGGTGGAAGCTCACAGCAGACCTGTCAAACCAGGGAGGAAGGCAGCTGCAGAGATGGTCCACACTGTAGCGATTTCTCTGAGGAGAGCAGAGAGAGTGATGTACAGAGAGTGAGGATGGGCCAAACCACCAAATCCTTCTCACCACATCGGAACTGTTGTTCAACAAGGCATGAAGCTGCTTCATTTTCCTCCATCTGAGAGAAATGGGTCTACTATAACAGATCTCTCCAACCACAGACTCACTAGTTTGAAAAGATTAAGAATTATTAAAGCTGAGTAGATTTCATTTCATCTTTATATGAGTGTTATTACATTATATGATGGGATGTGTGTTCTACAATGTGAGTTATGCTGCTATTAATGAGCAAGTTAAACGACAGACTAGTCTGTTACTAAAATAATTATTTCTCTAAACAGTCAATAAAAAAGGAATTTATGCATGGATCTATAGTTATTTACTTTTTCATTATATTTGTTTCTGTAGACATAGATGAATGTGAAAACCCGGATGCCTGCAGTCAGATCTGCATCAACTACAAAGGAGACTATAAGTGTGAGTGCTACGAAGGCTATGAGATGGACCCTGCCTCAAAGACCTGCAAAGCCGTGGGTAAGCCATTTGTCACACATGCTCGCACACAATTGCACAGGTTAAGACACACACTGTCACAGATAGATGCCCTCACCAAAATGCATTCATGAGTGCACATACACAGAAATCACACATTGAGACCCAGACTTGTATAAACACCAATTACTCATCCATTCCAGCACCCCTAACTACCAAGTGACGTCCTACTCCATTCTCACACAGTTGGACTCTGTAAAAAGAGAGGCATACTTTGTATGCGAAGCCTGCACAGCAATCTGTGCAAAGATAAATATTTGCCATCTTTCTTTGCAGTCCTCACTAATGACAAGTTTTCAGCCAGCTGCTTCTGCTCTCCCTGGAGTGTCAGGAGAGGGATGTCGTGTGAGGAAGGGGCATGCACTCGCCACAGGACACAGGCGGGGTCCGTGTCCTGCAGCGAGTATCAGGGAACTCTAAGCAGTGTTATGAATGAAAATAAAATCCTATCCTCGAAGCCCCACTAAGTAAGATTGTTACTGAAAGAGGATATTCCAATTTCATGCAGGGAAAATGTAGCAGTGCTGTATCGAGTTAGTCGCACCATGGACTAAGTATTTTCTTTTAATCATCCTCCTCAAATGAGACTGTTATATGTGGTTTTATTAATTGGTGGTGTTGTAAACAATCAGATAAGCACCTGTATTTAATACTTATATATTACCTACATGTAACATTACTTAGAACTAACAGTGAGAGCAGTGACAAATGCAAACCAGTGTCTATTTAAAACAACACTTTGGTACCTGCAAGCTAAGACTGAGACGTGTAGTGTTTTATATAATCCACTATAAACAGTGCATCGTCAGTATTTTATCTGCATAATACACTGTTTTCTACAGGAAAAATAACCTCATGCTCTGACATTGGTTGAACCCTATAACTATACTGTATGTACGTATTATATGCAGACCTTGCAAAAATCTATGACATTGAATGCCCCACGCTTATTCATGTGGCCCAGCTGTTGATCTGTTTGCCTGCCTTAAAAGTGTACCACCAGTAGGCTTTTCTTTTGTCCGTGTGGTCAGCTGCAAACTTCAGTTTAAGGTGTTGATTTTGGAGCAGTGGTGTTTTTTTTCTAATGGGACAAAATTCATGATTGAAGAGAGGGACTCAGGTGTTTCAGCAGCTTTCAGTTCAGTCATGCTCCTCGTAGGTTAGTTGGTTGTTTGTAGCCATCTAAACCAATTTACTCTCGGGTCAGGGCGACAGTCTGGGTCTTCTACCAGATTTTAGCAAAGTGGCTGCACTTCCACTAAGCTTAGATCAGACATGATCACTTACAGGAAGTCAAGGGGCCTTGAAAATTCTGTCTCTGTATGTAATTTAACCCAGCATTGATTCCATAAACCAACAGTAAACTAAAATTTGTGCAACAAATCACTGGATTTAATCCATTACAGATTGAAAGTTCATGCTTCCTTGAAAATATTTATTCAAATGAATCATTGAATTGAATGTAAACCTCTGACCTGTACGATAAGAAAGAAAGATTTTAACCACAAACTTGCACAGTAATTAAACTTTTCTCTGAAAAGAAAAAAACTAAGAAAAAAGTGTTAGGGATGATTATGGCCTTAGGGTTAGTCATTATAAGGTAAACTGGTCTGATAATGAGTGCTTAAAGCAGAATCATCACTCCTTAGTGAGTGATTCCTTGGTGTCTCTGTCTAAATCTTTAATGCTTTTAGAAAGCCCGAACAACTCATTTCAAAATCAAAGGACATTATCAGAGGGAGCGATAGAAAAGCAGAGAAGAGGAGATAAACAGACGGATTGACAGATGTATAAATATCTCCATTCTCATTAAGGATAGACAGAGAGCACGATAAAAGGAGAAATAAAAGAATAGAGGCTTAAATCTGACTGGATGCCGTTGATTATTGTTTACGTTAAAGTCTGTTTGTTCAGAGGGACAAACAAAGATGGGAAGATAAATAAAGAGATGCCTGCTTTGTGAAGCTGAGGTAATGTGGATTTAATGAAGCTGCATTTGTCCATAAACTCATTCCTGCACACACGTATGCACACCCACAAAAATCAGCATACATATAGCCTTTGGATTCTGCTCACACATGCACATCTAGTTATTTTGAGGAGTCGGGTCGTTCGTACAGAGATGCATGCTGCCTTTGAATGACTCATTAGATGCAATGTTGCAGTCTTTGATGAGATGTGACACATTCAAAGTTCCAGGATTATCTTTTTCTTGACGATCAGACTGCAAAATTACCCCACACTTTATTCTACATTTAGATCTGTTGTTTGTGTGAGCTTTGGCTGATTGATATACCCTAAATAGTTATTCAAAACTGAGTGAATCCACTGCTTGATCTAAGTAAAGTCTCTTATTTTTTGGTTTTATATAAATGTAAAACCACTGACCGGGTCATCAACTTGGGTTATTATTGTTTGTGTAAACAAGAGTAAGAACTTTAGTGTATGAATTTATGGATGGAGAGAGATGATAGGTGTATAAGAGTAAATGCATAGCCACCCAGACAGCCTTTTCTAAGTATTCCTGATTATGTTTAGTCACCTATCAGTCATAAAATGAAGGCAATCCAATTCTGAATCAAGAAAATGTACTTTAACATGAATAGGTGTTTGTGTTTGCCTTTAAATCAATCAAACAAGGCCTTAAAATAAACTAATGAAAGCTGATGAAGTGTACAGATGGGAGTGAGGACAGGGAGAATGACACAAAGCAGTGGTTGTTCTCACACTATCTGGGTGATGAAAGCAGGAGAGACTGCAGATGCAGAAGAAATCAACAAACTGTTGTTTTCAAAGACTAACCAAACATAGTCTTTAACCTCTGTTTCCTTCTTTTGTTCCCTCTCCGCCCTCTAATCTGTGGTGTGCTGTGAGCCTAACCACGGTGCCAAGAGCAGTTTGAGCCTCACTTGGTCGTTCAAGCACAAATTCTTCAAAAGTTTTTCTTTCTTTCTTTGTTGTTTTGTTTTGTTGTGGTCATTTTCAGAGCTTTCATTCAAAGTTGTAATGTTTGCTGTTGAAAGCCTTTTAAAATGCAAATTTTTTTCCCCAAAATTTTTGATTATCAGAAGTTACAATAATTCCGCATTCCTCATGTGAGCCCTAAACACAGGAATGATGAAGAATTATTGAACTTGGGGTGTCTTGATGAGTGTTTACAAGTTGACAGACTTTTACACAAGTCTTCGACAGAAATCAACATGGTCTGTATGTCTTAAATTACAAATACTAAACTAAACCTACACGTGTTCCCTTTAAGACGTACTTGTACTATGCAAAGTTTGTGTATCCCTAGCCTAAATTCCTGACATAGAAGAAAACTTTACTTTTAACATTGTAAAAAGTGTTTTAGAAAATAGCAATCCCTAAACTATAGATTCAATCCGATTCCAACTCAGAGTCTACAACAAGCTCTCCTAAGAGGTGGAAGCTGAAGATTATGCCATGACCTCACAGGCCACTGACCTAATCATTATTCAAAATCTGTGGACAAATTGGGGGGAAAAGTCAACCCAAAATAATCACTAAACAGGAAAGTGTTTGCAAATTGATAATACAAATGGACAGAGATTCCCCACATACAAGAGCTAAAAGACTTCCGGGCTACATTAGATATCTCCAAACTTTGAACACATTACGCCGGTTTTAAAATCACTGCATTGGCTTGCTGCAGGATTGATTTTAAGTTTCTTTTAGTTGTTTATAAATGTCTTAATAGTCTTGGGCCTTATTATTTATCAGACCTTTTAAATCATGAGCCCTCGCGGACTCAAAGGTCATCTGGTGCCGGCCTTTTAGTAAGGACTGAAACCGACAGGGGCATTGGTTAGTTGCATTTTGTTCGTGTGTGTGCATGTACGCATGTGTGGAAGAGAAAGTAGCATATTTTAAAATTCTTCCGTTTTATACTTTGTTTTGGGAAAGATTGTTTTATTTGATATGCATGTATTGTTATTATAATGTAAAGCACTTTGTGTTGCTTTGTGGCATGAAAAGTGCTGTATAAATAAAATTTGATTTGATTTGATGATGAATGCCATAGGACTGGAACCAAATGGAACCACTGGAAGATGCCCAAAGGTTTTTTTGTTTTGTTTTTTAAGTTAAAAAGATTTTTTAAGTAATCATGCTTGAAATATTTAAGAAGGCGACTCATCTTCAATTTTTTGCCCTTTGGAAACCAGGTCATCATTCACTTGCTCAGCTATTCACAGCAGCAAACTTGAGTGTGCCACTGAAACTTCACCCCATTTGCATCCCCTAATGTGGCTCCATGCACTTACGCTGCATTTAGAAAATGCTCTTAGGCTGCAAAATGTCTCACTATTCGCATTCTGTTGGATTTTGCTTCCTACTTTCTATGTTAGGATGTAAGTGTTTGGTTTGGTGCTAATCAAATCAGTGCTGCTGCGGGACTGAACAGCATTCCCTAGCCCATATTTATCATTCACAACTTTATCTTAATTGGCTAACAGGGCCCAGAATCCCTAAAGTGGCAGTAAAGATCAAATATATTTAGAGGAGTTTATTCTTGGTACGGTGGCTGACTGCATCTCTGTGTGATCTAAAGTACAAAGCAGAGATCATGTTCCAGACTTTGAAGAAAACAGTGGCATTGCCCCTTTTTTTTGGCCTTGAGAAAGACATACTGCTGCAACAACAGTGATGAAAGATAAGGGATGTTGTCCTGGAATTTTGAGTCAGGGGGATTGATGAAAGAGAAGTCAGATTAATCTCTGTCCTTATTATACAAGCTTCAAAATGTTACCTCTTTTTCTCTCTAATTCTCTGCTTTTGCTCTCTCCCTCCACCAGCCGTACTCTTAACCCTGCAGCACTTGATCAGTGTCTTTGTCTTTTCTTTCTTTTTCTTTTTTTCTTCCCCCTAATTGGATCCTCAAACTCTTTAATTTTCCATGATGGTACCTGCATCAATCACATTTACAATTGCCAGACTTTTTTGTTTCATTCCTATTTCGGTCTTTCTCTCAGCAGGTAAAATTGATGGTTACAGCGACTTGTCAGAGGAAAATGATTGCATCCAAACAGTTAAAGAGTGTAATATTTTCTCCCTGTGAAGTAGCAAGTGAAAGGCTGAGGAAACCTGCTGATGAATGGGTGGGCCATACCTCAATAATCCAAATTAAAGAGGCATGATTGGCTTGCAAATTACATTTAAACTTTGATAAAGTTTTTTGCACAAAGTAAAAATATATCATCTTGAGAGTACATGCAGCCTCAAATGTCTGTTTGTGCTCATATATTTGTAAATTAAGATATTTTCTGTATTTGTGTGTTGTGAAGTATCCCTCTGACCTTGTTGACTGCCTCAGAATTATTCAAATGCCTTAGTCATGCTCACCTTCAGTCTGCCTAAAAATGGGCCAGAGGGAAATGATGTGCCAGCAAACAGCCCACACTGCATGCACCTGAAAAAGAGCGACCAGAAACACGCTTTAAGCGCACATCTAGACCAAAAATAGAACAATGTGCCTTCTTTGTTCGCGGAGTTACTTTGTTCACAAGTATAGTGTCATTTGTCATTTCATGCAACAGGGCAGCAAATGCTCCTTAAAGGTGGTGTCCTTTTAAAGTTTTCTTTGCTTTTTATTTGGAACAAATTGCATCCTTCATGTGTTACTGTCCTGCTGCACAAAGCTGTGTAAGGGATTAAGAAAATAATGTGATGATGGGGCAAAATGTGAGCATGGATAAAAGCGTTTTCATTTTAAAAGGTTTATTTGGATAATTTATTCATGCTCATATCATCAAAAATACATGCTTTAACACCTTAATATTACAAATGTAAAAGCAACACCAGAGATAATTGTTATAATGCTCCTTCGTGTTCTACTTCTGTCTCCTCACCTGAGTTAAAACGGACAAAGATAGAAGGCAAATGTAGATATGTTGTTGCACAGTGGTTATTTGGTAGTTGATTGAACAGTATTGTAGATTTCTTTTGGCTAATATTCTGTAAACATGTCTGTCTCTGTTTAGTAGAAACAATGTATCTCTATTTAACAGTACTCACATTTATACTTCCTTTTTATCAAAATCGGTGAGTTTAACAGTTTTGAGGTCTTGTTGACCTGCAAGCCAAAATGATTTTGTGCAACTCCACCTCAGAAACAGCATCGTTTACACATTAGCAGCGGTATGCTGCTCCACAGATTTAAGAAGTATTGCACAGTTTATCATTTAATGTCAGCATAAGTCTTTTTTTTGACAAATGAACAAAATATACAACCCCTAACAGTAGAACAGCTGCTGATAAATGCTGAGTTTAGTGCTGCTGCAGGACTGAACAGCATTCCCTAGCCCATATTTATCATTCACAACTTTATCTTATTTGGCTAACGGGGCCCAGAATCCCTAAAGTGGCAGTAAAGATCAAATATATATGCACCCTTTACTGGCAACATAGCCACAGTGCAACCGACTTTTAGGGTCTAGCTCTGCCTCCTGAGCTTTGGGCCCTCACAGTTCAGTCATGTCAATGTCTTGCAGGTATATTCCTCAGGTCATAAATGACGGCATAAATGTCTTCCTCTCGTCCTCAGGAAAGAGTCCATACCTGATGTTCACCAACCGGCATGAAATCCGTCGCATTGACCTCCTGAAGAGTGAATACACACAGGTGGTTCCCACGCTGAAGAATGCTGTGGCACTGGATGTGGATGTTTCCACCAATAAGATGTTCTGGTGTGATCTGTTTCACCGTAAGATATACAGGTACACACACAAATACACACACAACTATGAATTATGTTGACCTTACAGTTACTTCTCACTGTCATCAATCACTGCTGCAAAGAGGTGAAAAACAAAACAAGACTTTACTACATCACTAATCTGATGGATTTTGTTGGATCATTGTGATAAAATCACAGGTTGATCTCAGCTTCCTTCTCGTTTGTTTAACTGACAAAATAATGATCTTTAACAACATATTTCATTCATATGTTTGCATAAACCATTAGTTTTGTGCTTTGGATTGTGATATGAAAGGAGTTTTCCACAAAGCCAGAGTGTGTAAAAGGTTAATAAAATCAGAGATGAGGCTGCACAAAGCCAAGACCTCATTAGTTTGGATAACTCTCTTTTTGCATCCTCCACCGTCTGTCATTATCTTTCACCTCTGTCGATCCATTTTGTCAGCTTCAACCTGTCACACCTTCTGTTAGTGAAGAAGAAACACCTGGAGGGCTGTGTCATCTGTCTAATAGTAAAAGGTGGAGCTGTTTGTCCTTCACACACATACATGTGCACGCATATTCACACAGTATAACACACACTTTCGATATGCCATTGCTTTATAAGTTGGTGTGTGTGTGTGTAAGTTCTAGTCTGATGGTTGGCAGGTAGATTGAGGGCCCTTCTATCATCTCAGCTGAGCCATATGCTCGCTCTAATTTCACTGCCTCAATAATCACCATCATTACTCATCTGCATGCACACACACACACATAAACATTCTCCCTCACAAACCTGATGATACACTCAAGGGCTTGTGACAGAGAAAGGACAAATGAACTCCCTTCCTCACAGTGAACTCTATTTTCAAAGCAGTAAATACATTCTTGCATGCTGACTTTCTCTTGATATCTTACAAGTGGAGTTTACTACTTGAGTTTGCACTTGGTTGTGTAGTCTTCCTTTTCCATGATTCTCTTAAACAAAATAAACCGATTATGTTGTGAATGAAAAAGGATGCCATCTCTCTAAACAGTGGTCAAACTCTTCCTTTTTTAAGTAATTGATTCTTCCACCATTGGTTAACATTGATCTTATTATGATATACATTATCAGGCTTCTTTGTTTACAGTTTTCTATGGGTAGTTATTGGTAAAATGACAAATAATTGATTTATAAACTGTTGAAAAATGGCAAAAATGCACGTTACCATCCATTGCTATATACACGCTCCATCCAATCATTTTTCAAGATGTTGCTCTCATGATGAATTCAACCCTTTTTCTTCTGCAAATGGGTCTTTGTGCTGCTTAGCAACCTAAGTTTATTGTGTGGGAAAGAAAAAAAACATGCACAATAATTAATCAATCAAAAAAGGATAGAAAGCCACATAATCAAAAATGTTTATCGGAACAGGACCAGCATGTTTTTACTGTGCAACTCATATATCTGTGAGATTTAATCTGAATTAAAAGCGAGGATGACCTCTACAATAATTTCAGCAGTTTATCATTTCTTTACAACATTGTCAGACAATATTTAGATTAAAAGTCTCCTTTCCTGTTGAATGCCACTTCTCATTTTTCCTTTTGAATCTAATGACACCCTATAATTTTCTTGAACTGGTATTAAAGGTTAAGCCATCTAAATTTTTTCAAACTAAAAATTTGGTTCAGTTTGATAGACCAAGACCAAGTTTCAGCTGTTTAAGCCTCGGTACCTGTAGCCATTGTCTGTTCCTCCAACCTGCTCTTTCCAGTCTAACTTAGGTGTTCTTGCTAAAAAAAATTATAACACAGTGGTTCATACCACTAGCCTGTAAATTTACATCAGCAAAGTGAAGTCTTTCATTTATTATATTAATAGTTTTTAGCATAATTTGTCAACTTAAATACTCAAAATTAAATGATAATAAAGTTGAGCTCATGTTTCTGTTACTGGAGACTTTGATATGTTTCAGGCTGAATTTGTGTAAAAAAGCTGCTTCTCTAACCTGAAGAATTTCATCCACCTCCACTTTGCCTGCTTTCACTTTAATGTGAACCCTGAAGGAGGGAAAAGTGTTGGATCTGTGGTTTTCGCTCCAAGGCGTAAAAGAAAATAGCAAAACCTTAGACTATCTATCATAACAACACAGTAGCAGCCCCCCTCAGCAATACCATCAACTGCTGACAAAAAGGAGGATTTCCACATGGCATACAGTAACACAATCAATTAACAAGTTCTAGTCTCATACATCCTCCGCTCATCTCTGGCTCCAATTATCTCACCAGCCATCACCTTTGGCTAAGATCTTCCTCTCACTCTTTAGACTCTACGTCATTCCCATGAATTTTAGCAACATGTGCCAACAAGGTGTAAATTAGAACGTAGCCTTTCAACAAGGCGGAATTGCCAAGAAGTTAAAAAAAACGAGCTACAGCTCAGTATGTGTCACTAGTAAAGGAACTGAAGGAGAAACAGATGTAGACAAATTGGATGTGAAGATAGAGAAATGGTCAGAAAATTAGTGGACGTCGAGGGGAAATGAAGGAAACTGTGAAACGTAATATATTTACGGGATCTCACAAAAGTGAATGCATCCTTCTCGTTTCAGCAACAGTTTTATTATACAGTATCTCCTCAAAGGACAATCCTGTGGAAACGAAACCTAAATATGAGGGTGTAACAGTGTAGATTTACTGTTCTCTGAAATTTACTCAACGCAAGAACATTTTTGTATAAATAGCTGGCAACATAAGTGCGTACACCCCTAGTGATACCAGTATGACTGGATCATACCAACATGTTGATCATGGATTAGAAGAACTGTTGAATTTGGTGCTTTGGGTTTTTCTTACTGACCACTGGATGTTCAACCTCACACCTCATGGCGAAGACCTCTGTGGATTTGAAAAATCGAATCGAGGCTCTCCACAAAGATGGCCTAGTTTATAAAAAGATTGGCAATTCCCTGAAACTGAGCTACAGCATGTTGGCCAAGGTCAAGGCAGTTTTCCAAGACAAGTTCCTCTCAGAACCTGCTTCTCCAGGTTCTACTAAAGAAACTGAGTCCTTGTGCTCTGCGTCATATCCAGAAAGAAGTTGAATCCCAACATGTACTGTGATATTCTGAAGCAGAATCCGATCCCCTCCCTTCAGAAACTTCAGCTACATGACAGTACTCCAACATCGTAATGACACCAAACAAAACCACCAAGATGAAGGTGATGAGGTGGCCAAGTATGTATCCAGACCTGGACTCAATTGACAGTGAAGGTGGAGGACTGGAAGAAGATTCCAGTAACAACCTGTGCAGCTCTGGTGAAATCCATGTCCAAGAGGATGAAGGCTGTGCTGGATAACAAATAGTGTCTACACAAAATATTGACACACTGGGCACAATGTGGACGGCTCACTGTGAGGTGTACTCACTTGTGTTGCCAGCTATTTATACAAGAATGGCTGCGTGTTGAGTAATTTTTAGAGAACAGTGACTCTACCCTGCTACACTGACTATAAGTTTTATCTAACTTTAATTTCCATAGGATTATCCTTTTGGGAGATAATAATGAAATTGTTACTGAAATGTGAAGGGTGTACTCACTTTTGTGAGATACTGTATATTGAAAACAGAAAAGTGTTGTATTCTAGTTATAGAAGGTTGAAGGTTGTGTTTTGGGGAGGTGCTGAGATTGTTATAGAGATGTCAGGTTCGAGCGTCCGTCATCCAGAGTTCAAATTTAACTACAGTAGTTTCCTAAAGCACAAATCATTCACAATGACACTTTCTAATTTTCATTATTTACTTTGTTCTTCTCTATCATCCACCAGCGCTTACATCAACAAAGCCAGTGACTCATCACAGCAGGTGACGCTGATCGACTCGCTTTACTCCCCGGAGGGCCTGGCTGTGGACTGGGTCCATAAAAACATCTACTGGACTGACTCGGGCAACAAAAGCATCTCTGTCGCAACCCTAGATGGCAGGAAAAAAAAAGTGCTAATAGCCACTGAGCTGAGTGAGCCACGGGCCATTGCAGTGGATCCACACCAAGGGTGAGTAAAAATATTTAGAGTGAAGGATGGCAAACCATGAGAGGATGGCACAGGAGTTGAGTGAAAAAACTGGAAGGAGAGGGTGTAAATGACATCACTTTTGGCTTAGTGTAAACACCAGTGACATAAAAAAAAAGAAAAACTCTGTTCCAGAGTTGGCCTTAAACATTATACCACGCAGAAGCAATGCTATTTTTTATTGTCCAACCATCTGGTGCATCAAGCAGTTTAACAGTTCTATGGAGAGACGATGTGACTCTTTCCCCTCCTTCTCTACCTCTTCCTCTTTGTCTCAGATGTCTTGAAATCCCCAAAGGAATCTTTTCACCGCTGTAAAAACCTAGGCTAGCATGAAATACATGCTAATGAAGCCAGGTTTTCTCACATTTCTGGCAGACACACATAGACACACACACATTCAAAATGGTCCAAGTTTTCAGCACCTGCTCTTTTGCTCATTGTCTGCTTTCCTTTAGTTCCCTTAAGGCCAGTTTCTGGAATAAAACTGAAAATTTGGAGGGAAAATTAGATTGAAAAAGATTCGGATGACAACATTGTGTGACAGAATATTGTAGAATCAGTCAGATAGTTCTTCTAAAAACTGCAATATTACACATTCAAACTTATTCTTTTCAGCCAAGAAGGAGTCTTTTTTTTCCACATTAAATTCATCTCATTTTTATTTAACTTGTCAATATGTCTTCCCTACAGGTTTATATATTGGTCAGACTGGGGAGGCGAGGCTAAAATTGAGAAAGCTGGAATGAACGGAGTGGACCGACAAGTTCTGGTGTCTGAACACATCGAGTGGCCCAATGGAATCACTCTGGGTAAGACATACATGTGCCCACACAGCTCAAATGGGAAGAAAACTGTGAGAGTGCACATAGTCAGAAAAGAATAATTAGCTCTGACAGCAGTTTTTAGAACAAAATCATAATGCTGAATTTGCTTCTGGAGAGAAAGAAAAAATCTTCAAAATATAAAAAGACAAACAAAGACAGTTAAATAAAGGAAAACCCAGAGTTTAAAGAACAAAATGGTGTAAAGATGCGGCAACCCGAGTAGCAGTTATTGTAATAGCTCAGTTTGTATCTGGCTGTCATCAATCAAGCCAGTGAGTATGGGTCTACGAATTTCTAAACCGGTTGCTGTGTGCTACCGATACCTCCCATCATCCTTTTCAACTCCCTCCGCACCAGCCAATTTCTCTCAGCTGTCTTTGCCTGAGGAGAAATAGAACACACAGTTACCTCGCTTAGTGGAATTGAGGTGTCGTTGCATCTGAATGAAAACAAATTATTTTCAGAATAAGGCAAATGAGAGAGTTGGCCCAGACTGAATACGCTCCTGTGTGAGAAGGGGTGGATTATTTTCCCTCAGTCATCGATTTCATACAAAGCAGGTGACTGAAAGAGAATGAAAATTAGATGGGTTTGCAGTTTCTACTGTATAATGGTGAAATAATTAGATTCTGTCCACTTTCTGGTTGACCACACACTTGCTTTTTATTAAAGATCATCTTTAAAGAGAGGCTAAATGAATCTGTATATGCATTAACTTTAGTTTACTCTAAGTTAATATCAGTATATGTCTTTATGTTTGAATGTAACAGGAAATATGTGTAACAATATTTGCCAATTCCTTATTCATACAGCTCATTTTTAAGTCCAATCTTGAAAAAGGGGGAGTCACATTCAGATTCTTCAGCTTTTTGTTGAATTCAATGGCTGCAAACTTTCAAGGTAACCACAACACGGATTCACTGTCCGCAGTAACAGCCTGTGGGTTTCCTGTAAACTGTTTTGGGCAGAGCGATACATGGAGAATAATGAAAATGTTAAACAGCAAAGTGTTCTTTTAAAGACGTTCCAGCAAGACTAATGAATTTGCTCAAGGGCACATATATTTCCCCCGAGCAAGCAAGTCAGGCGGCAATATTACAATCACATCTGTGTTTTCTCAGTGCAGGGACTCAGCCGTCATGTCAAAGAAGATTGATGGTGTAGCCACTGGGCCATTACATTCATATACCTCTCACCCTAAGCCTTTCTTTGCTGAGTGACCCGTCTCTCTCTCCATTTACCTCCTTCTTCCTCCTCCTTTTTTCTCCACCCTCCCTGATTTTGCCCTTTTTTTTCTCCTTCTACATCTTGTCAGATTTGTCCAACAGACGTCTCTACTGGGTGGACTCCAAGCTTCACCTGCTCTCCAGTGTGGATCTCAACGGAGACAACCGCAGAGTGCTGCTATCTTCCCATCACCAGCTAGGACACCCATTTGCACTCACTGTCTTTGAGGTACAAAAAAAAAGTTAAGATTAGAATATACTCACAATGGCGGCTTTGGTCTGATTTCTTTGTACAAGCAGCTGAACGACATTAATTTTAAATGCAGATGAAACATCTCTGAGCAGTTTTGCATTTTACTGTTGTCATCATTGAAACACAGAAAAAAAGGTCTGTGAGCACTTATCCCTGTCCCGTGGGTGACAGTCTCATGTCTTGTTTGTTTATTTCCATCATGAATGTTTATTTCTGGACATCTGTGAGCCAAATCTTGCAACACACTCTGTGCCACATTTTTAAGAATACAATTGTAGCTTCCTTGTGAGAGTTGGAGGACTGACAATAATGAAAAAATACCATAAGTTCTAGATAAATACTGCATGGGATTTCTTGTTAAATGGCTCATGGCATGTTTTTCTGGTTTATCTGCTGTGTTTAAACAATATATTATCAGACTGAATGTCATCCAAAGCTCAGCAACCTGTCCACCAACCTGGGATGGTTGCCGGCTTCCCTTATGGTCAAATTCTTGTGGCAGTGCACCACAGGTAGAGCGTACACGTTATTCCTTCAACCGCTTTAGAAGTGGAACATTTTGCACCACAAGGAACAAATGATCCACCCCAGCTTCTTAGAGCATAGTGCTTTTTGAAATGTGTTTTTGATTGTGAGGGGGAAGTAGAGGTTTTTTTAGCTTCACTAAAGCTCAAAAAAATTAGGAGAAGTGGATGCAGTTTTTTGTTTTTTTTGTTTTTTTCCCCCCCAGCCATTAACACATTTATTCACTGCTCTTCTTGAATGATTTTTATTAAAAAGGCCCAGGCTTAGCCGGGAGACTCAAGCTAAAAGTTGGGTCCGTTCCAACACTAAAATGGCACGAGTCTGAACCCCAAGTAGTAAGTGAGGCTGTTTCAGATGTCTGTGTTTTGTTGACAATGAGGATATTTTAGTGTAAGCATCATTGATACACTGAGTGCAAAGGCAACTGAGGGGGCTCACAATACTTTGTGATGACACATTTGCTGGCAGCTGAATGTATCCATTTGTTGCAAGTACTAAGAGTCATTCATACAAGCATACCATAGTTTGCAATTACCAATCCCACACACACTTTACATGTTATGTACAAAGAAAAGCCATTAGCAACTTAGCCTCGAGTAACATTAGAGTGTGTAAGTACCTTCAGCTTCCAGGCAGCAGTTCTTTTTAATGAGTAGCTTCTCATTTCTTAAACAACCATGTAAGACACATCCTGTGGTCATGGAAAAGATGTTAGTCTGTTTAAGGAGGATCAGATTATTGGCATGCATCAAGGAGAGAAAACATCTAAGGAGATGCAGAACCCACTAAAACTTGGTTCATGGGACTCAGATTGTGAAAGAGTGGTTCAGGGAGCATGAGACATCTTTTCTTTTTGTTTGGCATAATCCATAATGTTCCAGAACTTCTTCTTATGAGCATAGACATCCTTCTGTAATCTTTATGGTGTTTCCAAATTGAATTTACTTTCATATTGTTGATCGAATTTGGATTCAAACATGCATGGCTTGATTTAAGTTGATTTGCTCAAAAATGTTGCATGATTGTCAAAGTTAGTCTTTGTTTATATCTCTTCCTGGCCAGTGTAACACCAAGTAATGCACATAAATGAGTCACTATTATCCTTCCTCAATCAGACTAATCAGAAGACGCTTCTCCCAAATCTTTTCATTCTCATAGGAGAAAGCCTTCCTTAGTTCAGATATGATCACAAATTATTTGGAGTTATGATGCATGTAAATCTAATCCAAAGGTACCCAAGATTAAGAATTAAATAGCTTGAAATGATCGTCCCCTGCCCACTTCCATGTACGAACCCTTACTGATATTTTTAGTGTGTGCTATAAAGTGGGCAGTAAGAAAAGTGTAAGAGCTTTAAAAGGTTTAGGAAAGAGATAAATAGCAGAGCACTGACTGACTGAGAGATTGACTGAAGAAATTGAGATTTTTTTTTTAAATATAGTAGCAGGATAAACCCAGAGAGGGAATTGTCAATTCACTCCGTGACGAGTGCAGAGATCGACAAAACTAATAAGGGTGTATTTATTGATGTGGATGGGAGTCAGTGTGTTTGATTCCATAAAGTGTAGATATCTGGAAGGTGGAAAACGGGCAGAGGAGAGACGAGTAAGGATGAAGGTGGAGCAAGCGAGAGGTGAAATTTGATCAGTAAAAAGTGTTTTCCTCAGTTCTCTCTTTGCTGCACAAGCTGTGATGATGAGAAGCAAAGTAAAGGGAGGACATCCATCATGTCTGGCTGAGAGGATCCGCTAGGGTGTTGGATACGTGTGTGTATGTGAGGAGAACCAATGTTTCAGGCAGCAGTAAAAGTTCAGCTTTTGAGATTAATAGCCCTCAGCTGGTCTGGCCTGTGTTCTGTTCTGGTTATGATACAGAACAAATTAAAAATCGTGTAGCCCTACACGAGGCTGTTCTCCCAACTAACTGATCATAGGAAATTTGTTTCTTTGGAGGAGCCTGGCTTAACGTGTGAAACACTAAATTATTTTGTTAAATTGGTTTTATTCTGGCAGCTCACGGTACCAAATGCCTAAGAAACCAGATTATTCATAGAGATGACTGATGGTTGAAGAGCACCAGTAAGCTACTTAAAACACAGAGCAGTGTTATGGCTCATACCACGGCCAAGACACTGTGCCTGTTCTTGAAAAATGACCCCATACACAGCCTGTTTTTTATTCAGGCTTGCAATGAAAAACAATCTTATCTGTGGAAATGGGCGATTCAGTGACTGCTCAGGACATAGAAAATAAGCCAGGAACTTTTTTTGAATTAGATGGAGTTTAATATGTTAGGCATGGACCTGACCAGGATTAGCACACTGACTTCATGGGGAAATATGGAGGTGGAAGTGTGCTGACAAAAGGTTTACATACAGTATGGACAAAATGCTGATGTATGCAACTCCTATAAAAAGTGCAGAAGAAATGGCAGGACAAGTTTAAACCCAAACACTGGATCCAGATGATTCCTAGAATTGAGAGGCTTGGCAAGAAAATACTGTACTTGGATAACAGTAAGCTGCTAAGACCACCATCCTTTTAATGACGGAAAAATGGAGAAAGTATGACTCAACCACTTATGCCCACTGACTTAAATCCAATACAAAACCTTTGGAATGTTTTCAAAAAGACAAGCATACCCCTTCAGCAAAGACTAGCTCAGATGAATCACATGCCTATCCACACCTAAGCATTATATTCCTATACATACAGTGGCCATACAGATACATTAGCTCTTTCGAGTATGTGAGATCTGAGTTGTCATAAATGTTTCATATTGAATGTTGACCAACTTATTACAGCCGTTTATATTCCTGAGAGATGCACACTTAATGTTACACGTTATCTGCAGACTTAATAGTGTAGAGGAAAAGCACGGGCTCTGTGTCTAGGCTCTGATATGCCATTACCAAACACATAAACAGACACACACATACACAAACCCTTCCAGTGGGGGTCCACCTCCTGCCTTCACACAGGGCCTGAGGAAACGTAGATTACAGAGGCTCACAAAAATGAATGTTTTCTCTTTCTTTGGCTTTAGTATCATTGAATTACTTGTATCCCGTCTTTGTTTGTCTAGAGGGCAAAATAGCAAACTTAGACTGTAGGGGGACATACTTTAAAGACTCCTCAGGTTTAACAAAAAGCCCACATTCATTTATATTATTTTGGCTACAATGAATATAAATCTAAACCTTTTTGGAATCAAAGGCTTGAGCTTTGAGATTGTATGTCCAAATCTTTTAGCACGATTTATAAAAGTATAGGAGGCACCAGATGCTCTTCAGACAGACGTGTCTGTCAGACTGTCCCTACATTTGTGCTTTTTTAGATAGAAAATAGAATTCCTAAACCTTGATTTCACCTTGATTCTCTTTAATGATTTCATATCCATTCAGACGTATTTCCACCCAGCTCAGAGACTTCGCTCTCTCCAGCGTGATGCAATTCCATGTGTTCAGAAAGCTGCCTGTTTGCACTTGTGTATAAGTCGAGGCCCATCCTTCGACACATGAAAGATTCACCTTGATCCAATTATAGAGAGAACCACCCTGCTCAGGTTTTCATAGCTTTTTGAAGCTCTCAAGGTCAGAGGATGTGACATGTGAAGAGATTGACAGCAGAGAAACTGAAAAAGATAAACAGGGGTGGAGACTGACAGATCGAGAAAGACATCTGCAGAGATAAAAAGCAAAAAAGAGAGATGAGATTTGAGAATTGTTTTATCAGTGTGGCTGATATTTGTCTTTCATTGTTTCAGCACTAATGTGATAAGAGTAAAGGTTATCTGAGTCTGAGTGCAAAAGATGGAGCGATACAGAGCTCACTGAAAGATGGAAAAGGGAAAGATTGAAGAAAGGTTAAGTCTACTGATAATCCAGCACAAAATGGAAAGCAAGGACAACCGCTCTGACTAAACCGCACACAAGATACACAACACATACTACCCACGCCTTACAAATCTGTGCAAGGACCCTTGATCCTTACCTTTAGAGCGTGCATAAGGCACAGCCTGTGCATCATGAAAACTTTGGCTTGTTCTAGGCTTTCTATTTCATCCCTGACTCATTTTCATTTTTTAAATCATCTCTTCATTCTGTTTTTAGCCTGCCTATGATCCTACAACTTTGTTTTTTTTATTATCTTAATTAATGTGTCCCCTCCTACATGGAGCAGACTGGTTGCTTTGGAAACCAAGTGCCATGACCACTTGTACTCTGCATCCTTTTAACCATCCAGTAGTATCACTGAAGAAAATCAGACGGGGGTGATAAATGATAAAGAGAGGCAGAGAAAGAGAAATAGAAATGCAAGAGGCAGGTTCCGGAATATATTATTTTATCTTTAATAAGATGCAAGGCGTCTTTTGTCTCATAAAATTTGCTCAAATATATCAGAATTAGGATAGCTATGGAACCAGTGCCAATACAAAAACCTTGAGCCGCTCTTTATTTTTTCATTTAAGCTTTTATGTGTTCAACAAAACACTGCTTCAATCTGTGAGTCAGATTCCTTTTTTATGCTAGAATGATTCAAAGGGTATCAGTATATTAAGTGACTAAACAAACTGGTCAGGTAAATGTACTGGACTGGAAATGAATGAAAAAACAGCCAATGTCATAAGAAAAATGTTGAAAGACCTTTAGAAATACTGGAGAATATTTACTCAAGAATATTTTACCAAAAAATTAAATAAGATTACAAAAAAAAAACCTCTGTGGATTCCTTTGATGTGAAATATAGATAAATAAAGGATACCTTAACAATTTTACAGTACTGCATACATAGCAATAGATACTACCTAATACTGAAATGGCTTTCTGGATGTTATTTAGGCTGGAACACCTGATTGTTTTACATAGAAATATTTTGAAAGGAGCAGTGCTAAAAATATTCCTTAACATTTATTAACTGCAGGGTGCTAAGCTTATCAGAGGATAGAATGCATTTCTCATCATAATAGAAATTATTGATCCTATTTTTTTTTCAACCTTATGTAACTTATTTTTTTTCTTTAGACAAACTTGAAATCAAATAATTTCCCATATGCCCTCAATTTGAAAAACTTGAATGAATCTAAGTTAACTCAAAACTAAATATCAAAAATAAATGTTCTGTCTTGTAAATACCAAATCTATCCATCCATTGCCCACATAAGATTTATCCTGTGGAGGGTTGCAGGGTTTGGATTGCATCTTTGCCTACACTGGATGAAAATGTGGGTACATCCTGAACTGACAAATACACATGATCACACTTGGCATTTATGAGTCGGCAAGTAACTTAGCATGCCTTTCTTTAGACTTTTGGAAGAAACTGGAGCACTAATGTCACCTTAAATTATACCACAGTAAATAAAACTTTAATGTTCTTACATTTAAAAACTGATATACAAAGATTTAGACTTCACTTTATACTTTAGTACAGTATTTTATTCATGCAGTAATAAACACATATCTGTGCCATTGTTACAATAAGCACGTCTTTGCAACAAACATCACTAAGAGAAATACCATCACAGGGTTTCTCTGTGGACTTTCCCTAGACTAGTGCTGCTAATTATAATTTATATAATCTAAACAAAACTACTACTTTATTAGAACTTTACGAATTAATGACGTTCCTCAAATTCACTTGGAAGAAGTTACGGGTTGATGAATAAAAGCTTTATTGAGAATTGTAGTTTGGCGGTTAGTTTCTTCCATCACTTCTTGTCCATGCATGTTTTTGAATCAAATACATATTGGAGTGAAGGCTGAACAATGTTTTTTCTATTACCTGGAGCCTACAGGTAGATGATGGGGTGGTGGAGGGGCTCAAAACAAAAGAAGGCAGCGATCATAGCAGTAGCATTAGCAGTAGCGGTAGCAAGCATGAAGCAAACAGCAAGGGAGGAAGTGTGCAGCTTAAATAGACCTCCCAGATTGGATGGGCATGTTTGATACGTAGCATGAATGTTTGAGGAAGATCACATTGGATGCAGCACAGCGTCTTGAGTTGTCTGCCTGAACTAACTTCATGATTGTTCATTAAGTTGTGGGGAGAAATATGCCTTGACAAACAGATACTGGATACATTTTCAGTGAAGTGAAACACTTTGAGAAAAATGGAAATGGACAGTTTTCAGCAAAAGTCTTAGTGATAGTGTCATTACAGATTTTTTAAAAGAAGGGATGAAGATTTATTATTAGATTATGTTTCTCCTTTCACACCCACAGTTGGAGTGTCAAGCTAATTAAGTCAAAAGATTTTGCTCTTCATCTACCATCCGTGGCCACAGAGTGACTTTTGTTTGAAATCCATTTTCCATAAGAATCCCATGAAGTTCTATGATGACAGTGTTCTACATATTGAAGGCGTAGCTTCTTACTTCTGCACCTACACAGCTGTCAGTTGGTAATATTTTGGGAGTTGTGATCTGAACACTGTTAACCCCTTGACCTTAGCTAGGCTATTTGTTATTACTTGGCTTATATGAATACTGACTGATGAGAACAGATTGGCTCAAACTGATTGTCTGTGAAGTGCCTTGAGATGACATTGTTGTGAATTGTTGCCATACAAATAAAGCTGAATTGAATTGAATTGACGCCTAGTGTCGCAAATTGCCGTCAAACCACTTCTGGTCTTTGTTTATTTTATTTATTTATTTCTAACCAATTCATTTGGTTGATTTATTTGCTTTTATTCATTCTTATTTATGTATTTATTTTCATATGACTGATTTGTTATTAATCTTTATTTATTAATTGTTATTAATTTATTTGGTATTATTGCTGTTTGTTTTATTCCACTCTTTTTATTTTTATTACTGGTCTGCAATAGCTCCTTATTATTTGCTCTGTGTATGCAGGAGAATATGATATCAAATATAATCCCAAAAAGAGTTTCATGAATTGTAGAATGAGATGGCTATAATGTCTGTAATCTATAACTGTCCAATTGTAAACTTACTGAATGTGTGATTGTCTCTTTAACACAGGATCACATATATTGGACAGACTTGGAGGATGAAGCGATATACAGTGTGAACCGGCTGACAGGACATGATGTGGCAAAGGTTGCACAGGACCTTAACAACCCCCTGGACTTGGTGGTGTTCCATGAACAGAGGCAACCCAAAGGTAGCAAACATAGCGATTGCAAAGACGCTCAGCATATCTGATATATCAGGTGGTTTTCCAATGACTGAAAGGTTGGCGGTTTGAATCCTGCTTTCCCAGTCAATCTGTCATTGTGTCCTTGGGCCAGACACTTCACCCTCCTTGCCTCCAGTGTCGGCATCGCTAGTGTATGAATGTGTTGTGGCGGTCGGAGAGGCGCGTTTCTGCCAGTCCACCTCAGGGTAGCAGTCAGACATTTAGTTTGCCATCATCAAGTATGAATGAGGAATGAATGAAGGACTAACTCAGTGTAAAAGCTCTTTGGGTGCCTTGAAAAGCGCTATATTAATCTAATTCATTATTTTTTTTGTTTTTATTTAATCTTAATTCAGTTATTTGAGTGTTTTGGTAAAATACGCACAGCATACTCCATTAATTGAGGAAAAATTTAAACTTTTGTGTGTTTTCTCAGTGTTTGTAGGGATTGATCAGGTTTAATTGATTAATTTTGGTCAAACAATGAATGAATACTTGGATGCTTTGGAAATTCTGCACATAGAAGTGAAGATCCACTTAGTGAAGCAGTCTAGAAGAATAAACAAATAATCTGATGTGTGTGTGATTAGATTGATGATTGTGTTTGGGAATGTCAAATGATGTGTTCATTATTTTTCCCAGGATGAATGCATTCCCAAGGTGTGTGGGGGTGCTAGTTAATACTGCTGCAGTGTGTAATGTGGTGTGTTTGACAATGTGAGCCAGCAATTTGTTTGCGTGTCTGTGTTTTGATGCTTTGTTTTCTCTCCTCACTCTGTGCTCACAGCAGCCCGCGTGCCAGTTGGGAGCTAATTGCATTCTCTCATTAATTAATCAAGGACTCTGTTCAAAAAGATATCACAGAATTAAACATGTTTCCTCCAAAATGCCAACAAAAGCTTGACATGACCCAGCCGATGGCATTTAGCTATTCTGTTGTCTGTCTGTCTTATTCTCATGAATAGCATTTTTCTTAAATGCCATAAAGTTATTTTTTCAAATTCCAACTAATACCAATGGCGACTCAACAAACCTAAGATCACATTAGGTGATACAAAAGGTTTTTTTCTTCACCCTGAAATTTTTGCTTTTAAATGTACTGAATTTTATAAAAGAATAATGGGACAAAATAAGTAAATAAGTAATGATTAATGGAACCAGAAGATATTATTTCAAAGTAAAAAGTTCAGTAGAAAATCTCACCAGACACAGAAAAACAAATTTACACCAGAGCCACTGCCACAACATGAGTCTAGTTTACTGCCATCAACAATTTTCAAACATCACAACAAACACAAGTGCAAACCGACATAAATGAATTCTGCAATTAAACTCACTGGTGGAGACGTACAACTCTTAAGGCAAAAATTCTGCACATTTTCTTATTTTGCAAATAAATGAATGTACAGTACCTAAACACCAACCCAGAAGGATCTTAAAACACATCCACACACTGACAAACATCTCTGACAGATTGTGTTTCTCAGTACATTTCAAGTTTTCTGACACACTTCATCCAAAGAGCATGGCATCTTATTCTCTTTTTATTGTGTCCTTTTTAATTATTAATCTATTTATTATTTCATTCCATTCAACTGCGCTTTGAAGCTTCGCTTTTAGTTCTTATTTTTGACCTAATGGAGGCAGTGCAAGAGGGATAAAACATGTGAAGCTGTAGTAGCTTTAAAACATCAATTTGCAAATGTTATTATTCCTGTCCATCTGTCCTCTTGTTCTTTCTCTTTACATTCTCTCCTTTTAAATGTTTTGTAGGCTACAGAACATAAAAGTGTTGCTTAAAGGAGAGAAAATGTGTTTTATTTCTCATTAACAGAGGAAATATATATGAAATGTTGGAAGTATTGAAGAGTTTGTCACTGGCAAACTGCTGCCTTCATACGGTTTGCAGAGATACTGTAAATGAAGTATGTATTCCCTCCTGTTAACTATATCCCGAGTGTTGTAACTGACAATTGTTCTGATGACTGATGACTCCCTGTATGTGCTGCTTCGTAAAACCTCGAAGCACATCAGAGGGCAGATCTGAATTCACCCTGACCTAATTCTGTTGCCTCCCTGCATGGTATGAGGAGCAATATTTCCCCATGAATCTTCATCCAGGGTTAAGAGACTAAATTTAAATATTTTATCTGTGCGCAGAATTTCAAAACAGAGATTTTTGAAACCTGTGCATTTTTAGAATCATCTCTAATATTATGCTTGAAAATAGACCATGAAATAAAATGACAGTATGAAATGGGGTACTCCGGCTTCCTCCCACAGTCCAAAGACATGCCTGTTTGGTTAATTGGTCACTCTAATTTCTCCCTAGGAGTGAGTGTGAGTGTGAATGGTTGTTTGTATCTCTGTGTTGGCCCTGTGATAGACTGGCGACATGTCCAGGGTGTACCCTCCCTCTCGCCTGCAAATTCCTGGGATAGGCTCCAGCCCCTGCGACCCTGAATTGGATTAAGCGATACAGAAAATGTATGAATAGTTACTGTATACTTCTTCGACAAGAACTCCTTCTTTAAAAATGATCAAGCCTCCCTTGTTCTGACTTTGTAAAATATTATTCCAAAAATAGGTTTCTTGTTCAGTGTTTTTTTTTTCTTTTACCTGTTTAAGTCAAGAGTGTATGTTCTGTCAAACTCTGAGCTCATCACCTTGACATGGGACTTTAATTTGCTTTAGACGTTTGGGGAATCCACTAAATATTTAGAAATTACGAAACTGTAGGGTCATAAATTGGATGCTGATAGATTTTTCAATGGTGATATCAGGATCTATTTAATGGAGATTTTTGGAATCTGTAACAAACCCATCATTCATTTTGTATGTTTTGAAAGGGAAAATGAACTAATTAAGTAAGCTAAAACTCTTTAATCATTCTTATATTTGTTCTTGTGCTTCCCAAGGCCCTGACACCTGTAATATGGGCACTTTACCCAACGGTGGCTGCGAGTACCTTTGTCTGAAGGCCCCTCAGATCACAGACCACTCCCCCAAGTACACCTGTGCCTGTCCTGATGGGATGGAGCTTGGACCAGACATGAGGCGCTGTGCAGTAGGTAAGTTGGTATCACAACCTTCAGATGCATGCCTGACTAAAGGAAAGCTACAGGCTAATGTTACATGTAATTCAGACTGCTATAATCTCAATGACATGATCGACTGCCAAGTCATTCAGATATTAAAATGAATAAGAGTTTCACTCTGTGAAAGCGGTCCACATTATCATCAAATATTTATCCATCATCTATAAATAAATATTCAGCCCTTCATGGCTTAGTATTTGGAGGGTTTCCACTCTTATCCTGTTCATGAATAGATACGGGGAATACTTAAGATGCTGTAAAAGGCTGAAGAAAATCAGGAATGATTATTTTTTTGGTTTTATTGCCATCTTTAATTCATAGGCTATTCTGTTACTCCATCCACACCTGGTATTTTCTTCCACTGATGTCCACAACATCATTCTGAAACAAATATTTGTGGAGATCCCTTGATTTTTTTTTAATTGTCAGTGAATGTTCACAGAAAACCTTATATATATCACACATAAAAGAATATGAATATGCCAATATATTCTTGCCTTTGGGAAATTATATACAGTGGAGCTTATGTATTAATATCCATTCATATTGCCGGCTGAATCTTTCAGATGTGACATAAATCCAGTACGCACCAGTGTAACACAGTGTAACACGCACATGTAGTTGCATTGATTGCAATGGATTCAAAGCAAAGCTCCTTCAGAGAATATGAAACCTTTGTTTTCTTTAACACCATCTGAAGAAGTGGGTCAGGAATTCTGCCTGCGTCCCCAATACACCTCCATTATTTGGCTGACCTTATTTCACAGCTCAGCACGGTCCGCTGCCTCGATAGAGTCGCAGCATTTGTAAAGTTGTTATCCTTAATAGACTCACTCTGTTCTCACACGTCATGTTTGTGCAGGTGAGGCAAAAAGGAGCTGACACAGAGAAAAGGGAAAATGAGATGATGATGATGATGATGATG
>JAOXYM010000015.1:8936843-8991716 GCA_028567055.1 Leptatherina wallacei | reverse complement strand
TTCTTTGGTTTCGGCATATTTCTCTCGCTTCATGTGTTGATCGCAAAAAATGGCCGCGCGCATGTGCACACTTTGATAGGCAGGGTGTGCTTCGGCTTCCGAAGATTAAATCGGGCTAGCGGGGGGGGGGTTGGTGTGAAGCAAAACTTCCTGCTTAGTTTGATTTGTTTTTGTTTGTTTCTCTCCTTGTCGGTTCATCTCAGCCGCGAGTGATCACTATCTCATAGGTAACAACATCACAGTAGCAGTGTTGGGGATCGTCATTCCAATTGGTGAGTATCCTTAACCGTCCCACTGTGTTGTCTTTGCTTTCTGCCTGCCTGCTTCTCCCCCCTTGCTCCTCCATCTCTGCTCATCTCTGAAGTGTTGCACGCTATGTGTGTTTGTTATTTTTATTGTCTGGCCTTATGTTGTTAGAGTTTATGTATTTGCGTGCATGTGTTGGGTTCTTGTCAGGGTGTGTATTCTCCCTCTTGCCAAACTAAATCTATAACATAGAGCATTCAGCATGCAACATGCTCAGCTTGGAGGTTTCAGTACTAAACAATATTTTAACAATTGAGAAAATTTGATTGAGTCGTGATGTTTTCTGATGATATCCTCCCAGCTGGAAAAAGCCATTATGGGGAGAACTTGTCACTCAGGGAAAGGCCAGTCTACTGTAATGTGCACATTATGCCATTATTAATGAGATTTGAGCAAATGGGAAATTTAATTCATGTTTTGTCATCACACTTGACCAGATGTTATAACATTGACTTCACACTCCCGCTGTGATCATATAGTTTGCTGCCACCACAATCAATCCAGTGCTCTGACCTATTTATCTGACCGAGTGCAAGATTAGGAAAATCAAATTGTGACACTATAAAACCACCATTTACTCATACACACCACAGATTGTAGTATATTTCCTTCAATCAAACAATCTTGATAAAGTTAATCTATTCTATTAGCTTTGATTAGAATGAAAATCATATTTTATGGAAATATTTAATACTGTCATGCTCAGCTTAACTGAGAAATCAGCTGAATGTGCAAATGACCTTTTAGCTGCAGCACATGCTGCAAATTGAGATTTCTTTCATCCTTAATATTAAATAGTTTTATAAATTATGGGAGCTCTGAACTATTGTAAAGCTTTTTTTTTTCTCCTTTAATCTCCACAGTTGAGATATCAGCTCATTAAAAACAACTCTCGGGATTGTTAACCCTTTCAACCTCATCCTTTATTCTGTCCTTCTGCCATTCATTGCTGCCACAAATCCCCCCACTTTGCATTTTTGGCAGCTTTGAAACATTAATTATTGTTGGAGGTCCACAAGGGCTGGATTCGTGCACCACAGTTTTCTGCTCACATCCAGTAATGCACCACCCACAGCTCCACAAGGGGAAGCAGCCTAACAGTGATTATAAGCATTTAGCCAAAGTCAAGCTGTTATGCTGCTCTCTTATTGTAGAAAAATATTCTATATGAGACAAAAGCTGATTTTTCTTTTCTTTTTTTCTACCAGGAGCTTTTAGGGAAAAACAAAGACAGATTTAGGGTTTCCAGCGCAGCCATGCTGGGACCTCAAGAGCCTTTACAATAAAAGTGCAATTGGATGGGGCTTCCTGGGAGGATGAAAACGCATCTGTGGATGCAAGCGCACACACATAACCATACGCACACTTGTTTTATCTCTCCTCCTTGACACACCGCTGATTTGGCTGTTGGGCTCCCCACAAGTACACTCTACATAAACACTCTCATACATGCACTGTGCACAAAACACTGCTTCCGCAGGGCAGTTAGGCATTAATGTTATGGTAATGAGAGAAGAGAGACTATGCCTATCTCAAATCCAACAAGCCTCTTTCTCCCCTTCCTCATAACCCCATCCAGCAACACCACAGCCAGGCCATTGGCAGATAGCGTTTCATTTTTCATTCGAGACAAGTCCAAAATTATGAATCGCAGCCCAAAAGAGCACAGGGATAATATGCTGATGACTGTTAAACAACCGTGATCGGCTTTTATTCAAAAACAAGAGCCAAATTGTCGGCTTCAGGTCCTGGATGCTACAAGATTGATCTTGTGTGGTTTAACCTTTTTGTGTCCATGTAGTGTGTGTGTGTGTGTGTGTTGGTCTTGGGGTTTATTGTATTTATCAAGGTGAATGCAGGTAGTCATTGTTGAAAACTGTGCATGTGCACATTCATGTATATTTATGTTTTTGATCATTCTGTGAGAGTGAAAGGGAATGCAGTGGGATAAGAGATTACACAAATATGAAGACTCATTGTTTTTTGTTTCATTTTACAAATTTTTAAAATATGGGTACTTTGTTATGGATTGCTACAAATGATCGGGGTATACTAACAAAATATAGAGAATTTTTTTTGATTGTTTAATGGGCTGTTACATGTTTTTTGCACTACTGCAGATTGATTTAGTGCGTTGTAATGCTCCTTCATACCCCTTATAGATAATCAAATCTGACCGTTATTGACAGAAAACAAGGAGTCTTCAGATGATGAAAGTACGCAAGATGTGTTTGTGTGAGTGCTTTAAGCGCCGCTCCGTGTCCCCTGGGCTGTGTTAACGCTCCCGCCGTGTGTTGTTGTTGTGTGTGTGTTAAACACATGCAGTCCCTATCCTTGCCACAGTGGTCATCGGATTACTCTGCACTGGCGGATACCTGGTTTGGCGCAACTGGCGACGCAGGAACACCAAGAGCATGAACTTCGACAACCCCGTTTACCGCAAAACTACAGAGGACGACGACGACGAAATCCACATCGGGCGTAACAGCGAGTCCATCGGTCATGTCTACCCAGCAGTGAGTGGCAGCCACAGTCAGCCATTCATAGCGCTTCCTCTGGGGGGTGGCATCACAGACAGCAACTCTCACTGGTACTCAGGGGCGCCAATGCTCTCCAGTGGCAAATGAAAAAAGGAGGAAATGGATGAGTTTGGAATATATTGGGAGTTGGGAGAATAAACGAGTTCAGCCTGGTGGAAAGAAAGAACAGGCTTGCACGCACACACTTCCACGTGTACACATATCATTTTTGCAGTAATTGCTAAGAGCACCAATTAAATACACCCTTCACTCATGTTTACATTTCATTCACATTCAGTGACCATACTCAACCAGTGCATACATTTAGAAACAAGAGATCCCTTTTGAGAACCTGCCATCCCATTAACTTGTATGTTGTGTTCGTGTTTCTGGTTGTTGAAGTGTTGAAATTCATTATTTTATCAAAGCATCTCTCTCTTTTTTTCCACACAAGTAGCTGATGCAAAAGGTCTCTTTTTAAAACTTTGTTGCCTGAAAACTAAACATGTGCCACAAAGTAGCATGCCTGTCAGGGAGAAATATTTGATAGTTTTGTTGATCAAAATAATAACAAAAGGTCAGAGGCTGAAGTAATTACTGCTTATTAATGCAAAAATGATCTAGGTTTTGAGGAGAAGAGGATCAGCTTTGCAGACACTATGAAAGCTGACTTTAAGGGCAGCAGAGCACAAGACTGGACCACTCTGCAAGCTTTTTTTTTAAAATTTTTTTTATCATTTTTGTTCAAATTGTTCACAGAACTTAATGAGGGAGCACAAATCAGGACAAAGGACAAGCCAAAATCAAATTTTGTCCCATTTTCCAGTCTCTATTGCAGTTGTAGTCGCCATGAATCACAACTCGCAGACTACCCTGTTGATTTCCCTCCCATACAGATGCAGTTTTGAGAATCACTAGAAGCTGCATTTGTATGAATTTTGGAGACCGCGGCAGCTGTACTATGCTTTAAAATGCACTTAAATTCAGAGGGAATGCATCATCAGGACATTCATATTATTTATTTTATATTAGATTTTTTTTTTTTTGGGGGGGGTGGGGTCATCACAGAGGAAGCTGGGAAGGGCAGCCAAAAAGGATTATTTGAGGGGGATGGGAACCTTACGCTTTGATCGGTTGGCATGGTAACACAGATTTCTTTGTGGTGCTCCGTAGAGGGTGGCGGGGGGGAGAAATCTGGGTATCACTGGCACGATGACAGGCTAGAAGTACACACGCGTACACATGCATAGACATGGAACAGGTGCACGATCAAGATTCAAGGTCGAAGTAACAACCACCTTCACTGAGGAGCCGGAGAGAGGGGGGGACTCTTTTCTTCTTGTCGTCCAATTTTGTTATTTACGTCTGTACAAATCTCCTTTATTGTCTTTGATCCTTATACTCGTCTCTTCCTCTGCTCTCTATAACTTCACTCGCCCTTTGTGGTGGAGGCAACACAGGCTGTTGTTATATGGGCTAGACATTTGCAGTCATGAGCAAGCAACCTGAATTCCTCGCCTCCTTCCCTGTTAGGACCAGCCAGGGTAGAAGAGAAAGCACATGAGGGAAAACTAGAGGCAGAAAATGAGAAAAGGTCAAGGAAAGTACAGTTGAGGAAGGATTTTGAGAAGAAAAAAGAGCAGAAAATATTAAGCTGCTGTTTTTCTTTTGGCTTCCATCTCTTTTTCTCCCGTTCATTGTGTCGCTCTCTTTTCCCTCTCCTTGCTCTGTCTCACCTCTCTCTCCCTCACCAGCCCACTGTGGTAACCCTCTTTTTATCTACTGTTTGCAGCGTGTGGCACTCAGTCTGGAGGATGATGGCTACCCCTGATGGGGGATGCAGCCTCCCCATCCATTCCTGGCCCCTCCTCTCGCCACAGTCTCTTCACTACTACAATGAGGCCAGTACAACGCAGAGGAGAATGAGACGGAGTCCTCATTTTGCTTCCCTCTCTAAAGGAGCAAGGATGACACATGAATCTTATGAATTCCACTTGTTCTCCTTTTTCGTCCACTGGAGTAACAATACTACCATTACTAGCAACTTCTACTTCTGTTAGTGTTAGTTTAGTAGCCTCTGCTCCACTCCTCTCTTCCCTCTGCCTCTTGTTAACAATAGTGGTGTGTGATATGCTGCTCAACAATGTCATTCACACTAACCTCATTCTGCTGTCTCAGTGCACAATGTAAATAGAAGGCTTTCTGGCCACCATAGAAGTGAAAAAGGCAGCGTGCATGATTTTTAATGCCACATGTTTTGGCTATTTATTCATATGTTAGATATGTAATCAGCATCTCTGAGTGCACATTACTAAAGGCAGGTTTGATGAAGTTAGCAAAAAGATGCTTTACAGTACAGTAATAGGCGAGGGTGTTGTATTTCTTCCTGTTTTTAAGGTCAAATATAGCCAAGGAGAAAGGTTTGAAAAAAATGGAGTCGTCTTGCACAAATGGAGGTGATTTTGGGGTGACAGAGTGAGGGAGGGAGATTTTTTTGGTGGGGAACAGGAGGATTTGTCCTACCAGTGGGTCATGCCTTGAGGCAAAAAAGCAGCAGGACTAAAAAAAGGCAATGGGTTGTGGGTAATCCTGTCTCCTGATATCTGAAGTACACATAATATCCAGGGTTGACTGGGTGTTATGGCTCATATTCAGGCTGTCTGACTTTTTGTTTATGTCAGCAGGTGTCAGTATGTTAGAGTTAAAAAGCACCTTCCTCTGACTCTTTGAGATATCTGTATTGTGCTTTATTTGAAGCTATTGGAACGACGTAGATGCCAAGTAAATAAACAAAAACATTTACCTTTATATTATTTTGACTGGATAAAATACATCCCGAGCGGTTGTTTTCATTTTAACTGCTACTGTTTGAAATGTTATTTGAAAAAATTAACAAGTAGCCAAAGCATTTATTGGCATAGAAAGGAACATTAAAAACTGTATATTCAGTCATTTATTAATGTAGAACTAGAGTGACCCTGTTTGTGTGACTTCACAGCGCTAGACTTTCCCTTCACTGGCTTCTTGTCATGACAACTTCTCCATCTTCACTTCCCCCTTCCTATATCAGAGTAGCTGGATGAGATGATGCAGAAAAACAGCGGGCATTGGGAAGGAATGGCTTTCTGCTGTCACCGAGGGTTCACCGTGGTTTTGAGTGGCCCGGTTTTGTATGAGCAGATGAGTAATACGCCAGGGTTGACTGAGCCCAGCACTGATTTGATTTCAAAGCTGGATAGAGAGGAAATGTGTGAGCCAGCTTAAAGAGCTGATCTTCCATTGGCTTGTCTAAGACATGCTTCCAACCCATTGAATCAGATGGAATTTATGCCTACTGAATATTGTAATAATTGCTCATATCGTGTGCCAATAACAGATTCCTGAGGGCTGTCTGACAAGAAGTCATTGCACATCAACAGCTTCTTCTTGTTCTTGAAATCATTTAATCCTTTCATTGAGCATTTTGACAGTGTTTAACACACTTACAATGTATTATGTATAAAAAGTTTAGTTGTTTTTGATTGTCAAGGCTAAACATGGTACACTTGTCTTCCACTCTTATGTTAGCAGATCTGAGCAAATGTTGCACTTTAGAAATGCCCGACTAAGAAGTGATTTTGTATGGCTCATTTTTTCTTGAATTAGCATCTACAAATAACGTGCAAAAGAAAAAAAAGATTTTAAAACAGTCTTCCCGTGCTGGCTCACTAGTCTCATATTATGCATTCTTGTAATAGTTGAAGCTTTGGATGGCCACATGATGAAAAAAAAAAAAGATCATGAAAACACAGAACAGAATTTATACTGTCCTGGGAAAGTAATGCTGTGCTTCCCTACATCTCTCCAGCAAAGGATGATTGAGCACAACAGGAAGGCTTTTTCCTTTCATTTTGACCTTGTAAATGTGAAGCAAAATCAGAATGCTACATGGTGGGAGAGACTGACTCACATCAGCCTGGTGTTACGCGGATTGGTGGTATCCTGCAGTGTTTGGTTTTGAGGGTTAAATATTGACATATGGAATATTTTTCATTATTGCAGCTACATTTTGATAGAAATTGTGGTCACTTTTGGGGGGGGCAGAAATAATGAGTTATTATGATGCTGACATGATCATATATTCCCAGTTCTAAAGAAAAACAGAGGGAAGGTCAGAAGACAGATGCCACTGGTCAGACATCTTTGTGAGTTAAGAATGAATAAACTGCAGGCAGTTAGATTGAACCCTGAGCTGAGTCAGCTTTGCACCCCACTCGTTCCTTCATGCCCATGTTTGCCTCAGGTCTAATGGAGTTCCATGCTGAGGGTTTGCAGTTAGGAGGATAAATTGCTTATTTATTTAGGTGCCTGAGCGTGACATTGTGGGAAAGTTATTATGGTTAGAGTGTGAAGACAGATTGGCTGGTCCACTTCGTGGTCACCTCCAGTGGAGCGCCGTCTACACAGAAGGACGCTGAGAATGTCCAGACTGGGGCTTTCATCATTCATTTTATCAGGTAGTAATAGTAAAGGGCATGATGTGACCTTTTGCTCTCTACAAACCTGCTGCACAGTTGTGTCATATTTCCAGGAACAACAGTGCAGCAGACACTAACCCATGCTTTAATGACAGGGTTATTTGTGGTTTGAAGGTATCATTTGTCTGGTTATAAGGATCAGTTTGAGAGCTCTGCCTCATGCTAGCACGCTATGGGGGTTAGTTGTACGTGTTCATAAATATATCTTGAGTTTTTCATTTACATTAAAATAGCTGCTATGTTGTGAAGGTACTCCAGGTGTGGTTCTCAGTGTGTACAACACTTACAAAGTACTAAACTGTTATTATATTGTAGTTTCTATTTTAAATGTAACTGCTGGATTATTTTGAGAGGTGACATTTTTTCAGAATCAGTAAAGCACTTCATTTCTGTGCTGCTCTGCACCAGCGTGACAGGCAGCTGCTCGAGGTGAGTGATGGGTATATATAGCCAGATGGTTTTAACATCTAACTGATATCACGGTTAACATCCAGAATCATTCCAGCGATTCGCAGCTGAGTGTGAAGCGGTTGGGATGAGAATCATCACCTCCAAATCTGAGACCTTGGTCCTCAGACGGGAAAAAGGGGGAGTGTCCTCTTTGGGTCAGAAATGGGGTTCTGCCCCAAGTGGAGGAGTTCAACTACCTTGGGGTCTTGTTCACGAGTGAGAGAAGGGTGGAGCGAGAGATCAATAGGCGCATCGGTGCGGCGTCTGCAGTGACGCGGACTCTGCATCGGTCTGTAGTGGTGAAAGGCAAACCTCTCGATTTACCGGTCAATCTTTGTTCATACCCTCACCTATGGTCACGAGCTGTGGGTGGTGACCGAAAGAACGAGATCGCGAATACAAGCGGGCGATCTGAGTTTCCTCCGCAGGGGGGCCGGGCTCTCCCTTAGAGATAGGGTGAGAAGTTCGGTCATCCGAGAGGAGCTCAGAGTAGAACCGCTGCTCCTCCGCATTGAGAGGAGCCAGATGAGGTGGCTCGGGCATCTGGTCAGGATGCCTCCTGGTGAGGTACTACAGGCACGTCCCACCGGGAGGAGACCCCGGGGAAGGCCCAGGACACGCTGGGGGATTATATCTCTCAGATGACCTGGGAGCTCCTCGGTATCCCCTCGGATGTGCTGGCAAATGTGGCTGGGGAGAGGGAAGTCTAGGCTTCCCTACTTAGGCTGCTCCCCCTGCGACCCAACCCCGAAAAAGCGTAATTATGTTTAGGTACAATATGAAAGCCAGTTCATAGTATTGATTAAATTCAAGTGAATCCCATCCCTCCGAAGTCTCTGCAGACTTTTCCTTTATTAGATGGGACCCTGTTTTTGTTGCCAGTGCTGTATTTACAAGAAGCAGGTATGGATTTGCAGAGTGGAAAGTAAAGCAGAAAACAAATGAAACACATCAAATAGATCTGGCCAGAAAAACTTATCCAGAGTGCTACATATAAATGTTGCTCTTTGGTGAAAAGGTTTCCAAGAATGAAAGGTATTGTTTTACAATGTAGAATAAATTGTGTTCAACTCGCGTTGCACTGTTCATCTAAATATTTAACTCTTTTCTTAAACTCTTACATAAATCTTTAATCCTCAACTAACTCTCCTGTGTTCTATACGTCTCTATAGATATAGCTCAAGTTATAATTTTTTCCACAAACTGTTTTTTTATGATTCATGTTCTCAGCTCATCACAATAAGTTCTAACAGTCCTGTTAACTCTTTGGCAGAATTAAGTGTTCCTGATTTGTGCTCCTTCTTTCAATCTTAAACATGTCTTTCTCAGAGCAGAGTATGATCCCGGCTGCTTTCATCAGAATGCTTTCTAACATCACTTACATCGCTCTACCACTTCACATGCTCATGTTGTTATATCACAAGTAATGCCAGCAGTGATGTTTGAAGTCCTTCTTCGATTATCATACTACTGAATTTCTAGCTTTTAGAAAGCCAAGTCAGTATTGTTGTCTCTGTGCACTCTCACTCTCTGGCCCTTCCATCTTCATCTCAGCCATCTTTCCTTGGGCAAGGGCTCTCAGTCTTTTGATGAGAACAGACACACACTGGAAGAGTTAAAACACTGGAGGAAATAATCTGAAAGCCCCCAAAATAACAAGGAAACCCCCTCGGAGCTGAAAATGTGAACCAGCAGACTGACAACGGTCGCACTCAGCCGGGAGAAGCAGCCGCTCCTTCCAAGTACACTATCGGACTGTGAATGGGAACTTACAGTGACTGTAGTTGGTGGGCATTTAGTTCTTGTTGACCCAGTGACTTTCCTTGATCAACTTTTTCCTTCATTCTCAGTTTTTTTTTGTTTTGTTTGGACTGTGAATCTGCAAGTGATTTGTAGTTGTTGCTCTCCTTTCCAAATCGTTCCCACTTTCATATTTGATCATCTTGATGTTTGAATACTTGAAGGGCAGTGTTCAGTCAACTACCTTTTCCTACCAGCCTGTAGTAAATGAAGGTTGCCTATGACGAAGACTTTGAAGAGGAGGTTGTGAAATTCGTTTTTTTGTAAATTTGATCGTATACGGGGGCAGCACTTTGATATTTAACAGTGTGGACACATTATTTAAACATTCAACTTGGATACAATCCACTGCAACGATAGGAAACAATTTGCTCCAGTTTTTACAAATCTGTGCACTTGCATTTTCTCAAAATATTGCTGTGTCATTGCCTGCAAGGAAATCTAAAAAGAAAAAAACTAAAAAAAAACATTTGGGGCTCTGTCCATTCCTCAGCCACACCACAGGCATTTTTTATGCTGTTTGTTGCACAAAACTTTTTGAGAAGCCTTCTGCACTGTGTAAAGAGATAACATTCTTAGTAGGGGAGGAAATAAAGGGGGGCGGGGGGGGGGGGGGGGGGGGGGGGGGGTCCAGTGGTAGTCCAATGGATTTGAATCGTGACATGTAAATAATACGTTTTCATACAACAAAAAACTTTTTGATAATGTTTTAAATGTATCTGTAAAAAAAAGGAAAAAAAAGAAAAAAGATGTACATAAACTTCTGGGGTAAAAAAAGAGTGTAGACTATATATGAATTTATTTGTACACAAGAGCACTGGTTTATTTACTACTTGATTGTAACTAAGAATTAATAATCTGCCAAAGTGTTTTTACTTTTTCTCCTGTCTGTTCCATTTGTTTTCTCTATTTTATTTTAGCATTATAACAGCATCACAGACTGTAGTGTTCACACTGTATTTAATTCTGTTACATTTCTTGTTCTTTTTATAAAAAGAGGGGTTATTTTAATTTATTGGTGCCTTGTTTTGTGCTCCTGTATACTTTTACTCTTTCTGTGTTGTGTGTCTGTGGGAGGGCAGGGGACTTTACTGAGGGGGTTTGTTAAGGGAATTAGTGGGGAGGGGGTGTTTAAAACTTAGCATCTTCTGTACTTACATGGAATATCTGTACTGTATGCCAAAATGTTCTCACTCACGTTTCTATGGAATCAAGCTGTTGATAAATATCTCTATATATTGATATATTAAATTTATAAAAGCTGTCCAATCCTTTTGTGGTGATACTGTCTTATTTGTATATCTGTGCTTTAAATAAACTCAGATGTGTCTTCTACCAGGAAAACATGGACTTTAAAATAAGTAAATCATAATCTTAAAGCATAACCAGATTTTAATAGAGATTGTTTTTACACCCGAGGTGTCGCAATAAGTCACAGAAATGTATATATGTGTATCAAATATGATACATATTGGGTTAAAGGGTAAGATGTAGAGTGGATACTGAATTAGCCATTGTTGGGGGCTCCTCTGAGAAAAATTGCCAAAATTCATAGTGCTTCTTTATAGACAAGTACTAAAATTACATTTGATTGTTAAAGCTGTATTGCACCAATTATCTTGATCTCCAGACACATTTGAATTGTGACTATTAACTGACTTAAAGTCTACGGGGGGACTGTTTGTTTTGCAAATGAAAAGCTGGAAATTAAAAATTGATCTCCACAGCTTCGGTTACTTTTCAACTTCTCCAACATCAAATACTGTCACCCCTAATTTTAATTTGAAAAGTTTTCCCCTGTTATAGGTATTGGTCTAAAATATAAAGTCACATTTTTTTTCTTCTTTTTTTAAAGTAAATGTATCCTGCTGTAAAAAAAAGAAAAAGTATTTTAATTGTATTTGAGCCTCAGGGAATAAAAGCTTTTTTAGGTTTTTACTCAAGGACAAATTATGTTCATTGGACCAATCAATGAAGTAATTTTCATAACATTGAATGTGATGTGTTGACAAAAAAACTGAGTAAACAAGTTGCAGCTTTGTGGCAATATTCTCCACTAGGCCTATGACAAAGTGTTTTTGGCTTTCATCAGCTTGTTAAGTTCAATCTTCTTTTTTTTCAACCCACAGCCATTTTTACAACTTTCAGGGAATACATCATTATATGCAGTGTATATAAGATATGAAGCCAAAGTTAGAAAGTATTATTTGGGAACAAATTTGAGTCAATATTATGGAGTGCCTTTTTTCTCAACTTTTTATGTGAGGAATCTCAGAGTACTTCCATTTCCACAATCAGAGATTGGTAACAGCTCAAGATTTCACTCTAAACTAAACCCAAAATATAGAGTTGTTTTTCTTTGCTTTTATAGAGTTCCTCCCATTTGTTACAAATTTCCTCCAGCCTCTCTGCCGTGATTTAGTCTTGAGCTTTTGCGACCAGTATCAATAGAGCCATCAGTGTGTGTTTTTACAAGTAAATTTAGCTTTTCAGTTTCAATCTAAATGTATTCATTTAATTTATAAGGCACTTTTCATATAAGTAACACAAAGTGCTTTGCATAAAAACATACAACTAACAATTTTAAAAACACCCACCTAATCATAATCTCACTCATATACACACACACACACAACATGCATTCTGTCCACCCCCCACCCTTCTGTCTTTTCAACTGAACATAAAATGGAAATGAAAAAAAAGTGGCCTGAAACTGCAGTGAGGAAAATGATATTTTTGGGGATCCATTCACACCAAGAGCCAGCCCACTCAAGACCACAGAGACAGCCGCCGATGGAATCCACAGATCAGGAGAGGCAGAGGTCTGCACCACAGCCAACCAGTCCTCACAACAACCCTACAGACTCTGCAGGCATAGCCCCTGGTGTGAGGGATTCCCATGGGGAAACCACTGTTAAATATGTTATTCAATAAGATCAAATAAAGGGGACAGGTATAAAATATACACAAGGGTTAATAAAAGCAATGTACTTGAGTAAAACAATACAATAAAAGATAAATCAATAAAAATGTTGATCAAATAAATAAACAGATAAAGAAAGAAAAGTAAAAATTCTGCTAAAAGCTAAGCTAAAAGGTAGGTCTTGACCCTCTTTTTAAAAACATCAACAGTCTCTGCGGCCCTGAGGTTCCCTGGCCGGCTGTTCCAGAGTAGGGCCACGGAATGAGGCAACCCCAAAGGTTTTGGTTCTGACTTTGGGGAACAATTAAAAGGCTGGTACTAGAGGACCTCAGGGTCCGTGAGGGTTTGTAGTCTAAACAGATGCCACATAAATAAAAAGGCCCAAGACCATTAAGACATTTATAAACCAGTAAAAGAACCTTAAAATCAATCCTGAAATGCACGGGGAGCCAATGCAGCGATTTAAAGACTGGTGTAATGTGTTTTCTTTATCATTTCAATTAACTGGGCAGTTCCATTCTTCTCATTTTTTAGTATTTCATCCCTGATTCCTCTTCCTGACTCCACCTATGAAGAAAGAGGACATACATTGATGTATAGTGAAGCTGTTATTTAAATAGAATTATCATTTAAATATAATGTGAGGCACAGATGCCCCATATGTCTGCTGTTTTGTCTACATCTCATTTTTTGGATGAGCTTTACCATTGGTCATGAAAAGTTAATTATCTACAAAACTATAAATATTTCATTCAAACAACAGTTCAGGATGTCTCTCAACCTTTATACATCACTGATGTCAAAAGACACCAACAGATCCCCCAACAATCCTGGCTAAGCATTTCCTGAACGAAGGTATTGCTGAGTTCAGATTCCAGCTCACATGTAGGAGAATGCAAGAAAGATGAGAAAAGAGATCACTTTGCATTAGCTTTTATTCTTGAAATCATTTTTAAAATATGTTTTTTATTTCAAGTCCCTTCTCACATTTTTGCTGTTGTAATTCCCAAATATCAAACAAGTCAGAGGAAGCCCATCTGTATGTGTCCCATTTTTGTTGTTCTTTGATGTTGGGTAAAGATGATGCCTTCACCCATCCATACATCCATTCATTTTCAACACCTGCCCCCTCCCGGTGTATTTGCTCTACGTCAATGTTGTTCAGCCTTGCTGTGAAAGAGAAGTAGAGGTTAGCAGCAACAGAGTGAGATGAACCCACTGTGCAGGCCAGGAAAAATTGACGGGATGATGGGAGTCCCTGGAGTTGTCAGGGTGTTGACTGGGAGTTTGATGGATAAGACACAGAGTGGGCTCGAGATATGGGTCCTCTGTGGCCTATGTGTTGTTGCAGGGCTGTAGTTCCTCTTTACTGAAGATTCAACCCGGCCTGTCTTGCATTGTCACCCTCCATAAAGCATTACAGAAGTCAAAGCTTTCATTGAAGATTAGTGGTGTTAGGAAAGGTTATGCTGAAAACTATTCTGATTTCATTTCTAAGGCATTTCCAAACTGCAAGCAAATAGCACTTGCTAATGCAGGGCAAGTGCATAAGGGTAATCACATGAAAACACAGCACATAGAGAAAACTGATTGTAATAACAGGGTTGCACTAGTAAGACTAATGTTTGGGAGTCATTTCATATTAGAAATACTGTAGGGAGGTGTTTCAGTTTAGTGCTCAGACCAGTCAGCATATATGTCATAGGTTTTTAGAGAAGGCCTGCAACGTCAACATGGCCACGTCCACAATCCTAATTGCCTCATTATGAGATTTCTCTTAATGTTCATGTTCAGCACTTTGAGATGTCTGATGTGAAATTCCTGTCTTTTACACTTCAGTCAGTTATCACTTCTTTTCTTTGAGACTTTGATCAAGTACCTCTGAACTTTTCTTTAGTTCTTCCAAAGAACTAAAGTCTCAAACCATCAATGAAAATGAGTTGATTTTGCAAACTGATTAAGGCTACAAATTAAGAGGATTGGGGTATTGTGGAGGATTAACTTGATATTGCTGTGGTGATTACTTTTTTAAATGTCAGGGTCAATTTCATCTGGCAGCCTGTCCAGGGTGCACCATGCCTCTCGCCTAGCAGCAGCTGGGAAGGGCCTCATGGTCACAAATGGCTGGTATCAGTAAGTGGCAGGAGGGATATGGATGCGCTAAACAATTTGCCAGACCTTTACAAGTCCAACACTGACTGACACATCCATGCCTCTGGGAAACCCAGAGTTTTTTTTATCCATCCATCAGACACCAAATGTGAGTTTGGTCTAAACTCATCCAGAAAACTGAGATCCATGAAAACCCATTCTTTGGCTTCAAAATACAAAAAAAACACAACAAGCTAATTTTTATTTTTTTGCTGATACTTTCACATTATTGTGGACTACAGCCTCTCTCCCCCTGGCTCCCCTCTGTCCTCCTCTTATCTGCCGAATAAAGCTCATGTCAGGTTGTATTTGGTAACATTTGGGTTTAGTAGACCATCCAGGTGGCTGAGTGCACAACATCTCCTCACTCCACCTGTCTCTGAAAAATGAATAAAATATTATTGGTGCCTGGAATGACAACTCCACATATGAAAACGCTTCACAAATTGCAGACTTCAGTGCGCTTACCTCCTTCTTGACAGTGAGTTGTTATGCCAGGATCGGGGACAAATGAAGTTCTTCTTACATTGTCCTGCATTTTGTTTGCAATGATGACTTTAAACAACTCAGAGAGGAATACGATTTCCATGTGGGCCCAGGGCCCACACAAGCAAAATGTCACTATCAATTAAAGCTGCTCTCTATGTTTTTATGTAGAATTATGTAATAAAAACTTGTGAAAATGGTTATGAATCAATAAAGATTTGTCACCCGTATCAGCAGTCTTCCTCAGGCTTTGTCAAGCCATTTTACCCACTGACACTCAGTTAAAACTGTTGTCAGTGAAAGGACTTTCGAGACTGTGGCACCGTCACCAAAGACAGAGACAATGCCAGGGAGGCTACATGATGAACAGACAGCCCTAGCCAGAACTATTGACACCCTTAAAATGTAAGCATTGATTGAATTTATTTGTTGATAGTTGACAGATAGATAGAGATCCTCCACTCACTTACAGCTTCAGTTCTCTCCAAATAGACCCGGGGATGTAGGTGAGAAACAATAACTGAACCCCTGAAATAATATATCTAAAAAATGACATAAAATACAAACATTTATATTGTTTTTATCAGTCTTTAGTGATCTTGGAGGTGTGTTTTCTATTAACCTGTTGAAAGATCATAGACTGTCAGCTCAAGCCATTTATTTTCTGTCATATTTCACTTTTTTTCCCTCACTTTTTTCTAATTCTTTTTTCTTTTCTTATGGGCCAGATTCCTCCAGAAGAAGCAAGCCAGCACCACAGCATGATAAAGTATCTAACTGATTTTAAGGTGTTATTTTCTTTAAAGGTCTTGTTACATCATTTATAAACAGATGCACTGTATGAGTTGAGCCCTTCTTCTTACAACTGCAACATAAAATGGAGACTGAACACACAGCTTTAGAAGAGTAAACAGTTTATTATAAAACATTTCAAAAAGCATCACCAGCCAATGAAGTCAGTCTGGACAATGAGGCCTATGCACTAACTTTAGATTCTTGATCTCTCACTGCAAGGTCAGTGAACATTTGGTTTTCTCCATGTCTCTAGAATATCATCTCAGAAAGATTTGTGGCTTGTCTGTCAAAAACTTTCCTAAGACATTGGAGTCCTGTTAACCCTTCTTTGTTCAGTGTAACATGTATACTCAAACCATCACTTCATATTGCTTCAGATGTTGAGTTTTTTTTTTCTAAATGATCACTGATACTATCAGACTCCTAGTTTTTACCCCAAAAAGTTTGATTACCCTCTTTTTCCCCAATAAAACAATAATTCACTTTTTGTATTCAGATTACACAAAGAACTTTAGGAATTGAGATTTATTAGATTTTTGTTTTATTTGTTGAACTCGTAATTTCATCAAGAGGGTACCAGTAATTGTGACACAGGTGAATTTGGTTGATGTATTTTTTGTTTCATTGTTTGTTATTATTGTTAATTAATCTTAGAAATTGAACCAGAATATTATGAAAGAAAAAGACACTAAATTTATCCAACAGAATTCATTTCTATAAATATTCTGAAATGTATGCTTAAAAGGCAAAATTCCTGTCCTGGACTGTAGTGGAACATTTAGCAGCTGAGCCTTTTAGCTTTTGTGTTCTACATTTAATTGAGATGCAGCTGCACCACATACATGTTGGTTGTTATCTCCTTACAAAGAATGCATGCTTTCGCAGGTGCAGCTAGTAAGTCAGTCGCATCCCTGCTGGATGTACGTAAATCTCCTTTACATCTGCGTCCTTACTGTCTGAACTATGATTAAATGGAACACACCAAAAGACAGATGGGCTGTTTATCTACTTGCTGCCAGGGCAGATTAACCAGCTAGTTTATTTTCACAGCACAAGACTTTATATTTGACTTAGTGACATAAAGCAGAGCCTTTTGTTTTGTTGTAGTATATCATGCTCTGTCTTCCATATTCATCTCTCATCATCATTTTCTCTCCCGTTGCCTGTGTTACCTTTGAGAAGCAGGTTTATGCTTTCCGGTGAGAAAGCAATTTCATAAAGTTAAAGCTGACCAACAATTGCAATAAAATCTCAAGGCTTGTGTTTCAACTCTTTTAATGTTTATCACCTTTGCCTTTACAGTGAATCCCTCTATATGTTTCCACTTATTTTACCTCTTGGTCCATTTAATTCCACCCCTGTGGACACCATTTGTTGCACTATGTTTTCCACATTGTGAAAGTTGCAGCTAACAAACTACATTTGTTTTCATAAAGTTGGTGCAATAAAATCTCCTATACTGTTTAACAATGCAGTGTGCACACAGACAGTCCTCTGCCTCACGCCTTCTTCTCACGGATGACAATTCCTATTATCTCTTGGATAATAAGTTGCACTGATTAGCCATGGGACCAGGCAGGGGAGCAGCAATATGCCACTAGATTTGCATGTTTGTGAATGTATTTCTTCCATTTCTGTGTTTTTCCTTGTATTCCTGTTTGACCTAGTGCAGCTCCTCATATTTGCCTGTCTGCATCTGGGTGTTTGTTGACGTTAATGGAATTCTCCCCAGATGCATGTGCACAAGTCTCTGTCTGTCTAGCCTCATGCCAACATGTGTGATCTGTCTGACAGTGAGTGTGCATGTGTGTGTGTGTTTGCAAGTGATAGAGACACTGCGTGCAGTGGGACTTACTAGAGGAGGAGTTGATGGGCTAAGTGCCATTAGCAGATAATTACGACTAAAAGTCTCCGTGCTAACAAGGATGGCTCGTCATTGGCACACAGAACATATAAAGAAACATCTGGATCTGCAACATTGTCGTGGTCATTGTGTGTGTGTTTCATCTTCTTTGTTGACCTTACTTACATACATGAGTGCTCGCATGTTCTGCCCATGCCTGTGTTTAATATGTGTGCGCTGAGGGAATCACAGCAACAGATTTGAATTTTAAAGAAACCATCCTGTCAGTGTGTTTACACGCGTGATAGTGCACTACATCAGTTTAATTGGCTAATATAGGGGCTCAGTGTGAGTTGAGTTTAAGGGCATCCCCACTCAACACACAGTGTTGCCTCTAATGACTTCACTATTCACTCCTTGTAATGCGCTTGTTCTGCCTCTAAGTCTACACAAAGGTATACAAGATATTTTATCCCTTTTGTCCTTCAAATGTCATATTTGCATATTTGGGAAGGATCAATTAGATTTTCTTTCCTGTTGGTACAGGTAAGTATGTTCAGGGGCTGATATACCACAAATCTGATTTGGAATCTGCACGTTAAACCTCATTTTTGCAGTCCCCTGGTTTCCAAACAGGAGCTGCTGAGGATAGCACATCATTTTTACTCATTATCCTCTGTTCTGCCATGTTATCCATGGGGATATTTTATCTCTGTGTGTGTGTGTGTGTTTGTAGAAAATTTGAAAATTACCTAATTGTGTGTGAATATATGCCCACATGTTTTTGTGTGTAGAAGCACAACAGTTTGTATAAAATTGTGGTGGCTCAAACAACACAAAAACAGCATTATCACATCATCTACTTCAGTAAAGAGCAAATCACTCTGTTTGTGAAACAGCCATCTGTTTCCTGGAAAAAATTACTTTTCAGTCAATTTTAATCTAACTCATTTACTCTCTCCATCTTACACTTATACATGAGTATATAAGTAAGCATATATTTGTTTCTTTTTAACACTATTTAGGCTGTTTTATGTTCTTTTTATTGTCATTTAACCTATCTTTTCCTATCCTTTTATATCTAATTAAATGCAAGGTGATGTGGCGATCAGCATTGTCACCTCACAGCTACAAGGTTCCTGGTTCCAACCTCAGCTGGAGCCTTTCTGTTCTCTCCAGGTACTGTAAGCTGTTAAAAAAACATGCATGTTAAGTTGATTGGGGTTTCTAAACTCTTCCTTAGAATCAGTCTGAACGTGAGTGGTTGTTTGTCTCAGACAACCTACACTGCGGCTCCCCATTACATGAACATTAGTGTTCATGTTACAGTGTGAGTACCATTAGAGGGCAGACAACTTAGCATTTCAAATCCATCAAATCAATCACAGAGGTTATTTACTGAAATAATTAAAGAAATAAAAATGAACAAATCCTCAGTGAGCTCAAACAAATGTCTGAACAAAGGGGAATCTTTTGAAAAAGAATGAAACTGCATTGACTGATGGCAGGTGTTAACACAGACGTGCTCCTTTAGGAAATCAAGCAGTTAACAAGGCGTAATAACCAAGGTTATCTAATGATTGACACGCCTAATTGTTTGTTATGTGAATCATCATAAAACTGGACTTGTTTCATCAGAGAGGATAAATTGTTAGAAAATGTCTGAAAACATCTCATTGCAAAGCAGCTCATGGCTCATAGAGTCTGACATTTGTGACTCAGCAGACATAATTAAAAAAGAACTTCTAGTACAGCTTTTATGTGAATATTGAGGCTCAAAAACTGATCTGTCTTGTAGATAAGCTGTCTTTATGTAGCTTCCTTTAAGGGTGGTTACACCATTTGATAGTTGAATATTTAAAGTACTATCAATAATTGCTCTCAGTATAACCTTTCAATAAAACTGATAACTTGTTTTTGATAACTGGTTATTGTTGACCTCTGAACTGGTGGGTGAATACCCCTAAACTTAAATATTACTTTAGCTGTCCCTCATTTAGACATTAGTAATTTCTTAATTAAGTAAGTGTTAACTAATCATAGCTACATAATATGATTTGATGAGGGAATAAGTAATCTTTCACTGGTAGTTAGTTGATTACTTTGAAGTCCAACAATCCAAATGTGGTCCAGACAATTTCACTTTTCAGTGTATGAATGACTTAATGCTTCAGTTTTTCTCTCTCAGTCTCCGTTTGTACCAAACAGTTCTACCACCATCTGCTGGTCGCTGATTTTCATTTCTCCCCAAACGGCTGACAGAGTTCTTAATAACAAGCATGGTTATCTACAATACAGGTGTGCTTTTTTTATTTTATGTAGTCATAGATTTTGTTGTTTTATTTAACAACTACAACAAACAAACAGATAATACTGAATTTAGAAAAAAATGTTTTGTTGTTGTTTTTTTTTCAACACAGGTTGAATAAGTTTTTTTCAACCAGTTATTTAGCATCACCAAAATGTATACTTCTCTTTAGAAAAAAAAACAAAGTCGAAAACAAACCTTTGGCTTATTATTGTCTGCATTATTTGGGTTTTTAACAAGGCTAATTGAGTGTAACTCCTCCAGTTCTTCTTTTGGAAACATTATTTCAGATAGCATTTTGAGTTTCTAACTTTCAACTTCAACTTTCAGACAATTATAAATGATCCTAAACACTCTTCGATGATATGCAGCTTGATTGGTGTTTTTGCACATGTAAGCTAATTTCCCAACACGTTTCCCATGCTGGCCAAATTAGTGGATATGTACCTCTAGCTCATGGGATGAAATTACAAAGATTTCCTTTTGATGCAAGGTTTAGTATTTATGATTAAATCTCCTTCCAGATTGGTGACTACATCAGTTGCATTTGTTAGCACTTTTTACCCTACAAGGAACATTTACCAACTAACATGTAAACACTCATAGTCTTAGTCTAGATTTAGAATTTGAAAGTCTTTATTTTCATTGCATTGATAAATTACAACAGAATTTAAACCCTCACACATGTACAGGTACTTGATTCTAGTGTTGTTACAAGAAATGAAGAGGTCAAAACTAGAATTAAGGTGTATAAATATATCAAATGTGCATGTTATTCTCCTCATGTAAAGGCAAGTCTAAAGGCTATCAGGTTGGCGGAGGTGGGCTTAGTGGAATAGGAGGCCACAAATTAATTTCTCGGACATCTTAGGAGTAAAAATTCTTCCTCAGTGTTGTGTTGCGGCACTTCAAGGTCAGTACACTTACTGAGTTTTTTCTTCTGCCTCAATTCACCAACTGCTCCCTGTTTATATTGTACTCACCTGATCACCTCCCCCAGTTTTAAACCATTGCTAAATCCTCTGTTGACATACTGTCATTATACCAGCCTTTGCACTCGTCTGTTTTTCCCAGGTTTGGTAAGACTGTGGGTTTCTATTTTATTAGTTGATTGCCCTTCTCCATTTCCCGAAGCACCATTTGTGTCCACGAAGTTCAGTTAAAGTTAAATTCCTTTTCTTTCCACCAGCCCCCTGCACGTGGATTCACCTTTAGAGTCCCATCATAACACCGACAACTTTTCTCTCCCTCTCAGCTTCATGTAGCGCTCTGTGCAGAGGATCAAATCAATCATGCTGAAACGGAGCCCCTGCTTGTGATTGGATGGTTTTACATATGTGATATGGCAACACAGTCTCACCAAAAGTACTTTTTTTTAATTATTAGTATTTCTTTATGACTGAGACCTTTTGATTTTGTCATTTGTTTAAGTGTATCACTTTTATTTAGCCACTATTTCAAAGAAAGTCTAATTCCAACTATGTTCATGGAATGTATTTATAATGTATTTATTATACAGGGCGGCTGTAGCTCAGGAGGGATGAGCAGTTGTCTGCCAACCGTAAAGTCTGTGGTTCAATTCTCGGCTTCCCCTGACTACATGGCAAATTGTCCTTGGGCAAGACACTGAACCACAAGTTGCCTCCTGATGTGCCTATCGCGGTATGAATGTGTATAGAAGCACAAAGTATGTTCCATTTTGAGTGTGAATGTGACATGTAGTGTTAAAGTGCTTTGACTGGTCATGTGACTAGAAAAACACTATACAAGTACAGTCCATTTACAATACAGGACTACTCAGAAAATTAGATCAAAAAACTGATTTAATTATGTCTTTTATGACAACAAAAGACTCACATTGGCTGTGCAGCTGATGCTCTGTGAAGTATGATAGGAGACACATTACGTTATAATTCAGATGAACAGTTTATGAAGGTTTAAGGCAAAGGCAAGTTTATTTGTATAGCACATTTCATGTACAGGACAATTCAAGATGCTTTACATAAAACATTAGAAACATTACAGCGGGGTGCAGAAAGCATTAAGAATAAATGAAATAACAGAATATAAACTCTAAAAAGAAGAGAGATGACGAGGAAGCTAGAGAAGTGAGGTTTACTGTATGCCATGTAGTAGAAACATAGTTTATGTGGGAGAATTAGAAGAGGACTGGGGAGGAATGGTCAGCAGAGTGGTAAGCTTAAAGAGCTTAGGTTGATCAATGAGGTGTGGTAACAGGAATAGTATTAACTCCAGGAAGAGGATGTATTTGGTCATTAAGTTTGACAACAAAAATAAGAAAAAAGTAATCCTAACTGAGCACAGAGAACATGTGAGTTCACAGTAGAATAAGGTGATAAGGAAATATATTTAGAATTCAGCATGTTTATATGATGACAAGCAACAAATGACTGAGAAAGGAATTGATAAGCATTTTCAGATTTTTATTTAGAAGTAGTTCTCTGGTTTGTAAGATACACGCTTGTTCCACAGAGAATATTACAGAGAGCGATACAGATTTTTACATTTTGACTCTGTCATATAATTAGACACCGACTGTCAGACTGGTATTCAAACAAAGGAGACGTTATCCTCATACCTTACATCAGTGTCAGATCTTCTTTAAATTTTCCCTGCAAATGTCAAAGGTAGCGTTAAGGGCACATGACATTCCACAATCTCATCCAGTCACACATGTACTGCCAACACCCAACCAGTCAAAGTTAAGTCTAATCATCACATCATCAGGGAACAATCTTTCAATCATCCAAAATCCCCTTGAGTAGTATCACTTGGATATTTGTCCATGCATACATAAGTTTATTATATATGATAAAAAATATAGCATTTAGAATAAATATGTCAGGTTATTTTTAGACTATCAGACAATACTTGTTATATACTTTTCACAATACTGTATGTACATGTATTTGGCTGGATTTACAGAAACAGATAAAATACATATATTTAACCCGATGTAAAACATATTTGATCTTAGTTCTTTGGTGATCAGCCAGATGTGAAATATTTTAACATCTGGGTCACACTGGATTAAACATATAGATTTCCATAAAGATCTTATGTGTAGGCACGGAAGACCAGATAGACCAGATACTTCTCTCAGCGCAACTTCAACCATCCCTTGGCTGTTTGACATGTGGGAAGGTACACACTTTTATATTTGTTCTCTATTTTACAGGCAATCAGTTAAGACCAGATGTGCAGCACAGAGTTAAAACTCAGATTAACTGATGATTTGTAAATGCAGCATCACTCATGAGTAAATCTTTGCTACAGTGTGACTAAAATACTAATGAAAAAAAAAGGATGGAATTGTTGGTATATGCAGTCAGTGTATATAGCTCCATACACTGTAATAAACATACTTTATGTATTAGGTCTCCCTTTACAGAGTTCCATTTTGCCACTGAATGTTTGAGAATGGCAGATTACTGATGCAGATGCAGTGATCAGATCACACTTTTAAAAAAGTTAGTTATAAGACAGCAAAGTACAATAGACTAATCACAATGGAAACAATGAAATCCAGCTCATTAGAAGTATAATTGATGAGTTATGCTTATTTAAAAAAATGTCACATTTTTCAATTGTTTTACTAGTTTTCTGGAGTTCTTTTCTCAGCTAATTTTGTGACTGAAAATGTAGACTGGATTGCTGTTGACCACAAATATGGCAGTTATTCAATCATTAGACATCATCCTTTTGATTTTGCCTTTACTGATCTTTGCAAATTGATGCTACCCAATGAAAAGGTCACATTTTAAAGTAAAACTGAACTGTTATGCTATCATTTTTAATGAGGAAGAGCAGGAGCCAACGCTGAACTAAATTCATGTCCTTTTTGTATTCTGCTTGTTAATCTGTATTGTCATTGTCATTTCACCTTATTTCCTCGTCTTGTGTAAACTTACTCAACTGATTGGCATCTGCTGTGGTCACTGAGAAAGGAATGTTGAATTGTAAACATTTTATAAGACCACTACTTCTGCTTTACAGTGCTTACAGAATACAGGTGCAGACAGAAGGTAACTCAACTTCCTGGGAAGTAAAGATAATCTCCGGAATAGATGAAAGTTGTCTGATTAAGGCTAAGTCAGTGTCACACCCCCTACCGAGTTTCTGTCTAACAAGGTAGTATTTAATTGATATTGCTTCTTTTTTTTTTTAAATGGATTTTTACATTTCAGTTGTGAAACAGAAACTCCTGTAGGTGATAACAGGATAGTCTGTTCTTGGCAATCTAAGACAAGGTGATCAGATCAGGTAAATAAATATCTCTAGCCACACATAATTAAAATATCCAGACCGGTTCTGATGTCTGTCTCATCCACTGACAGGCCGAGTGTTAGTCCTTTGATCCATGCCGGTTTACTGAAACATGCTACATTTTTCTCCTGGAATGTGTCACACCCAGCCTGACATTCATTGTGCATTTTGTAGCAGTTGCATACATGATTGGGTTTCAAACAAGCAGGCGAACAAGGCATACATTTCATCTGAATTTAAGGACGGAGACAGAGAGAAATCATGAGAACAGACAGTATTACAACATACTGCTCTGCAGACTATACATAAGCCAGTAGGGGGGGTAACTGTATTGGCATGCAGCTTCTTTTGCTTCATACAATCTTCTAAAGAGAAGACTTCTGTCTTTCTTCAGCTGAGTTATAATGGCATTACAACAACAACAACAACAACAAAAATTAAGTCTCAGAATAAACCATTTGTTTTTCAGTAACTCACAAATGATCCCTCATGAGCCACATGGGATAAACATAATCACTCTGGAGATTGATTAGATAAAATGAAAGAATACCTCTGGAATTATATAGTTTCTTCTGAACACTCTTATTATAGACTACTATTCATTGTACACTAACACAATTTAAAAAAGTGCAGTAGAAAATACAGTCTCTGATTATAATCTGTTAGAATAGCATTCTACATATACTATGTTCTCAATAATGGCTTATGTCCAAATAAGAAAACAATAATGTCATAAACGAAAATAGAGATCATGTATATCTAGTATCATATTTGAAAGGTAGATCATGTGCTTAGTACTTTGCTTTGAGAGTTAGCTAATGATAAGAAGCAGCAGTTCAGATTGTGTCCACCACTTGTCCTACTTTATATTCTCACCCTGTGTCCTGCTTGAAATGCTGTCAGTCACACTCGTTGCTATGGTAATGTCTTATCAATTCTATCACCACCTTTTAACATTGAAGCTGTTGATGCAGCATATCCGCAAATACCTCTCGGGCACACTGGCAGATATACGAGGGGAAAAAATGCTCCAATCCCAGATGTTTAAATGTATTATGACAACTTTTGTGTATATTTTCTGCAGTGTTGTGTGTTTATTTAAGCCCCGCCTCCCCCTATTTCAGGTGGAAGATGGTCATGAAAAGAAAGGGTTGTGGGTCATCAAGCTGGAATGGTTTGGAGGACTCTGGTTCAGAGAGGGTCTGTGGTAGATGTGGGCTCAGGTGCATGGGCCTTCAGGAGGTCAATGATGTCTTGGTGGGCAGCTGCCTCTGCCACCGCTAGAGCCGTCTGACCATTCTGGGGAGAGAAGAGACATTATTGGCTTCATATCAAACATTATTGCTGCAGTGACTGTGAAGATCCTCAAAGTGGCAGTGTTGTGTTGGTTTAAACACTTGTTCTCTGGTAACTCTACAATATTATGCTAATGCTGCACCTGCCCTGATAGCACTAAGAGAGGAGCTGGATTTAGTATCAGGAAATTAGTAATCTCTCAGTACTGAAATATTAGGGAGCTAAGGTTTACACAAACATGACAAATCAGAAGGTCATCTAATAAGTAATTTACAAAATCACACATAGGTATAGCAAATAATCATTGATTTTGAAATGTATTTGTATCACACAGAAATTTCCTCTGAAAGTAGAAGTCTTATTCCAGTAAAACGTATGTAATGTGTCATCACCTAAAATGAAACCATTCTGTGTATATTACTTTTTCTTGCTATTACAAAACTAAATACATTCTAAATCCATTTTGGACAACAAACACAGCTGCGATGAACTGGCGACCTGTCCAGGGTGTACCCTGCCTCTCGCCTGATAATTGCTGGGATAGGCTCCAGCCCACCCGTGACCCTGAATTGGACTAAGCGGTACAGAAAATGGATGAATGGATGGACAACAAACACAGGAATTATGGACCTAAATAAGACATGATTAACAATATTTTTGTGTATTTCTTGATCAAAACATGTGAAAAACCCAAATCTACTCAAATATGAAGATGTAATCACTGCAATGATGGCTTGCCATTTTGATCATTTAAGTTGTGTTCTAGAATATTACCACCATGTATTTTGATTTTAAAATCATGTTAAAGTGTTACAGTTTTTGTAGACACCTCTGTGAGTCACTCAAGGTACACAATATGAAAATAATACAATCTTTAACTGTTATATTCACCGGGAGAGGTAGCATTTGACGCTATCATGCACTGAAGTCATCCACCACCAATTATGACAAATAGTTTTTCTGTCCTAGTGCCCTTGCCTCCTTAACCTGTAACTGAGAGAAAAAACCTCTCCAAACACGAACACTTGCAAACCCATCTCTTCACAGTGTAAGAGGGGTTGTGTGCTTGACACTAAGACATCAATCAAATATAATGGAGCTGTAAATATCCCAAGCTGACAACACGGGCAGTGTTCTATGGCAATCTTTGTAACTTCCTGCATGTGTCTTGCAGCATGTTGTTAGGATCATTTCTCCAATCAAAGGCGTGAAAATTGCTATAATAACAAACAATCACAGGCAACACTTATTTTAAGGGGTAAACCCACAAGCAGGAGGCTGGTGCTTCAGTTCAGTTGTTTTGTCTTGATTAAATTCAGCCGATTTATTGGACAAACATGTCACTAGAGATGTTTGTGGTATTTTTCTTGTAGATCAGTACTTGGGATATTTGTCTGAAAAAGCTGCAGGTTTTCACAGTAGTTGCTGTTTCAAAAACAAGGAAAAGAAGTTGTAAAGGGAATCTGTGAAGTAGCTAAATCTAATACGTGATGAGTTGTGATTATGTTTTTCATGTGGCATGTCAAAAGTATCAATGAACTGTGTGAGTGTCATTCTCAGTGCATGCAACTTGAGAGTCCTGACCATGTTTTTTATGCAGGATGTTGTACTTTATGGCCCTCGGGTAAGTTGCCCTCGATTTCTGTTCTGTTCAAAACTCTCACGCTCCTCTGCATCCCCTCTGGCTTTGGAGTAACGGTGAAAAAATCTTGCTTGTGCTTCATTCTCTTAATTGTCTTTATTTGTTACACGTGTGGGGTTGTGCATAAAAAGCATGCCTCAGGCTTACAGGGGATCCATCGCCGTCTTGCCACTGGAGCACTGTACTATGTTGCTATAGCTGGAGTTTAATTTGATCTTTTATTATAATTATAATAATAATTTAAAAAAAAATTCAGTTCCAAGTCTACAGGTTATGCTCATTTGCAATAAAATAAACTATTTTGAAGTTTAATTGTCTTTTAAACATCATAATCCAACAAAAAAACAACTTGACAATGTAACAGTGTACCTTATCAGTGAGGCCGGTATCACAGCGGCCTGTCTCCAGCAACAGACTAGCAATGTGTGTGTGTCCGTGTTCAGTGGCGCACATCAGGGCTGTAGATCCCTCATGGTCCTGGGCGTTTACATCCACACCGCTGCTCAGGAGCAGCTTCACCATGGCAACGCGGCCATGGCTCACTGCTAGCATGAGTGCCGTCTGACCTGCCTGGAGAAAAAGAGGAGAAAAAAAACAGATTAGAACTAGAGTTTAACAGAGGGCAGATATGAGGAGAAGATAATGGAGGTGTATGAAGAGTGGTTCATTCTCCGGGGTAAAAGGAAAAAGAAAGTAACGGGAAATGAAAGTGATGCGGTAATGTTTTATATTTCTGCATATCTGCGACGTAGAAAACATCAGAGATTACATTGAGTGCTGAATGTAGATGCAGAAAATTGATTTAAATTAATGAAACAAAAATGTTATTTATTGAAAAAAACTTATATTACATTTTCTTTAAAGGGACAAAATGTATGCCAAATTTTGGTTTAGTATTTGGTGTGGCCTCCATGTGCAGCTTCAGCTGCAAGGAAAAGTTTCCAGTAATTGTAGCTCAGTCCTGCAAGTCAGCTTGGAGGAATTTTAGCCAATTCCTCCTAACAAAACTTTAGTTCTGGGATACCAGCATAGCAGATTTCTTTTTCCACAACAGACTTCTAGAAGATATGCAACATCTTGGTGAAGATATTGAAGGAGCTCCACTTCCTGAAGAAAGAGAATCTGCTCCATCTTGTCTTGTAGAGCTTCTGTTGTTTTTTATGTCAACTACAACACTACATGTATAATAACAAAGTAAAGACCAAAAGTTAAATGCAAACCTGTTGTAGTAAATGTATAAAGTGCATAATTTAAAGTGCAACCGTTAAAGTGCACATTTAAAGTGCATGAGGTTACAGTGTAGTTTAAATATACAATATAGATTCTCTATAAAGATTCAGGTCCCTAACACATGTCCTAAGAGTTTCCCTGAGTGTTCATTTATATAATCCACCTCATTGTTGCATCAATGACTGCAGTGGTTTTGGTGCTGATGCATTTAAAGAGGCTCAAACAATAATCCTGCCACTGCAGTCTTTCACAAATTGAATACCACTTCTCAGTTAAACCAATTTGTGGTCCAATCTCACAACAAAATATTTTTTCAACTGATATCTAGGTTGTTATTGTCCTTACCGACCATTACACACCTTTCTCTTGGAGTCTGTGAGGAGTCTTTTAGACTTTTCCTGTACAATCTGCCTGAGGTGCTCAGGAATCTCCTTTGTTAATGCTACAATAAGCTTTTTTATTTTTATTTTTTTAATGAAACAAGTCATCCACTTATGTCTGGTTTTTATACCACTGACCAAAGATACCTGACAATTTAAACTTCAATTTTTTTCTTTTATAAAAAGGATAATATTCCTCTGTAAATAAATAACCAAAAATAATATCTATTTTTATATTGTCACAATGACTGTCTTTGCTTAATTTACTCTTAAGACTTCTGTAATCATTACAAGTTGTTATTTATCTAGAAACAGAAAATTCCAGACAAAAGTTAAGGTAAACAATGCTGGATTAAATTCATCTTTAACACTGACTTCCACACAGATGTTGCAGCTATAACAGAAAAAAACTCAATGTCAATTTAAAGATATGTGAGTTTGTGTGACCTCAATAAAAATCTCTTGTCTTATTTGCTTTATCCTTTTTGTTCCTTTACAAATTCCTTCAAGTTTGCACTAAAATCACCTTTGCAGTTGCGAAAAACAGACAACTGCAACATCTATTCCTGCAAAGTGACCCACTTACGCCATAAACATTTCCTCATGATCCCCGGTTTCCCTGGAGGATTTATTTAATCTCCAGATTGGCACTCCTGAAATACAACACGCTTTACAATAATAACACCTCTTACACAACATGACAAATTCTTTCATATTCAGTTAAATTGGGACAATCCATGTTTCACTTTAAGCATATACTGCAAAGTATTACTACCTGTCTGGATCGTGCATTGACATCTCCCAGTTTCAGCAGCTGCTGTGCCACCTCCAGGTCATCAGGACTCTCAGCAGCCGTCAGTGCAGCCAGCATCACCGGAGTATAGCCTGCCTTATTCACATTGTCTGTTTCACATAGACCTAGACACAAGCATGAGGTGTGAATTAGCCAACAATCTGTTCCTGGATGAATATTAATCTGTTTGAAATTCAGTTGTCACTGTCGCTGTATGTATCGTCACATCTCACCTGTATCTAGCAGCAGTTTTACCACAGGAAAGTTAGAGTGTGACACACTGTAGTGGAGAGCCATATTTCCATTGCCATCTGTCAAGTTAACAACATATGGCAGGAGAGTGGGGGTGGTCAATCCCACTTGTCGCAGGTATAATGTAACGGTGTCTGCCTGCGAGTCTTTTTGACTGGAAACTCTGAACCACTCCTGGTAGAGCACCACTAACACTTGACGCTGAAGAGAAACAAAAGAGAATTAAAATATATGAAATTTAAAAAGCATTTGTGACAAAATAGAGTCGATACAAACTTGACATTTTTTTTACAAGAAGTAGTTTTCATAACTTTGTATTGCCACATAAACTCTTACCATTTCTTTATCTGGTGATGAAACTTCTTCCATGCGGTCCTTTACATACAAGCAGGCATCTATGAATCCTTTGTCAACTTTTTCCCTAAAAAAAAAAGAAAAAGACAGACTTAGGGGAGGTTTTGATTTATCCTCAGTCAAACTCAGGTAAAAAAATTTTTTACATCAACCAACACACTTCACATCTGGTCCTTGTATTTTTTTCTTGAGGAGGTTCCCCCCCCCCCCTCTAAAATAAAAACAAGAATATGAAGAGTGTTATGAGAGCTTTTACAGCTCACGGGTGAACAGTTTGACACACTGATGGCACAAGCAAACCTCAATGGTAATGCTTTGCACTGATTCACAGCCAAATAATATCCACAAAGTGCCTAAACTAGTCATCCATCATGCAAACTCTGTATCAAAGGCAGCATAAGGCTGACTGTTTCACAATCTGTAAAGTACTTGTCCTCTGGCCTTGACACACACATGCACATACATGGGAATGATCCGACAGGTGCTGAATGATGAGCTAATATAAGTCCTGGCTTCTCCTAGCTACCCCATCCACTCCTGGCCCCATGACCCTCAGTCATATTCACATACCTGAGGCAGATAAGCAATCAGTCAGTGACAGGGAAGACAACACCATCAATTATTTGCTTTCATATCAGACTGCTGTCCCTTTCAGGAATGAACAGTGCCTATATGATGGTCTGAGACATCAATTAGTGCAAGAGTAGCCTGTGTGCGCACATTCAAAAGAATGAGGGGGAAAATACATTTGGTATGTATATGTAAAATACATAGATTTCTAGTGTATGTGAGTGTGAATATGGCAAAAATATTAGCTGTGTTGTACTCGGTATAAAGAGGCATGAGTGTGTAGATTTGCGTGTACAATGCTCCTGTAGGAAACTTTAGACCCGGCAATTATGTTGATGTTACTTTGATAAAAAGCATCCACCTTAACAGTGGCAGTGTTTGCCACAAAACCTCAGTATGCACTGGAAAAAACCTGATCCATGCAGAAGGAGAACCTAAAAAGCCCAAGACCCAAACTAACCAACATTTTGATGCATGTGGTTTTGCAGCTGTGGCAGACCTCTGCATACTGAAGCAAATTCCAGCACCTGTCCTTCATCTGGTACATAGAAAGGAGCTAAATATGGAACACAACACTCAGTTGTTCCTGTCAGACATCACCAATATCTTTATTACCATGATGTATGTGATCCAAAGAGCTCACAAGATTGTGTAAATGCATTTGATACGAGCAATTGTGAGAGAGGTGTTCTCTCTCCACTGCCTGTGAATATATTCCTCCCCTGACTGTGCTGGCTGGCAGATATGAAAAACAATACCCCTATTCATATACAAGAGGGATCTTTAATCCTGCAATATTTTCATTCCTACCGCTGCTGTGTGAACTTAAGCAGTGATGGCAGTACTGTAAGTCAGCAAGTAAACTTGTTTTCATTGATTATACATTCATTTCTGTTCTTGTTTATCACTTAAAACTCTCTTGTTTTTAAACATGCATTTAATGAATAATTTAAGCGTGATATTTCATATCAATAATCTAATTTTATCAGCTTGTTTTGAACCCAGTACAGTATTTTTGATCAGTTTCTTATATAAAAAAAGTCATTTTAAATCTAAATGTACATACTGTTCAGTGACTACAAGTATGACACTGTCAGCATAGATTTCAAATATAATATTCCATATTTGGGTAAATATTTCTTCAGATATGTAAAAAAGCACCAACCATCTCAGATAATGTAATATCGCCTTTTATTTACTCTTACTATATGGAGGATGCTATATTATTAATGATTAACTTATTCATGTTGTGTTCCTGATAATCTTAAGCTCTGATAAAACTCAAAACATTTGCAGCTTCAACAGGCACTTTAAGAGCAGCAAAGAAGGCTCTTGTCTGTCTCACCCCTCCGCCTGCTCCTCCAGGAGATCCTGACTGCCTTCTGGATCCAGCAGACCTCTTTCAACCTCCTTTTCTGCTGGCACAGTCCCTCCTCCCTCAGCCATGGCCCCTGCATCTGCTCCCTGGATCTCCATTGCCTCCTCAGGCTCCTTATCCTTTTCCTTCTCCACCTCAGGTTCTGAGCTATATTCCTCCTCCATCTCCACTTTTGGCTTCTCATCTCCACTGGACTCCTCACTGGAAGTTGTCTCATAGCTAGAAGAGGACAGAGACAGGAGATCATAAGTACAATTATGAGACATACACATTCATATTATTCTATCAGGCTTTACCTTAAAAGTTAGAAAACCGGATTTTTATCTGTCATGGAAAGTGTTTCTTTCCTAAAAATAACCATGTGTAGAGTTTAGATCTGAACAGAGACAGCCACATCAATTAAACATCTCGTGGTATGAAAAAGATGCTTTTGTAGTGCAGCCTCAGCACAGATATCTTCAAACATATCTTACATAATTAACTATGTACATACATTTACCCACTCACATGTGCAACCCTGGACAAGCAATGCTTTGTTCAGTGTTCGGGAAAAGCTGCTCATATATTTAACGTTAGAAAGTTGTGTGGTGTTTGTGATCACTGGGGTGCATCATGAAGGCACCTCTGTGAGGCCAGTGATCAGGTAAGCCTCATACTGAATGCCACTGATTCATGATCATTTGTAGATGCACACACTGAGAAACCACACGAAAAGCGCTCATGGGCCGCAGCATTCCCTGGATTCCAGAGGAGCAAAGACAGGTTGGACCATCTAAAGAGAGGAAATACAAACACCAGCCCACTTCCTGGTGTGGGTAAAAGCCTAAAGATAGTCAGAGAAAATATTTTTGTCTGACATGTTTGGCTTATTGGGAATAACATCTGCTCAATTATATCTGGAGCCGAGCCATGAAACTTGGAGAGATATTTATAGTGAAGAAGAGGGGAACATATATAGAGTATTTATGTAACCTATCCAAAGATCCTAAAACAAATCAATATTTGTTTATCCTTGCAAAAGCACAGATAAGTTATTATTCTTGTGAATGGCTGTTGGGGTGCGTTTGCAGATAGTTTTGGAAAAGGGAGGAAGGATTCAAAGTTAATGATGATTTTTTTCTGTTGTTGTTATTTATTTGTTATTTATTCTTTATGTGTAAGGTCTGTTTGTTCTAAAGACTCTGTATCGTGAGGCACCAAGTTTACCCATAAAGTCCCATTGTGGGAACAAATGTCTAAGTTAGAGATAGACTTGGCACTGTTCAAGTTAGACATGAACAGTGGTGCACAAAAGTCTTCAGCCAACCCTCATTTCTTACTAAATGACCAGGAAATGAGGGGACTCATACATTTATTGTTGAAAAGGTATAAACAGTTTGTACAATTTTAATGGGCTTTCAAGTTAATATTTAGTATGACCTCCTTTATTCTTCAACCTAGCCTTTACCCCTTTAGACAAGTTCTCTTGTAATTTCTTTAAGTAATCTTCAGGAATAGTTCTCCAGGCTTCCTGATGGACATTCCAAAGGTCTTCTTTAGATGTTGGCTGCCTTTTGTTCCATTCCCTGTCAAGATGACCCCACACTGCTTTACTAATGTTGAAGTTCACACTGCACATCATGCCTAGATAAGCCAAGTTTTCTCTTAATAGCTCTTTGGCAGTCACCTAGTTGCTTCTCTGGTATTTTTACTGATACAACATAAATGGGAATACGATTAAATTAGGTCTTTTTAAATGTTCTCCATTATGTGGGGAAACAAAAACTGGACCATCCTTTGAGCTAGGTGACATTTTATGCTTCAGTTATACATAGGTCAGTGTTAAGTGGTTTAACAAGCAGAAAACACATTCTTCTGAAAAGGGTCTGGTGCAAGGACTGAACTGAAACTGAATTTCAGCCACTATCCAAAGAAAAATGTTGAAAGCGCTTCAGAAAACCTCTAAAACTTTTCCTCAGGACCACAATAACAACAAAGGTTGACTCATTGGAAGCAAATTACGAAAGAAATAAAAGACTTTTGCACATGTGTATGTGTTAGATAATGTAACACCATATGGTTTCTGTCCATACCACAGCACTGAGACGACTCTGAGATCATGAGGCTAAAATAATGTAAAATTAATCTATCAATAGCTATAGCACTATGAAGACCAACCAAAACATCTAAACAAAGTTTATTACTAACAGTACTGTGTAGGAATAGCACACAGAACAACAGTCACCAAGCTTTTCTCATCTACATATCACATCTCAAGTCTTGACTTTCAGGGGGAAAAATATTGGGATTGAAACAAACACACAACAGAAACTATCTACACTTTTTCCTTCAGGTGTTTTTGCTATTTATAGTTATTTATGCTACTATTTATGTACTACCCTCACAAAACCAACTCCAACTCAGGTCGTTTTTGGTGTCACTGTGCTTCAAAAACAGCTTTATACCAACCATAGAGGACCATCACTTTTATTTAACTTTCTTGATACTTATTGATCTTTGGCTGCTCCTGATTGGACTATACCTTCACTGCAATTTAAGATATCTAATTGGTGGAAAGTTGCTTCATCATAATTGCCCTGTCAGAATAAAGGTCTTTTAGCAGCAAAGTAGTGATAGTGATTTTTTTTTTAATCACGAAAATGTGATTAATAATTGTGTTATCATGGATAACTCATTGTGAATTTACCATATACTGTAGTCTGAATAAACACTACTTTTTTCAGCTGGATTGCAAACCTTGTAAACCTCCAGGATTGGATATAAATGCCTGGAAAACTTCCATAGGAAAAGTTAAGATATCCATCACAATTTACCCCACAGAGTAACACACTGCCATTCCTGAGAAATTGTTGCCATTAGAAGTGATAGTGCTCAGGGGCGCTGGCAATCTAGCAGTGTTTTAAGGGTTAACGGATAGTGGTGACTATAGGTAGTTACACATCTGAGGGTACAAAGATGCCTGGAGCTCCAGGGGGTTCTGTTCTGGGGGCCCATTCTTTTTAACATCTTCATCCTCCCAGTTGCACCGTTAATGAAAAACAACTAAATAAATTCCCATAATTACGTAGATGGAACACACATCTACATAAAATCATCTGAAGATCATGCTTCTTTCACATGTAATTATTTTATCTTGTTACCATTATGTGTATTGTCTTAACTCCATGAAAAACTTGTTTTAAGTGCTTTATAAATATAGTTTTTTATTTTGTGATTGATTTGACGAGGCAGCTAACAAAATAAGCTGGCTTAATACTGTAGATGCACCTTTGTCCCTCCAGCTGTACCATGCCGTCACTTAAAATTGATCAGATTTACAAGCGAATCATGTACACACAAATATTTGCAAACAGACTGTGAACACCATCAGTAGATTTACTGAAAGATATGTAGTACCATCTATACACATGCACAATATATTCACTCTTGCAGGAGCAGCAATGAAGTCTGATTTAGGGCAGCCTTAGGAACACAGCTGGATTTGGGGTTATCACGGTCAAACGATGCATTTGAACTCAAACTGTGCTGTCCTAAAAATAGCTTCATAGTTCTTGTTGTATAAGCAACCAGTGATTGGGGAAAATAAAAAGGCCCTGAAACTAATCTATTTCACTACCCTGGGAAAAAAACAGGCAATAGGAGCTCTTGAGTTGTTCTTATTCCCCTGCATAATTTCACAACATGCGCTTTTAAGGATCGATAATCTAACTAAAAACACTTTCCAAGACATAATACATTAAACATCACAAATCCGAAAATTTGTAGTCAAAGATTTTTGATAATTCAATATGCAAGTATTGCATTAAAGTATATTTAATAAATAAATATCTACACAGAACATTGCTAAGAATGTAATTCTCCTGTAAAATATGAAAAATGTGCAAGACCACACTGGAGCACACATGAACATATAAATCACACAAGGTTGGATGCTGATTAAAAAGAAGATTTTACCCTCCATTCACCCCAACAAATTTGAGGTTTTTCTTGGCTCCCTTGTTGTTCTGCTTGTCAGCAACCCCATTTTTCTTCATAATAGATTTGAGACCTGGTGAAGAAGAAAGACAAGAGGAGAGAAAGATAAAAAGACAAAAAATGTGTTATGATTCTGTGGAATTGAGGAGTGTGTTTTTGTTTTTTGTTTGCGAATAGATAGTTCACGTGATCCAATTGAACTAAACACAATTTAAATCATTATTGGGGTTTTCAAGATGTTTATGCTCTGTAATTTTTACAATGTTTGCTTCGGCTAACATAAAACAAAAATCTTGTACTGAAACCAGTACTAAGAGCCGATGAATATATGGAAAACGCAAAGATGTAAATGTTACCATAACTGGCAAGGGAATTTATAAAGGCGCTGAGGTACAAAATACAGTAACACTGGCTAAAATCTGACTACAAAGCCATTCAAAGGGTTCCTTTCTACTGTTTTGTTCATAAGTTTTCTAAAAAGTTGTACTGTATTTTCTGTTTTGTTTGCACGGAGCCACCAAGATGAAACTTAACCCTTAGCTCATGTATGCTGAATGCAGCCACTCTTGATGCATATGCCATTCTAAAATAATTACTATACGTAACACATTTAATCCATTTTATCTTCACTTTTTAATCAAACACTGAAGGACATAGAATCTCTGAATATTTTTTTAATGAACTCCAGATGTTTTTAGACATCCATGGGATATGTGAAAAGTCCCAAGGTGGTTTAAAATCACATCCCAACACTAAAACAATTCTTTTTAAAGTTTTTAACGATTTTCCTTTTCACTGTTGACTCAGGAAACTCTACTGTTTCATAGCTTTTAAATCCATCTGCAGCCTTTCTACAGTACAGTAGACCTTATATTCTGCGGCCAAGACCTAAACAATGCGTTGGTATTGATATCAGAATCTATTGTCATTGAACATAATGTTCCTTAACATTAGTTTGTTGGTGGTATCCAAGTCTATTTGCTTATCAAGTTAGACATCAATAATCTGCTGTAAACATTACACAACTACATAACCTTAAAGGCTGAATGTAATTAAATTTTCGCAATTTTAATGAAAATTAGACTAAAGTAATTTGGTTTGGAAAATTAAATCCACTTGATGGTTCTGCTGGCATTTGGGTCATTGGCTATATATAACTCCTCTATTAGAATTCTGAGTGTAATGTTTCACAGCTATTTTAACTTGTAAAAACATATCAGTGGAGTTGTCAAGTCAAGCTTTGCATTTGCATTGTATATATGTATAGACTAGTCATATCTGCATGATTCACAAATGTTTCAGAATTGAGTAACTCGTGTTTTTACTCTAAGAGAAGACAACAGTAACACTAATGTCAGGGAACAATATCAAACAAGAAAATTAATTATGCGAATAAAAGGATCTTACATCATTTGCATGATGACAATTACAGAAATGTTTAGCTGACTGTTAAATGAAAAAATACAGAATAAGATGACCTTTTTTCAGATTACATATTCCCCATGGCCAAACATACATAGGTCAGCGTTACACACCTTACCGACAATGAACAACCTTGGCATTGTCAGGCCTACTTATGTATGTAACTGGCCAATAATTGATTCTGCATGGGCTCTTTGCTGACTGCTCTTGGCTCTAAGCCCAGTTTGGCTGTCTAAGCTGTGCCCGACAACACACATAGTACAGAAGATCGAAAATGTTTTATACAAGTACAAAGATGTGGCTTTGGGCCAAATATCGCCAGCCAAGAAGATCCAAGCAAAAGCAACCACAAAAAGGAATGATGCTGTTAGATTTACTCTCTCCTGGGAGATGTAAAGGGAGAGGGAGTGTTTTGTCTCCATTTGGCATTTTAATACATCCTCTAAACTCTTAATGGATGGAAAACAGTGTAATTTTACCTTTTCCTCTGTGTGTCAGAGATATTTGACAATTTGATCATTTGCTCAACTTTACAAAACTTGACGTGAATCTAATGACTACTACTACTAGGAGTGAGGGCCGTTAGTGTAACAGAAGTGGTTTTGATGTCAATCTATGATTATCTGAATGCTAGTAGGACTGAGAATGTAGGAAGTTTAAGATGGAGACAGAAGCCTAAGAGAAACACTGACATTCACAAGAGAACACATAAATCCAGGCATGTACACCTATCTTAAAAGCATCCATGTACACAATACTCCCAGCTCTGAACTGAACGTGAACTTTGAACATAAAAATATCTCAGTGATAGCTGAGTGATTCTGAGTCCAAGCTCCTGGCCAGAAACATAACAGTGAGACATCAAGGGAGGGAAGGGAGGCATCAACTGTTTGATGAATGTGTGAGGGTCTGCTCTTGAGAATCCACTTGACTGTGTGCTGTAAGCAAGTGTTGAAATACATGGCTCCGCTTTTCTGTGTGATTGTGTGCTGCATTGTGATTGTGTGTTTCCATACCATGACTGGGATGAGAAATGGACATTCATAGTATTTCAACGAACCATGTATTTAACAACTGCTTGGTAGCATGTTTTTTCCTCCCTATCAAATGACAACCAGTGGTTACTGTATCTTGGAAATAAAGCAAATGATGTGCTGCCATCAGAGCTATAAATATAAACCTGCTGTATATGATGAATACAAAGGCGGTTTGTAGCAAGTGATGAAGGAAAAAAAGACAAATCTGTGCACTGTTAGAAGCCTCCTGTAAGATAAACTTTACAGGATGGTATGACGACAGAGAAGACTAAAATCAAAATCAATAAACCAGGCAAAGAGAGAGAGAAAAAAACAAAACACAAGTAGAAGCACTTAGAAAGCACAGACCTCCGCCAAGCCATAGGGTCAATTACCTGAGAAAAACCCCAAAAGGCCAAACAGCCCACCCAGTACCCCCTATATTTTGACAGATCCAGAATACCAACAGGATCTGGGTCAAACAATGTTGGATTATAACTTCTACCATGATTTCATCTTGAAATTCTTTAATTTTTTAGACAATGATTCTGAGAATTATCTGTTGAGATAGAAGCTGTCATCGCAAAATGATCCCCATCTCCCAATAGTAAAGAATCCTTTGAAAAAATTCCTTGATCCAGATGGTGATCCAGATCATGTCCAAAATGTAATCAGTTGTTTCTTATTCCATTTCATAGTTCCTGAAAATGTCATCAAAATCCATGCATTACTTTTTGAGTTATGTTGCTAACGGAGAGACAGAAAAAACAGACAGACAAACGTATGCTGCTGAAAACATAACCTCCCCGCCTTGGCGGAGGTAAGTATGCACAAAACTTGCAAGGCAAACGTTTCTCCTTCAGGAAGTCACTGAAAATAATGGGTGTAAATGCATGGATGTAACATTAAATCAAGAAACCAACATTTTTCAAAATAGCTGCAAGATAAAAAATTTCAGAAAAAAAAGGAAGATTACGACTACTATTTTCTTTCCTACTAAGCTTATTTTTTGAGTAAAAATGTTTTAAATATTCATCTATATGTATAAAACCTGTTTGGTTATGAGATACCATCATAATGTAAAATCTCCACTTTTTTGTCAGGGTGATCATAAGAATTTCCAACATCAGCTGAGAAATTTTCTAGTAAGCAGGGCTAAGAGCTGTACCTACATCACAAGAGGCACAGCAAGTGAGTAAAATAATGCTCTGTGAACACATTAATGATAAAATTCCTCAGTGCTTAGAGATTATAAGGAGTGCTGTGTAACAATCAGGTGTAATACAGATGACAAAGGATATACAGCTCATTGTTACAATCAGGTAAGCAGCTTTCAGACAGTCTGATAAAAAAATGAGCTGCATGCCTACCTTGTTCTTGCTGTTTGCTGGCAGCAGCTGCTTTCTGGCCTGGGGAGTAGAAAGCAGAAAGGACACTGAGGGAGCTGACCAGCTGACTCTGAATAGAGCTCATTTTGGAAGGACCAGGCTTCCCTGCTGGTTTTACAGTTGTTGCTGCAGGGTCTGATTTCCCCGGAGGCTTTGCAGAAGTTCCCTTTCCTGCCTCTGCTTTTTTGCTTGTGGTTTGTTTCTGAGTGGTTGGGATCTCCTGCTGACTGGCCATCTGCTGAGCTCCAGAGCTGCTCCCGAGCTGTGCCCACTGCTCCCCAAGAAGCCCTGTTAACCGTGTTACAACTTGGCCCAGAGCTGCAGGCGATGTTGGTGATTCACTGGAGCCTCTACGAGAAGTCTGAGCCTCGCCAGAATCCCGACGTGAGGCCTGGGCTTCACTTGAACCGCGGCGTTGGGCTGTTTCACCTGAGCCTCTTCGGAGTGACTGTGTCTCACTGGCATCTTTGGAAGGTGCTTGAGTCTCAGCCGAGCTTCTGCGTGAGCCCTGAGTCTGAGGCTGGACATCACTCGACACCTGTCTAGTTGGGCGGGTCTTTCCTTCTCCTGATCCTCGAGTGGTAGTAGTGTGAGATACACTGGATCCCCTCTGTAGTGCCTTCAGCTCTTTTGAACCCCGACGAGATGCAGAGGTTTGAGACTGAGATTGGACTTGATTAGATTTGGGCTTGATTTGGACTTCACTTCCACCTGGTGAAGGGTCCTGAGCATCTGCCCGAGACTGCGCTTGTGACTGTTTCTCACTTGTCTCCTCAGGAGTCTTCTTAGCTGGGCTGCGGCCTTCAACCTGAGACAGAGATGGGGTTTGATGCTTTTCCTGTGGTTCAGGGTGCTGTGCTGGAGAATGAGCCACAAGCTGAGGTGCAACCTGTACCTTTGCCTGGGGTTGGGTTTTTGTCTGGATCTGCTGGCCTTGGGTTTCACTGGATCCCCTACGAGGACGCACAGGTGCTGCCTGAAGCTGAGGTGATGGCTTGGCCTGTTCCAAGGAGGTCTTCCGGCCTCTCTGTGGTCTTACTGGTGCTGCTGTTTTGACAACTGAATGCTCTGCTGTTTCTACAACAGTCTCAGTGATCACAGTTTCTTTGACTGATGCACACACAATCGCTCCATCTCCTGTTTCTTTCTTCTCTGTGGCCTCTGAGGCATCCTGTTTAGGTTCGACAGTTTCTGTTTCTACATCCTTTAAGGGTATAATTTCTTTCATTGTGGATTCATCTTGTACAGAACTCACTTCAGCCTGACTCCTGTCTCCTGTAGCAGAAACTATATTGGAACACAGGTCAGTCTGACTTACATCTGAAACTGAAGTTTGCACAACCGTGTCTTCAGCAGCTGTCACTGAACTCACTGTAGAAACTTCCACAACTACACTTTTGGTTATTTCTTTTTTAACTCTTTCATTAGTTTTATTATCATCTTCTCCTTCACTGACCACAGTGGGTACATCTTCATTCTCACTCACTTGACTCTCTGCCTCTGTATCTCTGCCTGGGTTGTTGTCCTGTCGTCTTTCCATCTCTGTTTCAGTTTGTTGGTCAGTCCTCTGGGCTACTTCTGTCTCCGTCACCCTGTCTGCGGTGTTCACTCGTTCTGTTTCTGTCCCTCTGTCTACACTGCTGGCCCTGGGCCTCTGTAGATGGTTTGTAACTGTCTGTCCCTCCATTTCTGTGACTTGGTTTACCCTTGCAGCTACAGGCGTTTCAGTTGTCTGATCCTGAGTGATGATGCTCTCCGTTATTGTGCCCCGTTCCATGCTGTTGGCTCTGGGTCGAGGTGGAATCCCCGCTGTCATTTCTGCCTCTATCTCTGTCACCTGATCGTGTGTGTCAACTTTACTAGTCAATGTTCCTTGATCTATGCTACCAGTCCTTGGTTTGGGTACACACACTTCAACACAGATTCTATCAGTATCTGTCCCCTGATCTACTGTACCAGGATATTCTGTCTCTGTTTCTTGGTTGATAAAATCTATTCTTTCTGTTACTGTTCCTGTGTCAATGCTTTGCCTTCTTGGCTGCTCAAGTGATGGTGTGCTACAAATTTCAACTCGCATTCCTTCACTTAGTTTCAATATTCTCTCTTCTTTTGCTTTGTTCTCCTCTATTTGTTCTTTCAACAGAGCATTAGTTCTCTCCAGTTCGTGGCTAGCCTGAGTAAGTTTTGCCTCTAGTGCCATTAATTTCTCCTGCAGCTTCGGCATTCCATCTTGGTCCTCAATGTTTCCTTGTTGTGCAGCGTTACAATCTTGACTGCTGCTCGTCTCTTTTTCTTTTATCATGACCTGGAGTGATGTTAATTCTTTTCCTTCAAAGTCCTGTGGAATCTTCTGCATTCTATACCCCTGAGGACTTTCTGATGTCTCTTTTTGACTGTCTAATTTTTCTGATGGCAGTGTTTGTTGCTGTGCTGTAGGAGTCTCTCTATCCGCTGATAAAACTTCAGGTCCCTGCATCCCACCTTGTGCCCCTTTCACTGTTACCTGTTTTTCTGGCACACACTCTGCAGCTCCTAAACCTCCACTGGGCTGAAGCATCTGAGATAAGTTTAGCCCTTCTGAGGACCTGTGTACTTGTAAGTGACCACTGGCCCCAGCATCAGAGCTTGTGGCTTCTTTAAAGGCTAATGTGGAAACCTGTGCTTCAGCCTGGGCTTGTAGCTGAAAAAGCAGCTGCTCTCTCTCTTCTCTTAAAGAGCAAATCTGAGCTTTTAGTTCTGGGATGGTTTTGACTTGCTCTTCTAGCTCTCTGACCCGCTTTAGTGCCACTGTAATCTGCTGGTGCAGACCCGCCCTATCCTGTGGAAGACATCGTCTTTCTGTTATGTCCGGTGAAGGACGGAACATGTTTTCTGTTGAGCCATTTTCTGGTGTTCCCACTGCGCAGTCAGGGCTGCTTGAATCTGAACCTTTACGCTGCTGTAGGGTGATGGGCATGCTTGATGCTCTGAGGAGATTTGGACGACTTTGAATAGTAGCAGCTTTGTCTTCAACACTTCGAAACCCTGTTCCTGCTTCATCTCTAGCTTTTGTTGAAACATATCCACTTCCTTGACTGGTCGTCCCTCTGCTGCTCTGGCCAAGAGTTCCCCCTTCACCTGCCCTGAAGTCAAAGATTTGTTGGACCTCTGTCACTCGGGATTTAGGCTTGGGTCCCAAGGTGGATGTCCCAGACCATGCACTATCCTTTTCCTTAAGAGATGGCCTGACTCCATGACCAGGAAGGCTGAAATTCCTGGGCAGAGTGCTGAATTTTGGTGGTCCCTTCACCCTGCGCTGGATGTGGACCCTTTTGATGGTGTTGCCTTTTTCAATATCATCCACATACTTGAGGAAGTCAAGATCCAGATGGAAGCCATAGGGAGTCTCCACTGAATATGGCAGCTGCTTCCTCTGAACACCACCCTCACTGGTCTTTGTCTGGAAGCCATTGGCTGCAAAGAATGAAAATAATTCTAAATATCATAAGAATACGTAAATGTTTAAGTGTAAGGTGCAATTACTTTACAAAATGTGCATGAACCGAATCACAGATTATCAGCAGTATTATTAATTTCCATGCACTTGTACAGACAAATTTCTACTGTACTGTACACATGGTTCTTCATTATGTTAAGCCATATCACTCACTGAGAAGTAATTATCATGCAGTGATTGTGCCAAAACAAACTAATCAGCATGTAAAATGCTGTTCATGCTGTGCCAGCTTATGAATAGAGTATGAGATGGGGGGCGGTTAACACCTGAGGAAAATAGCTGCTTTTTGGTACATGCAGGATAATCAAGCTAAACCTACCTCCTCTAATGTCAGATGTTGAAATCTTTACTGAACAAAAATAGAATTCTGCATGTCTAATTGCGTATTTTACTGCGGGAGAAGTGGATGTGATCTGTGACACATGTTAGAAACGAGGGTGTAGTTTGTTTAATTAATACAGGCTGAATGGCTCTCACCACTTTTTTTGTCCATCCTGGGAGGCAGAGTTCTCAGTCATCTACTTGTGTTTGCTACAGCTGGAACTTGCAGCCTGGATGAGACAGAAATGACAATCTTGTGAGAACAAGAAAAGAGATAATTCAATATTTGTGCTGTTCAGATCTTACAAAAATCACACTTTATTTTTTTCAAAGGAAGACTAAAGATTAGTGATATCAAGAAGGAAAAACAGTATCAGGTTCATATGGATGTTTTTCCAGAAAATTTGCTTGAAATTTTGATTAATCCAATGAGGCTGCCAAATTGAGGCAAAATTATTTGAATCTACAAGGAGAAAACTGTACTAAAAAATTAGATGAGAATATTCTGAATATTAACCCAACCTATGCGTTTCATAACATTATTTAAGTGAGCCAAATGTTTAACTAACATTGAAAATTTAATAGTACAATCCAAAAGCCTTAGACTTAATAGAAATTAGTGCAGCAATGGTAACAGTCCAGGTGGTTATACTGAGACTATGGCGTTTCACTTGTGATGCTTATAATCAAATTAGAAATTATGTATCTCTTTAATCCTATTTACAGATTTGTGAGCAGTCAAGCATTGTGCAGACCCAGCTCCTCTATGTGCTTACACAATGAAGCCATGGGTAAAAGTAAATATTTATGTCAAAGGAGAGTTAAATACAGTGCTGTCGTGTCCATTTATATATTCAATTCAATTAGTCCGACTCTTGACAGGTTTTTGGAAAGGGTTCATTTGATACCATTTGTACAATTTGCTCCAGATGGAAAAGCCAAGAAAGCAGAGCTGCATTCTGCAGAGTATGGGTAAGTGAAATAGAAAGCCAAAAGTCAAAACTTTTAAAGCCGTATTCTAAAATATCAAATCCCAATAATAAAACTTAGGCATTTTGCCCATCTTTGAGTGAGCTGCAACACCTCAAATCCATTTTAAATGAACAATTGAGCCCCTGAAGCCAAATACCAGTTCTAAGGATATTTAACAAATGGGACCACATTATTCACACAATTTCAATGCAAATTTCTGTCCCATGAAAAAAAAAAACTATGTTGAAGACATAATGTATGTGCCTGCAGCTATGGGTTAATAAGTTCACACTTCCAACATGTAAGCTGTTTTAGAGGTGTAAATTGAGCAATTCCATTTTTTTTAGGTGATTCACCAGAGTGTGTGTAAAATGTGTTATAACAAAAACACATTTAAGTAAAGTTTTTGTCCTTATACATTGTACTTCATATGTATATGCCCCGGGGTGTCTGCAAACACCAAAGCTGTAAGACCATATTGCATAATCTTCACTTCAGTGGTATTCTCTCTGTCATCTGTGATTTGCTTTCTTATTATAATGCCATTTTTACACTCAAAGAACAAAGAAAAAGTCTTGTGGGAATATAGACTATCTCTCAGGAGGTGGTTTTTCAATTCAAGTCACTCGTTTGATGTCTTGATAAAGGAAACATGCATCCCCACACCTAATCTATCTGCAAGACGTGTACGCTGCTGAGGAAATACTGTAACTGAATGTCTACTTCTCAACAACCAGTTGACATTTTCTCTGTAGCAGTTAAGATGACTTTTTAGTATCTAATTGAATTTTTAACTGATCCTGCACCAAATTATGTTTCTGAAGGTAACCACATTTTTCTTTAGTTGACAGAGACCCTATTGTAACTCGTTTAAAGTGCAAAACTACAGCTACATTTAGGCACCTATGTCTGTGCCACACAGAAGTTAATTACCTACAGAACTGATACTAAACTCGATCCGCAGTCCAGCAGGTTTTCAATGTGTTCCTGCTTCAACACACCTGCATGATATTAAATGGATGTAACAGATAATTAAGTTCTGCACACAAGGACTCAGTAGGACCGAAATGAGTATCCCTGATTTACAGTATTTTGAAGTAAAGTTCACAGTCCTTGGCATGAAGAAAACTGCGTTGTGCAGTGCTGAATAGTGACATACTGCAAGGCAAGCATTACATGAGCTGGCAATGTAATCAATCAAAATGACAGTCAGTCCACCCTGGGCCCTTAACAGGAAATGTGACAGGCTCTATTTGGCCTCCGTCCCATCTTCACAGATAGAGCCTTAATAATGAAAAAAACAGGTGACCTGGAGCAGAACTGTTGTCTCTGCTACAGATGAGCAGATAAACACACACACAAGGAGACACACACAAATCAACTGACTGACAGGATCTGACACTGTGTGATTGTTACCACGGCAACCATTCCATAATCTGCTACGTCTATGCGTCCCAGGAGTAGGAAGAGGAGCACAGACATTCCTTACTCCTCGTGATGCTTAATGAGACTACGATCAGCTCACTGTCCATAAAGCTTAATTAGCCGATTTGGGAGCAAAAGAATGCTGTAAGTAATTGCTGAGTGAAGTGTGGGCAGTCTCTGCTGGCAATTACATACACTGGGCAGGCATCAAAACTTTATTTAATTAAATCATGTTGAAAAGATACATTGAGGTGGAGTGAAGATAAAGGAGAGATTAAATAAGGAGGGAAGCTTTAAAAAAGAGAAAGAACAGAACAATTTTGATAAAGGGCATCAGAAGAAAGACAAAACTTGAAATGTGGCAGACTGGTGACAGAAGGGAGGATGAAAATGACAGAAAATATCGTGCAGTGGAAATATGTGACAGCTGCAATCAGTTATGTGAACTTTTAAAGAAAAAACATGTAAAAAAATCCTTACAAGAGTTATTATCTTCTGCAGGAGAAATTTTTTGTAGGATATATTGTTCGTTGCCCAGCTTTATGTTCCTTTACTTAATAATATCGAAATAAAACAGTTGTATAAAATCTCCAAAATTGAAAGTTTGGCTAATCTAAATGCAAGATCAGGTGAAATACTCTGTTTTTTGCATGTGAAGGTTCCTAGTTCCTGAAGTATTTGAATAGCAGCTATGCTAACAGTATGTAAAATTCAGTAAATATCAAAGAAAGGAACTTGAGTGCTTCCTTTATAAACTCCTTTACCATAAGAAAGACTGGACCGTCTTTTATGAAAGGAAAGGAGATAACACTGTCCCACAATTCCTTGCAACTGCAACATTTAAAGCAACACTCAGTTACTTTCATTCATTCCTGCTAACTGTGATTCGTGTAAATAAATAAGGAAAGGAAGGTGAGTGTGAGCAGCATAGGTAAGCAGCCTCTGACATCATCATGTACCTTTTTCCTGTACTTTTTTTAAATGACCAATCTTGATAATGATTCAACATTTTAAATAATTTAACATCCATGAATCAACATGATATGATTACATTAGCCAAAGCATTATTTGATTTCTTGTTGAATATTTTCTGAATATCTGTAACTACTACAGACCCACATCCTGGTCCACATTGAGCGGCTGGTCAAAAATAGCATTTGCTCCTTCCTCCTGGACACAATTAAATTTTCCTACTGGTCAAACAGAGCTGCTGAGGATGCCATCACCTTGGCAACACACACTCCCTTTACCCACCTAGAAAAGTTAATTGGTATGTTAGAATGGTCTTCATCGATTACAGCTTAGCATCTAATACCATCATCCCATCAAAACTCAGCACCAAGCTTGATGGCCTTGGCCTGAAGGTGTTTTCCGTTTCCTGATAAACAGGCCTCAGATGGGGGGAGAGTTGGCAACCACATCTCATTATTGATCCTTGACATTACCATCGTTGGCCTCATCACAATGAAGAAACCACCTACAGAGAAGAGGTAGCGGCACTCACCAACTCATACCAGTGCAACAATCTCTATCATTGTTAGCAAAACAAAGGGAAATCATACAAGACTTCCGAAGAACAGCAAGAGGGGGGGACACATCATCCCCTCTGGATAAGTGGTACCATGGTTGAAAGGGTCAACAACTTCAAATACCTTGTTGTGAACATGACAGTGGACCTAACCTAAACTCCACATACAGATACAAAGTGCAGGAATACTCACCAGAGGCTCTACTTCCTAAGCAAGCTGAGAAAGTTTGGCATGAATAACAATATAATCACCACTACTCCTCCAGGAGCACAACCGTGAGCCTGCTGACAAGTTGTGTTACAGCATGTTATGGGAGCTGCTCCGCCTTCAGCCTTGTTGCCATCAAGCAAATGATAAAAGAGCACAACAGAATGGACCACACAACTTGAGTTTCTATCACCAAGCTGCACTGGACTTACCACTGATTTATACACACCACAACTTTAAGGGACACATTGTGACAACACAGTGACTAGGCAATCATTACTGACTAAGCTATTGTGCAATATATTTTTAGACATTATATATATTTTAGGCATTGTACATTTAAGACATGATACTGTAATCTTACACTGCAACTGTGCAATACGTCCATAAACCCTTTAATACTTCCAATATATGCGCTGTTGAGGATAATCATATGCATTGGGCAATGGGCATATTTAAAGACATGACACTGCACTCCTACTCTGCTTTAACTGTGTAATACATACTGCTTACGACTTACATTATGAGCAATATTAGTTCCCTCAAACCACTTGGTGTGCTGCATGCTGAGAAACTTGTGCCATCTTCTCATCCAACATGTTGTGTCAACATTGTGTTCATTGTGTTAACATGCAGAAAATAAACTTGAGAAGAAAAATGGTACAGAAGAATCATGTTGCATGTGGTGTGCATTACCATGGTAATATGGACAATTACTAAAAGATGATGATCCCTACACTAATATCACTCTAACTAGTAGATTTTACAGGTCAAGTTAGTAATTAAATTTTGGAAGCTTGTGTTGACACCGCTGACATGCAATCCAAACTGGATTACGGTCATAATGAATATGAGCTGAAAGCTCATGAAGGGCATGCTAATCCAAATTGAAAGTGTTTACTGCAGGCTACAAAAAAGCTTAAAGGACACAACTACTAAGTACATCCAAAACTGTTTGTGTTCATCACTCTTGGTGAAGGCTTGTTTGTGTGTGCTCAAACATTAGTTACTATGTTGGTTCATAATGTGTGTGCCTGACTGAGTCACAGTGTTTCAACAGGAAACTCTCACCATGTCTCACACATGCACATAACCTCTTAAACGACATGCCGCAATCTGTCAGCGCCAATCCAATAAGTGTGACAGCTGGGGTGAGAGGCGATGACATTGTTAATGTGCAGCCCCGGAAGACAAGAATAATGACAGTTCAGTAAATAAGCCCATACTGACAGCTAGGGGCTTTCATACATCACTAACACAAAACCTCAGTCATGCCAATATTGTTTTATTTAGCAGAAATTTAGAAGGAAGAAGTTGCTAAGAGATTCAGCATAATGTTTAAAAACACTTGTGTTTAATGTCAGTCAGTTTTAGAGCCAAGTAAAGCCGAGTGTTAACAGTATGTGAGGATATGAAAGGTTACATTGATTGCCATCCTTGGCAAATTATACCCAGAGTGAGAACTCTGGGATTCACACATACACATTGGATAAACACACATCTACACACATAAAATTACTGCTGACCTAACACACCAAGAAGCATTAATTGAATGTCATGGGTCATTACATTGGAGTGCCTTTGTACTGGAGATTGAATTAGTCTGAAACACTGACACAAAGCAGGATTGAACAGAAGACAGACCAGGAGGAAATAAGATTGTAGAGAGCAAACAGAGGACAAGAGGTGGGCGGATGGGAGAAGAAATGAGTGAAAAAAGAAGTAGAGGTGGGAGTGGCAGCTGTACTCATATCTCATATATGCAGAGCGGCTTCGCCATTACATATTCCTCTCTTCCAGATCTTTAAGATGTCTTTTCTCACATCCATCTTTTCTAATCACTTTCAAAAATGATTAGAGAAGATGCACTGTGTTTCCTCATAACGTATTGTGCACAGACTACAGCTGAAGCTCTACGCTCTACAATAGAGTTCATCAGCAACTGTATGGGAAAAAGGCAGTGAAGAACTGCAAGCAGCTGCAGATGAGAGAGAAAAAGCAAGCCAAGTTACAACAAGGCAGGTCTCGAGTTGTTATCGCTGCCCTGACGTGGGACCGGCTATCTCTGTTTACCTTGGACTACCCTGAGAAAGTAAGCCGGTCTGTCCAACTTAATATGCCAGCTCTCAACAGAAATAGTCCGACCATTGCAGACAAACATCAGGGAACAGATAAAACATGCATAAAATACCAAATACTTCTACTGAATGTCTGCTGCAGTATAATATTGCCAGTGCAGAGGAATTACTTGTTTCACTATTTTAACCAGATAAATAAACTGAAGCATATGACTTGGTAACTTTGGAAATGAACATATTCTACAGAGTCCATTACAATAGAATAATAATTTATGTAATAACAATTGGACAGTTTTTTTCTTCTCCAGTACAAGCCACATACTCTACTTACACAACCCTTCATCTTTACATTATGCACATTTCTATGATCATGCATCAACCAAGTAGTATCTTGTTTGGAATAAGTCTTCCTTTTTGTAGATGACCAGCTCAAACTCAGGGCCACTCTTTGTGTCAGATGTCATAAGCGATATGCTTTCTGGATTTATTATTTCATTATTTACCACAAGACCAAGCTAGATTCAAGTGGCACCTTATGGTTGCTGATATATTTCAGAGACATTTCCTTTGATACAAGCGCGAGTAAGAGATGGAACTAATGACTATGTTTAGTTCAATATAATGAGCTGCAGTTGTGGACAACAATTTTGTATAATAGCATCCCCAGTATGGAGATGCTTGTGTGCTATGGCCTGGGAAAACAGTATATCCTTGACATGACAACTGGGAACAGGAAAGTTTACTGTTGCTGAACCAGATCAAATGACAGACACTGTTAGCTTGCACATTATAAAGACAGACATTATCTGATATTGTATAGCTTAGAGAGAGAGAGTTAGTGTGTGTGTGTGTGCATGCTCTGCAGGAACAGATCAATCTTCCTGCTCTACTACAGCTATTTGAGAAGAGTCTGGTCCATCCCACGCCTGTCTAAGATTATCTCTGTCTATGTATAGCACATAGGCAACACTGTCCAAGCAGAATAAATCTTCTGGGCCAATTTGTCCTTGGTATTCCTCGCTCAAGTCATTTGGATCCAGACTAGTCTATCTTCCAGACATTCGGTCCTCTATTCGGTCTTAACCCAGTATTATCTGGTGAAGTCCAGCCAGACAGAGTCTGTGTTTAACAGAGGCTGGGTCATTCTCTTTGTGCCAAACAACATCTGGCTCTCAACTCCACAGAGAAAATGACAACTGTCTATGTCTACGGGCTTCATTAAACAACATCAAAATTATCCCACAGGGCTAAGTGAGTGGACTACTGTTTCATTATAGGCCAGATCAACGAGTACTTCCTGTTATGAACTGTGTACTGGATCATTTCAGTTCAAAACAATCTGTTGATTAGAACTTAAATTTCAACCAAAACAAGACGATTTTTCTCTTCAATAGTGAATGATTAAATTTAGATAAAGCATTATAGTCTCTAACTACTGAATAGAAATAATTTCCTCTCTGAGCTCAGGGTAAACAACAGAATGTGCTGCTTATACAAAAATCAAACACAAAAAGGCACAAACAAGTGCTTTTTAAGTCTCTTTACTGCCTGTTTAACCTCTAAATACATCATCAAAGTACTACTCAAGGTTTCTTTTTACTGTTAGAAAAATTATGACAAATATACAGGAGGCATACCAAAGGCAATCACCAGTTCTTCTTTTTTATTTAACTTGGAAAGATCTGAGGATAAAACTGACACATTACTACTGTGTTGCCATGCACCATATAGGTACATTGCTAGGAATGGGGGAAAAGACTCAATCTTTATTATATGATATATTTAGTAAAAAAGCAACTGAGTCAATGCATTCAATTAAGTGATTCAAATATTCATTTGAAATCAGTCTAATGACATGAGTACTTGATGACTGGTTTCTTTTAAGTTCAGAAAGAGAGATGTTTGAAAGAGTCATGTCGACAGGGTTTTCAATTTCAACTTTATCTGTAATGCTGTTGACTTGACCTGACTCCTACCACCTCCATCTTGTGTCTGTCTAAGGACAGATAACTCATGCCACACCTTCCCTGCAACTGTTTGCTTATCTTTTGTTTCTCTCTGTTGCATGATCTCTTTATGCCTTCATACACAGAATGACACCATCTTCCATCAGCAGACTACCATCCTTACACAGCCCTGTAGTGGTATTCCAGTATGAGGAGCAGCTGCCTGCTTTCATTAGTGAAAAAGGAAGTGACACTGTATCTATTATTCATGGGAGCACGCAACCCCCTCCAGTTGGAGCTACGTTAGCATTATTGCTACTTCCGCTCATGGATGTAAATTAGAGTGATGAAGCTAATTAGCACTTGGCCATCTGACTATGTCAACAGTTGCAGATGTTAAAGGGTGCTGAAAGGAGATGGGAGACGAGATGACATGCACACACACACCCACACACACACAGATAAGAGAAAAAGGAATAAATTCTATATCTAAGTGTGAAATTATGCAAATCTTTGCTTCACATATTTCGTGTAATCAGTCTAATAAATCATTGTGGAGGAATTTGAACAAACTCCTCCACTGAACAGCTAAAAGTCTCGGATGATTCGCTTTATTAAATGTTTGCTTGAGGCCCATTTATAACATTTTTGTTAGATTAAGGTCAAAACTTTGACTTTGCTGCTCTAAAACATTAACTCTATTCTTCTTCAATCCTTCTGAGGTAAAATGACTTGTGCCTAGAGCTACTGCCTTGTTGTCTGACCTCTTCATTTGACATTCTGTTCATGGACAGATTGACTGAGTTTTCTATGGAACATAGAAGAGTAATCCAAAAGTATCAAATCAACTTTAAAGGATAAAGTTATGATTATGTAATTTAGCATTTTCCTTTAAGCTACTGAATTAAAGCGAAGTTGAATTTGGCCCATATACTTACATAGAGCATTTTTCCAGCTGCCATCTAACTTGTCCATGTGATCTTCATCAAACTGTAATCCAACTTTAGTGCAGTTTTTGGACACTAGGGCCTTTTTCCTTGCAGGATCGGTGAGTACGTAATTGTGGTCTTCATATAAACATGAACATTGTCGCTGTCTCTGACATCTTCACACATGTAATCTCTATGACGAACAGTATTTTTTTTTTACTGGTTGGTGCATGTCTGCTTACTTTTTATGCTGACATGTTCATTGTCCTGGTTTATACTGACGACACTTTACAAGTAAAACATGTTTGTTTTTTCATACAATAAATCAGGTGACTTTGGATCAATTGGTTTTGATCATTTATTTGTTTTATTCTCTGATATGACAGTGTATCTGGGTGATGATTTCAGTTGCTGATGTGCATTCTGCTGCTTTCATCATGGACCCATGAACATCAACATTAGCCAGTGTGAGCGGGATCAGCCTGGGTTTCATACCTAGCTATCGATCTTGCAGGCTATTACAAACCTATCCATATCTTGTAGAGATCTTTGCAGGTCATATGGATAAAAATATGTTTTCAACTTTCTTTGCCACAATCAAAACAAACACTTTTAATATAAAGTAACATTTCCAGCCTGATGGACAACTCCTTTTCTGAAATCCTCTGATTGTTCTTGTGTTCACATGTGTTTTGAAGTTCATTCTTTTATCAGCCCTGCTCTTTAAATGAAAAAGCAAACTATTTATTATCAACTAAAAATGCAGGGGATCATTTCACTTTCAAATTATATGGAAGGTCAAAGGTTCAAAAGAGAAACTACCCACTATGGATTGTTTCTCTTCATTAATAAAAGCCTTAGTATCTTTTCTCAATTTAATTGGTTTCTCTTTGCTTACTTTTAGAATTAATTTTTCATTGTAGTTAAGCATTGCCAAAAATTTAGGCTCCACTGAAACACAGAATATTAATGAAATACTCACTTATACAAAGTAAGCAGTCTTTGTACATATAATTAATACACGTTCACAGAAACATGGGCTCTCAAATGTGCCCCCCTTGTTCAGTAATTACCATTTTTACTTACAAAACAGAAAAAGCACCCGAAAGTTTAGAAAAATCTAACTGTAAGGCATTTGTGAAATAAGACTTTTTTGTGTGCATACGTTCACAAAAATGCTTGAAGGACACATAATTCTTCTCCTGGTGATAATACGTTAGCCAGACACTAGAAAACTATAAGTCAGGTTCAACACTGCAATGCTTTCTGCAGAGCAGGCAGAACAGCTGGGAGCAAATCAACACATAAATATGCTCTCTTTTCATTTTAGTGTGATCAAAATCTTCCCTGCTGTGCATCCACGTGCAAAAGCAGCAAAAATATATGTGAAATAACATATCTGACTTACCGCCTTGAAAAAAAAACACTAATTGCCACATTGAGTAGCTCAGTTCTCGTTTCACTAATATGAGTTTGAATGCAGTATTTTGTATCGCCAGACCGTTAAGTTCTCCCGCACTCTGTCAACAGTCAAAAATGTGTGGTGAGTGTTCTACCACAAAACACCACTCACACATACAACACACATGCAAATATATGCTCACTCTTCCTCTTTTTCACACTTTTCTCCCCAGATATCACAGGCAACCACGTGAAAGCAATGTTCTATCCAGTAGAAACAGACTAGAAAAAGAGCTGAATAGCACTGAGGGGTTGTAGATCAAGGAAGGAAAATAAGTGTTAAGGTAAATGGAAATAAGAGTCGATAGAATTACAGCAGATGACAACACAGAGTTGAAGAGAACTAAATATTCTTGAGATGACAAAATCTAAAGACAAAAGAAATGAAAGACAGTTAATGGAAGGAAAAAGGGGGAGGATAAGGTAGA